>CM061029.1:27677458-28877458 GCA_030763125.1 Hippophae gyantsensis | reverse complement strand
CCGTAACATTTCATTAAAATAATCTCCTATTTCCTCTTCCTCCAAAGATACCCACAGCCATTATTAACCAATGACTTTTAACAATTGAGCCACTTTCCCAACAGCAAGTGATACTTGACAAGTGTTCCATAACAAGTTGGGTGAAGGGGCCCACTAATCAAAAGTCGTCACTGGGCGGAAAATATTTGTTGTTTAGTTTTACATATTTATAAAGGGCTAGCGATATACATGTGTTAGGAAATTAGAACGAATAATCAGAGCTGTACACAAAAGTGGATAAAAAGTTCAAGCCAACACCAGGAGGATTTAAACTTTTGATTGTTATATTTATATATCTACACTTGGGGATTCTTCCATCACGTCAATCTGCATGAAGCAGGAATCAGGAAGTAGATGGTGAATGAATGGTGGTATCTGGTAACATTGCTACTGTCGCTACAAAATATTCACACCCAGCAGGAAGACCATAGGGATTTGAAGTTGATCCCGAGTTCATGGTAAACCGATCAGCACCAGTATCAGCGGATAGGTTATGGTCAAACCGATTAGCAGCAGCTGGTAGCCTCACAGTCTGGCGTTCAATATGTACAATCTGTCCAACGATGTAGTTAGGTTGGCTAGGAAGATGGTCGACAAACAAGGCCACTGATTCAGCAGACAGGTAGTAGTTAGAGCAGTTACGATTGATTGCTTCATAATGTCCAGAAGCATTAAGCACGAAGGCAGCAATCTCATGGACTTCCAGGCGGCCAAAACAAATCTTTTCTTTGCTTGCCTGATCAAAATCACAAACACACTAATCACTTAGGGTAATGAACTCATTAAGGTGTCTTCTAAAATCCAATAGAAGCCTGCTTTCAGGTGACAATACAACTTCCAAAATATCTAGCAAATTTTCTAGTATACTACGAATATGTATAAAAAATCATTATGCATAAACAAATGAATAATAATTTACCTGCTTCTCAAGTTGATGTTTTGTGTATAAAGTTTTAACCAGCTCTTTCTTATCTTCTAGATCTTTTCTTAGTTGCTCTTTTGCAGCTCAAGCTTTGAATACTCGTCAAATAGCTCTTCACGGTGCCAAGACAAGAAATCAACTCTATCTGCAAGAACCAGTATACATTTGCGGAACTCGACAGTACCTTCATCTTCATTGTCATTAATAGAGCTGAAATAAATTAAGAAACCAGTCATCTTCATTGTCAGAAAAAGCCTATACTTTCATAACTTAATGTGCACTGGTCCCTTAAAAATCCCAAACTCCACCAAGAAAACGTGCATCAGTATTCAACAAATAAAACTAAATACTTTTTAACTGAAACAGGATGTTAAATCAAAAATACTGGAAACTTTTTTTTTTTTTACTAAAATCCATCAGAATCGGGGAGCATTAAACAAATAAAATCGGCATAAACAAAAATGGGAAAGAAAAAAAAGAGAGTACACAGCATGTCTACAATGAAGTATTTGATCAAGATACAAACCAAATTCACAAACACTAGTTTTATTACATTCGCTACATAAACCAAAGTCAAACTAATTTCTTCTGTGTCCTAATTAATAAAATATCACCAAGATTAGAGATTAAATGACAGTACGAAATTTCAACTTTCAACATCATTGTTATGCATCTCAAATTAATATTGAAATATTCTGTATGTTACACCAGGATTGCTTATTATCATTGCATCAGCATGTTCTACGAATTTTCCGGTGAAGACAATTGGGACACGAATAGCTATAACTTATAAGATCTAGCAACCATACTCCTATTCTCATACTATGTTACTAATTTTTCATTTTTCATGAAGTACCTGTGAGCACGTCCGACACCCAGATAGGTATCCAAAAATTTACAATTATCAGTGTTCTAAAAGAGTCTGTAGCATAGCTTTAGTTGACTAAAAAGTTTGCTATTTGGAGGGTATATAGAGCTTCAAAGGAAGTGTGGAAATCATGGACACGTGACATGATAGAGTAAGGAAGCAAAGGGCAGAAAATAAACTAGTTCTAACTCGTAACAAGATGAAAGCTACAAATGAGTAATGCAACAGTTAACTTACTTGGCCAAAGATTGTGCTAGGGTATGCAAAGCATCAGCAAAACTAGCCACCCCACCAGAAGCATAAACACAGCTACGGAGTCTTTCAAAGAGGCCATGCATTTTCACAGCAGATGCCCACAAACCACTATATTCAGAGGCCCTTTGGTCAGCTGCACACAGATGGGTTTGTGCTTCCTCTCTTGCTTCGTGAAGACAATTCTCCAAATGAGCACAATTCATCTGCACCAAACGTCCACAAATAAACAAATTCCACAAGGAGAAAAAACTAGACATGCTTCAGTTAACAAAAGGAAAAACAACTTGTTATAAAAATGTCTGGGCCAAAATGGCTAAACCAATGAAATTATGAAAAGAAATGAGTGCAGAGAAAACCAAAGCAAAAACCTACATGGAGCATTTCTAGAACTACAATATTGTTTTTTGCTAGAATATTCTCCTTTTATCTTTTAGTTGTTTAAATATGAAGAAAAAAATAAATATGTTTCTTCTTTATTTGCTCGTAACTAGGGAAGAAATCCACTTACATGATTTTAAGATTACCGATTTAATATCTTTTATCCCTATTATCTGATGTTAGTCAATATTACATTTTCCACTGGTCAATCTGACATGGGTCAGAGCTCATTGACAAAGCAATTTGCATTCCTTAATTAATCAAAAGCACTCAACACTAAAGGTAAGCACCTGGCGATATCAAAATCCTTGAGAAGGGTAATGTGGTGTATTACTGATATCAACTGAAACCTCAAGGGCAAAGGGCTTGTAATAATAGTTGTTTGTTTTACCAAAAATAAAACAGGGAAGCAGCAAACAGACAAATAGAAGAAATACATAATGGAATATCCACAGTCAGACAGTGATAAAAATGAATCATGCCAATACAAAGAAAAATATCAAAGAGCAATGAGACACCCTCCAAAACTGTAATAGGGGAGATAGTTTTCTTCTGTACATACCTGAGATTCATCGAGAAGTTTCCGGTTCATTTCCAAATCCCTCTTAAGCATGACAATCACCTCCACAGCAGCTTTGAGATTTGTTTCAGTTTCACTTAACTGGTTTGACTTGTCTGCGAGTGCATTTTGCAATTCCAATACCAAGTTATTACTAATTTTGGAGTCTGAACAGGTTCCAAATGCTATACCACAAGGCAAACCACCAAGGGGTTCTAGCATGCTCTCAGCAGTAGAACTGTTGGTCATTGACATTCCCAACTGCCCAAACATCCTGTCCTTTCCTTCTTTATCCTCAAGGTGTGGGTCCATCATTGATGAGTCCAAGAGGGGATTTTGAACTGCAGATGAATCCATCATGTTTTCATCAACTCCTTCCCGCACTTTGCCAGATTGCCCGATGAAAAACCCTAATTTTGCATACAAAGAATTTGAGATACAAGATACCTCATCCATTTGCACAGATGTAGATATGCAAGGCATATGGGCTTCTCGACCAACTAGGTTTTCTGGCTTGCAATCATCAGCCTTCTCAGCCAAAAGATCAAAATCAGATGCATCCCTGTTATTAGAAAAATTTTGTCCCTGTGAATACTGATCAGATAATCTTTGTTCCAATTCTTGAATGCGTTTTTCATACAATTCACACTGCACTTGCTTTGTCTTAAGCAGAGACTGGAGATGTCTTACATATTCATCTTTAAGATGCAATGCTTCAGCTATTTTCTCATGGGCATTCCTTAGCACACTATCCAGCTTACTTTCATCCAGTGATTCGTGTTCAACTTCTGGACACGGGGAACAAATCAATGCTATTTTAGAAGCAAGTTCAGCCTTCAATTTAGCATTTTCAACTTCCATCTTGTTAGTTCCAGCAATCTCCACCACCTCACAGCTTTCCAGCAGCTCCTCAGAGTCACATTTCTCGAGCACATCTGCAACAATGTCTTCAGCCTCAGTTGAATTACAGCTTTCATTAGACATAGAAAAGGAACGCCTAAAGGATCCATGCTTCTCATTCTTAGAAGCCAGAACAGCCAAGTACTCAGGAGCATAATGATCCACATCACCAATGTCAATATGAAGCAAATCATTGTCAAAAGGAGCTACATTGACATCACATTGATTGGGAGTATCATATAGTCCCATAGATGCTAACACATCCCTAGGTATGTACGAAATATGTGTCTTCAGAAACACATCTGGCTTCCTGACCTCAATCTCACGCTTTGCTGCAAGCCTTTCAGCTAACTGCCCAGCCATACCCATGTAAAGTTTCATGGAAGCCTTTCTTCTCACCACTTCAGCAAGGCAGGCCCTATAAGCAGCTCCAATTCCACGGATTAACTTTAAGTCCACAAAAAGATCATCTTGTCGCACCATTGTCTCCTTAAAAACAGGAAATTGTAACTTTGCATCTTTGATGATGTAAGAAACATATGTTATCTTTTGCATGTAACTGTGCAGAAAGATGCTCATTTCATTCTTCTCATCCTTGCAAAATTCAAGTAGCTTGGAAATTTTATGCTCACAAGTCTGCATCCTAGGCAAGTGATTTTTATCATGGACATCATGCATGGGACCCAAGGCCGAAACTGCATCATGAGGACGAAGAGAGGAAGACAATTGGCTAGACAAGCAATCATCCACCAGTTTCTTCACTGTATCGACATCTTTGCTGCATGAAGACAAAAAAAAAATACATGGTTATTGGGAACAATATACATTCTACAAATAGGAAAAATATTGGTCAGACAAGTTCCATCTTTGTTGCATTAAATATTACAGTTCAGTAGCTTATATGAAAAACAGAATTAACATAGAGTTGCTTACTTCCATACATCACAAAACTTTCAAAAGTAAATAAATAACCATGCAGAAGACTTATCAACTTCTAACCTAAGCATTACATTTTATAAAAGTTTTGGCTCCATTCGTAGTTCATCAAATAAAAAATATCAGGAAATTGAACTCTCCACACTAATGATTAAGTCCAAACAAAAGGAGGAAGATTGCATATAATAAAAACAGCATACTTGTATAAAATGGAGAACTCCTTAAAATCAATAGTTTCTTGTGTTATCTAAGATTGTAAGTAATACTAACAAGACAATGGATAGGTTACAAATCATATTTGTAACCTTGATCATGCTAAGAAAGTAAACAAGATACTGAAACTTAATAGAAGATGAGACAGCCAATAACTGTAAAATACCATTGCCATGTACTCTAAATGCTGTCTCAAAAACATTGCTACAACTGACAATGCAAGTATTGTGCGGATAAACAATTAATTCTGGAAGTTAAAAAAAATTGGATTTATAAAGAAAAGCCATCAGCCCATCATAAAGAAACTCCATATCAACCAGGAAATTTAGTAATATAAAATGAGAGCATAGAATTTAAAAAGCAGCAAAATATTACTTATAGCTAAATGATTAAGTATTAAAGTATACAGACCTCAAAGAGAGCATTATGTTCTCCTGTTCATTAAGATATTGCTGATGCTCCTTGATTGTAAGTTCTAAATTCCTAAGAGGCAAGGAAGCCCTGTTTGAGAACAATTCCTCAATCTTTCGATTTACATCTCCAAACATCTGCTTAAATTGTGAGACCTTATTCTCAAATTGACGGTGGGAACTAGTACAATTCTCAGCTGATTTCCTCAAGTTCTCTTCCTTAACAAAATCCAATAAGCACTTCCGAGTGGTACTTTGTATAGCAGGGTGAAGCTTGATGGATCTAAGTTTCTCAATATCCCTTCCAAAGTTGGCCAAAAGCTCTGAATGAATGCGGTATTGTTGCATATATCGCTTCATGAATTCTCTATAGTTTTGGCTGATCATCTTATAGTATTGATCCAAATTTCCTCTTGCAACCTCCACGGCCCTTTCTTGAACCTTTTGCTCTCTCAAAAGCCTCACACATATTTCATATTTTGCTTGAGTCCGACTACTAATTGATTGACCCTTCTCATAGTGGTATCTAAATTGCCTCTCATAAGAAGGCAAGGCCTTGAGAGCAGGGTCAGGAGCATCATCCAAAGGATGAGGATTGTGCAAAGATGATGGTGGTGGTTGGTCTGCAACATCAACATTATCAATTTGCTCCGGATGAGGCGGCCGTGAATTGTTTTGCAGCCTTGCCTTGTTAAAAATGAAAACTTCCCGATCATTGGCCGGAAGCTTATAAGCCGAAAGTAGCCGCTGTGGCTCAAGTTTCATATCCAAACAGAGAACAAGTTGATCACTGAAGTTAATCCCAGAAACTGATTCAATATACCGCATAACACCTTCAACAGGCGTGATTTCATCACAATCAAGCTCAAATGAGTGCCCATCCTCTGCAATATGAACAAGAAGCCTTCCCTGATTATGAATACCTTCGCTTACTCCTGAACTCATATTATCCCAGTACTAGAGTTCTTCACCACAAGTTTCTCAATCAATAATACCAAATCACCAAGTCAGCTGCAAACATATAAAGGGATTTCCAGAGCAGAGTCGTAGAAGATAATGGTCCAACAGAGCTCAAATTTCGAACTAAGTACTAGCAAGCCGGGGTGCAATGAAATCTAAACCCTTTATCAAAAAGGGGGACCCAAGTGGGGGAATTTTTTAAAGACTTTACAGCTTCAGCAACAACAACAAAACCCCAAAACTAGCAAAATGCACCGCTAGATTCTAAAATTCCAAACGCAATTTTCAAAAGCAAACAAGGATTTTACAGGAAAAATAACAAGTGTCGCCGACCCAGCATTGAAACCTGGGCAATAACCTAATAACCTAAAGTAAAAAGTAGCCACATGGATACTAACGGAAAATCTCCAACTCCATCCTTTAGCCTGCAATCTTTCTATAAACCCGTTCAAAATAACGCAATAACCAATACACTGAAATGCACGCACCCCAAAATCCAAGCAAAAACAGCCCGAATCTCACAATACCATAAGGTCTTTTTCTTCCTCAAAAAGCCTATCCCAACCCCACAAACAAAAACGCGAAGATCAAATTAAAAAAAATCAAATAAACAGAAAAAAAAAACCAAAGCAGTGACCAATCGAATCTAATAATTTGATAAAAAGGGTTAAAGCGAAAATCTTGAACTGAGAAGAAGATGGATATAATCTATCGATGATTCCGTGAAGCGAAGGACCTCTTAGAAATTACAGATAGCCTTCTTCTTCTTCTTCTTCTTCCTCTTCTTCTTCTTCTTCTTCTCCTTCTTCTTCTTCCATCTTCTTCTTCTTCTTCTTCTTCTTCCTCCTCCTCCTCCTCTTAAAAATCAGTTATAGTGTTGCCCATCTTAAAAATATGGAAACAATGAAAATCCTTGTAAGGAATCTTTTTTAGTAGTCAACCCAAGTAGAGTACAGTCTTTACGACACCAATAACAATCTAGTGTAAAAAAGTATAATCATTTAAGTAGAGTCTGACTCCAACCAAAGCCTTCATACCCAAAGGTGACGGCACCCAATATTGCCTGAATAGCTACCGCATACTTTGCCTCAAAATCAAATGCAAGCCCACGTGAATACAAAAACAACCTTTAACAAAGGATCTTGATGTCCAAAATACTCATGCACAACCTACTAGACTAGGTGATCCAAAAATGACACCATAGATATTAACCTTTATCCACCTTGAAGGCGGTGGTCTCCAAATTACCTCTATAATATATGGTGCCCATCTTGAAACTCCTTGTACTTGTAACCTTTTAAGGATCATAAAATCCTCCATTGTATTTTGCATTGATCCATGCTGTGATAGGCATGCTTCACGAATAAAACACCAAATTGTGACCATTACGAAGCTTATAGAAGTGCATTTATCCTCGACACGAGCATCATTCCTAGCTTCCATATCACCCAGATGACTAAAATTATACCTACTTTTCATAGATTATCGAGTTGTGCATATGTCCATAAATATAGGATAAAAGAATCTGTATGAGATTGTTTGCAAAATAAGGAGTATAATAGATCCCATAGTGCACTTGTAAAATGAAAACTCAAAAAAAAGTGAGAAATAATCTCTTCAACTGACCCACACAGGGAGCACTGAAAAGGGAAGGAATGGGCCCAACTCTTTGTCTTAAAATCAATGGGAAGGTTGATTTGTATAGCTCATCATAATAGAATGGATCGAGATGATGATTTGAAAGGGGCCCAGATTACCCTTTCCCAAGTCTTATGTTCCCCGACCACGCCTATGGAGTCATGTGCCTTACTAGTTATTAATCCTCCTTTGATCAACTACATCCAAATCCTAATATCTATACTTTTTTGGTAACTATCGAGTAGACCTCTAAGGAAATATCAAGGTAGGAGTTTTCAAAAGATAACGACTAGTGACATCCATCAACCTACGAATAATCACCTACTATCGATTGTAACAATAGGTCCATATAGAGATCGTTTAGCCTCTTAATCAGAGGAGTACCTAGCCAATTATATGTCCAAAATCATATTGAGAAATTCCCACCAATTAACCACCTAAAATCCTCCAAAAGAATCGAGTAATGATGTCACAAGCTAGGCCAACTAAAGAGCAAACATAATAACTTAATGGAGTTGTGATAATCTACCAGGCAAACTTTCTTAATAAGGCCTCATTTAAGAAATCAAGATCCCATAAACTAAGACCCACTTCCTCGAAAGGCAACAACAGTCTGTTTAAGAAACTTGAACCAATTTATGCCTATCTGTTTTCTCTAACCAAAAGAAATTACAAATGATTTTTGTGAGGTCATCTAAAATAGTTTTTCAACCACTTATATATATGAGAAAAATGTAAAAACATTTTCTAAATAAATGAAGTGATCAAACATTTATGCCCAACCAAAGAGAGAGTGTAACCTTTTCATGCATCTAGTTTTGCACGACTTTTATTTGCTAAGACTTGAAACCATTGCTTCTTTGAAGCCCTTTAAAATAAGGTGACACACAGTTAGAATAAGGAGTCATCATCTCAACAATTGCTTGGAGAGAAATATTACTTCAAGGCATATATTCTTTATAACATGGACTATATTAGTATGTTATTAGCATGTAATTAGCTATTACATAGTCAAGGGCAAAGCATCGTTAAGATTAAAAAATTTATAAAAAAATTAATTATATGTTTATTTTTAGCATTAGATAAATATTTTATTTATAATAATATATTACATTTAATTTTTCAGTACATATTTTGGTATAACATTGTATATATCAACAATATTTAATAGACATATAGATACAAATGATATAAATGAAGTATCAGTAAAATTGTTAAACAAAGACATTTTTCCCATGTAAATAGCAAAAATTAATTATTTACACAAACTAAATTATAAATATTATATGTTATATAAAAATATTTCTTAAGTAAATTTGATGTAATCTAAAAATATTTCATATATTTAAATTAAACTCATGATAATAAAATACTAGTGTCAAATATTATAAAAATTGAAAGTTTTTATGTTACAAATCTAATTAGCTAGAAGGAGTAAATAGATAATTAGCAAAAATGTGAAAAATTAAAAATTTCACAAATAGCTAGACATGCAATCATGTGTAAACAAAATAATACAAAAAAATAAAATAACACATGAGATTTTTAGGTGAAACCAACTTAGGCCACAATAATGATCTAAGAGAAAACCCACCTATCCATCGGACCGCCTAACTATCCACTACGAAAATATGTTCAATGACAAGGCTATGACTCAAACTACCTACCCAGGTAATGCCCCTAATTAACCTACTTACAAGTCTCAACTTTCTTTCATAGACTCCACAATCAAGATATTTGGATTTGAGCCAATGTTTTGATAAACTCGAGTCACACAAGTTATTGAATTCATTAAATTGGTATCTGAAACATTAGTATAAAACACAAGTACAAGGTGTGTCCCAGAGATAATTAAACAATGAACAACTCCAACTAGATGATTTAATAAATTTATAAGTAAAAACAAATTCACTAAAAAACCCTAGAACAAGCAAATTAAGCACAAATTTAATAAAGATGACTTCTTTAAAGAAAAACAATCAAATCAAATAATTATATATTACACACATAATTATTTGATCCAATAATTAAATAACAAAATAAAGAAGTTATATGATATTTAATCGAAATATTATAAACTAATTATGCATATTAACTATAAGTCTTGTTGTTCTTGTGTCTACTTGTTGGCTCTTCGTATGCAAAATATGGCTCTATTTTATTCTTACTAAGTGTATTTGCCCTTCTCTATGTAAGTTTGGTTACTATAGATCAATAATACACATATGCACATAATTAGGAACACTTTGTATGTAAGCATGTTTACACACATCATTGGGTTGGTTTTCATAGGATGCATGCTAAGTGAAGTGTTGGTTTTCTACGAGCGAGCGTGTAAGCGTTTTGACATTTTCACTTGTGTTTTTGGTTCATTTTAGATGCAGATTTTTATGGAAAGTACTTGTTAATTTTGGGAATGAAAAATATGACTTTTTTACCACCTCACCACAGGTGGTTGGCAAGGTGGCTAGATATTTTGCAAATTCGAGTTCTATAAATACCCTATGTTTCTTCTTGTTTTTCATCCAAAAAATGATAGCATAGCTTTGTCAAATTGATGTCTCATCTATCTGTTTCTGAATTACTAATACCTTATATGTTGCTCGATATTAGTGATTCATGACTGTGTGAGAAAAACCATTCTTGTGAGTGGTGAGTACTTAAGGTGGTATTTGTAAGTAGGTTTCATGTGTTGAACCATGTGTTGGCTGGTGGTTGCCTTTGTGTAACATTTTCTTATTCACTTTTTATGTTAACTATCTTTAGTTACTAATCACACCACTATGGGTGGTGTGGGCTTTGTAAAAGAACCAGGTTCGTGTGTCAAATCAGTCATTGTGGAAAGCAATAAGCAAGAGAAACAATAGGTAGTTAGGATAAAAGTCCTAACTAATAAAGGTAATGGTGGTTTTATTTCTCTCAAAGTGTAATTGTTTTATTGTTTAGTGGATTTTTTGCTATTAAGTGGTTGTCTTAAACAACTCGAGGATGTTACCATATAGATAGGATTTATATGTGGGTTTAGCTCATTATATTTGGTATTATGAATGCTTGATGGTGTGGCTAGTATAATCAGAGTTTAAAGAGTGTTACAACTTTGATTGAAAAGCTTCTATTTTTTCTTTATCACCTGTTTTTCATTTATTGAAATATATATATGCTACTAGCTACACTATTTTTCTTTAATTATATGTACTACAATAGTGCTTAACTATTTTGTGTTTATCTCCCTATGATTTGTGTATTTGAGTTGAGTCTTTAAGGAGTCTGTATTTTCTTAGCCTGATTATGTATGGAGTCTCAGACTCATTCATTATTGTTATGCATGATATGTAGGTATGTTACTATCTTTTGTGTTTCCAGCATATATGTTCTAATATACTAGATGCATATACTGATTAGAAAGCATGTTTATTATATGTTATCGCATGCTTTATTTTCCTTTTACATAGCATGTCTATAAGCTTTCTAATCATTACTTGTTGTGATAAATTAATCTACATTCTCTCTGATTAATTTATATTGTTTAGGTCTATTATATGCATATGAGTTTGTTATGAGTCTTTAAGGAGTAAGTGTCTCCTTAACATAGTAGTGTACTAGGCTTTTGACTCTTTAACTTGTTTGCTATGATGTGTGATAGCATGTTGTGAGAGTATAATCATCATCTATCAAATATGTTCACACATATGAGGTCTTTAAGTGATTGTAAATCATTTAGGATTTTTAGTATGTTTGACTATTTCACATGCTGAGTGTTAAGTGCCATGTATACATATTGCTAGCTTGGATAGGATGCAGTGAGGCATATTGTCTCCTGTGTGTTTATTGCAGCTTCTTATTTCTTACTGCATATAGTTTTAGTTTTGTGTTGAATTGGGAATTTTATTTATGTACTTCCACTTTGATAATTGTTTAGTTCACATTGTGAGGCCTGTTTGGCCGAATTGATAAAGAGCTCACGAAAAGATTCCATAGATTTACTTCTCCACTACTCATCTAGGCCCTGGTTAATTATTTGAGTAAGAAGAACAATTGACCTTCATGTAATTGTCTTTATATATGAGAATCTTTAATTGGTATCAAAACAGGTCACCTCTATTTAGCCTTAATCGCCTGGGTGTTTGATCCTAGAGCTCTATCTACATTTACACACTCCTTGTTTATTTTTTCCCTTTGTCACCTATGGTGTGGGCTATTTGATGGGCAAAACTGGTATCACCGATCCTACCAATACTTTGGTTTTATATTTATAAAACTCTCGCAAGTGCACGAATCATTTCGTAAAAAATGATAAGTATACTCCCAAGGTCGATCTAAGGAAGGAATGTATGTTTTTTTTAATTTATTATTCAAACTTTTTAAAACAAAATTAAATCCTAAACATCCTGTCACGATATTTGGGTTTTTTTGTTTTTTTAACCTAATAACATAAAAATAAACATAGATACGGATTCAATAAACATTTATGCAAATTTTATCTTTTATAATAGTGGAGTATTTATGGATATAATAACTAAGTTAATTATGCTTGCTCATATTATTTAGGTTATTAAAGATATAAATTGATATTTATTGATTCTCTCTTTTTTATATGAATACCACCTTTGGTGGGGTTAGATATTCTTTGTTAACTAAACAAATCAATTAACACCTATGGGTGGGGCTAATAACTAATTTGGTTAGTTAAATTAATTTCTTTTTCTAAGAGATTGAAAATGAACCATTTAAATGCCACTTTTGGTGGGGTTAAATAGTTTAAACTTTATTCAAGGTGTCCAAATTAAACCTAAAAATTTAGTTATCCGAGTACTAACTTTCAAGTTTTAAAACCACTACTAAAAACATGTTGTCAATATATTTTCAGATAATAATTCTTATAAAAACTTTTGAAATAGAGCTTCACTCTAACTATCGGGTACCAACAAATAAAAGAACACTACTCTAAATCAGATTGGATAACTAAACCTTAAAATCTAATTTTTAGATTTAAGTTTGTAATGAAAAATAATATATTTCTCTCTAACATTCTTAATATAAAATCTTGAATAAAAATAAAATTAATTCATTTTAGAGATTTTTACCTATTTAATATTTCGCAAGCATAGCAACCTTATTATTGTATCATGTTTACAAACAGCCAACAATGTTAAATTTAATCACAGACAACTTAAATATAACATATAAGAATAAAACATGAAAATAACTGCAAAGAAAATAAAATCCTTACAATACTTTGATGCTAACTCAGTTGTTGGGGGTATTTATAGGTGAGGAAAGGAAGAAAAAGTGGGTGAAAAAATGATTAAAAATGGAGGAAACATGTAGTAGGTGATGATGATGTCAACTGGTAGGTGGGGCATGGCGGCGCACGTGGAATGGAGTAGAGGCATGCGCGTTGGTCGGTGCGGCTGCGTGCGCGATTTCCTCCTTTTTGACCCATTTTGTCCAATTTTTCCATTTTTTTTTACTTTTCCTCATTTAATTTATGAATATATTTGTGATGTATTGCCTCCAGTATTTCTCTTTGAGGTTTTAAGTTATGTTTTTAAGTGAAAATACCTAAAAAATAATAAAAATACCCATGATTCCGAAAAAACAAATTTATATAAATATATGATAAAATCATATAAATATATATATTTTTAATCAATTAATGTGTATAAAATCATGGTAATTTTAATGTTTTAGCACTCATCACTATTGTTTTTCTGTGAGGTTGTGTATCTCCGTGAACTTTTATTGTTTTCATGTTCCCTTTTTTTCTTGTTCATGCTTATCTTTTCCCTTTCTACTTTTGTATCTTGCATAGTATAAGAATTTTCCTACTTGCTGCTATACTTAACTATTTGATGCATTACTAGTATTCCCCCTACTAGTTATTGTTTGCATGAGCATCATGTCCCATGTTTTCATCATGTAGTATCAAAGATTTAGGATTTCCTATCTATAGTCTTTTCATTCATATGCCATGTCATATAGAATGCATCTCATATGTTTTACTGGGTTCTTTTTTCTTATACCTAGTATGTTGTGTGTTGGTTCTTTATTAGTCTCCTATTGATTTATGTTCATCTTTTGACTGCTCTTCTTTCTATTGTGCTTTAGATGTATCTTTTTGGAGAAAACTAAGATGTGTCACTTTCTTTAGTTCATGTGTGTTTCTCTATACTATGCTTATTTAGGTTTGCCTTTTGCATCTATATGTCATATAATTTGTTGCTTTTCTCTCTTTGTAGGCAATATTGTATGGTTTGTACCAATGATATCTCTTAAGACACATCCTTGTCTTGTTGGCCTTTGATTTCCTTTGAAGCCATCTTCGTCATTTCATTTGCTTGTTGTTGTGTTACTTGTCTATTTCTTCAAAACTGTGCTTATCTTCATTACTTTGAAAATAAAAAAATATACTAATATATATTTTTCATGGTCGTTTGACATTCTCCTTCTCTCTTTCTTTCTCTTCCTATAATTGTTCTGCATGTTCTTTTGTCTTGCTATCCTATTGCATGTAAAATGAATTTTAGAGGGACTATTAATGATATAAGATTGGGGTGCATTTGATTTGGATTGAGATATGATTGTTATGACATGTACTTTCACTCAGCAAATGTAGGTTAAATTTTTGTATTCTATTTAAAATGAACTTTTTCTCTTATACATCCACAACTCTATGAATTTGTATGGCTATTTTGAGAGGTTTATGTGTACTTCTGCTTTGATGATTGTATGTCTCTAATAAGCTCAAAAATCCACTTTTAGTGTCTCTTAAGGAGAAATCCTAGGTGTTACTTGGATAAAGAGTGGATTTAGGACGTATTTGGATCATTTGAAACTTTCAAGCCATCAATGTTTTTGTCCTTTCATACCCCTCTTTAAGCCTTTATGTTAATTCTTCTTGTCTTTACGCCTGGTTATTACTCAAGCCCAAATGATTATCCCACTTACCTTGTACACTCTTTGTTGAACCTGTATATTGAGGGAATGTCTACTTTATCATTGTGGGTTATAATATGTAACAAAAAAAAAGGAAGAAAGAGATGGGAAAATAAAAAAAATGAAGTGTTGAGAATATAAAACAAGAAAAGGAAAAGGGGGAAGAAAAGAAAAATAAATTCAAATGATGTTTGTGAAAAATAAATGCAAATGATGTTCTCACAATATCCTTGTTTGTGAATGATGTTTGCAAATCGAAGAGAAAATGACACTTGTTTGAGGATATTTTTATGTGTACTTGTACCTATAGGTTTGTGTTTGGTTTGTCAAAGACGTGTCTTAGCCTAAAAATATCATTTTCCTCCTACCCTTACCTAAGCTTATCAATACAAGCATTGAAAGACCTAATGATTTCTCTTGAGTTAGCACTTAAATTAGTGAAGAGAGAGACTAATTATGAAGTTATGAAGTTTGGAATATTTTGACACTATATTTCTATTTTCTTGATTCACTTAAGCATTTTTTGATAGCTTATAGAGTATATAAGTTTAGCACACAACACATTAAGCATGTAATGAAATATTTTGTCATACCCTTATATGAATTCATCTTGGATTTATGGCTATATGGATATTTAAGTTGAGTATATTGTTTAATCTTTGATGACCCTCTAGTTTTTTGAACTTACTCAATTTGCTTTCCTTTTTCTGTTTTGCTTGTTTTCTACTATATGTAGATGCTTTTGTCTTGGGAGAGTTTTGAGAGTGTAGAATGCATAATATGTGTATTGCCTCACATGCATAGGTTTAGGGGGAGGTTGTCTGTAAACTACATGTTGACAAAAGGAGTGTTATTATTGTTTTGCATTATTGTTGTTTGTTCTATTTATGAGTTTATATTATGTTGTTGTGTTCTCGTTATTTTTTCTTCTTCTTTACATCACTTTGTATGAACCGTGTATAAATAGGATTGTTAGCATGACTTGTTGAATGCATTATTTACAATCTCTTGTTTCATGTGTCTCCCTTTGTGTTTACATGTATGTTGTTGTAGTGAGTTATTGCACATTTATCACATGCAGTTGATAACTTAATATTTGTTATTGAAATGCATGACATATGTTTTCTTTGGTAGACTGGGATGTCTTTTCATATGTGTGCATAGTATATGGTGAGATTGCAGGATTGAATACACCCAAGTGTTGTTAGGGGATGATAGTTGAATCACTAGGAGTGTATCAACTTGGAAGATAGTTGCATTCCTTCTTAGGGATTTGCTGACACATTTAAGTGGCATTGATATTTGGAGGTAGATAATTGAGTTAATAAGAGTATGCCAACTTGGAAGATAGTTAGGCTCTTAGTCAACATCTTCTTACATATTTGTTGACACATTTGTGTGCCATTAGTGTTTGACTTCCCATCCTATCACTTATGCCCTCCCATAGCACGTATAGATGTAGAGCTTTGTTCTATGTATCGCATTAGGGAGAAGTTTTCTATCTACAACACTCTTGGTTTGTCTTTACATTCAGGTTGTTGTTTGTTACATACTTTTACCTTGCTATTATCTCCATGTTATTCTTTGCATTTCTCACTTGACCATATGTATTACTTCTTTTTGTGTTTGTTTTAATCTTCTTTGTTGTGTTACATGAGTGTTAAGATTATTGCATTTCTGTTTTAATTCTCTTCTTCATATAGAGATGTGATATATTGCATACATGTGTGTGCTTGATTTCACTTTCCATGTCAAAAAGGGGGAGAAGTGTGCACAACTTGTGTCTATTTATGCATTGTGTTTACTTGTTAACATGTTATTTGTTGCATGGCATAGTGAGTATAATCTACGTTGTATTATGTTTATCTAATATGCATACACTTAGGGGGAGTATTGCATATTTTCATAGGGAGTTTGCATATTTGTGTTACATGTAGCTTGTGTAGTTTACATATTTGTATTGCATATAGATAGTGTTTGTTTGTGCTATATGTTAATTATGCTTAAACTATCAGTGTGTACATGTGTAGGGGTAACACGATAGTATTTGGACATACTATTGTTGTGTACCTATGTAAAGGTAACACGATAGTATTTGGATAGACTACGTACATGCTATTTCTACATGATACTTTCACGTGGTACGTGTTTGTTTTGTGTGTATAGGTTATAAGTGTATAGTCAAATCTTCATGTTTCAGGTGTGTTGTCAGTAGTGGTGTTGAGATCCACATGTCTCAGAATGATAGAATGGATGTTATATTACATGAAGATGGATAGAGTGCACAAGTTGAATGCACTTGGTTTAGTTGTTTTTTCTAGTTTGGGTGTGTGTCAATATTTTTTTCATAGGAACAAACATCTTTAGGTCATCATTATGATTATCTCATGACAATGTAAGTATGAATTTAGTTGTGCAGCGTTTTGACATAGAAATCCAAACAGGGAGAATGTAAGTCCTACTATTCTTGTGTCTATTTATTGGTTATATGTGTGTAAAACGTAGTTCTATTTTATTCTTACTTAGTGTATTTGTCCTCCTCTATGTAAGGTTGGTTACTACAAATCAGTAATACATAAACACACCTAGCTAGCCACGAGGTTGGTTTTTGTATTGTGCATGCTATGTGAAGTGCTGGTTTTTGACAAGTGAGTGTATTTCGACGTTGGCACTTATGTTTTTGGTTCTTTTCTAGGGCGAGTATTTATGAAAAGTACTCGACAATCTTTGGAACCAAAAAATGTGTCTTTTTACCACCTCACCACTAAGCTCACCATCAAGCTTGTTAAGGACCTCTCCACAAGCGGTGGCCAGGTGGCTAGCTAGGTGGAAAATTCTAACTCTATAAATACCCCTTCATTTCTTCTTCTTTTGCATCCAGAAAAGAGGTAGTGGAGCTATATGAAATTAACATCTCTTCTTTCTATTTTCGGATCACTAATACCTTATGTGTTGCTCGATATTAGTGATTTGTGATTATGTGGGAAAAATTGTGCTTATGAGTGGTGAGTACTTAAGGCGTGGGTTCTATATGTTGAGCCATGTATTGGTTGGTTTTTACCTTCATGAAACATTTTCTTATTCATTTTACATGTTACTAATTACACCATTGTAGGTGGTGTGGGCTTTGGATGAGAGCCAGATTCATGTGTTGTACCAAGTTGTTGTGAAAGCAGCAAGTAAGAGTAGCAATAAGCAATTAGCACAAAGGTCCTAACTGATAGAGGTAATGGTGGTTTTAATTCTCTCAAAGTGTAACTATTTTATTGTTTAGTAGATTGTCTGCCATTGAGTGATTTCCTTAAGTAATTCTAGGATGTTACCCTATAGATAGGATTTATATATGGATTTAGCTCATTATATTTAGTGTTATGCATGCTTGACTGTGTGGCTAGTATGATCAGAGTTTAAAGGGTGTATGTTCCTACATATTAAAGTTTAAACTTTGATTAGAAAGCTTCTATTTTTTCATTATCACCTTCTTTCCATTTATTGAAATCTATATCTGTTACTAGTTATACTACCTATCTTTGATTACATGTGCTACAGTAGTGCTTATCTGTTTTGTGTTTATCTCATCGTGATTTATGTATTTGATTTGAGTCCTTAAAGAGTTAGTATATCCTTAGCTTGATTGTGTATCAGGTCTCAAACTCATTCATTCTTGTTACGCATGATATATAGGTATGTTAGTATATTCTATGTTTATGACATATGTGTTCTAACATACTAGATGCATATACTGATTAGAAAGCATGTTTATTATATGTTATCACATGCTTTATTTTCCTTTTACATAGCCTGCCTATAAGCTTTTAATCATTACTTGTTGTGATAAATTAATCTGCATGCTCCCTTATTAATTTATATTATTTAGGTCTTTTATGTGCATATGCGTTTGTTGTGAGTCTTTAAGAAGTCAGTATCTCCTTAACGTGGTAGTGTACCAGGTATTGGACTCTTTAACTAGTTTGTTATGATGTGTGATAACATGTTATGAGAGTGCAATCATCATCTATCGAATATGTTCACACATACGAGGTCTTGAAGTGATTGGAATTTTTTTATGGCTTTTTAGTATGTTTGACTATTTCACATGTTGAGTGTTGAGTGCCATGTATGCATGGTGCTAGTTTGGGAAACAGTCTATAAAGCACAACTTCTCTTGTGTGTTTATTGCATTTTCTTATTTCTTACTGCAAGTAGTTTTTGTTGCGTGTTGAATTGAGATTATTGTTTATGTATTTCCGCTTTGATAATTACTCAATTCATTTTGTAAGGCCTATTTGGCTAAATTGATATAGAGCTCGTGAAAAGATTCCATGGATTGGCTTGTCTAGCCCTCATCTAGGTCCTAGTTATCTATTTGGGTCAGAAGAACAATTGACCTTTATGTAATTATCTCACGTATAGGAATGTTAATTAACCAATCAAATACAACCACCAATGTTTGATAGATTAATTAAAGAGAGAATCATAAAGATATATGATCTTGATTTTTGCAAAGTAATTTGAAAGAAGAAGCTTAAGATGAAAAGATTGATGCCCTTATAGTTGATTAAAATATGGAGAATTAGGTTCTTTATATAGAAAAGATTGAACCCCTAATGCTAGGTGTTGTCTCTTTTGGAGAACATAAAACGTGCAAGTATACACGGTCACAAGTAATAAGATTTGTAAGTAAAGTATCGTTCCCACGGAGATTTGTTACTATAGTTTGTTGAGTACTAAAATTATTTCTCTTTGATTTTATCCAAAACAACCGTTGATTTAGAAAAAGAAGAAAAGAGTTAACAAAATAAAAGAAATCTAGGATTGCAATTTTTCACCAAATTAATCCACTCTTATCATATTATTTTCTTTTGATTTATATTTTTTTAATACATTTAATTTGTCAACCGAAAACTTCTTTTTTTATTCATACATCTCTTCCGAGCTCCGTATAAACACACCTCGTTAAATTAATTCACTATATCTCTATGAGAATTAAATTTAATAAGATTCATTAAGTTCTAAGTTCTCAAATGGCCACACATACAATTAGGGTATATTCCTATCCTTCATCATACATGTCATTCTATCTACGAGCAATATACACATAAATGCCTCTTCCAAGTTTATTTATGTGCCACGGATCGTTTTGATAAAATTCGTAAATAATCAAAAAGCATTAACACAAAATAGAATGAACAAATCGAACGTCTTATAAATCTATCAAAAATATTTAAAATCAAAGCTTCATAAATTTAGATCAAATGCAACCCTAGAAAAATTAAATTACTTCATAAACTTAAAATAAAATTACAACAAATACAGAAAAATTAGAAGAAGAAGAAAGGAAAATTAAAACATCTAATAGCACAAATATTTGGCACACGCAGAACACAACAGAAGCCAAAAATGGCTTCTTCGTGTTCCACAACCAACCCACAAACACCACAAAAATTACAAACTCTAAACTCCAAAAAAAAAACTCTTTAAAACTATCATCTTATCTCCTATTTATAGCTAAAAAAATACATCTAAAATATTACATTTTTTTATAAACGCGAGGGGACAGAGAAGTGTGGCAAAAATAATAAAATATTACGCGTGGGGAAAAACGGTATCGAAAATGCGTTCAAAATTTGAGTGGAGAGAGCTGCACGTTTCTGATTTTATTTTCAATCCCCGCTGCCACGTGTCACGATTTGATTCGCTGAAACAAATAGTGGGACACGTGGCAGCACCTCATTTGTTGTAGGGAATCGACGCACGTAGAAATTGTCGCACGGGATTGGGGCGCGCGAAACGTGGGGCAACGACTGGAACGTGTGCGAGATTCTGTGCTTTTGCGTTCACCGAAATGTGCCACGCGTCTACTGATGATTCGTTCAAGGAGAAAGTGGGACACGTGGAAGACTTTAATTGGCTAGAGGGAACAATTGCACGTGGTTCAGCCGCACGCGAACACAACCTTTGGTAGACGCGTAACAGACACGTGGGTCCCACCCTGCACGCCGGCCTACACGGAAGGTGGGCCCCACTGGCACGCCGAGCCGCGCGATAGAAGAAACTCTGCACCCACTCTCTTTGGTCAAGTATGAATAACACGCACGCATCCTAACCGTTACTTCTTTGATCGGACGGTCCACGTTGCGCGCTTGGACTAGGGCGCGTGGCTTCTTCTCACCTGCGCAGAAATTAACTTTTATTAATTGCATTTTCACCCACAAATATATTTCAAATTACATTTTAAACTTTTCTTAATTACAATATAGCCCTTTTTCTAATTTAAATTAAATTTTAAACTTTTAATAATTGAAATTAAGCTTGGCTTTAATTTAAATTATATTTTCAACTTTTATTAATTGCAATTAAGCACTCTTTTATTTGAAATTATATTTTTGGACACAAATTTGCAATTAAGTACGTTTTCGATACAATTTATTTAATTTTCTTAAAATATATAAAAAACAATAAATACTAATTTATTAAACTAAAATTAACTAAAAATAGAAAGAACATAGCAATTATAATTAATAAAATAGGTAAAAATAACTATATAAAATACAGTTATCACTAGGTTAAAGTCAAATTATAATTTTGTACATTAAACAATTCATAAAACAGTAAATAGTAGGGATAAAAATGATAATTTGAATGTTTGGCTGAGTAAACAATTAGGTTAAAGGTGAAACCTTGGTCGTTTGATCGATCTAGGTCAAGCTCGATCGTTCGAGCCAAAAAGGTTGATCAATCCAACCAATCCTCGAACGATCTAAGGTACTACAAAATAAATCCCAAGACAGGTAGATCAATTTACCCATTATACATCAAACATTAGACATTGATCAATCTACCTTAATTAAAAATTAATTCAAGGACTTTTTAAACAAGGTAAATCAATTCTTGATCGATCCAGACATTGCTTGGTCGATCGAGTAACCTAAGTGAAAAAATATTCATATGTGTCTAATATGAAATCTAACATGTATAAGAATAGAGTTATACCTGAGATGTGTTCGTTTAGAGCTCAATAGTTTCTTCAGCTTGAAATATGTTCTTGAGAGACTCACCTAGAAATTAAATTACATTTGAATACTTTGTTCATGAATATCATCAACACTCATAAACCTTACAATCTCCCCCTGTTGGCATATTCATGTAACAAAACCTTTTTCTCACTACATCACACTCATAGGAAAAATACATTTTACATAGTGGAACTATCATATGATTCGATGAAACCATCTTTACTTGAATCTTGACAGCTCATATGTACATTAAAAAATAAAAACACAAAGAGGCACACAAATTGTCCCAAAAGATACATTATTTATTAATTTAGTGTATATAATAATAGAAAAAACGAAGAAATAGACATAAGTGATGAGTAACAATAGATAGAACATTTAAATAATGCTTCCTTTATATGAATAAACTTGAGCACTCAATGTGTTCTCCCATTTGTGTAATCACCCTCAAGGAAGAATTTTAATTAATAACTCTCCCCCTCAATTAACTCTCCTTCTTTATGTATTTTTAATTAACGCTCAATAACTCTCTCCTCTTTTTATCATACGAATAAATGATATAATCATGAAGCGATGACAAAAAGGTTGAGGAAGCAAGTAGTGTATTTAATGATTGAAAAAAGGAGTACAAATTCTGAAAAGTTCAGTAACAATCAAAGGAGTAAGTAAAAATAATATATTTTTAAAAAAGAATGAACATGAATGAATTCCTCCTGAGTTATACGACTCTCTTAAATAAATTAAAAAAAATAAAAATTTATAAAAATCAATATATATATATATATATATATATATATATATATATATATATATATATTTTTCCAATTGAGAGTAGTAGACTTAGCTAAATATTACTACAATAATACACACAAAAGATGAAATTAATTTTGTTCAAAATGTGACTATCTATTGACAACATAAATCTATGTAGACAAGACACACATACATACTAATACATATGCTGACATATCGACAATCATCAAAAGTAAAATATGTGTTGAAACTGCCATAGGATGTGAATTTATTCATTTATGATCAATTATGAAATATTCAAAGAAAAGAGTATCACCCATCATGAAAAAATTATAGTTGAATTCATACTTGCAAAGGATGATGATTTTCATTTGTGTAATCATTTGTAGAACTTTCTTTTTGTGCTTGCAAAAAATTTTGTATTTTTCTTTTCCTTTTAATATTATTATTTTTAAGGAAATGTGCACGACCCAAAAGCCTAATATGATGACTTTTACACCAATTGTGAGGTAACAATCTCCTATTCATTGAATTAAATATACTTTTAATCTAAATTTTTTCTAATAAACAACCTAGAATAAGTTTTCTAAATTAATATATCAAAAGAATTAATTCTCATTACAAGCAATTTATCACTAATTATTTAAATTAATCAAGCAACTATGACCAAACTAAATTGGATAAGGACGAATTAATCTAACACCATCTAAGAACCAAAATCTACATATTTCCCATTTTGTTGCCTTAGACAAGGACATTCATTATCCCATTACCTATTTATTATTTTCGCTAACTCACTTTCTATATAGCTCTTAATATCACACTTTTGGAAGGAAGACTGAACAATATAAGGTTCGATCATTATTGCCCACATATTTTATGTCTTCTATTTGTAGATGAATTTCTATTTTTTTTTTGTTTTGCTAATTTTAACTTATGAAATTACAAGACATTAATGACGATCATTTCTGACTACTATATGATATCGAAAAAACTTATTAACAAATCTAAATCTTTAAAGACTTTCAGATCTATTACCCCTTAAGAATTATAATTTGGAATCTCTTAGAAGCTTGGTGTTCCATTATAATCTTATTTTGAATCATACCTGGGTTTGCCAATAGTTTGAGAAAGAAAGAAATGTAGGCTTTTCCCTTATATTCAAAAAGGCATACATCACCACCTAAAAGGATGGAAGTGTAAGTTCTTATCCCACACCGGTAAGAAAGTGTTTCTAAAATATGTTTTATAAGCATGTCCCTAACTTTCCATGTCAATATTCAAATTGCAAACTACTTTTTGAAAGCAACTATTTCTTTGATGACAAGGTTTTGGAGGGATAAAGAAGATGGTAGTAGAAGTATAAATTGGGTGCAATTCTGAACAATGACAAAGAAAAAAGAAAAAAAAGGTGGTATTGAACATAGAGATATTGATGACTTACATAATTTATCACTCATCAACTTTAACTTTAGTCTAATTTTATATTATTTTTATTTATTTTAGAATTCATTATTATTATTTAAATTTTATAACAGATTTGAAAAAAATGACGATTCAAAATTATAGAAACATATCATCTAAGGACACTCAAATTTAAATGAAGATTTATTGATATTAAATTAAAATTTAAATTTAAACAAAGATAAGTCAAATTTAAATGAAGATTTTTGGCACCGTTGTTGGCGATTGATTTCTTTTTATTTTTACCAATATCGATACAAAGTAATCTTGGTTTTAATTTAGTATTGTATTTTATTTTATTTTTTTATATTTATATTTTTTTATTTTTATTTAGGTGTGTTTTTGATGTTGGATGTGCCGTGCTAAAACTCGAATAATTATTCATTTTGATCTTGAGATTGAAAGAATTTTTAGATCACAAAGAAAGAAAAAAGTACTAGCTATTACAGAAAGAGAACAAAATGTACAACCATACACTTTGAAGGATTATGTAAGATGTTCTCTCTTTAAGAGAATATGAACGTGCAAGTATACACGATCACAAGTAATAAGTAATTAAATAAGATATCGTTCCCACAGAGATTTGTTACTATTATTCATTATGTACTAAAATTGTTTCAACTTGATTTTATTCTAACAATGGAAAGTTTGATGGGTGTTTAACTAAATTGATTTTTGTTAACAATAAATAAGAAAATTCTAGGATTATAGTTTTACCAAATTAATCCATTTGAATCATATTATTTTCTCTTGATTTATGTTCTCGCAGTTAAGTTGTTAACCAAGAACGCCTAATTTATTCATGTCTCTTCCGATAACAAATAGACACATCTCGCTAAAATAATTCACTACATTCCTATGAGAATTAAATTCACCAAAATTCATAAAGTTCAAAGTTATCAAATAATTACATGTACAATAAAGGTATATTCCTATCCCTTATAAATACATGTTATTCTATCCACGAGCAACACACAAAAATACCTTTTTCAAGTTTATTTAAGTGTCACAAAAATATCTTTTTCAAGTTTATTTAAGTGTCACAGATCAATTGATTAATTTTCCAATAATCAAAAGCATTAAGCATAAATAGAATAAACAAATTAAACATCTCATAAATCATTTAAAAATAATAAATCCAAGCTTCATAATAAAAGTTACATGGCAACCCTAGAACAATTAAATTACTTCATAACAAAATTTTAAAATTACAATATGAAAATATTAAAACATTTAAGGAATATTAGATAAAGAACAACCAAAAGAAAATTAAAAGTGTTTCATTTTTTCTCTCTTTTTTTTCTCCTACGCAGAACCACAAGAGAAGCCAAAAATGGCTTATGTGTGTTCCACAATCTCCCCCTTTGTATCACAATAAACAAATATTTATAGCTCTGAGAAAATATAAAATATATTACGCATGGGAGACAAAAATTATTCTTTGGCAGATGCATGTAAAAAGTTGAGAAATATCGTGCAAAAAAAACGTGGACAACGTGCATCGTTTCTGTGTTTTAATTTTACAAAACTCATGCCACGTGTCAGCATTTGATTTGCTGGAAGAATAACGAGACACGTGGAAACTTCGTATTCGGTGGAATGGGAGGGCGCACGCAGATTAGATGGACCGCGTCGCATGAGAAATAAGTGCACTACTCTGTGCGTGACAGTTGGCTTCCACTCGCGTGGAGCATGGGACCAATGCATGATCTAGGTTGTTCAAATTTAATCGGACGGTGGGTGATGGAGATGTGCCTCGGGAAAATGTTTTGCACATTAGACATGTGGGTTCCACTCTACACGCCGGCCTGTGCAAATAGGTGGGCCCCACTCTGCACGTCGCCATGCGCGAACATGTGGGCCCCACTCTACGCGCCGGGCAGTGTGCAATTCGGGAAACACATCCAATCACCCATGTCGCATTTGTATCAAACTCGCTTGATCCTCATCATTGATTGTCTGATCTGACGGTGCGTGATGCGCGTTGATAGTTTCGCGCGTGGTTATCCTTTCCCTGCGTAGAAAAACAAAGTTTATGTAATTGCATTTTAGCCCTCCAATTTAATTCAAATTAACTTTTAAACTTTTGATATTTGCAATTAAGCCCTCTTTTAATTCAAATTATATTTTTAGCTTTCATTATTTACAATAAATTAACAGTAAATATTAATTTAATAAATTAAAATTAACTAAAAACATTAAGAACATAGCAATTATAATTAATAAAATGGACAAAATAACTCTAAAATATAGAGTTATCATAAGACCAAATGTGAATGACAATTACTCAGGTGTAAGACGCTAGACCATTAATGCCAATAATTTTGAGCTTAAACTGGTGTTGATAAGCATGGTGCAAAAAGCCCAATTTAGTAGATCACCACTTCATGATCTCAATATTCATTTGGCATTGTTTTTGGATATTTGTGACACAGTAAAGATGAATGGTGTACTAAAGACACCATTAGACTGAGATTGTTTCTTTTTTCATTGAGGGACAAGGCAAGAGGTTGGCATAACTAGTTGGTAGGACATGGTAGAAAAGTTTCTTGCTAAATTCTTTCCACCTAAAAAAATAGCCCAACTCAGGAGTAAGATTGGTCAATTCAGGAATATGATTTTGAGACACTCTATGAACACATGAGAAAGATATAAAGATTTGATTTGACATTGCCCTCAGGATGGATTGCTGGATTGGTTGCAAGTTCAGATGTTCTATAATGGGTTAAATGGGTTAAATAGGAAAAATAGAACCATAGTTGATGCTGGTTCTAGTGTAACTTTGATGTCAAAGACAACCAAGGGTGCTATTTTTCTTTTGAAAAAAATGGCCCCAAATAACTATCAAAGGCCAACTAAAAGATCTATGGCTAAGAAAGTTGCTAGGATTCATGAATTGGAGCCGTTTGCTGCCATTTTAGCTCAAGTTTCTTCTTTGTCTCATCTGGTTTCAGCCTTAACAACCCAAAGAATACCACAAGTGCATAATATGTTGCAACTTCAAGTATGATAGTTTCGATGAATGAAGAAAGTCAAGAATTGGTTCAATACATCAACAACCAAAATTATAACTATTGTGGTAATCCTATGCCAAATTACTACCATCTAGCGCTTTGAAATCATGAGAATTTTTCTTATGGAAACACAAAGAATGTACTGCAACCTCCCTCAGAGTTTGATATTCAACCAAGCGAGAAGAAGATGTCACTTAAGGATGCCATAGTTTCCTTTGTTGAGGAGTGTTGTCTCTTTAGGAGAACATGAACGTGCAACTATACACGATCACAAGTAATAAATGATAAGTTATCATTCCCATAGAGATTTGTCACTATTATTCGTTAAGTACTAAAATTGTTTCAATCGGATTTTATCCAAACAATCGATAGTTTGATGGGAGTTTAACTAAACTAATTTTTGATAACAATAAATAAGAAAATTCTAGGATTGTAGTTTTACCTAATTAATCCACTTGAATTATATTATTTTCTCTTGATTTATATTTTTGAATTTAATTTGTCAACAGAGAACTCCTAATTTCATCCATATATCTCTTCCGAGCTCCATATAGACACATCTCGCTAAAATAATTCACTATATTCCTATGAGAATTAAATTCACCAAGATTCATTAAGTTCAAAGTTCTCAAATAGCTACACATACAATAAAGGTAAGTTCCTCTACTTTTATTATACATGTTATCCTAAACACGAGCAATAGACACAAAAATGTACTTTCCAAGTTTATTTAAGTGCCACAAATCAATTGATAAATTTTCCAATAATCAAAAGCATTAAGCACAAATAGAATAAACAACTTAAAAACATTTCACAAATCATTCCAAAATAATTAAATCCAAGCTTCATAATAAAAGTTACATTGCAACCCTAGAAAAAAAAATTAATTCATAACAAAAATTAAAATTACAATACGAAAATATTAAAGTATTTAAGGAATATTAGATCAAGAAAAACAAAAAAAAAATTAAAAGTGTTTCATCTTTGCTTTCTAATTTCTATCCTACGCAGAACCACAATAGAAGCCAAAAATGGCTTCTGCGTGTTCCACAGTCTAATTCGTCCTCCTCTATCCAACCTCATGAGCACATATTTATAGCTTCAGCTCTCCAAAAAAATACATCATAAAATATTTTTTAGACACGTGCGGGAGACAGAATATTACATTGAAAATATTTCCTTTTAGAAATGCGTGTAAATCTAGGTTGAACAACATGAGCCATTTCCTGCATTTTTATTTTACAAAACGTATTCCACGTGTCAGCATTTGATTGGATGGAAGAATAACATGGAAACTTTTTATTCGCTGTGATGAGAGGGCCCATACACATAATGTGAACCGCATCGCATGAGAACTTTGTGCGTTGAACTGTGCGCGATAACTAGTATATGCAAGATCTGAATCGTCCAAATTTTGATCTGATGGTGAGTGATGATGACACGTGTGAGGGAAGTTATTGGCGTAGATAGGTGGGTCCCTACTCTGCGCACCGAGTAGTGTGCCATCTGGGAAACGTGTCCACTCGCCTGTGTAGCACGTGCATCTCACTCGCTTGATCATCACCGTTGATTTCTGATCTGACGGTGCATGTGGCTCGTTGACAATAGATGCGCGTGGCCTTCTTCCTTGTGCAGAAAAGCAAAAGTTTAGTTAATTGCATTTTTGCCTTCTAATTTAATTCAAATTAAATTTTAAACTTTTGATATTTGTAATTAAGCCCTCTTTTAATTCAAATTATATTTTCAACTCTTATTAATTGTAATTAAGTCTTTTTTTTCACTTAAAATTCTTTAATTTTCTCTAAAAATATATTCCTTAAATCATAACATTAAATATTAATTTAAGAACTTAAAATTAATTAAAAACATTAAGAACATAGCAATTCTAATTAATAAATTGGACAAAATAATTGTAAAACTTACAATTATCAAGGAGACCAAAGCAAGGTTTAAAAGGAATGATTCGCGGGTGGACAATATTTAGACTCATTTTAGCAATATGGAGGCACTATGAAAAATATTGGACTGGAAATTGGGCAACTAGCCACGATCATCAATGCTCAACAAAGAGAAACTTTTTCTAGCAATACAAAAGTGAATCCAAAGGAACAATGTAAGACCATTACACTTAAACGTGGAAAAGAACTTGAGAGGTTACCATAAAAGGAAACCGAGTACACCCCTATAGCTCCAAACAATGGCCAAAGCAATAATAAAGTAGAATAAGAGGAGATTGATGATGATACACTAATAGAGACTGACATGCCTCCATCAATTTAATTTCCTAACAATCCTCCCATTCTCTCTACTTCACTTCCTTATCCTCAATGGTTTCAAAAACAAAAGGTATAAGTCCGTCCATTTGCATGCATAAGATTCTAATGGAGAAACTTTACAAACCATCAATTGAGCCCTAAAAAAGATTAAATCCAATAATGAAGGAAGTTGTGTAAGCTAAAATTTTGAAGCTTTTCAATGTTGAAATTATTTATTCTATTTCAAATAGCTCATAGGTAAGTCTAGTGTAGGTTGTACCGAGAAAAGGGTGGAATAACGATGGTGAAAAATGACAATAATGTGTTTATTCCTACAAGAATAGTCATGGGTTGCCATGTATGTATGGATTACTGCAACTTGAACAAAGCAACAAGGAAGGATCATTTTCCACTTCCATTCATTGATCAAATGTTAGATCGATTGGCTAGATATCCCTATTATTGCTTCTTAGGTGGTTATTCGAGGTATAACCAGATTGCCATAGCCCTCAAAGAATACGAGAAAATTACATTCACATGCCTCTATGGAACATTTGCTTTTAGAAATATGCCTTTCGGATTGTGCAATGCCTCAGCAACATTTCATCGTTGCATGATGGCTTTCATTTCTGATATGGTGGAAGATATAATGGAAATATTCATGGATGACTTTTCAGTTTTTGGTACATCTTTGATCATTGTTTGCATACTTTAGCTCTTGTTTTGCAGAGATGTAAAATAAAAATCTTGTCCTAAACTAGGAGAAGTGTAATTTCATGGTTCAAGAAGGGATCATGCTTGGTCATAGAGTGTCATCTAAAGGAATTGTAATTGATTGAGCTAAAATTGCAACCACAGAAAACTATCACCTCTAAAGAATGTGAAGGGAATCATAAGCTTTTTGGGACATGCATGATTTTATATAAGATTTATAAAGGATTGTTCTAAACTTTCTAAATATTTATCTAATCTTCTTGAAAAAAATTCTACGTTTGACTTTGATGACGTTTGTTTGCAGGCCTTTAATGCAATCAATGAGAAACTTATTTCAGCACCAGTAATGAATGTACCTAATTGGAGTCAACCTTTTGAAGTAATGTGTGATGGAAGTGACTTTGAAATTAGAGCAATGATAGGACAAAAGTGAGACAACTATTTAGTGCCATATACTATGCAAGTTGGACAATAAATGAAGCCTAATTGAATTATACAACAATTGAGAAGGAAATGCTTGTTGTGGTGTTTTCTTGTGAAATTTTTTGGTCTTACCTCATAGGTACAAAGGGGATAATGTTTTTTGATCATGCAACACTTCCTTATTTGTTTGGAAAGAAGGATTCTAAGCCTAGGATGATTCATTGAATCCTTCTTCAAGAATTTGATTTGAAAGTTCAAGATAAGAAAAGAAGTGAAAATTCAATTGTTGACCATCACTCTCAATTAAAGCAAGCAGAAGTAAAATTAGATTTAGTGATCCAAGAAGCATTCACTGATGATTAATTGTTTTCATATGAGATTAAGCTTCCTTGGTATGCTGATATTGTAAACTACCTAGCTTGTAAGGTATTGCCACTAGATCTTACTTACCACCAACGTTAGAAGTTTTTACATGATGTAATATATTATCTTTAGGATGAACCATTACTTTTCAAAATTTGCCTTTATCAAATCATCCTAAGATATGTGCCTGAAGAGGAGATGTAGGCCATTATCCATCATTTTCATTCCTCATCATATGTAGGACATTTTCGAGTAACATCAACAATAGCTAAGGTACTTCAAAGTGGTTTCTTTTGGCCTTCTATTTTTCGTGATAGTTATACTTTGGTGAAAACTTGTGATTGGTGTCAACATATGGGAAATACTTCAAGATGTCAAGAGCTACCATGGAAAAATATCTTAGAAGTTAAGTTATTTGATGTTTGGAGAATTGATTTTATGGGTCTTTTTCCTCCTTTTTTTGGCTTTGTTTATAGTAAACCTTGTCTACCTACTTCAAGGTACAAACCAAACTCTCTATAAGTTATGGAAAAGTAAGAAACCTAATCTTAAACATCTACATGTGTGTGGAAGTAAATGTTACATCCTTAGAGGTCATAATAATCTAGGTAAATTTGACTTTAGAAGTGATGAAGGTATCTTTCTAGGTTATTCATTAGCAAGTCGTGTGGTTAGAGTGTTTAACTTGAGAGCTAATATTATGATGGTGTCCCTCAATGTTGTTATAGATGATGTAGGGACTAGTACTCCATTGATTGATGATGAAGTTAAAACTTTAAGCCTAAGCTTTCCAATTGAGGTACAAATCAATGAAACTCTTGACATTGAAAAGGTAAATAAATAAGCTAGATGAAGAGGCACCATACCCAACACTTAAACTCAGAGGTCAACACGTACTGCCAAAAACCAACCAACTGAAAACATCATTGGTGAACCAAATGAAATCATGGTAGCTAGAAGAAGACAGATAACTGAGATAACTCATCTTTGTTATGTTTACCAAATTGAACCAAAAAATGTTAATGATGCTTTAGAAGATGAATTACGGATAAACTACATAGAGGATGAACTAGCTCAATTCACTAGGAATGATATTTGGGTTTTAGTAACTATACCTAAAGATAAAAACATCATAGGAATTGATTTTGATGAAACATTTTCTCTTGTAGCTAGATTAAAATCAATTAGGATTTTACTTGCCATTGCATGCTTTATGAGATTAAAACTCTTTCAAATGGATATAAAGTCTACCTTCTTAAATGGATTACTTAGTAAAGATGTCTACATTGAACAACCAAAAGGTTTCATTGACCCACAATTTTTCGAACATATTCATAAACTCAATAAGGACCTTTATGGTTTGAAACAAGCCTTTAAAGCTTGGTATGAGAGATTTACAGCTTATATTTTGAATAATGGATTTGTTTGAGGGGGTGTTGATAAGACTCTTTTCATTAAAAAGACCAAAGAAGATATAATCATACCACAAATATATATCAACGACATAGTTTTTTGGTCAACATCCAATTATCTTGTTAATGATTTTGTGAACATAATGACAAGTGAATTTGAAATGTCTATGATGGGTGAGCTCACATATTTTCTTGATTTGAAAATTAAACAATTAAAAATAGAATCTTTATTTCTCAAACCAAATATGCATGTAATTTAATTAAGAAATATGGACTTGTAATAAGTAAGCATTTGAGAAACCCCATAAGTACTAGTGTCGAGATTGCAATGGATGAGTTAGGAAAGATCGTTGATCAAATGCTATATAGAAGTATGATAGGAAGCTTGTTGTATCTCATAGAAAGTAGACCTAATATTTTTTTTAGTGTTGGTGTTTGTTCCTATTATCAATTAGATCCTAATGAATCACACATTGACCATGTCAAAAGGATCATCGGGTATGTCTTTGGAACTAAAAACTTTGGTATTTGGTTTACTAATGAAATTACATGTGAAATTAGTGGATACACAGGTGTAGATTGGGCGGGAAATAGGATGTAAGAAAAAGCACTTAAGGTAGATGTTTCTATATTAGGAACAATCTTGTATCATGGCACCATAAGAAAAAAATCTCCATCTCAGTATCTATTGTAGCAATATAATACATTGCTATTGGAAGATCCTGCACATAACTTCTATGGATGAGGAATATGCTTAAGGAATATGGCTTTAAACAAGATACAATTCCCCTTTACTATGGTAACACTAGTGTTATATGTATCTCTAAAAATCCTATTTTTCATTCTCGAACAAGACATATGAAAATTAGATATCATTTCACTAAGGAACTAGTGGAAGATAAAGTTTTATCCCTTGAGTTTGTGCCTATTAAATGGAAATTAGATGATTTATTCACTAAGGCACTTGATGCCCAAAGATTTAAATATCTTAGAAGTGTTTTAGGAATCTACATTATTTGATTAAATTTCTTTAGTATATTTTTAGAATATATAAAAAAGGGAGAGAAGTAGATGTGTTTTAACTTAACATGAACATTACATATTGTTTTCATTTTTTTTAACTATGCCTTATGCAAATGGATATTGCGATTTATGCATCTACATATTTCTCACATATAGTGATTGAAGACATGAACCTACTCATTCCCTTACTAGACATATAATTATATCATGCTAGAAGTTTATAATTAATTATGTGAGATTTTAGGGCATGAGATAACCTTGACTATGAAAATTATGGTTGAACTTTGTCTTTCAATGTACAAAATGTTGTTATAGAAAGACACCTAGTTTTGAAAGGGCTATCTACTATAAGGTGTGAAAGCTATCGTAGTGAGCGGAGAAGGCTACCTCACAACTAGTATGAAAGTCATCATACTAGGTATATTGGTTAGGCATATTTCCTTTGCAAAAGAAAAATAATATGACAAAGGAAATATCTGTAATGAATAAAAAATAATTGAATGCACTAAAAGAAAGAATCACAAATGGTTATATAAAGGAAAAATTAAATAACCATTCCTTGATACAAAATAAATAATAAAAAACAATGTGATAAATATTGAGAGAGAACACAAAAAAATTAATTAAAGTTCTTTCTTAGTAAATTTTTTTTATTATGTGCAAGTATGAATTCAGTTGAAATTTTTGCATGTGGGTGATGCTTTTTTCTTTGAATATTTCATAACTAATAATAAATGGACTAATTGACATACTACTATATTTCAATATTTATCTCACTTTAGGTGACTATCATTAAGTCACTATATGCGTTAGTATGTTTGTGTGTTTTGTTTACATATGTTTATGTTGTTAATAAATAGTCACACAAATCAATTTTCATATTTATGTGTAATGTTCCAGTTATATTTAGCTCAATCTACTACCCCTATTAACAAAAAAAATATATTTATCATATTTTAATTTTTTGTTGTCTTTTTTACTTTATTTTGGAGAGTTATAGAACTTAGGGAGAGTTCATTCATAGCATACATCTTCAATGTTATATTATTTATTCGCATGACAAAAAGAGGGGAGAAAAACTACCTTCATAATTAACTTTGAAAAATTTTCCTTTTGGAAATATTACACATAGGGGAAGTAATACTTTTTAATTTCTATTTTATGATTACTCACTCTTATGAATAAGATGTCTAGGTATTTATGTTTTACTTTAACTGTAAACATGAGCTTTCAAGATTCAAATGAAGATGGTTTCACTAGATCATAGGATGGTGTCATTATGAAAAAAAAATATTTTTTCTATAACCATTATGTAGTGAGTAAGAGATTTTTCACACGAATATGCCAAACGAGGAGATTGTAAGGTCTATGTAAGTGTTGATGATATTCGTGAACAAAACATAAAAATGTAATTTTAGTTTTTAGGTGTGTTCTTCAAGAATATTTTCAAGTCGTAGAAACTATTATGCTCTAATAATCATAGTTCAAGCATATCTCTGCTTGTATGCGTGTTAGATTTCATATTAGATATGTAGAAATATTTTTGAGATTAGAGTACTCGATTGATTGAAACATGTCTAGATCAATTGATCTATTTAGAGGATCAAGAATCAATCTACTTAGTTTAAAAATCCTAAATTAATTATTTAGTTGGCTAGATTGATTGAGCAATAAATAGTCAATCGATCAAGCATTAAATCGATCGATTTATTAGTCAAATTGATTAATTATGGTTCAAATTTAATTTTTTATTATATTGGATCAATCTAACATGTTTTGATTGCTATATTGTATCGATCAATAAGGGCATTCAATCAATTGAACTATGTACTCGATCAATCAAGAATATGTTATATCGAGCAGAGATGACTTTAATTTTAAAACCTATTTCTAACATGAATTGAATTGGAGTTTTACTATATTGTTTATTTTTTTTAAAACTCTTTTAATTGATTTTATGGACAACATAATAATTTTACTTTGATTTAGTGCTTCAAAATATTCTATATATACAAACCTAAACACACAACTTTAATCAACTACAAAAGAAAATTTTTCTCATAATTTTAATATCTCTCATATTATTTTGTAAAAACTATTCAATAGGTTGTTAATTTATCAAACATTTGTAGTTGTATTTAGTGGATTGAAAAGCTTACAATTTTGTGATATTATACTTTAAACTGGTTGTTCTATAGTTGCTAGTTGATTTTAATTTATCTCATACATTTTGTAAATAACCTATTTAGGGTTATTCATTATTAAATCTACTCTAGGACACACATTTGTACTTTTGATATTATGCTAATGTTTTAGGTACAAGTAGAACGAGTTTGATTACTTGTGTGACTCAAGTTATAAGAATGTTGGTCTGGATCAAAACAAATTTCTTATAGAGGCTATAATGAAAGTAGTGTCTTGTAAGTAGATTATTTGGGGGCTTTATCTTTGAGGGTGATCGGTGAAAAACATCAAATGCATAGTATAGTAGTTTTATAGTAAAGTTATACGAAAAGTATCGTCCTCAGGGATTGATAACTTACTTTTGATAAATACCAAAATTATACTAATCTCAATTTTATCTAGAGAAGTCACTAAGTTTTTGAAAGTGGAATTTAAAATAAAATCAATTTAAAGAAAATGTGCAAAAGAAAATAAAAACGTTGTTCAAAGATCAAATTAATGGCAAGAAAACTTCTAGGAAATCGATTTCATCTAATCCCTCACTATGCTTTACTCATCTAGCTAATTGAATTTAGTTTTCTCTGTTTTTTAGTAATCTAAAAAAAAATTTAAAAGCCTCTTTCGACAATCAATTGGAAACATTCTTGTTCATCAATTTACACTAAAGTATGCAATTTAACAAAGCAAGAAAGCATTAAGACCAATGATTTTAAAACTACATAGTTTCATACAAGTCTTTTAATCTCTATATTTACCTACACTAAAATATTCCATAACTATCCTATAGTTCCCTCTTTTGATAGAAAACCACAAGATTAAAATCATCTAATTAATGACCAGATAATTAAAAGCAATAAATTCAGAAGAAACTAAACAAACATGAAAAAATAATTCAAATTAACATGAAGAAATAATTCAAATTAACATGAAGAAATAATTCAAATTAACATGAAAAATCAAGCATAATTCAAAGTTAGATTACATCCTTTTTTCTAGAATAAAGAAAATCTAGTTCATGTTAAAAGTTAAATTTAACATAAACAAATCCACCATAATTTTTCTCAGAAGGATCGAAAGAAAAATGGATGACAAAAAGAATCTTCTTTCACTTTAATTTATCCCAGCGTTCCCTATTTCTTGCTTTCGTTTTGCAGGTCACAAGTTGTTTCTTTTTTTTCTTTCTAGTTCAACTCCTGTGTTGCCTTTTTTCCTTGTTTTCTTCTATTCCTTTTTCTATTATGTTCTCCTTCTGGTCTTATATATATATATATATATATATATATATATATATATTTCCTTTTTACCCAACCACATTTCTTCTTTATAAACCGTGTCATATTATATATCTATTGAAAAATCTTTATTTAAATTTGATTTAAATAAATCTTCTTTTAAATTATAAGAGTACTTGACAATATGCTTCTAAAATTTTGGATCTTCATTTTTTTTCAAATTTGTAATAAAATTTAGATAATAATAATGTAGTCTAAAATCAATAAAAATTAAATAAAATTAGACTAAAGTTTAAAGTTGAGAAGTGATAAATTATGACAAATTATACAAGTCATCAAATACTCCTAAACTTAGAACTTTGTTTTTTCTCAAACAAAATGAAAATAAAATAAAAGAAAACTATAGACAATATTAGCTAGGCCCCATAGAGAACTACTATCACTTATCAAGCCATGATTTGAATTTAGATTTCATTACTAATAACTTATGCTTTTGACATCAAAGATAGTCGAAAAATAAATCAAAAATTCAGCAATATGTCATGGAAGAGTTAAGTATTTACTTTGATCTAAAGCTAAGTCCTTGAGTGTGTGTGTGAAATAGTCAATTTAACTCCAAACCACCAGAAAATTTAGATAAAAGTAAAACAACTAAAATCAGAAGAATTCTCTCAAAACTTAACTCCATAAGTCTAATTTTCTAAAATCCTCTCGACTAATGTAATCAAATACCAAAATCAGTGATCAAAAGGTCTTTAATCAGAGTTGTAATGACAGGTCATAAGGTGAGGGCTAAGAAAGAAATAGATACGGAAAATCAAAGAAAACTAGGAAAAAACTTGGTAGAAAAATAAAATAAAAAGAATATCACCAAGATTCATACCATAGCTCTTTCTCGACAATATGCTCATACTGAGGAAAATATTGTTGTCATACTCAATAAGTGGCATGCTTTTTTCTTTTCTTTTTTTTTGTTGGTGTGGTTGTCTTGATACTCATAGTCTTTACTAATTTCAACAACTTTAACCCTTTTTCGATTCTTGCCTTTCACTTTCTCTTTCTCTTTCTCTTTCACACTTTGATCAAATAGGGAAAATATAATGTGAATTATTTAATTTGAACTTTCTTTTTAAATTCATATTTTCACCAAATTATTTTCTCAAAATTTAAGGTAAATTCATGGTTTTTTAGACATAGAATGGGAATGGTTTATGTTGTTAAAAGAACAAATAAAGGCTTATGCAAAATAAGGTTCAAAGGGGTTAACTATGGGAAAATGTCATGCAATGATGGCATGATAATTAGGACGGTTGGGAAAGCTTTTTGGTTGTGACAAAAAAATTTCCTAGATCCTTTCTCTAATATTTGGTATAAACTAGGATGTCGTCTTAAGAATCCATCAATGAAGTCTAGAGCAAAGAATATTGAACTTTCCTTACCCATTTAATTCAACTCATTCTCTTCATAGGAAAAATGGAGTAGAGAAAAAATTTACTACGTGCTCAATTATTTTCAAGGACAAAGATTTAAATCAACATACCTACAAAAATCTACCTAACATAATAACAAATTTTGAAAAAACATAATTCTAAAAGTTTTTCTCAAAACCATCCTCAATCACAAATTTCAAAGTCATAGCGAATTCAATCATACTCAAATACATGCTTGATAAAAGAATCTAACAACTCAAGACTAGAATTTGACACCCCTAAAATCAAACCAATTCATCAATTAGGATTTCAAAGAGGAATAAATACACAACTTCTCTCCACTTGTTCTCCATAATAGTGTTTCAATCTCTCACCATTAACTCTGAATATATGCCATCTCTTGTCCTTTAAGTCTGTTGCTCCAAAAGGGGAAACTTTGTCAATTGTATAAAGACCTATCCATCTTGATCTTAACTTACCTAGGAAGAGTATTAGTTATGAATAGAAGAGCAAAACCTATTGTCCTAGAGAAAAATCAAGCCTAAGAATCTATTTTTCATGCCATTTCATTGTCCATTCTTTGTAGATCCTTTCATTTTCATAAGCATCATTATGAAACTCATCCATCTCATTCAATTTAAGAAGTCGCTTTTCCTATGCTACCTTAAAATCAACATTAAACTTCTTTATAGACCAATAAGCTTTATGCTCCGGCTCGACAAGAAGATGAAATTATTTTCCAAACACTAATTGATAAGGAGACATCTCAATAGGTATTTTAAAATTTGTATGATATGCTTACAAAAAATCATCAAGCTTCTTTGCCTAATCCTTTCTATTGATGTTTTTAGTATTCTCAACGATATTCTTGATTTCTCGATTTGAAATTTTAGCTTGGCCATTAATTTTAGAATGGTAGGCAATGGCTATCTTATGCTTCACACAATATTTAGAGATCAGGTTATCAAACAACTTGTTGCAAAAGTGGGTCATTTCATCACTAATAATAGCTCGTGGAGTGCCAAATCTTGTGAATATATTCTTATGTGGAAATTTGAGCATTACCTTTGCATTATTTGTTGTTGCAGAAATTGCCTCCACCCACCTTAACATGTAATCAACTGCAAACAATATATAAACAAAGCCAAAAGAAGGAGGAAAAGGATCCTTCCTTATTTCTTTGTTTAACTTGTAGTAATCCATACATACACGCCATCCCGTGACTATTCTTGTAGGAATAAGCTCATTATTGTCATTTTTCACCACCATTATTCCATATTTTTTTCATAAAACCTGCATTGAACTTACCCATGAGTTGTCTAAAATAGCATAAATAATTCTAGCATTGAAAAGCTTCAGAATTTTAGCTCTCATAACTTCCTTCATTGTTGGATTTAATCTTCTTTGGGGCTCAATTTATGGTTTGTAAAGTTCCTCCATTAGAATCTTATGCATGAAAATGGATGGATTCATACCGTTTATGTTAGAGACAGTCCATCCCAAGGATGTTCTATTCTCCCTTAACACCTGCAGTAACTTTTCCTCTTCTTTGGGTGTAAGTGATGTTGCAACAATCACTAGAAAGGTGTAACTATCACTGAAGAATGCATAGCAAAGATGCTCACGCAATTGCTTCAACTATGGAGTTGTAGTTTGATGAGTGCTAAAAAAGTACTAAAATTACCATGATTTTATGCACGTTAATTGATTAAAAATATATATATTTATATGATTTTATCATATATTTATATAAATCTATCTTTTTAGAATTACGGGTATTTTTATTATTTTTTAGGTATTTTTGCTTAAAAAGGTAACTTAAAGACTCAAAGAAAAATACTGGAGCAATACATCACAAATATATTCATAAATTAAATGAGGAAAGGTCAAGAAATATGGAAAAATTGGACAAAATGGGTTAAAAGGGTCGAAAATGTCAAAAAGGAGAAAATTGCACACACAGCCGCCCAGCTGCGCCAGCCAACGTGCACAACGCGCCCAGCACAATGCCCAGTCCGCGCGCACCGCACGCTCGGTTCGTGAGTGCCTGCTTTCCATTCCGCGTGCGCTACCACGCCCCACATCACTATGACATCAACAGTATGATGTCATGTTTTCTCCATTTTTAATCATTTTTTTACCCACTTTTCCTTCCTCTCCTCACCTATAAATACCCCCATTCTTTTCACTTCAAAACACACCAAAAAACACATCTTCTTCTCTCTTTCTTTCTCTCCATTTCTTAGTTTTTAGTTTTTCTTAGTTTTTAGTTTTTCTTAGTTTTAGAGTTCTTCTCTTTTTGAGAAGAAATAATTATGTTTTTGTAATTTATTTGCTTTTTGATTCAATAAATGGAAGTGTAAATTCCGTTTGGAGGTTTTCCAGCAACAGGAATAACATCAAAGTATTGTAAGGATTTTATTTTCTTTACAGTTATTTTTTATGCTTTATTCTTACATGTTATATTTAATTTATCTGTGATTAAATTTAACTTTGTTGGCTGTTTATAAACATGATATAATAATAACGTTGTTATGCTTACGAAATATTAAATAGGTGAAAATCTCTAAAATGAATTGATTTTATTTTTATTCAAGATTTTATATTAAGAATGTTAGAGGAAAATATATTATTTTTTATTACAAACTTAAATCTAAAAATTAGATTTCAAGGTTTAGTTATCTGGTCTGATTTAGAGTAATGCTCTTTTATTTGTTGGTACAATCGCCCGGTAGTTAGAGTGAAGCTTTATTTCAAAAGTTTTTATAAGAATTATTATCTGAAAATATATTGACAACATATTTTCAGTAGTGGTTTTAAAACTTGAAAGTTAGTACTCGGATAACTAAATTCTTAGGTTTAATTTGGACACCTTGAATAAAGTTTAAACTGTCTAACCCCACCAAAGGTGGCATTTAAATGGTTCCTTTTCAATCTCTTAGAAAAAAAAGAATTAATTTAATTAACCAAATTAGTTATCAACCTCACCTATAGGTGTTAATTGATTTGTTTAGTTAACAAAGAATATCTAACCCCACCAAAGGTGATATTCATATAAAAAAGAGAGAATTAATAAATATCAATTTATATCTTTAATAACCTAAATAATACGAGCAAGCATAATTACATAGTTATTATATCCATAAATACTCTAATATTATAAATGATAAAATTTGCATCAATATTTATTGAATCCGTATCTATGTTTATTTTTATGTTATTAGATTAGAAACACAAAACCAAAAAAAGAGCAAAATCGGCATCGTCGATCCTGTCAATACTTTGGTTTTATATTTATAAAACTCTCGCAAGTGCACGGATCATTTCATAGAAAATGATAAGTATACTCCCAAGGTCGATCTAAGGAAGGAATATATGTGGTTTTTAATTTATTATTCAAACTTTTAAAAACGAAATTAAATCCTAAACATCCTGTCACAATATTTTGTGTTTTGTGTTTCTAATCTAATAACATAAAAATAAACATAGATACAGATTCAATAAATATTGATGCAAATTTTATTATTTATAATATTGGAGTATTTATGGATATAATAACTAAGTAATTATGCTTGCTCATATTATTTAGGTTATTAAAGATATAAATTGATATTTATTAATTCTATCTTTTTTATATGAATACCACTGTTGGTGGGGTTAGATATTCTTTGTTAACTAAACAAATCAATTAACACCTATGGGTGAGGTGGATAACTAATTTGGTTAATTAAATTAATTCTTTTTTCTAAGAGATTGAAAATGAACCATTTAAATTCCACCTTTGGTGGGGTCAAACAGTTTAAACTTTATTCAAGATGTCCAAATTAAACCTAAGAATTTAATTATCCGAGTACTAACTTTCAAGTTTTAAAACTACTATTGAAAACATGTTGTCAATACATTTTCAGATAATAATTCTTATAAAAACTTTTGAAATAGAGCTTCACTCTAACTACCGGGCGATTGTACCAACAAATAAAAGAGCACTACTCTAAATCAGATTGGATAATTAAACCTTAAAATCTAATTTTCAGATTTAAGTTTGTAATGAAAAATAATATATTTCTCTTTAAGATTCTTAATATAAAATCTTGAATAAAAATAAAATCAATCCATTTTAGAGATTTTTACCTATTTAATATTTCGCAAGCATAACAACGTTATTATTATATCATGTTTACAAACAGTCAGTAATATTAAATTTAATCACAGACAAATTAAATATAACATATAAGAATAAAACATAAAAAAATAACTATAAAAAAAATAAAATCCTTACAGTACTTTGATGCTATTTTTGTTGTTGTAAAACCTCCAAACGGATTTTTCACTCCCATTTATTGAATCAAAAAGCAAATAAATTATAAAAACATAATTAGTTCTTCTCAAAAAGAGAAGAACTCTAAAACTAAGAAAAAATAACTAAGGAAAAACTAAAAACTAAGAAATGGAGAGAAAGAAAGAGAGAAGAAGATGTGTTTTTAGGTGAGTTTTGAAGTGAAGAGAATGAGGGTATTTATAGGTGAGGAGAAGAAGGAAAAGTGAGTAAAAAAATGATTAAAAATGGAAAAAATGCAGAGTAGTGAATGATGACATCATACTGCTGACGTCATAATGATGTGGGGTCCGGTGGCGTGCGGAATGGAGAGCAAGCACTCGCAGACCGAGCGTACGAATTGGGCATTGTGTTGGTGCAACACGCGCATTTCTCGACGCGACTAGGCGCGCTACGCGCGTTGGCCGGCGCGGCTGGGCGATTGCATGCACAATTTTCTCCTTTTTGACATTTTTGACCCTTTTGACCCATTTTGTCTAATTTTTCCATATTTGTTGTGCTTTTCTCATTTAATTTATGAATATATTTACGATGTATTGCCTCCGGTATTTTTCTTTGAGTCTTTAAGTTATTTTTTTAAGCGAAATTACTTGAAAAATAATAAAAATACCCGTGATTCTTAAAAGATAGATTTATATAAATATATGATAAAATCATATAAATATATATTTTTAATCAATTTACGTGCATAAAATCATAGTAATTTTAATACTTTTTTAGCAGTCATCATAGTTTGTTGCACTTTTTTTTGTAGAGATTGCATAATCCATCTTTGCTACCATTGGCTCTATCCTTTCCACTTCTTTGCTAAAATATGTACCCTGCTGCAATGCTTCCAAGGCAAACACATAATGGAGAAATTACTCACTAACAAAAGGTAAATAAGATTCACAAACAATAGATTTATTAAAATCATAAGCATGAGATGAAGTGGTAATACATCGTTCAAAGTGATTGGTTTGCATATATTCTTGAAAGGCTTCTACTTCACATTATTCAATGATATCTACCCGAAAGTAAGTGCTTGGATCTTTCTAGAAATCTCATGGCTTCATAGATGTTGAACATAACTTCTTCCTTGTTCATTCTCTATGTTAACTTACCCTTTTGAACATCCATTAAAGTGCTTCCCGTAGCCAAGAATAGTTGGCCAAGAATTAGTAGGACATCTTGGTCATTAATAGGAAAAATTAATTTATCCACCTTTACCAATACATCTTTTATGATTCCATATGGATAATTGATGGACCGATCTGCTAGTTGTAAATAAATTATTGTTTGTTTCATCTCTCCAAGTCCCAATTTTCTATAAACATAAAGTGGCATAAGATTTTCTAGCACCAAGATCACATAAAACTTTATCAAAAAATAATTCCTAATAGTGTAAGGAAAAGTGAAACTCTCCAAATCTTTTAATTTTTGAGGTAATTTCTTTTGAAGAATGGCACTACTTCAGAAAGCTTCACTATTTAGAACTCCTCCAACCTTCACTTCTTGGAAATGATGTCCTTTAGAAATTTGGAATAATTGGGCATTTGGTCCAAGGCATCTACAAAAGGAATATTTATGTGAATTTTCTTAAAGATGTCTAAAAACTTAGAAAATGGCTTATCTAATTTTTGTTTTTGAAAGCATTAAGGATAAGGAAATGGAGTATAGAGAATAGGAGGATTGTTAAGAAATGAAATTGATAGAGGCATGTTAGTCTCTCTTAGTGTATTATAAACAATCTCCTCTTATTCTACTTTATTATTACTTTAGCCATTGTTTGGAGCTATAGGGGTGGACTCGGTTTCCTTTGAAGGTAACCTCTCAAGTTCTCTTTCACTCTTAAGTGTAATGGCCTTGAATTGTTCCTTTGGATTCACTTCTATATTGCTAGGAAAAGTTCCTCTTTGCTGGGAATTTATGGTTGTGGCTAGTTTCCCAATTTACACTTCAAGATTTTTCATAATGGCTCACATATTTCTACAATGAGTCGCAATATTATCCAATCATGAATCACTCTTTTTAAACATTGATTTGGTCTCCTCAACAAAGGAAACCATGGCATCCTCAAGTGGAATATTCTTCTCTCTTGGTTGACTATCAAACCCTGAAGGAGGTTGCAATACATTCTTTGTGTTTCCATAAGAAAAATTCTCATAATTTCAAAGCCCTGGATGGTAGTAATTTGGCATAGGATTATTATGATAGTTGTAGTTCAAATTGGGTTGTCAAGGCTAAAATATGATGAGATAGAGAAGTAACTTGAGCTAAAAGGGCAGCAAACAACTCCAATTCATGAATCCCAACAACTTTATTAGCCATAGATCTTTTTGTTGGCCATTTATAGTTGTTTGAGGCCATTTCTTCCAAAATAGAAGTAGCACCTTTAGCTGTCTTTGACATCAAAGTTCCACTAGAAGTAGCATAAACTATGGTTCTAGTTTTCCCATTTAACCCATTATAGAACATCTGAACTTGCAACTAATCCAGCAATCCATGCTGAGGGCAATGCTGAATCATAACTTTATATATTTCTCATGCTTCATAGATTATCTCAAAATCATTTTGCCTAAATTGACCAATCTCACTTCTAAGTTAGGCTATTTTTTAGATGGAAATTATTTAGCAAGAAACTTTTCTGCCATTTCCTGCCAACTAGTGATGCTTCCTATAGAAATTGTTGCTAACCTCTAGCCTTGTCCCTCAATGAAAAAGGAAATAATCCCAGTCTAATGGTGTCTTTAGTAACACCATTCATCTTTATAGTGTTACAAATCTCCAAAAACATCACCAAATCAATATTGGGATCATCAAGTGGCAATGTGCTAAATTGGGCTTGTTGCACCATGCCGATCAATGTTGGTTTGAGCTCAAAATTATTGGCATTAATGGTCTGGCGTCTTACACCTAAGTAATTGTCAATCATAATTGACGAGTTAATTAGAAGCAATAAATTCAAAATAAATCAGACAAACATGAAAAGAAATAATTGAAATTAACATGGAAAATCAAGCATAGTTCAAAATTAGATTACATCTTTTTCCTAGAATAAAGAAAGTTTAGTTCATGGTAAAAATTAAATTTAACATAAAAGAATTCACCATAATTTTTCTGAGAAGAATCAAAAGAAAAATGGATCGCAAAAAGAATCTACTTTCACTTTAATTTATCCCAACATTCCCAATTTCCTACTTTTGTTTTGCACATCGCAAGCTATTTCTTTGTTTGCTTTCTACTTCAATTCTTGTGTCGCCTTTTTTCCTTCTTGTTTTCTTCTGTTCTCTTTTTCTGTTCTATTCTCCTTCTCATCTTATATATATATTTGAAAAATATTTATTTAAATTTGATTTGAATGCATCCTAATTTAAATTTGATTTAAATAAATCTTCTTTTAAATTATAAGAGTCCTTAGATAATATTCTTCTAAAATTTTGGATCTTTATTTTCTTTAAATCTATAATAAAATTTAAATAATAATAATGAAGTCTAAAATCAATAAAAATTAAATAAAATTAGATTAAAGTTTAAAGTTGAGAAATGATAAATTATGCCAAATTATGCAAGTCATTAGTTGGTAGAATACGACATGACCTTATAATTGGATCTTATTTTTCATAAAGGATAGTTAGGTGGTTTGGTGGACTAGTTGTTTTCCTCTTAGGTCTTTGGTGTGGCCTAGGATGTTTCTACCTAAAATGCTATGTCTTAATCTTTATATTTCCGCATTTTATTTACAAATGATTGTATGCCTGGCTATCAATGAAAATTTTAATTTTTCATAATTTTGCTGATTATCTATTTGCCTTCTCTAGCGAATTAGGTCCATAATTAGAAAAGAAACTTTCAATATTCTTTTAATTACTATATGTTTAGTATTTTTGTGTACAAATATGTAATGTTTCATATATTTGTATATTTATTTTATCGTTTTATTTTTCTATTTAATAGGTGATTTACTTTTTGTTTTTATAAGTTTATGTGAGATAGGAGGTCCTTATGATACCCTCTCATACCTTAAAAAATAATATAGATAGACCTAATATGCTATAGAGAAGGCTGGACTTTGAGGTCCCATAAGTTATAGTCAAACATATATTTAAACTAGACATTGAACCTATACCTAAACCAACAAATATGGGTGGAAATCCACCACTCAGGTAACCACTATGAAGGAGTATGCAAGGACAAAAATTGGCATTGCTACTACCTCAATCTAACTACTTGAGGCTGTTCAAAACTATAAATTAAGAAACATTCATTTTTCTATGTTAGTTTCCTCAAAAGTCCAAATATTCGCCATCGATATACTCACTAAGGGCCAATTTAGAATGTGGTATTTTCCCTACACCCTAAAAGAAAATGCCAAGGCATGGATAATGTCACTCCTCCTAGGTTTTCAGATGACATGTGAGGATGTTTACAATATGTTTATGGGAAAATTTTATTCCAAAAAAAAAATCAAATCTGAAAGCAAAGATTTATACTTTATATCAGATGAAGGGAGAACCTTTCCACGAAGCATGGGATAGATTCAAACTCTTTCTCACTTAATGACCCATCATAGCTACCATTTATAGCTGCAGATCCATATTTTCTAAGATGGAAACAACAATGTTAGTTTATTGTTGACAATGTTGTTGAAAGAGTGATGGGAGAAAATACTTCCTTAGAGACTTATAATCTATTTAAGATGTTGAGTGCTAATTTCTAGTAAAAAAGCTCATGAGTGAGAAGAGTCAGAGTTCAAGAAATAGAATCTGGTAGTCAAGTTCAAATGAAGCTTTCTCAATAGACCAAGAAAGTTACGCTTCTCACCACACATGACACAACAAATAAAGAATAATGTAGCTTGTAAAGTACTTTGGGACATAGTGCTAATGCATGTCCCTATCAAGGAGAAGAAAATATTAGACCTGAGTAAGTCAATGTATTGAGGGTTACCAACCAAGACTCAAGTACAATCCTAATGAAAATACCTATACCCAGGGTGGAGGAATCATCCCAATTTCTCATGGAGATAAAACAATCCTCGATTCAGCCAGAGCTTAGACTAATAAGGCCAAATATTCTACCAATTAGTGCCCATGAATCCTCCCAATAATCCAACTCTGAAGGATATCTTGAATGCATTTGTTCAAGTAAGCAGAGATAATCAATCATGAATTAAAAAAGTGGAAGTACAAATGGAGCAATTAATTGAGCACTTGCATAAGTAAGGTAAAGAATAATTATCGGGTAAGAAAAAAAGTAGAACTCAATAATATGAGGATATTGAGTTTATAAAATAATGAAATCTCCCAAGAAACATCTCATTAAAGACGATACATATAGCCCTGGATGGGAGGTAACCCATTATTTTATTTTATTATTGCTTTAATTTAATTTAAATTCATAGATAAATGTTTTTATTATTTTATTTTTTAGGTATAGAATTTTGTGATTATTTTAATTTTAAAATAATATTAAATAATATAAAAATAAGGGAGTAACATAAAATTTAGTGTGAAAAAAAGAGTGTTTTGCATTGCAACATGCTTTTATTTGTGCCGCAACATGGGTGTTTCTCATCAACTTGGATTAAAGTTCAAAGGTTCATGCTGTGATATGCTTTTATTCTTCACTATGACCCACTTGCTAATTTTGGTTAGAAATACCTCCCCTATGCAAAAACACACACAACTTTCCTAATTTTCTCTCAACTTCTTCACAAACCTTAAATATTTTATCTCACCAAACACCTTATAACCCTCAAAGATTACACTTTTCTTCCATAATCTTTTAAAACCTTTCACAAAAATCACTTTTCTAATATTTTTCTACCCATTCCCTATAAATATTTTGAAAAACCATCAACAATATCAAGAAATCTTCATCTTCAAAGAGGAGTGTTCTTCATTTTCTTCAACCCATAACAACACAAGTAATATTGATAATTTTTTAGAATTTAACTCTTATAATTAAATTCTATTAATTTTGTGAATTATTTGAGAATTATTAAGAGTACCAAACCATAATTAGGACAAAGAAGGGTTAGGAAAATTTTGGAATAAATTTCTTTGTGTTTTTTTATATAGATTATTTGAAAACCTCTGAATTTTAGATATTGTTAAATTTTTGAGATGACACCAAAAAGAGCTAGGAATAGTAAAGAAAAATAAGTTTCAACTTTTGTGGAATATGATAGGAGAAATTTTTTAAGTCTTGAGGCCAAACTACATTTTGGAAAAGCCAAAGAATTAAATAAAAATTTCATATCTATAAAAGAGATGGATTTTGATTGGGGGCCTAATGCCCAATTTGAGGGAATTATTGATGTCATAGCAAAGAATATGATGCTATTATTGAGTCTCTTGTTCAAGAATTCTATGCTAACATTCCCTATATTGTTGATAATGTAGTTAAGGTAAGGGATGTACTAGTCACATTTAGGCCAAATGATATAGATGCTCATTATTATTTAGTGAATATTGGGTAGGGTGAGTATGAAACATATTAAAATATTGTTGATTATGCTACAGTACTTGAAACCTTAACTTTAGAAGGGGATAAATGGAATTATGCTAGGGGAAAACATAAGGGGTTTTCAAGCTAAGTATTTGGAAAAGGTTTCCTGCATTTGGTAATACTATATGTGTTCAAGATTAATGCTCACGAGATATTATAATTCTGTTGACAAAGAAAGGGAAATTTTACTATATGCTATTACATCCAATATATATATAGATGTAGGCAATGTAATTCACCACAAGATCAAGTTTTCTACAAATAGTCACTAATTGAGTTACGTTGTCCCCTATTAGTCACTGATTTATGTAAGAAAGCAGGGGTAACTCATTCAAAAGGTGAAGTTATAATTTAACTTGGTGAATTATTAAATATGGCCTATTTCAATGAACCCATTGGTACCAACATTTCCCAAAGGGAAAGAAGGCCCATTCCTTGATCAAAATTGACTAAGAATAAATAAATTCATAATTTTGGTGGAACAATAAGCTACATGAAAGAGTACCAACAAGCCTACATTTCCTACCAAACTACATTTTTTAATCGACAACATCAGGATCAGGTGGATCATAACCAGTTGATGTATGAAATGAATCGGTTGCAACTTAATCATCTCAAGTGGATACAAGTCATTTAATAACACTCGAGTATCAGTATTATGATTTCACCTTTACACCTTCTGAAATATCATGACAAGAATGAAATTCAGATGACATGGGAGAGGAGCAGTTAGGGTAGGTGCCTTGACTGGTAAATGTATTAGTGTTTATATTTCTATTATGTTGTAAATTATTTTTCTTTATTTATTGAATTGTTTGCTACTAAGTTATTTCCATAAGCTATCGAGGTTGTTACCACATTGGTAGAAGTCTATGTGAGTTTATCTCATTACATGATGTGTTCTATATGATCGCATATTATGAGAATATAATCATTATTTAGCAAATATGTTTGCAGATAGGAGGTCTTGAAGTGAATGTAAATCCTTTATAGCTTTTTCACTATGTTTTCCCCATTCACATATTATGTGCTATTTTACTATGTTAATGCATGCTGCTAGCAACACACCATCACTAGTGTGTTTACTATAGATCTTATTTCTTATCTATTGGTTGTTTTTATATTGTGCTAAATTAAGCATATTGTTCTTATTTTTACAATGCTATGTACTTAATTCATGTTGTGAGGCCTGCTTGGCCAACTTTGAATAGATTTGACAAAAATATTCCATTAGTTGGCATATCAACATCCGTTGTAGGTCCCAGTTGCCTATATGCGTGGAAGGTTCATTTACTGCATACACCATCCTACTTAGCGAAGAACCAAAATCTACATTTTTCCCATTTTGTGGCCTCAGACAAGAAGATTCATTATCCCATTACCTATTTATTATGGTCGCTAACTCACTTTCAATATAACTCTTAATATCACACTTTTGGAGGGAAGACTTAACAATCTAAGGCTTAATCAATATTTTTCCACATATTTTATGTCTTCTATTTGTAGATGAATTTCTATTTTTGTTTTGTTTTGCTACCTTAGCTTATGAGAGTACAAAATGTTAATGATGATCATTTTTGACTACTACATGGCATCGAAAAACTTATTAACAAGGCTAAATCTTCCCTGATTTTTAGCTCTAATACCCCTTAAGAATTGTAATTTGGAATCTCTTAGAAGCTTGGTGTTACATTTGGATCTTACTTTCAATCATACTTGGGCTTACCGATAGTTTAGGAAAGAAAGAAATGTAGGCTTTTTTTTCTTATATTTAGAAAGGCATACATCACCGCCTAGATGGATGGAAGTGTAAGTTCTTATCCCAAACACGTAAGAAAGCGCTTCTAAAATATGACTTATAAGCATATCCCTAATTTTCCATGTCAATATTCAAATTGCAAACTACTTTTTGAAAGAAAATATTTCTTTGATGACAAGGTTTTGGTGGGATAAATAAGATGGTAGTAGATGTATAAATTGGGTGTGATTCTCAAAAATGACAAGGCAAAAAGGAAAAACAAAAGTGGTATTGAACATAGAGATATACAACTGCTCAACTATGCTTTCTTAGCTAAATTAGCATGGTGACTCCTTAATATACCTAATGCATTATAAGAAAGGGTTTTGAATGGTCTTGTCTTTACAAATTCCTCATTTGGGGATTTTAAGTTACATAAGTCTCATCATAGGTATGGAAAGTTTATTGCATAGAATATATATTCTTCGTAGAAGTGGCTGGTGACATGTTGATTGTGTTACACATTTTAGAGTGAGGAAAGAAAAATGGATACATGGTTATGTTGTTTTCACCTTATATGTAAACAAATCTATCAAATTCCTATCTCAACTACCACATAATATAGACAATGGTTAAAACTTACATGTGCTTGAAAACTTTTCCCCACATATGTTTTTAAAGAGATTAATCAAATCCCTTCAAGATTTATCGATGTGGAAGACACGTTTATCTAGACATACACACTCAATAGGAATTTTAGTGTCAAGAGATGTTACCATAAGATCTATCATGACCATGAACATGAAAAGGGGACATTGATCCTTCCTTTTATTTGGAACATAAAAATCTACGGAGGTGGATTTGGAAAGTACATGTTTTAAGTCCTGTTGTACTCATGTCTGTGTGTTAGCTTCTTATGTAAACAATATGGTATCTATTTATTTTATTAGTATATTTGTTTTCCTTTGTGTAAAGTTGGTTAGTATGGATTAATAATTCACACTTATACATAGTTAGAAACACTTTGTATGTAAACATGTTTAGACACACCATGGGGTTGGTTTTCGTAGTGTTCATACTAGGTTGAGAGTGTTAGTTTGTGGTGAGTGAGTTAATGTTCTCACTTGTATTTTTGTTCTCTTTTGGTGTGAGTATTTATGGAAAGTGCTCAGCAATTTTTGGAACAAAAAAATGTGACATTTTAGTCCCTCGCCACCAAGCTTGCCACCACCCTCGCCACCATCCTCAGAAAGGTGGCTTGTGATATGGTTGACAAGGTGATGGCAAGGTGAAAAATTCAAGTTTTATAAATACCCCACATTTTTTTCTTATTTTGTATCCAAAAAATGTAGTAAAGCTTTACCAAATTGACATCTTGTTTTTCTATTTTTAGATCACTAATACCTTGAGTGTTGTTTGATTCATGATTGTTTGAGAAAACTATAGTTATGACTATTAAGTACTTGAGACAGTCTTTGTGAGTGGGTTATAAGTGAGCCATGTTTCAATTGATAGTTTCCCTCATGCATCTTTTTCTTAAGTGTGGAGTTTTTATGGCTACGACTCATGTGCCATCTAGTGGTTGCATTCATGCAACATTTGTTTTTTCAATTTACACATTACTAGTTTGTGGTTTCTCATTACACCACACTCATAAGTTCCAACTGATAGAAGTAATAGTGATTTTATTTCTTTCAGAGTTGTAACTGATTTATTGTTTACTAGATTGTTTGCAGCTATGTGGCAAATATAATTAGATTTTAAATGGTATATGTCTCTACATATTCAAGTTTAAACTCTTATTAGAAAGCTTTTAATATTTATCATCTGCTTTCTTTTTACTAATTCTATATCTACTCTTTATTATACTATGATCTATATTTATTTATACTATAGCTTGTGATTATGTGTGCGGTATTTTTATATCTGATGTTTATGAGGTTGAGTTGAGTCCTTAAGGAGTCAACATATTTTAATCTAATTGTATATCAGATCTTGGACTCCTTCTTAGTAAATATGCATGTTTAGATTGTATGTTTTTATAATCTACCTTTTATCTACATACATGCTCTATGTGAGTCTCTAAGAAATCTGTGTCTCCTTCTTTAGTTGTGTACTAGGTGTCAGACTCTTTATTAGAGATTTCTATGTATGTTTGATTGCATGCTATGAAAGTACAATCATCATTTACTAAATATATTTCCACATACGAGATCCTCAAGTGATTGGAAATATTTTTAGCTTTTTGGTATGTATACCTATATCACAAACTATGTATTATTTTCCATGTATGCGTGCTACTAGTCTGGACAGGAACCTGTGAGGCACACCATCACTAGTATGTATTCTATAGAATGTTATTGTTATATCTACTAGTAGTTTTTGTTATGTGTTGTAATGAGCTATGTTTTGTACTTTAGCTGTGTGAATTACTTAGTTCACATTATGAGGTCTGCTTGGTCGAATTGATATAGAGCTTGCAAAAATATTTCATAGGTTGGTATTTCCACTCTTCATCTCGGTTCCAGTTACTTATTTTAGTCAAAACAATAGTTGGCCTTTGTGTATTCTTTTCCTATGTTTAGGAATCTTCAATTGGTATTAGAGTGGGTCACCCCTATTTAGGCTTAATCGTCTAGGTGCTCGATCCTAGAGCTCTATCAAAGTATACACACACCTTGTATGTTTATGCTCTTTGTCTTTACTATTGTGGGCTATTGTTCTTCTGTGAGATTGTCGTCTCCATGAACCTTTGTTGTCTACTTGTTGCATTTTTCTTGTTTATGCAGATCTCTTTCTCTCTCTCTTGTTTTTTTCCTTGCATGGTATGTTCTTGGTCCTACTTGCTACTATGCTTGACTATTTGATTATTTACTAGTATTCTTTCCTACTAGTTTCTATGGCATGCTCTTTTTATTTGTTTACCTACTACTTACTTCTTTTGTGGCTATTTGCATGACCATCATGTCATATGTTTTCATCATTTTGTACTCTTGTCATTCATATACCATGTCATAAAGAATGTACCTAACCTATTTTACTAGGCTTTTCTATCTTGTACCTAATATATTATGTGTTGGTTCTTTGTTAGTCTCTTGTTGGATTTTGTCATCTTTTGCATGCTCTTCCTTCTCTTGTGCTTTAGATGTATCATTGGAGAAAATTAAGGTGTTGTTACAAGCCTGTTTATATGAGTGTTTCTCTATACTGTGATTTTTTTAGTTTACATTGTGCATATATATGTCATATAGATCATTGACTTGTCTTTAGGATTCTTGACTTACATGAATTGTTGTGACTAGATTTGTGTTTAATTGGCTTTCCTGATGTTTGGGATGTTGACCGTATCTAAGCATGTATCTTGTGTCTGTTTTGGAACCTGAGCCTTTCTTACATGCTTAGATGTTTTTGTAACATCCCTTGTTTCTTCTCTCTTAGGGTGTTACTCGTGTTGCCCACTTGTTAGTCAGTTTTTTTCCTTCTCTTGACTTGCAATAATGTAAGTGTTGCAAATGATCTCTTTTGAGGCAACTATGTGTAGTTTTTTTCCTTTTTCTCTCTCTAAAGGCAACACTATACGGTTTGTGTTGTTAATATCTGTTGACATACATCCTTGTCTTTTTGGCCTATGATCTCCTTTGAGATCATCCTTGTCATCTCGCAAGTTTATTATATTTGACTTTTTGACACTATTGTTGTCTCTTTTGGAGAACATAAAACGTGCAAGTATACACAGTCACAAGTAATAATATTTGTAAGTAAAGTATCGTTCCCATGGAGATTTGTTACTACAGTTTGTTGAGTACTAAAATTATTTCTCTCTGATTTTATTCAAAACAATCGTTGATTTAGAAAAAGAAAAGAGTTAACAAAAATAAAAGAAATCTAGGATTGCAATTTTTCACCAAATTAATCCACTCTTATCATATTATTTTCTTTTGATTTATATTTTTTAGTACATTTAATTTGTCAACCGAAAACTTCTAATTTTATTCATACATCTCTTCCGAGCTCCGTATAAACACACCTCGTTAAATTAATTCACTATATCTCTATGAGAATTAAATTCACCAAGATTCATTACGTTCTAAGTTCTCAAATGATCACACATACAATTAGGGTATATTCCTATCCTTCATCATACATGTCATTCTATCTATGAGCAATATACACACAAATACCTCTTCCAAGTTTATTTATGTGCCACGGATCAATTTGATAAAATTCGTAAATAATCAAAAAGCATTAAGCACAAAATAGAATGAACAAATTGAACGTCTTATAAATCTATCAAAAATAATTAAAATCAAAGCTTCATAAATTTAGATCAAATACAACCCTAGAAAAATTAAATTACTTCATTAATTAAAAATAAAATTACAACAAATACAGAAAAATTAGAAGAAGAAGAAAGGAAATTAAAACATGTCGTATCGTTAATATTTGGCACACATAGAACACAACAGAAGACAAAAATGGCTTCTGCGTGTTCCACAGTCCAGAACCGAACAACACAAAAATTATACTCTCCAAAACTTTCCAAAAAACTATTTTACTCTATCATCCTATCTCCTATTTATAGCTAAAAAAATACATCTAAAATATTACATTTTTTATTTTTATTTTTTTTAAATAAACGCGTAAAAATTTGTATCGAAAAATAAAAATCACGCGTATCGATTTTTGATATTTAAAACGTTAATTAAAATCACGCGTAGATAGAGAGGTGCCGTTCTGATTTTTAATTCAAAGTGCATGCCATGTGTTAGCGTCTGATTCGCTGCAAGGATTTAATGCGGACACATGGCAGCATTTCATTGGCTGTGGGAAACGGGCGCACGATAGATTGTCGCACGGGAGACAACGGCTACAACACGGGAGTGATCCTGCGCATTCGCACTCATTGTAACATGCCACGTGTCAGCAAATAATTGGCTGATAGATAAAGTGGGACACGTGGCAGATTCTGGTTCGTGGAATAACCGAGCGCACGTGGATTGATTGCATGGGAAAAAGCGTGCGCGAAGGTGGGGGACAGGGCTTGCACGGCGTCAAACACGTGGGTCCCACTCTGCACGCCGGCATGCACGGCAAGTGGTCCCTACTCGGGCACCGAGCCGCATGATAGAGAGATTCCTGCACCCAATCGCGTTGGTTGGGTGTGATGAACACGCGCGCATCCTAACCGTTTATGCTTTGATCGGACGGTCCACGTTGTACGCGTGCATGATGACGCGTGGATTCTTCTCTCCTTCATGAAAATTAAACTTTAATTAATTGTATTTTGACCCACAAATTTAATTCAAATTACATTTTGAACTTTCTTTAATTAAAGTTAAGCCTTTTGCTAATATTAAATTAAATTTTTAAACTTTTAATAATTACAATTAAGCCCAAATTTAATTTAAATTATATTTTCAACTTTTATAAATTATAATTAAGAACTCTATTATTTGAAATTATATTTGTGGACATAAATTTGAAATTAAGTACATTTTCGATACAAATTATTTAATTTTATTAAAAATGTATTTCTTAACACGTAAAAGGTAAATATTAATTTATTTCACTAAAATTACACAAAAATGTCAAGAACATAGCAATTATAATTAATAAAATAGATGAAAATAACTATATAAAATACAGTTATCAACTATCTTTCTCAATTTCTCTCTCTTCCTAGGATAGTTCTTCATCTTCTTCTTTGTTGTTATCCTTTTGTATGTAAAATGGTTTGTAGAGGGACCATTAATTATATATGACTAATATAATTTTGACTTAAATTGAAATATGGCTATTTTGATATGTGTATTCATTAAACCTATGTATGGCTAAATTTTTGTATGTTATTTGAAATGAACTTTTTCTTACACATGTCTTAACATTGTGAATTTGTATGGATATTATTGAGAAGGTTGTGTGGATTTATTTCCTAAATTATTTGTATGCCTTTAATAAGTTTTAGAATCCATGTTTAGTGTCTCTCGAGGTGAAATCATATGTGCTACTCCAATAGAAATATTAATTAGGCTATTTTTTAGCTGTTTGATCCCTCTTGCCTCCCTTGTCTACTTATCCTCAGTTTCCCCTCTTGAGCCTTTATGTTATACTTTCATTTCTTTGCACATATTAGCCTACCTCAAATAATAAATCCCACTTATCTGTACTCCTTTTGTTGGGGTTCAACTTTGACTTGTTGAACTCGTTTGGTTTGGAGTCATTTGTATTATTCTTGAGCTTAAAGGAAAGAGTTTGAAAAGGAAATAAAAGAAAAGAAAAAGGAGAATGAAAAAATAAAAACAGAGGAAAAAGATCCTATGTTTGGGAAAATTGTGAATGCTTCAAAATTGACAAGTAAGAGGAAAAGATTCTAAGTTTAAAGGATTACCTCTTATGGTTATGAGCTCTATGCTAAAGATAAATGTATGGTCGTCTAAAGGTGTTGCTATGCTAAAATGTCTCTTCTCTTCTACTCAAATCTCAACCTATCATTATAAACTTTGAAGGAATTGTTGATTTCTTCTAAGCTTGCACTTACATTAGTGGAAAGAGAGGCTAAATGTCGACTTATGAAGTTTTGTTCAATTTGAGTCTATATTTATATTTGTTTGATTCACATAAGCATTTCTTAATGACATATAGTGTAAACTTGTTGAGGACAACACACATTGATCATGACATCAAATTTTGTCATGTTCCTTCTTGGATGCATCATGGATTGATGGCCTTGTGAATGTTTACGTTAAGTGCATCATTTAATCTTTAATCACTCTTGTTCTTTGCACTTGTTCTTTCCACTTCTCCCTTTACAACTCGTTATTGTTTCACTTCTCTCTCTCATATAGAGGTGTTCTTTTGACTTTGTGTGTCAAAAATGGGAGAAGTGTTTGTGCACAACTCTGTGTTTCTTGCTACTAAATGTGTTGCATGAGTTTTGAGAGTAGGTTGCATAACATGTTTATTGCCTCACATGCATACCTTTAGGGGAAGGAGTGTACATTATTTGCATGGAATCAAGAGGAGTCATGTGTGCATTTGGCATCTTTTTTGTTTGTTCTATTTATGAGTATATATTATGCTATTGTGTTCTTGCAATGCTTCCTTCTTATTTACTTCACTTTGTATGAACCATGCATAAATAGGACTATTAGCATGACTTACTGTAATCATTATTTACAATCTCTTGTTTCATGTGTCTTCCTATTTATTGACTTACATCACTGTTGTAGTGAGTTATTACATGTTTATCACTTGTAGTTGATAACTTGGTATTTTTCGTTGGAATGTATAACATATGATTTCTTTGGTAGACTGGAATGTCTTTTCGTATGTGTATGCATAGTATGGGGTGAGGTTACAGGATTGAACAATGTTATTGGGGGAAGATAGTTAAATCACTTTGTCAACTTGGAAGATAGTTAAGGATTCATTATCACATTTAAGTGCCATTAATGTTTAGGGGAAGATAGTTGAGTCACTAGGATTATTCCAACTTAGAAGATAGTTTGACTCATAATTAGTATCTTCTTTCAGATTCGTTGACACAATTATGCGCCATTAGTGTTTGATTTCCCATCCTATTGATGTGTTGTATGCACATTGCGAAGCCCACTATGCCCTCCCACAACATGTATAGACGTGGGACTCCTGCTATATATTGCATTACAAAGATGTTTTCCACTACTCTTGGCTTGTCTGTGCATTAATGTTATGGTTTGTTACATGTTTTTACCATGCTATTATCTTTATGTTATTCTTTTATTTCTCGCTTAACTGCATGTGTTGCTTCTTTTTGTGTTTTCTTTAATCTTCTCTATTGTGTTGCATGAGTGTTAAGATTATTGCATTTATGTTTGACATCTATCCTACATATTGGGGTGTGGTAGGTTGCATAGTGTGCTTGCTTTGACTTTCCATGTCAAAAAGGGGGGAGAAGTGTGCACAACTTGTGTTTATTTATGTATTGTGTTAACATGCTATTTGTTGCATGGCATGGTGAGTGTAGTATGCACTATATTATGTTTATTTAATATGTATACACTTAGGGGGAAGGTTGCATATGTTCAATGAGAGTTTGCATATTTGTGTTGCATGAAGATTGTGTAGTTTGCATAATTGTGTTGCATGCAGATTGTGTAGTTTTCATATTTGTGTTGCATGCAGATTGTGTAGTTTTCATATTTGTGTTGCATGTAGATTGTGTAGTTTTCATATTTTTGTTGCATGCAAATTGTGTAGTTTTCATATTTGTATTGTATATAGATAGTATTTGTTTGTGCTATATGTTAATTGTGCTTAGACTATCTGTGTGTACCAATGTAAAGGTAACACGATAGGATTTGGATAGACTATCAATATGTACTTGTGTAGGGGTAACATAATAGTATTTGGATAGACTATTGGTGTGCACCTATGTAGGGGTAACACGATTGTATTTGGACAGACTATCAGTATATTCCTATGTAGGGGTAACATGATAATATTTGGATATACTACATGCTATTTTTGCATGGTATGTATTTTTTATTGTGTACAAGTTACAAGTGTATAGTGAAGTCTTTGTGCTTCAAGCATGTTTCGTGCAATGGTCTTGAACTCCTCATGCTACAAAGTTTTAGAATGGATGAGTAAGTACATAAAGATGGATGAAGCGCACTTTGTTTAGGTGTGTTTTTTGGATTTGGGTGTGCATCGTTGTTTTGTTCATAGGAACAAACATCTTTAGATCATCTTTATGATTATCTCATGAAAAGTATATGTATGCATGTAGTTGTGTATTGTTTTGGAAAGGAAAGCCAAAGAGAGAGAATGTAAGTCCCATTGTAATTGTGTTTGGGTGTTGACTTCCCATGTAAAAAATATGGTGTCTGTTCATTTTACTTAGTGTATTTGTCTTCCTCTATGTAAGATTGGTTACTACGAATAGATAATTCAAACATACACATAATTAGGAACACTTTCTATGCAAGCATGTTTATACACACCATAGGGTTTGTTTTCATAGTGTACATGCTAGGTTGAGAGCTTGCTCACCAACATTGTCACTTGTGTTTTTGTTCATTTTGGGTGCGACTATTTAAAGAAAGTGCTCGGTATTTTTTGGAACAAAAAAATGTGACTTTCAAGCCCCTCGTCACTAAGCTCACAACCAAGCTCACCACTATCCTTGCTGCCATCCTTGGTGAGGTGGATAGCGAGGTGATAAATTTAAGTTCTATAAATACCCTCATTTCTTCTTATTTTGAATCCAAAAAATGTAGTGGAGCTATATCAAATTGACATCTCATTTTCCTATTTCTGGATCATTAATACCTCGAGTATTGTTTGGTATTAGTGATTCATGATTGTGTGAGCAAAATAGTGCTTATGATTGGTAAGAACTCGAGATGGTGTTTATGATTGGGTTGTATGTGAGTGGTGTGTCAGCTAGTAGTTTCCCTCATGCAACTTTTTCTTATACGAGGAGCATGTGTGGTTGTGAGCCTTGTGTCGGCTAGTGGTTGCATCTGTGCAATATTTTCTTATTCCATTTACACATTACTAGTCTGTGTTTTCTTATGCCATCATATTGGGTGGTTTTGTCTTTGGAGGTCAGCCAAGTTTGTGTGTCAAACCAGTTATTGCAAAGACAACAAGCAATAACAACAATAGGCAGTTAGGACGATGGTCCCACCTAATAGGGGTGATAGTGATTTTATTTCTTTCAAAGTTGTAACTGATTTGTTGTTTAGTTATTGTTTTTGCTGAGTGGTTTTTTAAGAAACCCGAGGATGTTACCATATAGATAGGATTTCTACGTGGGTTTATCTTATTATATTTGAGGTTATGCATGCTCAAATGTGTGGCTAGTACAATCAGGGTTTAAATAGTGTGTGTCTCTACATACTTAAGTTTAAAATCTTATTAAAAATCTTTTGTTATTTATTACTGTAGACTTTCAGAGAATATTATTAGTGTTGTACAGGCTATAAAACTAGTGTAAATCAAGTTGTAATTTAATTGTTGATACCAGCTATTATATTCCTAGATTAGTGGACATTTGTCTAATTTCTTATTCCTATTTATAGTATTGTAATATAATCAGAATTAATAGAGAAAAAGAGATAGAATATTACTTCATATTTTCTTCATGGTATTAGAGCTTTTCTGAAATCCAATTTTGTTTTCTCATCAATTCTATACGAGGAAATATTTTTTTCTCTGAAATTAAATTCTTCAGGCGTTGATTCTTTTCCTACCTCTTGTCTCAAATGATGGTAATAAATTGAATCATTTCAGGCGCTGTTCTCCAGCAACAATCCCGGTAGTTCTCGGTTTTAGTAGAAGTCATTGTTCGTCGAAGAAACGGTAGACTAGTCATCATCGCGAGTTCCATCTCTACTAAAACTAGTCATTAATTGCAAGCCATTTCCATAGCTCTCGTAACTACCTAATCTGTCATCATCGCCAACCACCCAAAATCCCGAGACATTAGTCATCAAATCTCACGAAACTCAGGCACCATCAACCATTTGGTTCATCATCGTTGCCAACTATCTGGTTTGTTATTGTCGCCGATCATCTGCTTCATCGTCATCGCCGATCATCTGCTTCATCGTCATCGCCGATCATCTGCTTCATCGTCATCGCCGATCATCTGCTTCATCGTCATCGCCGATCATCTGCTTCATCGTCATCGCCATCTGGTTCAGTTAGTAAGTCCCACAAATCCCAGTTCTACAATTTGTTCCTATATTTGCATCCTGTTTCCAATACGCACTGCATCCTGTAAGAGAACATGAACGTGCAAGTATACACGGTCACAAGTAATAAGTGATTAAGTAAGATATCGTTCCCACAGAGATTTGTTACTAGTATTTGTCAAGTACTAAAATTATTTCAACTTGATTTTATCCAAACAATCGAAAGTTTGATGGTGTTTAACTAATTAATTTTTGTTAACAATAAATAAGAAAATTCTAGGATTGCAGTTTCATCAAATTAATCCACTTGAATCATATTATTTTCTCTTGATTTATGTTCTCGCATTTAAGTTGTCAACCAAGAACTCCTAATTTATCCATATGTCTTTTCCGATAACAAATAGACACATCTCGCTAAAATAATTCACTATATTTCCATGAGAATTAAATTCACCAAGATTCATTAAGTTCAATGTTCTCAAATAGCTATATGTATAATAAAGGTATATTCCTATCTCTTATATATATATATGTTATTCTATCCACGAGTAATCACACAAAAATGTCTTTTTCAAGTTTATTTAAGTGTCACAAAAATGTTCATAGAAAATATTAAAATTACAACACAAAAATATTAAAACATTTAAGGAATATTAGATGAACAACAACAAAAAGAAAATTAAAAGTGTTTCATTTCTGTTCCCTAATTTTTGCATATCCAGAACCACAACATAAGCCAAAAATGGCTTCTGCGTGTTCCACCGTCTACCCCCATTTGTATCACAATAAACACATATTTATAGCTCTAAAAAAATATAAAAAATATTACACGTGCAACAAATAGGAGACAAAAATTATTCTTCAATAGATACGTGTAAAAAGTTGAGAAATATCGTGCAAAAAATCGTGGACAACATGCGTCGTTTCTGGGTTTTTATTTTACAAAACTCATGCCACGTGTCGAAATCTGATTTGTTGAAAGAATAACGAGACACGTAGCAGATACATTCTATTGTGGCTAGCAACTCAGCCTTGAAGAATAAATGTTTGGCGACTCTTATGCATTAAACTTTGCTAAGAGTTTGCTAAGAGTTAGGAGTGGACCAACTTTCACTCGAAACAACTAATTGACTTCTTAATAAGTGGTACTTCAATTGTCCCGTGGAAGCTAACTGGCTTAGAGAAGTCTGCGAGATATCTCGGAGGTACAAGTATGACAATTGAAGCCTTGGTTGCTATCACTTGATTAGGTCTTCAATTCGCTTCCCCAACCTTTGGTACTCTTGATTCAAGGTAGGGTTTGACACAATTTTATATATTTTTATAAAATGTACTTATATTTAGACATCTTCTCATCTTCTAATGAAATTATTTTCGCATTGACAAAATAATGGTGTATAGAATAATTAAGTTTTGTTTATTTTATTAATTGTTAGTGGAAGACAACTACATTCTAAATATGAGATTAATTAATTAATTAACTTGATATTATTGTTAGTATTTAACTATAGAATAACACTGTGTTGTGTGGGGTTTGGGTATTGCTCAACTAGTATAAGATTGATCCAACCTATTTATTAAACGGATCCAATCATTTAACTCTTTTAAATGTATCAAATAATATATAAGAATTTTTTCACGTATATTTTATAAAATATCAACTTATATAACACATGTAATATGATAAATACTAATTAGACTCTACGACGCTAAATTAGCTTAAGTAATACTTTAATGGAATCGTTAAAAGATTAGTTAATATAATATAAAATGGATGCCAATAACCATAAGTATTATGATATATCAAAGCTAAAGTGCTGAAGTCTCAAACATCAACGAAAAAAAAAAACAAATAAAAGGATATATGATAAGGTTGTTTTAAGTAAAAACTTAGTGTTTAAGTATAAAATAAAGAATCAGTAGTTAAAACCCACAAAATTAATCTAAACAGTTTATTACCATAAATTCATAAACAATACCCAAGAACAAAAAGATGGAATGCATTAGAACATTCCCATACCAAATTTTAAGAGTTCTTCAAAGTTATTTACTCGAGTTGATTATACGGGTCATAAGTTATATTCATTAAACATTCTGATCTGATTTTTTAAATGGCTTAGGCAGAACTATCTATTTTCGAGCCAACCCGGACCTAATAACCTCGTGGGTGGATCGTGTAAGGTTTCGAGTTTCCAGGTTATATAAAAAATTGTTGGATCTGGAATTAACTAAATTTTCTTATCACGAAAACAGAAATTAATTAATTTGATTGAAAAAAAAAACAATATATCGGTTCAGGTTAGGGTTTGATTGTGAAAGGTGCAGTCGTAGAGACTTGGACGAGGAGAGAAGATTGTTTGCTTGTTTGCAACTACTGAGTTGGTAAAATGTCTCCACCAAAAGAAACTCGTTAAAAGCATATACCTTACAAAAATTATATTCTATTCATTTTCGAGACAAAGGGACTTAAATTTTTCGAAAGTATCGCCTATTTTTTTTTGGCCAAAACCAAAAGGTCCGTTAAGGCGTCGACTTCAATTTTCGTCTCTATTTTTCTCCCTGATAATCATAATGGGGAAATTCAGAGTTCTCTCGACCATCTTGGCCAGTACAACTCTCTACGTTTACCTTCAAGTTATCTCAACTGTTGGATCGAATGACCAAACCATAGCTCTTAGGACCAAACCAGAAAATTTCCTACAAATACAGAAAGGTTTACAGTTCAAGGTTGCTTTGTTTTCTGACCTGCATTTTGGAGAGAATGCGTGGACTGATTGGGGTCCACAACAAGATGTGAACTCTGTGAAGGTCATGTCTTGTGTACTAGACAAAGAAAACCCAGATTTTGTTATTTATCTTGGAGATGTTATTACAGCTAACAACATACCAATTGCAAATGCAAGCTTGTATTGGAATCAGGCTATATCTCCAACTACAACCAGAGGGATTCCATTTGCCTCTGTTTTCGGGAACCATGATGATGCTTTATTTCAATGGCCAATTGAGTGGTTTTCGGCATCTGGGATTCCTCGGATTCGTTGCCCTTTTGTTGCCAATTATTCTTTGTCAGGTGAGAGTCAAGTATCATGAATGAAATTAAATAGTTTTTTAAAAGATGTGGTTATTCTTGTAATGTGATTAATAAAGTAGAAATTATTTATTGGTTCCGAGAGTAAAATTGTTAAGGTAGTACTCTGCTAATAAGATATAAGATAAATGGAAATAATCTAGCATGTTTGAATATGATACTTTGATCTAAAAAGAACTAATAAACTTGTGACAATCATCAATTCCTTGAGTTGGGACAAGATAGGATAAGTTGTGCAGTCCCATAATGCTTGGGAAAGAAGGATTGTAATAGTTCAAAAGTATAAATTCTATTCTAAATGGTATAAGACTGTTAGATGAAAGCCCAATAACAAAACCACGAGGACTTAGGTCCAAAGTGGGAAATATCATATCATGTGTTGAAGTAGGGCGTTAAAGATGGTATTAGAGCATGGTCCAACCAGAAATGTGACCGATGAGGACATCAGGTCTTCTACAGAGGGTGATTGTGATAATTATCAATCCCTTAAGCTGAAATCCTTTGAGCTTGAATAAGATAGGGTAGGTTGTGCAGTCACACATTGTTTGGGAAATAAAGATTGCAATGGTTCATAAATATGAGTTACTCTAGATGGTACGATGGTATGGGGTCTTTTAGGTGAAAGCCTAATGGCAAAACCACTAGGATTTAGGCCCAAAGTGGGAAATATCATACTATGTGTTAGAGTGAGGACGTCACAAAACTATGGTTGCTTCTCTATATTGTCTTACTTTGAAGGCTTTCAAATTTTTTATCTTTGTTAGAAAGTATCATACTTTTGCACTTCACTAATTTGTCCGTGACATTTTCTAGAATATGGTGATTGATGGAACACAGTTAATGCTAAGAGTGCTAAAGTGTGCTAAAAAATGAGTGCAATTAGCATTCTTCTTACATTCTCTCATGTTGTTCGATTAAATGCAGTTAGCAGTTCCCCTTTTCGTAGAAATTTGTGAGGCAACCTAAAGTGCTTTCCTTTCATTGGTTTTCATGACATGATTTGAAGAAGATAGTTTTCTAATCGAAGTTGACTTTAGAGGAAACATATAATTTAGCTGACGGCAAGGAAAAGGGGCAATATCTTTTCAATTTGGTCTTTGCACTATGTTCAAATTTTAGCTCGTAGACAAATGTACATGTTCCTTTCTATATTTGTTAAAGAAGCTTTGAGGAGATGCTTCATGACACTTCGACAGTCTTTAATATCTTAGATTGGGAGTTTTTTCCTGTTGCTATCCAAAGAAATACATATATGTTGAAGTAGAGAATGACCAAAACCAATACAAGCTGTTTGGATTAGACATGTTTATTTGTTGCTTAATATAAATATATTGTCTTTTTTATGTAAGGGGAAGAAGATTGTAGCTTCGGTGGCACAACACGGTTGGAGTTGATGAAAAATGAGATAGAACACAATGAGTTATCACGTTCTAAAAGTGGACCTAAACAACTTTGGCCAAGTATATCCAACTTTGTTCTCCAAGTCTCATCATTTGATGACCCAAACTCACCTGTGGCTTTTTTATACTTTCTGGATTCTGGTGGAGGTTCCTATCCAGAAGTACTATCAAGTGCTCAAACAGAATGGTTTCAGAAAATTTCTTATGAGATCAATCCTTATTCCAGGTAGATATACATTTATTGTTAGTACGTATATAGTTAGCTGGCCACAAAATTTGCAATATTATTATTTTTTTCTTTAATCTTTTTGGTTTTAGAAGAGATGAAAAGCTACTGTGTATGCTGAATCAATTAAACGTACCTGACTTCTGCTAAGTTACAAGATAGGGAAACCAAATTGCATGTAGTAGTTCTGAATTTTATTTTCCCTGTTTGATCCTTATTTCTTTTTTGCATTATTTTTGTCCATTTTATTGTCAACAAAACAAAGTCTTATTTGACAGGGTACCTGAGATAATTTTCTGGCACATACCAAGTAGAGCATATAAAAAGGTGGCTCCAATGTTTGGCATTCACAAACCTTGTATAGGCTCAATAAACAAGGAGCGGGTTGCTGCCCAAGAAGCTGAAATGGGTATTATGGATATTCTTGTTAAAAGGCCCTCTGTCAAGGTGTGGCTAAAAATTTATTTCTTTCATTCGTTCGTTCTTCTCCTTCAGCTTAGGAAAAAATAGTTCTGTATTTTTACCATGCGTGTGGGAAAATACTTGCATTCCATGTCAAGGACCATGTGATACCAACAATTCTTAAGCCTGTTTTTGGAATTATCCTTTTTGAAGTAATAATCATCTCCTTCACTAGATTACTAACTTGATTGGAATGACAATCGAGAATCATGTTATCAACTGTTTTGATTTATTTTCCATCTTGTTTTATTTATCCCCCACTTCAAGTACTTTAATCTTCAACACTATCATCTTATCTTAGAAAATAACACGCAATAGTCACATTGGACATGTAAAAAAGTTTGATGCGATTAGACGATGAAACTTTCAGATGTTTAAAATCTTGTGATTAAGCATCACAAGGTAGATGTTCATGTCAAAACGGGCATGGTCGTGATTGTTGAGATTGAAATCATCAAAAGAAATGATATAAGAAATTCATGCTGCTATTTTTCTTATTGAATTATGGCAGGCAGTATTTGTTGGACACAACCATGGATTGGATTGGTGCTGTCCATATAAGAAACTGTGGCTATGTTTCGCTAGGCATACTGGTTATGGTGGCTATGGTGATTGGGCTAGAGGAGCTAGAATACTGGAAGTCACTCAGCAGCCATTCTCTATCAAATCTTGGATAAGGATGGAGGACGGTCACATACACAGTGAAGTTGTATTGAACTAGAACTTGTCCATTCAAATAATTTCTGTAATTTTAAAGGAACAAACAGCTTTGTATATATGTCACTCGCAATTAAATTTTTGGTTTGAACCTTTGACTTTGATTTTTAATATTTAGGTTTCTTTTTCTTAAATGTAACTATCGTATGGATGTAGATACACAGGTAATCAAGGTGCAATCCAAGATTTTAGGAATCAACTTAGCAGTTAATGTGTTAGCCAGTGAAAAACACTATTGCAGACAGAAGCACTTTTTTAAGCGATTGGTAATAAAATAAAAACGGTTTTACTGGCTAATGCGCCCACATTTATAACATAGAAGTGCTTTCTTCCAAAGTTAGAACCCCTAAAAACAAAACAAAACCACTATGTTTTAAACCATTTTTATTAGAAGCGCTTTAAAGCAATTTGAAGATTCAAAACCAAAAATTGCTTGAAATACAGTTAATTCTGAACACACTCATATTACTAGTAGTATAGCTATATGTATTGTTGGATTGTGATATTATAAGAGGGAATTATTGTTGACATGAGCTGTTAAATGAAGAGATATCATAGGGGTTAAATGAATTGAGATCATACGGATTTTTTATTTACTTAATTGGTTTCCATTAATTATGGAATACCAACCTAATTGTGTACAGTGTTGTTTATTACCTTCCTAGAATAGATTTATGTACATGTTATATAAGCATTCTTTTATGGTATTATGTCAGAGTATAGATTCTAGGATCTTTACACTGTTTTCTTTTTCCGGTGAAATAGAAAGAAAAAAAAGAGAGAGATTGAGAAGAATGGGAGAATGTAATTTTATACTTTTTCATTCTCTATTAGCGTTATATACGCTTAAAGACCCTAATAGACCTAACATCTAGAATATCACAGAAGTTGAACAAGATACCAATCCCACCAAGTCATGAATCTGTTCCTGCACCGATTAGCATCAAACTTGACGACAGAAATTATGGATTTTGGTCCTAGGTTGTTGAGATATACATCTAAGACAGACAAGTTGGTATATGAAAGAATCCGTGACCTTGTATACGATTAAAGTAAGGAGATATAGATTTCGATTAGACTCAGCCCTAACTCGCACAACAAACTTATATTATATTAGCTAAATAAGCGATCATGCATAACATTCTATATAAGGAGGTAAACTCATATAGAGACTATATCTATATAGTAACATCCTTGGGTTGCTTAAGACATCATATCCCACCACTACAATCAAATTGTGTATAAGAGATACACAGTCAAATCACGTACGCATATAGCCTACAATTTGATTACTAAACTCATTAAGCGACCTATACTCAATTATAGTCTCTCCAAAATAATTTCAGCAATAAATATAAATCTCAAAGCGAATTTAGGTAGAGTTTCGATTTTTAAACAAGGGATAAAGATAAGAGAAATGAGTGGGGTATTTATAGTACTTGGATTTGCCACCTCGCTACCATCTGTGGCGAGATCCCTAGCAAGCTTGTTGGTGAGGTGTGTAAAATATGATTTTTTTGTTTCCAAAAATGCTAAGTATAATCCACAAATATCCACACCCAAAACAAGCTAAAAACCACAAGTAACAACGTCGGCTTGCTTGCCGAAAACCAGCACCCTTAACCTAGTATGCACACTACTAAAACCAACCCTATTGTGTGTGTAAACATGCTTGCATATAAAGCGTACCTAACTATATGTGAGTGTGTGAATTATTGATCTGTAATAACCAACCTTACATAAAGGAAAATAAATACACTCAGTAAAATGAAATAAACACCATGTTTTGTATACAGAAAGCCAACACATAGATACAAATGCAATATGACTAACATTCTCCCCCTTTTACTTTCCGTTTCAAAACAACGCACAACTAGGTACATATACTCATCAAGCATGAGATGATCATGTAGATGTCTTAGAGTTGTTTGGTCCCATGAGAAACACAACAACACACTAATATCCAAAAGACACACTTACACCAAGTGCATCCATCTTGTGTGCTCCACCCATCTTCATGTATCAACTCATCCGTTCTATCACTCTGAAACACATGGGTCTCAACACCATTGCACACAAAACATCTGAAGCTCGAAGACTTCACTTTACACTTGTAACCTACACACATGAGACAAACACATACACTTATAACCTACACGTATAAAAGAAACACATATCTTGAAATGTATCATGCAGAAAGTGTGTAGTCAAACTAGATAACATCGTGTTGCCCTTACACAGGTACACGATGATAGGAAACCAACAAGAAAAGTATGCAACTCCTCCTGACCTCATGCATCATTCTACCTAAATGCATACAAGTTAGACAACAGTATATAGTGTAATATTACACTCAAAACTCATGAACACACAACTTGGCAAAAACATATAGTTGTGCACAGAAAATTCTCCCCCTTTATTGACACAAAAAGTCAAAGAGACACCTACAAATGATGGAGAAAAAGGCATATAAAAATGATATAATCTTAACACAAATGCAATGCAATAGGTAAGATTAAAGCAAAAAAACAATAAGTACCATATGCTTCAAGAGAAAAAGACATAGAGAAACACCAAGACACTAGCAAGGTAGAAGCATACAATAGGCAATAAACTAAAAGCACGAGCAACCAAATATAAGTGTAGATAGAAAACATCTCAATCTACCAAAGAAAACATATGTCATGCATTCCAATAATAATCACTAGGCAATGAAAGACAAACAAGAAGCATGGAAACACATAGGTAGACATGTGAATTCAAAGATATCATGTTGTTGACAGTAGAGGAAGACTAAGCTAGTTCTTTTACTCACATGGTTTATTTTTTAAAGTTATAATCTACTCTTCATTTCCCTTAAGGAAAGATTCTAGGTAGGCTATTAAATTATTAAGAATTTTAACTTATTCATATATTTCATTTTAGCATATTTCTTAATAAGTGCATAAGTTAGATACTCCCTGGCACTTTCAAGGACAATTATATACTTCTTGAATTGTTAAATATCTTATTTTTGATCATTTGAGAGATCATGATTGACATACAATGGAGTAGCTTTATTAGAAGTGGAACACTTCAACTATTTCTCAAGTATCTATATCTTGTCAATATTTGCGTCAAAATTTTCTTGCAAATATAGATGTCTCTTTTGAATGACCTCTTACCTATTAGAGAGATCATGTTATTTATCATCAATTGAGGACTTCCTTTCCTTAAGAGTTTCATTTTCATCCTGGCTCTAAAAAGCCTTTTTTTAGCTTCTTTCTGATTTAATGTGCTCCAATAAGAGTGCATTGTAAGAGTCCAGCAACTGATCTTTCTTATCATCATCATCAGCTTTAGATTTAACCTCTTGAACATCTGAGGCAACAATCAGAGTATCAATGGCACTACTCGAAGAAACTAAGGTTAGAAAATTAATGTCTTCCTTATTATCACTACTGATATAGTCTGAAATAGTTACCTTAGCCTTCCTCTCACTTTTATTTATGCACTTTTTCTTCTAAAAGCAATTTGCTACAAGGTGACCAAGATTTCTACATTCGAAGCATTTGATCTTGATTAATTGACCTTTGCTAGGTTTTGTAGATTCATTATCAGAGTCGTTAATAACTTTTATAGATTTTGAGCCTTTAGAGCTCGAATTTCCTTTTCCAATACCCCCAAAAGAGGGTTTCTTCTTTTAAAAATTTAGTAAATATCTAGGCAAGTAGTGCCATTTCCTCCTTATTGGGATCAAAGTCATCCTTACCAAAAATTGTGGCAAAAAAATCTTTCCTAGGACTATTATTCTTGGATATCTTGAGTACCAAGCTCTTCCCCTTCTCAAAAATAGATTACTTCCGTCTTGGTAATAGGTGATGTAGTTCGAAGACTTGCAGGTCACCAAATAATTCATTAATAGTAAGTTCACCAGGCTTGTACAAGGACTCAAGCACAGTAACATAAGCATGAGAACAATAGGTCTACCCAAGTTACAAGAACTATCGATAAGTTTGAAAAACATGAATAGAATTTGACAAAAGTTTCATCCTCTTGCATGATACAGAGTTCAAAATCTCTGTTCAACTTCAAAATTCTAGATCTTTCTACAACTGAAGTCTCTCCATTAGTGGTCTCCAATATGTCTTATGCTTGTTTTGAAGAAGTACAACTCTGAATTCTTTGAAATTCATCTAGCGAAGTAACCCTAATAATTACATAGAGTCTCTTGCTATTCCATTCAGATTCCTTACTCTCATCTTTAGTCCACTCATTCATGGGTTTAGGAATCATAATATTATCATGTAGGGTTTTGGTTGGATATATCCATCCATTCTCGCAAGGAACTATAATTGGTCTCTTTGGGACCACAAAAAGAACCTAATTAGTTCAGTCCATTGAAAAGTGAAGGTCTACATACATTACCTTATTTTACTGACTCCATTAGAGAGAAGTATGTGTGAGAACACGCTAGTTATTGTGTGCCATGATGCATTCTTCATTGCATTAATTTGTTGGGCACGTTGTTTGCTTTGGGCTACGACAAAGAAATAATGTGCTAATACATGATCTATTCAGGGTAACATTGGGAAAACTACTACATATTTAGAATCGCGGTATGGTAAAAGTTGGGCCATAACGTGCATTCTATAATTTCACCCAAAGCCTTTTAATTTTAGATATCCTATAATTTGAACATTCTGTTCATTAGGTTAGAGTGTATAGAAGCATTAGAATAGTTTATATTTTCCTCTATCACTATTATTAATTTTTAATTATTTATTTGGTGTAGTTTATACATAATTTAGATTAGGAAATAATCAATAAGAGACAACAACAGGGGAATTTTCCAAATCAAGTGGTACATAAACATTCTTGGAATTTTGGGAATACCATGAAGATCAAAATCACAACTGTGGTGCAGGGTAGATCTGTCTATCTACTTTTGGTTATTAAAATATGATCTGTATTCTTGTTTCTTTTCAGTAAACACTAGGTATTACTTGAATTTGTTGAAATTAATTTATTGGCCATATATTAATTTGAGCATGTATGGCTTGTTGTGATAATGAGATTTTAGTTTTGTTTCTATACTTGGGTAGATTATTTGGATAAATATTTTTAATCATTATTAAATATAAATTATTTTCTATTTCTACAAAATTTATTATTGAGGAATATATTGATGACATATTTTTCATAATAGATTTAAAATATAAAAATTAGGGTTCTGATACATCATCTAAATCTAATTTAGATGGTTTGAATATAAGTTTAAATTGGTAACCCAACCAAAGGTATCAAGTTAGATGGTTTATTAATTCCTTAAACGTTAGCCATAATATAATTAAATTAACTCACGATCTAACCGAAGGTGTTAAGTGGTTTAATTAATAACGAATATTAACGTGATCGATTGCATTATTTATACATAAAAGATAGAATTAATAATCTAGATTTATATTTCATTAACCTAATTAATTCTACAAAGCATAGAAAACTAGCTAAAGTTTTCATTAATTCTCCGTTTATTGTTAATTGCATATATGTCCCTAATTTGTTTGTAACCAATCTATCTCTATTATTATATTATTTTTGTCATTAGTTTAATCTTTCTAAAAAACAAAATATTTTGAAAGAATGTTAAAGTTTAATTTTCATGTTTATTTTTAAGTAATGTGTTGAATTATTTAAAACTACATAGTTCCTCTTTAGACCAACCTTGTGAGTATACTTATTGTTTATTATAGGTAATTCATGCACTTTGTAAATGTTTATCATCAAAATTCATAAAAAGTTTTTGTAAATGTTCATGATTTTTCTTTTCATAATTTTTGTGAATATTTGTGGGTTTTAGAATTAAAAATCTAAAATAAAATTAAAAATAAAAATAAAAAATTTAAAAAACTAAAAATATAAATAATAATTAAAAAATTTAAAAAATATTTTAGTATTAATATATTTTTAGTAGTTTATTTACTAACTAGCTTAATTTCTTTTTCTTTTAGTATTTTTATATACTAAATTTTATTTTTATTTTAACTTTATTTATTTATTTACTAACTTTAATTCTTTTTGTTATTTTCTTTTGTCATTTTATTTTACTCTATTTTTATTTCTTTTTTTTTTTGTTTAGTATTTTTATACACTATGTGTTATTTGTTGTATAATTTATTTTCTTTTCTTTCATTAACTTGTTTGAAGTTATTTATTTAAATTTTATCATCTAACCTTTTGTACGTATCATATATAATGTTGTTTTGTTATTTATTTATTTTCTCTTTTTATTTTATCATTTCGATAGATGCTTTAATTTTTTGTTTTCATAATTTATGAGAGGTAACAGATCAAAAGAATTGTTAAGAAGGCTAGATATTGAAATCTAGGAACCTTTAATTAGGCCTACCTTAGGGCCAATTCTAAACCCTTTAATTGAACTGATAGAAATGGGGGACAATAATATACCTCGAAAAATAACCATGAAGGAGTATGGAGGGCTAATCATTAGTATTGCTACTAACAGAATTATGAATTGAAAAATATTCACTATTTCATGATACCCTATTTCCATGGTAACAATTTGGTAAGTCATAGTGCATCTATAATCTCAAACAGTTTTATCATAGAGATAGAATGTTGTGTACTTTTTATAAATCACATCTTAAACAAACAGTTATAAATTTAACATTTTTAAGTAAAATAAACATGTGTTTACATTAATAGGAAATAAAATAAAACAAATTACATTAAATTTAAAATAACATAAAACAAAATAAAAATAAATGAAAAGAATATTACCTAAAATGATGGGTTACCTCCCATAAAACGCTAGTTTATTATCTTAGAAAGACATGGTTTCCATCATGATGCTAAAGATTGTACACCCATATGGACTTAAGGATCACTAAATTGTGCCATAGGATCCAACATCTCCACTACACCATGTGAAAATACTTGGGTAATTATGAATGATTCATACCAACTTGATTGAAATTGTGTTTCCAAACAATCTTAGATGAAAGTTAAATAAAAAAAACTTTCATTCTAAGGAGAAAAGACTTACAAACTAGGCCTTTGTCATGACAACGCTTAGTATGCTGTTTGTATAGCTTTTCATTTTCATATGCATCACCCCTAATCTCTTCAAGCTCACTAAGTTGGAGTAACCACTACTCTCTTGCTTTATATAAATCCATATTTACCTAAGAAATCTAGAATAACAGCAGTTAAAATGATAAATATGAATTAGTTCCCACTAGGATAATCATAGGATGGAGAATGTGTATAGATTTTATAAAACTAAATTTGTACACTAAAAAGAATCACTTTCTTCTCCAATTCATTGATCAGATGTTAGAAAGATTAGTTAGGAAATAATTTCATTATATTTTGGATGCTCTTTTAGGTTATTATCATGTACCTTTTGCCCTAGAGAATCAAGAGAAGACCACTTTCACATGTCCTTTTAGGACATTCACTTTGAGGAGGATGCCATTCGAGTTATGCAATTCTATTACCATGTTTTAAAGATGTATGATGTCGATTTTCTCAAACATAGTGGAAAAATTCTTTGAGGTATTTGTGAATGATTTTTATATTTTTACAACCTCATTTAATGATTGCTTGTATAAATTGACTTTAGTTTTAAAACATTGCATTCAATGTAATCTATCACTTAGTTGGAAAAAAAGTGCCATTTTAGGGTCCAACAAGGGGATTTTTTAAAGACATGTAATTTCTAACTAAGGAATTGAGACTAATGAGGCAAAAATTGACTTAATTGCTAAACAACGACTGCTACATCTATTAAGTGGATTATAAGGTTCTAGGAAATGCAAGTTTCTATAAGTTATTTATTAAAGATTTTTCAAAGATAAGTCATCATTTATGTAACTTGTTATCAAAGAATGTTTATTTTATTTTAATGATGATTGCCATGCCACCTTTAATACTTTGAAAGATAAATTAACATCTACCCGTATTATTATGGCACGTAATTGGTCTCTCCCTTTTGAAATAATGTTTAATGCTTCTTATTATGCTATAAGAGTTGTATTGGGTTAGAGAGTGGATAGGTGTTTACATGTCGTATAGTACGCTAGCAAAACACTCAATCATATCCAAATGAATTATTCTACCACTAAAAAAGAATTCTTAGTTGTTGGGTTTTTTTAGATAAATTTACATCTTACTTAGTAGGGTCTAAAGTAATTGTGCATTTTGATCATGTTGCTTTAAGATATCTATTAAGTAAGCCAAATGCTAAGTCAAGACTAATCAGGTGGGCTTCACTCTTGCAAGAATTTGATCTAGAGATCAAAGATGAGAAAGATAATGAAAATGTAGTAGCTGATCATCTATCTAGGTTAATTTCTAAATTCAATTCTCTTGAAGATAAGAGTAAAGAAAATATTATTGAAACCTTTCCTGGTGAGCAATTATTTTCAGTAGGTCTAAACCCATGGTATATTGATATAGTTAATTATCTTACTTTTGGTGTTTTGAAAAGAAAAAGGTTTTAACAATCTTGTTGGTAATACTTCTAAGATGACCCTAATTTATTTAGGATTGGTAAAAATCAAGTCATATAAGGGTGTGTACTTAAGGAGGAGCATTAATGCATTATGACCTTTTGTCATAACTTTATTAGAGAGGCCATTTTAGTAGTAAGAAAATAGCCATTAAGGCATTACAATTTGGATTTTATTGGCCTACTCTATTTAAGGATGCTTGTATGTTTTGCATTCATTGTGATAGATATCAAAGGACAAGTAATATACGAAAATATGACGAAAGGCCTTTGACATATAATTTGGTTGTTGAATTGTTTGATGTATGGGGCATGGACTTGATGGGTCCTTTTTCCTATCTTTTGGTAATGAACATATTCAACTTGCTATTGATTATGTGCTAAAATGGGTATAATCTATACCCACTAAAATGAATGATGTTAAAGTTGTTGTGAAATTCTTAAAGGATTCGATATTTAGTATGTTCAAGACTCCTAAAGAAATAATTAGTGATGGGGGTTTCCATTTTTGTAGTAAACGTTTTGATGGGGTACTGAAGAAGTATCACATTACAATCAAAGTAGCTACTCCATACTATCCACAAACCTTAGGTTAAGTATAGGTGAGTAATAGGCAAATCAAAGGGGTTCTAGAATGCAATGTGCTCCCTTCAAGGAAAGATTGGGAAATCAAGTTGAATGATACCTTATGGGCATACAACATAGCTTACAAAAAACCCATTGGGATGAGCCCTTACCAGTTAATCTTTGGAAATGCATGGAATTTACCCATTGAACTTGAGCATAAGGCTTATTGGGAAATTAAAGAGATATTAGATAATGTAGATGAGAAGTGGTTACTCCAACTTAGTGAGATTGATGCATGGGAAATCAATGCATTTTCATTCATAGTAAGGCATATACTTAAAACATTTTCTTAATGATTTTCATTGATGCATGAGAATAATAATGTGATTTCTTCATAAATCATAGCATTTGATTCCTTTCATGAGAACAATGTTATACATTTTTTAGCCTTTCTTGTTTAATCATATATGAACCTATTAGTTCATTTCTTTACATAACTTCTATTCACATATATCTTTGTTGAGTTCTTGAACCTATAGGATTAGTGTGATATTGACAGTATGTCTTGTGAGTATTTGAGTCAAAGTGAATTTGAATTTCTAACACTAAGATTAGGTGAGTCAAAATTGATATATTTTTGTAATGGAACATGAATTTGTGATTTTTAACTAATTTTAACAATAAATTATGATCCTTTGGGATATTGATTTAACTTATTCTTGAGAATTTTACAATTTTGGATGTTTATGGGTATCATTACTAAAAGCCCTCATGAAACTTAAACTCGTTCACTAGGAAAACCTATGGTTTTAAAGGCTACTTGTATATGCTAATGGCAATCATATCAATCTACAAAATGATTTATATTAGTTTAGTTTAGTTTACTTTATTTATTTTTAGGTTTTAGTTTTTATTACTTTCCTTTCTAGAGATTAGCAAGGAGTTGATAGGGGTGATGAGTGCTTAGAAGCACTTAATATATTGTAATTTTATTCACTTTAAATGATAAAAATATTTGTATTTGCATAGTTTTATTTCCTTTTAAAACAAATCTATCTTTTAGGAATCATGGGTATGTTTTGTTATTTTTCAAGTATTTTAGCTTCAAAATGACTTGATTGATCAACACTTAAAGAATAGTATTTGAAAGCACTCCATTACAACATTGAAACATAAAAGATTAACATATGTAAATCTTACATATGTTCCAAACCATTATAAAGGGTGTAATTAAAAATAGGGGTTTCAATTGTTTAGAGGAACATGGGATACGGGGTAGGAATTGTGTGTGCAGCAATGCGAGGCTAACAGAGTGAAATTCACATGTTTCAGAATTGTTGCATGGCATGATAGAGGATTTTTATGTGTCTGGGTGCATGTGTAATGGATTGAGTTCCAACAATGTACATCGTATTTCATGTCACAGTGCATAATCAAAGTGCATTGTGGCACTTGCCTATCTGATCCACTACTTTCCTTTTTTTCGTTCACCTATAAATTGGACCCAAATTAAATTTTTAAAAATCATCCCCCACCTCAATCTTGAGCTGCATTTCTAGTTTCTCTCTAGCTTTTCTTTTCCTTTACTAGTTTTAAAGTTCTTCTCTCAAATTGAGAGTTGAACGATTCTAGTTTATGTAGTAGTTTTTGTTTTGATTCAATAAATAGTGTTGGCAATTCTATTTGGAGGTTTTCCAGAAACAGAAACAGTGCTAAAGTATTGTAGAGATACATGTGAGATATAATTTAAATGTATTTTTTTAGAATACCTTTATGTGTTGTTTTACATGCTATATTTGATTTATTGCTCATTTATTAAATTAAGCATGTCTAGCTAAAAATAATATAGGATATTAGAAATTTTTTATATTTATAAAATATTAAAGTAGGTAAATAATTTTTATATAAAATGAATTAAGTTCTATTTCTTCATCAAGATTTGAACAAAGTTTGTAAAAGAAAATATATTGATGAATATTTTTCATAATAAACATGAGAGTTAGATTTAGGATTTAATTATCTGAATCTAATTTAGGGTAAGCTCTTTGATAAGGATTTAATTATCTGAATTTGATATAAAGTCAGCTATTTGATTATTCGGATATTTAGAAAACATTATTTTAATGATTTTTATAAGAATTTTTATTAAAAAATATATGATGACATATTATTCATAGTAATTTTAAAATCTGAAAGTTAGTTTCTAAGTACTTAAATCATAAACCTAACTTTGACACCTTGATAATAGTTTAAATTGTTAGTCCCAATTAAAGGCAGCAATTGAATAGTTTATTAATCTCTTAAAAAATAAACATAATTTAATTAATTAAAATTAATTGATAAATCCAACCGAAGGTGTTAAGTGATTTTAATTAATAATAAATGGTAGACCAAATTATTCTCTTATTTGTATTTATCAGAGAGAATCAATAATAATAATTAATATATTTAATAATCTAATTAATATTGAGCAATCATGATTAACTAATTAATATATCCCATAAAATTCTCCTCTAAATGTAAATGTTTATTTGCCAATTTTTTTGTTGAATCTATCTTTATTTTTATGTCATTATGTTAGATTTCTCAAACCCAAACTTTAAGGTCTCTGTGAGTATTGACGATATTCGTGAACAAAACATACAAATGTAATTTTAGTTTTTAGGTGTGCCTTTTAAGAATATTTTCAAGCCTAAGAAAGTATTGAGCTATAATAATCATTGTTCAGGCACATCTTCGTTCTAATGTATGTTAGATTTGATATTAGACATGTAGATACATTTTGAGATTAGGCTACTCAATCGATCGAGAATCGATCTATTCAATTTTAAAAGTTATGAATTAATTATTTAATTGAATAAATTAATTGAGTAATTAATAGTTGATCAATTGAGCACTGGATCAATCGATTTATTAGTTAGATCGATCAACCCTGGTATAGAATTAATTATTTATTACCCTAGATCGATCAAGAATTGATTGGACTAATCGAACATATTTTGATCACTATATTGGATCGATTTATAAGGGCATTTGAACAATCTAATTATGTACTCGATGGATCGAGTATATGTTATATCGATCGAGGTGCTAGGGCTTTAATTTTAAAATATATTTCTAACTCGAATTGAATTGGCTTTTCATTATAGTATCTCTTTTCTTTAAAACTCTTTTAACTGATTTTATGGACAATAATGTAATTTACAGTGACCTTGTACTTCAAAATATTCCATATATGCAAACCTAATAACGCAACCTTAATCAGCCACACAAGAGTATTATTCTCTTCATCTTAATTTCTTTCATATTGTTTTACAAAATCTATTCAAGTAGGCTTTTTTATTGAGTCAATTTATCAAACATTTGTGGTTGTGTTTGATGGATTAATAAGCCAACAATATTTGTGATATTTTGCTTTAAATTGATTGTTCTAGGGTTTCTAGGTCATTTTGATTTATCTGATATATTTGTTAAATCATCTAGTTTCATATATTCATTATTGATCATGCTTTATGACAAATTTATACTATATTGTGCTAACATTTTAGGTACTGGTAGAATATGTTTGATTACTTATATGACTCAAGTTATCGAAACATTGGTCTAGATTCAATCACCTTTCTTGTAGAGGCTATTATGAAAGTAACAACTTGCAAGTAAATTACTTGGAGGCTTTATCTTGATGGGTAGTATAAGACCTAACTTGGTAATTTGACCTTATTTTTTATAGTGGATATTTAGATGGTCTGGTAGATCGATGGTTTTTCTCTTTGGTCATTGGTGTAGCCTAGGCTGTTTTCACCTAAAACTCTCGTGTCTAAATATTTATATTTTTGCATTATTTTATTTACAAGTGATTGCACGCTTGGTCATCTATGAAAATTTTAATTTATCATAATTTTGCTGATTATCTATTCACTCTCCCTAGCTAATTAGGCCTATAACTAAAAAGAGAAACTTTCAATTGGTATCATATAGGGTCACTAGATACATTCAGTTTTCCTAGGACATTATTACAGATTATCTCATTTATGGTGATAGCTCAGATGTTGAGGAAATTAAAATTTATATTCTTTTTGAAAATAATATTTTGCAAGAATAATATAATGCTTTGAATTTGAGTCTTACAGGTTTGAAAGAAGAAAATAACAAGCTTGTTGCTGATAAAGAAAAAATAGTACAAAAGCTCAAAAAATCCTTGGAAGTTGTAAAAAGGCTAACAATTGGAGCTGAAAGGTTGAACAAGGTTCTTGATTATGGAAAGCCTTTTGGAGACAAGGAAGGGCTAGGATATGTAGATGAGCACACTATATTGACCTCTTCAATATCAACTATGTTTGTAAAACCTTTTGATCCCTACTCTTCACACACAACATACTTACATTAGCTTCTAAGTTTATTCCTATATGTTAGAACTATGGTAGAAAGGGATTTATTAGACCTAAATGTAGATTCTTGATGATCTATAATTATGTTGATAATTTGCATGCTTCCTATTCAAGGAACAACAATCATATTTTGACAAATAAGAACATGATTAAAAAAATAGAAAAGTTTGGATTAAAAAAATTGATTTAAATTTTTGTGTAGCTCATACTCCATTTAAATCTAAATCTTTTACTACTAGGTATTTTGATAGTGGTTGTTCTAGACATATGACCAGTGATCGTTTTCTTTTCAAAATATTTGCAAAATATAATAAATGAACAATTACTTTTGGTGATGGAAATAAATCAAGGATTATTAGTAAAGGTACAATTTGGATTGATGGTATGCCTAGGTTAGATGATGTACTACATGTTGATGTACTTAAAGCCAACCTAATAAGCATCAGTCATATTTGTGACAAGAATTATAGTATACAATTTACCAACAATTATTGTATTATAATAGATCCAAGAGGTGAATGTGTGGCAAGAAGAAATAGGTCTCAAGATAATTGCTATTACATTGATTTAGGCCCTATTACTATTACTTGTAACTTAGCTAATGATCATTCTATTTCATTGTGGCATCAAAAGATGGGACATATCAATTTTGAAGATCTTGTGAACTTGAGCAAAAAGGATATTGTGGGCGGCCTACGTATGCTTTCTAAAATTGAATTTTTTTGGACCATATCAACTTATTAAACAACTTGAGTCCTATAAGAATTGAAGTTTGGGTCCCAATAAATATATCATTGTTTTTTTATTTTTCTCGTTATAAATGGGTTGGTTTCCATAAAGAAAAATTTGATGCATTTGATTTCTTTAGTTCCTTTTATTTTAAAGTGTAGATTGAAATAGGTAGTATACAACGTGGTCACACCAATTACCTAAGAGGAAAACCATCGGTCCAATGAATCACATAACTATCTATTATGAAAAATAAGGTTGAATTATAAGGCCACGTCGTATACTACCAACCAAGATAAAGCCCCGAAGTAAATCTATCTTTCTGGAATCGCGAGTATGTTTTATTGTTTTTTAGGTATTTTAGATTTATATAATTGATCAACACTCTTAGAATAGTACCTAAAACCACTCCATTACAACATTAAGTATAAAAGATTAACATATGTAAAGCATACTTATGTTCCAAACCATTGTAAAGTGTGTAATTAAAAATTGGGGATTCAGCTATTTAACGGAACACGCACTGTGATGATTGTGATGAGTGCTTAAAAAGCACTAATATTTCATGATTTTAAAGTACTTAAATTTAATAAGTAGATTTGATTATGCATATTTTTATAGCTTCAAATATATTATTGATTAACACATGAAAAATAACACCTAAAGAACTCCTTTGAACCATATAAGCTTAAAGGAGCAATGCATGTAAGCCTTACATATAAAACTAGCGAGTATGTAAGGGGTGTATAACAAGAATTGAAGTTGACCATTTCATGCCGTAGCGATGGTTATTGTGTGTCATGACACCCTTATCAATATATTGATTTACTAGGCACGTTGTTTGTTTAGGGTCATTGTGAAGAAATATTGTGCCATTGGGCAAACCACTACGTATCTTAGGTGTAGTTTATACACAATTTTGATTAGGCAATACCAAATAAGAGGTAGCAACATGGTGATTTTCTAAATCAAGTGATACAAAAAGATTGTTGGAATTTAGGGAATATTGTGAAAATCAAGATCACAACTATGGAGTAGAGCACATCCATCTATCTACTTTTGGGTACTAAAATTTGATCTGTATTCTTATTTATTTTCAGTAAACACTTGTGTATTGTTTGAATTTGTTGAAATTAATTTATTGGCCATTTATCAATTAATTTGAGCATATATGGTTGATTGGGGTAATTGGATTTTAGTTTTGTTGCTATATTTGTGTGGATTATTTAAATGAATATTTTTAATCATAATTAAATATAGATTATTTTCTATTTCAAGATTTCTACAAAATTTACTATTGAGAAATATATTAACGACATATTTTTCGTATTAGATTTAAAATATGAAAATTATGTTTCAGATTCATCATCTAGATCTAATTTAGAGAGCTTGACTAAGAGTTTAAATTAGTAATTCAACCAAAGGTATCGAGTTAAATGGTTTACTAATTCCTTAGATGTTAGGCATAGTTTAATTTAATTAACAGATAACTCAACAGAAGGCGCTAAGTGGTTTAATCAATAACGAGTATTGACCTGATTGAAGGTATTATTTATGCATAAAAGGGATAATCAATAATCTTGATTTATATTTTGTTAACCTAATTATTTTTATTAGGCATAATCAACTAGCTAAAGTTTTCGTTGATTACTAATTGCATATATGCCTGCAATTTGTTTTTACCTAATCTATATTCCATCATTTTATTATTTTTGTTATTAGTTTAATCTTTTCAAAAACCAAAGTATTGTGATAGAATGTTTAATTTTTTGGTTATTTTTAAGAAATTTCTTGAATTATTTAAAACCACGTAATTCCTCTTTACACCGATATTAGAAGCATATTTATCGCTTGTTATAAGTGATTCGCTTACTTGTGAACTCTTTATAAACTTATAAAATTTGACTATCAAGTTTTTAGCACCGTTGTTTGGCAAAAATAGCATTTTAAACTTTCATTATAGGAAGAAAAAGACTCACGAACTAGGCCTTTGTCGATATAGCACTTAGTATGCTCTTTGTATATCTTTGCATTTTCATAGGCTTCATCCATAATATCTTAAAGCTCGCTATGTTAGAGTAATCATTTCTCTCTTATTTTATATAACTCTATATTTAACTAAGAAATCTAGAATAACAATGGTTAAAGATGAAAAACATGAATTTGTGTCCTCTAGGATAATCACAAGATGGATAATGTCTATAGATTTTAGAATAATGAATTTGTACACTTAAACAAATCATTTTCTTCTCCAATTCATCATTTAGATGTTAGAAAGATTAGTTGGGCATGAATTTTACTATTTTTTGGATGATCTTTCAATTTTCCTTTTGGGACATTCGATTTCATATGCAATGGCCCTACAACATTTCAGAGATGTATGATGTCAATTTTATTAGATGTGTCAAAAAATTCATTGAGATATTTATGAATGGTTTTTTTAGTTTTTGCAACCTCATTTGACGATTACTTACATAAATTGACTTTAGCTAAAGAATAATGCATTGAGTGCAACCCAAAACTTAGTTGGAAAAAAACATCATTTTATGGTTCAACAAGGGATGGTTATAGAACATGTAATTGCTAACAAAGGAATTGAGGCTGATAAGGCTAAAATTGAGTTAATTACTAAAATACCACCCCTATATTTGTTAAGGAGAGTATGAGCTTCTTAGTAAATGTTGGTTTCTATAGGAAAATTCTTAAATATTTTTCTAAGATAAGTCACCCTATGTAACTTGTTGTCAAAAGATGTTTATTTTGATTTTAATGATGATTTCCTTGTACCCTTTAAGACTTTGAAAGATAAATTAATGTTTGACCCTATTATTATGGTATTTATTGGTCTCTTCCTTTTTAAATAATGTGTAATGCTTCTGATTATGCTATAGGAGCTGTATTGGGTCAAGGAGTGGGTAAATATTTACATGTCATATACTATGTTAGCAAAATATTATCTGTGCCGAAATTAATTATTCCACCCTTGAAAAATAATTCTTGGCTATAGTATTTTCTTTATATAAATTTAGATTTTACTTATTGGGGTCTAAAATAATTATGCATTATGATTATAATTCTTTAAGATATCTATTAAGTATGCTAAATGCTAAGCCAAGAATCATCATGTGGATTTTACTCTTTCAAGAATTTGACCTGGAGATCAAAGATAAGAAAGATAATGAACATGTAGTATCTGATCATCTTTCTTGGTTAATTTTTGAATTTAATTATCTTGATGGTGAGAATAAAGAACATACCGTTGACACCTTTCTTAATGAACAATTGTTTTTGTAGGTCTAAATACATGGTATGTTGATATGGTTAATTATCTTTCTATTGGTGTTTTGAGACCTAAAATTTCTTTTACATTCTTTGAGGAAATACTTATGAGATGATCATCATTTATTCAGGATTGTTCAAGATTAAGTCATTCAAGGGTGTGTGCTTGAAGAGCAATATAAGAGCATTCTGGCATTTTGTGATTAACTTCATTGTGATCGGCATTTTGTGGTAAGAAAATGGCATTTAATGCATTACAGACTAGATTTTATTAGCCATTTCTATTCAAGGATGCTCATATGTTTTGCATTCATTGTGATAGATTTCAAACGACAAGTAATATAGGAAAACATGATGAAATGTCTCTAACATCTAATTTAGTTATTGAACTATTTGATTATTGGGTGGTAAGTGCTTAAAAGAACTTAATAAATCATGATTTTATGTACGCTTAGGGATTATATATGTTTTAAAATTAAAAAAAATAAATTACATGAAAATTAGGGTTCCAAAGTGATGTAGTTTAAAGTGTGCTATGACACGAACTTTCTATGAGCGATGCCATAAGGCCAAATTATCCCATTTATGACACAAATCGTGATACGAAAACATTGTGTGTTGCAATAAAAAGTGAGTGGGTCGTGCTTAAACCAAGTGTAGGTAGTGTATGCCATGGTGTGGAAAAATTGGGGGTTGTGGTGCCGGGCTGAAAAATCCATTTTTTCTCCTTTCTTCACCCTATAAATAGGATCCTATTTCTTTTGTAAAAAAATCCAATATCCCATCTGCTCTCTTCTAGTTGATTTCTTAGCTTTTCTTTTACTAGTTTAAAGTTTTTCTCTTATTTGGGAGCTGAATAAATTTAGTTTATGTAATAGCTTTTAGTTTCAATTCAATAGACAACACAACAATTTTGTCTGGAGGTCTTCTAGAAACAATTCTAAAAATTCCATTGAAGTATATTTAAATGTATTATTTTCATAATATTTTTTTACATGCTATATGTTTAATTTATTAATCATTTATTAAATTATGCATGTCTGGCTATAAATAGTATATGATATTATTAATGTTGTTATGCATGTGAAATATTAATGTAGAATAAATATTTTTATAAAAGGAATTAAATTTTATTTCATCATCAAGATTTTAACAAAGTTTGTAAATGAAAATATATTGATGAAATATTTTTTTATAATAAACAAGAGAGTTAGATTTAGGATTTAAATTATCTGAATCTAATTTAGAGTAACGCTCTTAAATCGTTTGGTCTATATCCACAGTATAGTTGGAGTGGGCTCTATTTCAAAGATTTTTATAAGAATTATTATTGAAGATATATTAATGACATATTGTTCATAATATTTTTAAAATTTGAAAGTTAGTTAGGATACTTAAATCATGAACCTATCTTAGATACCTTGATGAAGTTTAAATTGTTGGCCTAACTGAATGTGGTAAGTTAAATGGTTTAGTAATTGTATAAGAAAGGAGCGTAATTTAATTAAGGTTTATACTGCTGGCCCGACTGAAGGTGGCAAGTTAAATGTTTAATTAACAAAGAAAATGATCCATGCCTTAGGATATTTTCATATCTATAAGAAAGAATCAAAATCTCAATTCATATATTTAATATCCTACTTAATATTGAACAAACATGATTAACTAACTAATTATAAACTTAAAACCAACTTAATAATAATCAATCAAATTTGTGACAAAAGTTATAGTGTACAATTTTCCATCATAGTTTTATAACATATCCAAAAGGGGAATGTGTGGCTAGAAAAACTAGGTCTCAGGATAATTACTACTGCATTGATATAAGCCCTATTACGACTATTTGTAACTTAGCTAATGATCATTCTATTTAATTATGGAATCAAAAGATGGGACATATCAATTTTAAAGATCTTGTTAACTTGAGCAAAAATAAAATTGTGCATGGTCTACATATGCTTTCTAAAACTGGAAAAAAAACTTTTTCTTGACTATGCCAACTTGGCAAATAAACTTGCTATTCTCGTAAGAAAAGCAAAGGAGTTAAAACAAGTTGAATACTTGAGTTAATTCATATTGACCTTTATGGGTCCTATGAGAACTAAGATTTTGGGTGGGAAGAAATATATAATTGTTATTGTTGACAATTTTTCTCTTTTTACATTGGTTGGATTCTTAAAAGAAAAATATGATTCTTTTGACTTTTTTAATTCCTTGTTTTTTAAAGTACAGATTGAAGCAGGAAACTAAATAACCAATGTAAAGAGACTAAGGATAGAGCATGGGAAGGAATTTGAAAACTCAAGATACGTAGTACAAAGGAAGAATCTGGTGTTATAAGAGATGGCAAGAGTCCTACTATATGCAAAGGACATTCCTATGATGTTTTGGGCTAGGAAAATATGTACTTCATGCTGCATAATGAACTGTGTCTACCAACATTCATGTATAAACCAAACTCCATATAAGTTATCGAAAGGTAAGAAACCTAATCTTAAACCTCTATGTGTTTGAAAGTAAATGTTACATCTTTAGAGATCATGAGAATCTAGGAAAATTTGACTTTGGAAGTGATCAAGGTTTCTTTCTAGACTACTCATTAACAGGTCATGCCTTTAGAGTGTTCAATTTGATAACTAAATTTGTGATGAACTCCATCAATGTTGTTATAGATGATGCATTTACTAGTACTTTAATAATGGATGATAAAATTGAAACTTTAAGCACAAGCTTGCCAATTAAGGAATAGGTTGATGAAACTCTTGACACTAAAAAGGTAGATAATAAAGTAAATGAAGATTTAGCCTTATATGATGAGGTCACCATACCCAATACTCAAACTTAGAGGCCAACACATATTGCCAAAAATTTATAAACTGAAAACATCAGTGGTGATCCAAATACAAGTGTAGCAACTAGAAGAAGATAGGTAAGTTATATAACTCATCTCTATTATGTTTCTCAAATAGAACCATAGATGTTAATGAAGCTTTAAAAGATGAAGTTTGGATGAAGGTCATGCAAGAGGAGCTAGTTCAATTCACTAGAAATAATGTTTGGACTTTATTACCTAAACCTAAAGATAAAAATATCATAGGAACTAAATGAGTGTTTAAAAATAAATCTATTGAACATGATGTTGTTATTATAAACTCTAGGCTAGTTGCACAAGAATATAAATAAGTTAAAGGCATTGCTTTTGATGAAACAATTGCTACTATAGCTGAGTTAGAATCAATTAGGGTTTTACTCCATTACATGCTTATGAAATTCAAATGCATGTAAAATTTGCCTTCTTAAGTGGATTACTTAGTAAAAAGTATATGTTAAACAACCAAAAGTCAACAAATATGGAAAAATTGGACAAAATGGGTCAAAAAGGATGAAATCCCGCACACAGCAGCACAACCGCACCGGCCAACATGCGCAACACGCCAGCCCGCGCCGAGCAATGCGCGCACCGTGCCAGCACAACACCCAGTTCGCACGTGCCAGCTCTCCATTCCGCGCGTGCCCCTACTCTATTCCGCGCGCGCCTACACCCATCTGCCCCATCCGTGCACGCCATTATGCCCATCTGCCCCATCTGTGCGCGCCACCGCACCCACACCAATATGATGTCATCATTCACTACTCCGTATTTTCTCAATTTTTAATCATTTTTTCACCCACTTTTTCTTCCTCTCCTCACCTATAAATACCCCAATTCTCTTCACTTCAAATCATACCTAAAAACACATCTTCTTCTCTCTTTCTTTCTCTCCTTTATTAGTTTTTTTAGTTTTTCCTTAGTTAGTTTTTCTTAGTTTTAGAGTTCTTCTCTTTTTGAGAAGAACTAGTTATGTTTTTGTAATTTATTTGCTTTTTGATTCAATAAATGGAAGTGCAAATTCCGTTTGGAGGTTTTCCAGCAACAGGAATAACATCAAAGTACTATAAGGATTTTATTTTCTTTACAGTTATTTTTTATGCTTTATTCTTACATGTTATATTTAATTTTTCTGTGATTAAATTTACTTTGTTGGCTGTTTATAAACATGATATAATAATAACGTTGTTATGCTTGCGAAATATTAAATAGGTGAAAATCTTTAAAATGAATTGATTTTATTTTTATTCAAGATTTTATATTAAGAATGTTAGAGGAAAATATATTATTTTTTATTACAAACTTAAATCTAAAAATTAGATTTCAAGGTTTAGTTATCTGGTCTGATTTAGAGTAATGCTCTTTTATTTGTTGGTACAATCGCCCGGTAGTTAGAGTGAAACTCTATTTCAAAAGTTTTTATAAGAATTATTATCTGAAAATATATTGACAACATGTTTTCAGTAGTGGTTTTAAAACTTGAAAGTTAGTACTCGGATAACTAAATTCTTAGGTTTAATTTGGACACCTTGAATAAAGTTTAAACTGTCTAACCCTACCAAAGGTGGCATTTAAATGGTTCATTTTCAATCTCTTAAAAAAAAGGAATTAATTTAATTAACCAAATTAGTTATCAACCCCACCTATAGGTGTTAATTGATTTGTTTAGTTAACAAAGAATATCTAACCCTACCAAAGGTGGTATTCATATAAAAAAAAGAGAATCAATAAATATCAATTTATATCTTTAATAACCTAAATAATACGAGCAAGCATAATTACTTAGATATTATATCCATAAATAATCCACTATTATAAAAGATAAAATTTGCATAAATGTTTATTGAATCTGTATCTATGTTTATTTTTATGTTATTAGATTAAAAACACAAAACCCCAAAATATTGTGAGAGGATGTTTAGGATTTAATTTCGTTTTTAAAAGTTTGAATAATAAATTAAAAACCACATATATTCCTTCCTTAGATCGACCTTGGGAGTATACTTATCATTTTCTATGAAATGATTTGTGCACTTGCGAGAGTTTTATAAATATAAAACCAAATTATCAGTAGGACTAGCGATGCCGGTTCTACCCATCAGTATTTGGTTCATTAATGGTACTACATGTAAATTTGTGGATACAAAGATGTGGATTGGGTAGGAAATCAAGATATAAGAAAAATCACTTCAAGTGGATAATTGTATATTAGGAACAACTTTGTATCATGGCACATCATGAAACAAAAGTCTATCTCATTATCTATTATATAAGTAGAATACATTACTACTGAAAGCACAACTTCTATCAATTAAGAATATGCTTAAGGAATATGGCTTTGAATAAGGTATAACTCCTTTTTATTATGAAAACACTAGTGCTATATGTATCTCTAAAAGTCTTGTTCTACATTCTTAAACAAAACATATAGACATTAGACATCATTTCATTATGGAACAAGTAGAAGATAAAGTTTTATCCCTTGAGTTTATGCCTACTGAAAGGCAATTAGCTTATTTATGACTAAGGCACTTGATACCAAAAGATTTGAATCTCTTAGAAATGCTTTAGAAACTTACATTATTGATTAAATTTCCCTATTTATTTTTTCCATTATTTTTTAGAATATATAAAAAGAGAGAAGTAGACTTGCTTTAACTTGACATGAACATTACATACGACTTTTCACATTTTTTTTACTATGCATTATGAAAATGGATATTGTGATTTGTGAATTTACATATTTCTCACATCTGGTGATCGTTGCCACCAAAAACCTACTCACACACCCACTGGATACATAGGTATGTCATGCTAGAAGTTTATAATTAGTTATGTGAGATTTTACGGCATAAGATAACCTTGACTGTGAAAATTATGGTCAAATAGTGACTTTCATTGTATAAAATTCTACTATAGAGAGACACCTAGTTTTGAGAGGGCTACCTACTATGATGCATGAAAGCTACTATAGTGAGTAGAAAAGGTTATCTCACAACTAGTGTAAAAGTCATCATGCTAAGTGTATTGGCTTGTGTATATTTTCATTGCAAAAGAAAACTAATATGATAAAGGAAATAGCTGTAATGATGATTTTATAAATATATAAGATAAATCAAAATCAACTAGAAACCTTAGAACAATCAATTTAAAGCAAAATATCACAAATATTGTAAGCTTGTTAATTCATTAAACATAACCACAAATGTTTGATAAATTAACTCAATGAAAAAGCCTACTTGAATAGTATGATTAAAGAGCATGAGTAGAAACCCTAGGTCAAAGGTCTATTACAAATCTATCCTTGAAAATATTTAAAAGAGATTTAAAACATAAGGATAATATAATAATAAAACAAATTGGCTTGAGTAAAAATTAGAACTAGCTTGATTGATTGGACATGGATATTTCCTTACATTTGAGGAAAATAAATATAAAAATATTTATAAATTAACAACTTAATAATACCATTCTATGTCTAACTTCATGATTTGAAGACCTTCCGGTACAGTTACTAAGAACATTATGCATTTGTATATTCTAATGTTCTTCCCTACTAATTTGAAATTCATCTATACGCCTATAATCCATGAAGTCTTTCCAAACTTGGGTTTCAATCCAGGGGTGTTCTTTAAGCATTTTGTATAGTTGTGCTTCATCAAATGGTTCCAAATATGGAAACACATAGTTTCTGGCTAATCTGGAAGTTTTGTATTCCTTCCATGCCTTATTTGTAATCTTATAACACTTGCTTATCCAAGTGTCAGAGACTTTATAACAGTTCTATAAAAACACACTACAAAAGATGAGATATAATACAAAAAAATATAATATATGTAATTAGTTATAAAATAAAAGAGACTTACACAAATGGTTTTCCATATTTTGAAATTTTTAGCTTTGTCAACCTTAGTCCAATCATTTATATTGATTGTTATACTTGACTTCACTAGTCTACCAATAGATGATTTCAATTGTTGGCCATTTTCTCCTGATGGATTACTAGTAGCATCAAATAGAATGAATACTCTATCATCTGGGTTAAGTGGAGCATCAGGTATATTCATCCAACTCCTTCTTTTCAAATGCCCTAATGGATCATTTGGATCTACAATATATGGTACCCTAGGATCCATGAAATATCTACAAACAATGATGAAATAGAAATTAATTGACAATTTTAATTCCAAACATATAAACATGCAAGAGTTAATAGAATAATATAGAACATATATTATGTTTGAATAGGTTGTTGATCATATATATATATATATATATATATATATATATTCCTTCACAATCAATTCGAGTTCATGATGAAGAATCATCGTCATCAACTAGATCATCATATACATTAGGAAATTTGTTTGAGAAATTACTAATATTGGATAATGTATCAAGCATGTTATCACATTCTAAATCATTATAATGATAGAACTCTTTTGTGGAGGCGTTAACACAACATACCATCTTGTGTCAATTTGATCTCTCACGTAAAATACTTATTTTGCATGAAGTGCTAACGTGAAAGGATCATCAGTGTGACTTATCTTGGATAAATTTACAAGGGTAAATCCAAAATTGTCTATTTTATATCCAACATTGATAACATCTTTGACCTAATCACACAAGAATACTATTTCATGGAAGACCGCATAATCGAGTTCCCAAATTTATTGAATTATACCATAATATGTTCTATTAAAAAGTACAGGATTACCATCTTTTGAACTAGAAAATTGCATAGTTTGTGCAACCATCTTCACACCACTATTCTGATTTACTCGGACTTTGTCCCTTTCTTGAGTCATAAACCTCGATCCATTAATTTTGAAACTAGAAAATAATTTGACATCGAATTTTGGACCATGTGCAAGCCATTCTAAACTTTCTATTATTTTATGATTGAGTTTGTTGAGTTCAACTCGAATCTATGCATATAAAAACATGAAATGTATTTAAAGCAAAGTTTTACAGCATTGCATAGAATTACTAATGAATTCTTGTATGTGACACTTACATGGTTGCGAAACCAATTAATAAGTTCTCGCTTATGTTCATCATACAACCATTTTTCTCTTCCCTTTTTTATAACGAGGATCGATCTTTAGTAAGTTTAAATGAATTCTGTAATGTTAGTAAAGATATACCAAGTAGATATCATCATTAATAGTTAAATAAATTTTTTTTTGCATAAATGGAAAGGTTAAACATCACTTACTCTATGTATCTCTCAAAAGGATACATCCACCTTAATTAAGTAGGACCACACAATTGAACCTCTCGAACTAAATGAACACACAAGTGAATCATTATATCGAAGAAAGGAGGAAAATATTTTTCAAGTAGACACAAATTCTCTACGCCATCTTTCTTTAAAGAGTTTAACTCGCCAATTGATATAGATTTCTTGCATATTGTATATAAGAATGAACAAAGATGAATTATTGATAATCGAACATGTTTTGGAAGAATTGATCTATTAGCAACTAGTAATAACTATTACATTAAGATATGATAGTCATGTGATTTCAATCCATAAAGTTTCTTATCGGTGATAGACAAAATATTTCTTAAGTTGGATGAGTAACCATCAGGAACTTTCACACCCGCCAAACATTTACAAAACACATCCTTCTCTTTTGTTGACATTGTATATGATGCTGGTGGCAAGTATGTTCAATTCTTATCATTTTCCACCCTTGGTGCCAATTTAGGTCGTATGCCTAGTTTCTTTAAATCCAATCTTACTTTAATTCCATCCTTCGATTTTCTAGGTATATTAAGTAATGTACCAATCAAGCTCTTACATAAAATTTTCTCAATGTGCATGGCATCTAAGATGTGACAAATGTGTAGGTCTTTCCAATAAGGTAATTCCCAAAATATTTATTTTTTATTTCAACAACCATGATCTATTGATTCAGTAACATTTTCATTTTCATCCCTTTGATTAGTTAACCTCTTTCATTTCCTTCCATTAGTGAGTATTATTTTTTTCATCTTTTCATATCATTTAAATTTCATATCATTCAATTGCCTTAATATCTCAACACCTCGCAAAGGTCGGAGTGCAGGATCATGATCTTCTTCACCATCGAATGGTTTCTTTTGGTATCTAAACTTGTGCTTAGATGGAAAAAATCTTCTATGTCTTCTATAAGACATCTTTCATCTGTGAACAAGATAAGTTTCAGAAGTGCCACCACTACATATAGGGCATCCCATATAAATTTTTGTTGCATGTCCTGATAAGTTCCTATATGTAGGAAAATCATTAATTGTCCATAAAAGGACCATCATCAAGTTAAAGTTTTCTTCTTTATATGCATCATAAACATTTACACCATTATTCCACAATGTCTTTAAATCATCTATCAGAGGCTGTAAATATACATCAATATCAACACCGGGTTGTTTCAGTCCTTGGATCAATAATGTTAACATCATGAATTTTCTTTTCATACACAACCAAGGAGGAAGGTTTTATGTTACCATAATTACTAGCCAATAGCCATATCTACTACTAAGGGAACTATGTGGATTAATTCCATCAGTAGCAATGGAAAGATGAACATTGCACGAATCATATACAAATTGAGGGGATAAATTATCTACTACTTTCCAATTTGGAGAATCACAAGGATGACGTAGCACTACATCATCAGATCGATTATCTGAATGCCAAATCGACTAAGAGATTTCTTCACTTTATACATTGAAGATGGAAATTCATTACCCTAAGGAAACATATCTATTAGTACATTTAGTAATTCTATGAATCCTTTGTCAGAAAAACCATTTTTTCCCTTCACATTGTACAAATGAACCAATCTCGACATTTTAGTGTATTTCTTGCATTCTGGATACAATGATTTTTTGGCATCTTCTAGAAGTTTTTTAAAGGTTTCGGGATCATCCACATATAGTTCATCTTCAACACCATGAAACATATTTTCTATCTGTACATTATGATAAGATGTATATAATCTACTCACATTCTTATTTATCTCTTCCCCTTGAGTATTATCAATATTTTCTTCATGATAATACCAACATTTATAACTCAAAAGAATACCACTAAGGATAAGGTGATACTTAACCTCGTCAACATCATGAAACCACTCATTTTTACATTTAACACATGGGCATCGAATCATAATAATTTCATTATTACTATTTCTACAAGCAAATTCTAAGAAACTTTCAACTCTAGAAATGTAGTCCTCCTCAATTATACCCTTTAACATCCAAGATTTGTCTAATTTCTATTAATGATATTAAGCATATTAAATATGTATCCAATCAATATATTTTAGATATCATTATATATGAATTCCCTAATTATTAGAATATCTATCAAAACATCATATAAAATAAATACATAAAAACCAAACATAACAAATATATACACATAAATATAATTATATGAGTTTGATTATAATTACTCATAATAATATGCCACATCATTTGAGTTGATTTCAAATTTAAGATATATAAAACAAATTTTATATAACAATTTTGTGATGATTAACATTTTTTTAAATAACTACACTACTTCAAACCTAAATTTTTAATGAGCATCATATTATTGAATCATGTCTTTCCCACTTCATATTAAAAAAAATTATAAAAAAACCTTAAATTACAGTCATAAATATATAAATTTATTTCATTATGAAAATTTATACAAAACCTACATTATAAAATTTATTACACACATATAATACAAAACCTACATATATAATACAAAAATTTATACACAAATAATAACACAATATACAAAAAAAAATGAATAAAAAGTGCGTAGGATTAATAGAAATACTTACAAGAGTAAATGAAGTGACAAAATGAAGGAAATGAAGAAAAAATGGTGTTTTGTAAGTGAGAAAATAGGTATAAAAAATTTGAGTATTTTGCTCAAATATAGGGGATCTAGAAGATAAGTTGGAGAGGAAGAAAACCCACTAAATAGCATTGGAATTGGTGGTTGTAGGTGGCCAAAAAATAAGAAAGAGTGGATGAGGTTTTGGGTTTTTGAGAGTTATGTAGCGCTTGGAATAGTTTATGTTTGGGGAAGAAAGAAGAGAAAAGGAATTATCCACGTGTGTATCATTGGTTGATGTGTAGAACTAACACTACACGCAGGATGCAGCATTGGTTCTATATGTCAACTGATGCTACACACGTGGATAACATCGATTGACATGTAGGACTGATACTACGTCCTACGTGTAGCGTCAGTTCTACATGTAAACTGATGCTACAATCTACGTGTTTTAAGTCAGTTTTTCAATTTAACCAATTTTAAATTCATTATAAGTCAATTTTCACCAAAAATTGACTTTAAATCTCAACTTAAATGACCACTTTTGTAGTAGCATATGCTTATTGCTTTCTAATCATTACTTATATTGTAGTAAAAGAATCTGCCTACTCCCTAATTAATTTATCTTACTCATGTATATTATTTTCATGTGAGTTTGACATGAGTCTCGAAGTAGTTTGTAGCTCCTTACCCTAGTTGTGTCGTAGGTGTCGAACTCTTTATTTGGTTTTCTATATTTAGAATGATCGCATGCTATGAGAGTACAATTATGATTTGTTTAATATGTTCCCTTATATGAAGTCTTGAAGTGATTGGAAATCCTCAATGGTTTAGTATGCATTCTTGTTTCGCAAGCTATTAATTTTTTGCCATATATATGCATGTTACTAGTCTGGATAGGAGCCTGTAAGGTATACCATCACTAGTGTGTTTACTAGATTCTTGTTTGCATATCTACTAAGTGTTTTAGTTATGTGTTAAATTAAGCATGTTGTTTTATAATTTCAATATGTAAGTTACTTAGTTCACATTTGTGAGACTTACTTGGATGAATTGATATAGAGCCCATGAAAAGATTCCATGGGTGGCATCTCCAACCCTCATATAAGTCCTGGTTACCTATTTGAGTTAGAAGAATAATTGACCTTCGAGTAAATGTTCCTATGTTTGGGATTCTTCAAGATCTATTATACTACTTTGGTAGAAGACCTCATACTGATTCCTCCATTCTGGATTTATGAACATGTGCAGTGTCATTTAAGCTTGGATCACAACTTGATAATCTATGGAAATAAAGTATAATTTCAATAAATTGTGTGGTATGTAAAGCTAGTAATGATGTTCACTTCGAGGATAGATGTATTTCTATGAGTTTTGAATTTTTCACAATATGGCGCTTTATTCTTGAAATGGGCCTATCATAATATGGGTCCATGTGAAATACAATGGTGGATTTGGTGAACCTCTGAAGGCTGCGAGTGCAAGGAATTCCATACGAGCACCATGAATAATAGAGGTAATTTGGCGAGAACCACATTTGAGATGGATAAAGTTCGACTATGATGGTGCCACTTTTTGATCACCTGGTCTAACAGGTTATGTAGAAATATTTTGGACACCAAGATTCTTTATTAAAGGTTGTTTATATATTCCACTTGGGATTTCATTTACTTTTGAGGCAAAGTTAGCAATAGTTATTCATACAATACTGTATGTTGCCACCTTTAAGTGGCAAAAGCTTTGGTTGGAGTCATACTATTCATTGTACCCATATTTTTATGAAGGGAAATGGTGTGGCTAATTGTATAGCCTCTAGGGAACCTAGTATCTGTACAATGACATGGGGGTGATATTCCCCATTATTCGTTAATGTTTTATTTTTTCAAATATTAATAGCATGCCTAATTATAGGTCTTTTTGAGGAGTGATTTGTAATACTCATTTTTTATCATTTTAATAATACTCATAGTTAATGGTTTAAAGGAAAAATGGTGCTATTAATGTGCTAAAACTTGGTGTGCAAATTTTGTAAAATTTATAAATATCTCACAAATGTACAAATCACTTATGAAAAATGATAAGTATACTTCTAATGTCGATCTAAAGAGGAACCACATAGTTTTTAAATAATTCAATAAAAATAGAAAATTAAACATAAACATTCTGTCACAAAGTATGGAAATATAAAAAATACTAAGGTTCTATAATGATTCACTTGAGGTATAATTTAAATATATTATTTTCATATTATCTTTATATGTTGTTACATGCTATATTTAATTTACTAATAATTTATTAAGTTAAGCATGTCTGGTTGAAAATACTATGGGATATTAGTAATGTTAATTATACTTGCTTAATATTAAGTAGGTTATTAAAAATATGAATTAAGATTATTGATTCTCCATTTTTGTAAGAAAATATCCTAAGTGAAGGATCAATTTTATTGTTAATCAATTATCAATTAAAGTCTTTTGGTAAGATCAACAATTGATAATTGATTAAATTATGCTTTATTCCTAAGGAGTTAATAAATCATTTAATTGATTATTTTGATGGGGTTATTAATTTAAACTCTCGTTAACGTATCTAAGTTACATTAATGATTTAAATATATGAAAAAATCTTTTAGATTTTAAAACTACTTCTAAAAATATGTCTTTAATATATTTTTTAATAATAATTCTTATAAAAATCTTTGAAATAGAGTTCTTTAAAAATCCAAATAATCTAATCTAAAATCCAAGAGTTGACTCTAAATTAGATTCAGATAATTAAATCCTAAATCTAGCTCTCTTGTTTATTATGAAAAATACTCCATCAATGTATTTTTTTTTACAAAATTTGTTTAAATCTTGATGAAGAAATAAAACTTAAATTATTTTATAAAAATAATTACATACTTTAATATTTTATGAGCATAATAACATTACTAATATCACATAAAAAATTTAGCTAAGCATGCTTAATTTAATAAATTATCAGTAAATCAAACATAACATGTAAAACAGCACATAAAGATAATCTGAAAAGAATATAATTAAATTATACCTTAAGTGTATCCTTATAGAACCTTAATATATTTTTTTTTGAAAACTCCAAACAAAATTTCCAACACTATTTATTGTATCAAGAGAAAAACTACTACATAAACTATGTTTGTTCAACACTCAATTGAGATAAGAACATTAAAACTACTAAAAAAAGAAAATCTAGATAGAAACTAAGAATTTAGTTATAAAGAGAGTTATAGGATTATTCTAAAAGAGAATTTGGGGTCCATCTTATAGGTGACAAAAATGAGAGAATAGTGGCTCAGATAAGCGGGTGCTACAACACACTTCTATTCCATGACATGGCATAAGATAGGTTGTACAAGCTTTGGCTTCGATTCACTTCACCAACACTGCAATATACTTTATACCCTTTTCAATGGTTTGGAACATATGTAAGCTTTACATATGTTAATCTTTTATGCTTCAATGTTGTAATGGAGTGATTTCAGGCACTATTCTTCAAGTATTGATTAGTTAAACTATTTTGAAGCTAAAATACTTGAAAAACAACAAAACATACCATGATTTTGAAAAGATATATTTTCTTTAAAAGATAATAAAACTATACAAATACAAATCTATATTATCATTTAAAGTGCATAAAATCATATAATATTAAGTTCTTTTAAACACTCATCAACTACGGAGGTGCCAACCTAGTTGGGATGTCCTGGTGCACCTTTGAGGTCAATCACCTGCAATCTTTCATTTAAAAAAACTATAAACAATTAGCACTCAACAATTGACACTTAACACTCGATAAAGAGAGGAAATTTTGAACAAAAGTGTCAACAATTGGGATGAAATTATCTTACAACAAAAAAGAAAAAAGAAAGAAAAGATCTTGGGTAAAGTTTTTTAAGTTTTAAAGAAATATGTAATTCAATCTTATAATTATTATAAAGAAATAAGTTTGCACTTTTATGTAGAAATGATCATCATAATTTGATTGATGAGGTCTATTGTAAGTATCAATGTATTTTCTCATATAACATAAATCAACTATAATTTGATTTTAGTTAATTTATTTTTTAAATAATACTATATATAGGAAATAATTGATTATATGTATTAATTATCTTTTAGTATTAAAAATAAAAACTAAAAGACTTATAAAACAATTGATTCTAGAATAAATTTAAAATTTATAAATTCTCTCTCGATGAAAATTTAAAAAGAGAAAATGAAAAGGCTCATTACCGTTATAGTAATTGTCTTTTATTATGAAATTAAAAGAGAAAATCAAAAGGCTCATAAATATTTGTTAAATTTTAATTTATTTTTTAAATTATATTTAATGTAAAAATAATTGATTACATATGTTAAGAATTATCTTTTAGTTGAACAATAAAAGGAAAAACTAAAAGACTCACAAAATATTGAATTTATTTTATGAAATGTTTGATTCTATGTGAAAGAATTAATGAAAATGAAAATTAAGAAAAAAAAGGACTTATAAATATTATAATAATTATATATTATTATGGTACTAAAAGAGAAAAACAAATTTCTACTAAACATATGCTAAATTAATAAACTTATACAAAGGTATACGAAAATATATCAAGTATTTCATCATATAATATAATTCAACTATAATTTAATTTTAGATAATTTATTTTCTAAATTAGTGTACAAAATAATTGATTATATGTATTAATTATCTTTTAGTTGAGGAATTACAAGGGAAATTCAAAAAACTCTTAAAATAATTGATTTTATGTGAATAAATTTAAAAAGGAAAAATCAAAAGACTTATCATCATTATAATAATTATTTATTATTACAAATTATATTGTGTAAAAATATTTGATTCTGCATGAAAAATTTAATGAAATAATTAAAAAGGAAATTAAAAGGTTCATTAACATTATAATAATTGTCTATTATTATAGAAAATCAAAATTCTCTTAAATATATGCTAAATTAATATACATAAAATATTTTTTCTGTAATTATCATTGTATTTCTTTATATAACATAATCCAAATATAATTTAATTTTAGTTAATTTATTTTGTAAACTATATTTAGTTTAAAAAATAATTTATTATAGGTATTCATCATCTTTTAGTGAAAATATTAAAATAAAAACAAAAGATTCCTAAAATTATTAATTCTATATGAATAAATATAAAATTCATAAATTTTCTTTTAATAAAAATTAAAAGACTAATGATCATTATAATAATTGGTTATTATGATGAAATTAAAAGAAAAAATCAAATTTTTTATTGATATGTGTTAAACTTTATTTATCTTCTAAATTATACTTAGTTTAAAAATAATTAATTATATATATTAATAATTATATTTTATTGGAAGAATAAAAAGTAAAACCAAGACTCCTAAAATATATTATTTTTTTAATGAAATATTTGATTTTATGTGAAAGATTTAATGAAATTGACTATTAAAAAAATAAAGACTCATGAACATTATAATAATTATTTATTATTATAAAAATAAAAGAAAAAAATCAAATTTCTACTAAATTAGTATACTTAAAATTTTTTACTGTAAATATCAATGTATGTCCTCATATAACATAATCCAACTATAATTCAATTTTAGATTTCTAAATTATATTTAGTTTAAAATCTCCTCAATTTTAGATTTCTAAATTATATTTAGTTTAAAATCTCCGTAGAAAAAAGCTTCTTTTACCTAGAAAGGTTTATTAGAAGCACAATAAACCTTATTGAAAGAATTTCCATGGAGAATTGGGAATGGTACTTCAATTAATATCTGGAAAGACCCTTGGCCCCTATCCTCAAGGTTTAAAGTAGTTACACCAGGGAACCATAATACCATAACCCAAGTTTCTAAGCTAATCTATCATGACACAATGGTTTGAAATTCTCAGTTAGACATTTTTGTACCTTTAGAAGATGAGGAAATGTTGTCAATTCCCTTAAGTCAGAATCAACATCCGGATATGTTATCATGGTCCTTTTCTCATAATGGTTAGTTTACTATTAAGAGTGCTTATCATTGCATGATTAACCGTAATATGTTAGTTAATGTAGGAGATTCCAAAGTCAGTAATGTGTTATCATCATCCTTAAACTTCCTATGGATGAATATATGGAAGGCTAAAGTTTCGAATATAACTAAAACATTCACTTGGTGGTTAGAACATAACATACTTTCCACATATGCCAATTTGGAAAACAAGAAAGTGCCTACTTCCCCCTTGTGTAAGAAGTGCACTGGCTACATCAAAACTGATTTACATGCTCTAGTGCTTTACAATGCTATCACATATGTTTGGAGCACTTGTAATCTCAAGGTGATAGAGATATCATGCCAGTATTGGCTATCCAGAAGTGGTTATCTCATTATCTAATTCAGTTACAGCAATCAGACAGGCATTTTCTTATGCATGCTATGGTCAATTTGGAAATCTAGGAATGCTTGGGTTCACGACATGCAAGAGACATCAATGAATCAAATCATTAAAGTGGAAATGTCTACCTTGAGAAATCATGAACTCTTTTCTCCCATTAAGCTAATGCAAGGTGCCCCTCTATGAAGTACACCTAATTTGTAGTATTTAAAAATCAAATCTTAGGATGAATAATATAAATACATAGGTCTTGGTATTATGGAAAGAAATCGTCAAAGTCATTTTCAATTTATAAGAGCTTTAAAAATCCCCTTCGTTGACTTAGCTTCAACTGCCAAATTACTTGCATTAAAATAGGTATCAAAATTGGTGTTTGAGAGAAGTTTGGCTAATGTAATCATAGAGAGTGACTCCCTTATGGCTATTCAGAAAATTCAATTGAGTGTGAATGATATTTCTTAAGGGGCATCATCGTCTATGATGTCCATCAATACCTAAATGTTTTACCTTCTTGTATAGTTCACTTTTGTCATAAAAGTGCAAGTGTGATATCTCATACACTTGCTAAGTGGGTGAAATTTTCATTTAGATAGCTATTCATTACTATTTTTATTATCCTAACTATCTTCCATAGGTAGTAGACATGGATAATAGTTTTTTATTGTAATTTTTTTTCTAAATAAAGTGCATGCATGTTTACTTCAAAACAAATATATTATAGTTAGTTTTAAAAAACAATTGATATATGTATTAATTATCTTTTGGTAGAAAATTAAAAGGAAAAACGAAAAGTCTCATAAATATTTCTTAAATTTTAATTTATTTTTAAATTATATTTAATATAAAAATAATTGATTATATGTATTAATAATTATTTTAGTGGAAGCATTAAAAGTGAAAATCAAAATACTTTTAAAATATTGTTTCTCTCTAAAAGAGTTAATAAAATTGATAATTACAAAGAAAATAAAAATACTCGTAAACATTATAGTAATTTTCTATTATTAAAAAATTAAAAGAGAGAATCAAAACTCTCCTAAATATGTTAAATTATTATACCTAAAAAAATTATATTCCATAAAATGTTATTAAAAAAATTATAAAAAAAGACACTTTCTTTTAACTTGTTTCTGTATGTTATATTACACTCAATATTTTGATGGTTTTAATATTTTTCACATATTATTTTTTCTAAATTTTTATGTAATGCATTAATGTATTAATGCATATATTGCAGACAAGTAAAATAATATCAAAATAATTATATCTTTTATGTTTTTTTAAATGTACTATGTAATGATGCATTCAAATATATAGTGTTATGATAAATGTAAAATTTAATTATTTTGAGTTATAAATGAATCTTTATTTGTTTAATAAATTTCAATGGTGCAAAAACTTGATGCTTGTAAAGTTAGCGAGTTTTTGGTTCTATTACCGGTTTTCCATCAATAGCGCCAAAAACTTGATGCACAAAATTATTGCATATATATTTTGTTTGATTTATAAAATAGCTCGTAAGTGCATGAATTACTTATAGAAAATGATAAGTATACTTTTATAGTCTATTTAAAGAGAAATAATGTGGTTTTTAAATAATTCAACAAATTCTTAAAAACAAAATTAATAACCTAAACATCCTATCACGATTGTTTTAGTTGAATATCTAAACTACATACATAAAAATAAGAATAAATTCAATAAAAATTTAAGTAATCAAATATTTATATGTATTAAAGAATTTATAGGATACATTAACTAGTTAATTACACTTTTTTAATATTAAGTATGTTATCAAAATTATGAATTAAGATTATTGATTTTTTCTTATAGGTATGAAAATATCCTAAGGTAGTGATTTTTTTCTTTGTTAATTAATCTTTAACTTGCCACCTTTAATCAGGCCAAAAATTTAAACCTTAATTAAATTATTCTCATTTTCTAAGAAATTACTAAACCATTTAATTTGTCACCTTCAATCAGGCTAATATTTTAAATTTTCATCAAGGTATCTAAGTTAAGTTTATGATTTAAGTATCTGGAACTATCTTTCAGATTTTAAAATTATTATGAAGGATATGTTATCAATATATCTTCAATAATAATTCTTATAAAATATTTGAAATAGATCCCACTCTAACTATATAGTTGATATAGACCAAAATATTTAAGAGCGCTACTCCTAAATTTAATTCTTTTGTTTATTATAAAAAATACTTCGTTAATATATATTTCATTGACAAACTTTGGTTTAAACATTGATGATGAAATAAAACTTAATTCATTTTATAAAAATATTTAATCTACTTTAAAATTTCACAAGCTTCTTAACATTACTAATATCCGATACTTTTTATTGTCATATATCATAGTTTTAATAAATAACCAATAAATAAAAATATAACATGTAAAACAACACTTAGAGATAATATGAAAATAATATATTTAAATATACGTCAATAAAATTCTTTAGAATTGCTTCTATTTTAGAAAAGCTACAAACAAAATTGTTTCGATGTTTATTGAATTGAAAACTGATACTATTACATAAACTAAATTTAGTCAACTCTCAGAGAAGAAATTGGAACTACTAAACAAAAGTAAAGATTGAGAGAAATTAAGAAATCAACTACCAAGAGAGTTGTGGAATATATTATACAAAAGAAATAAGGTCCTATTTATAGGGTGAGCAAAGGAGAAAAAATGATTTTCATAGAGTGACGATGCAGCACACAATCCATGTTGTGGCATACACAACCTATACATAATTTGAGCACAATCCATTATCTTTACGCCGTGGCACATACTGTTTTCATGCCGTAACCTTCATAAATTTGGGACACGTTTGATTATTTCCTTTGGTTATGCATCACGACTCTTAATAATTTCATGCTGCAACACACCTCAATCTACATCACTTTTGAATCCTAAATTCCTTGTCTTTTTTTTTTCAATTCGAAAATATATGTAATACTTTAGAAATATTTTATTTTAAGCTTCTAAGTTGTAATGAAGTACTTCAAGTATAATTTTTCACATTAATTTATTTCAATACAAGAAATATCTGAAAAATAACAAAATATACTCATAATTCTAGAAAGATAGATTTGCATATAATGATAATAAAACAAGCAAATATAAATCTATATAATCATAAACATGCATAAAATCAAAATATATATTAAATGCTTTTGAGTACTTATCAATATTTTAGCCTACATCTTATCCATTACTTTAACCTATAACTTAGACTATATCTTATCCTATATTCTAACCTATAATTTACGACATATTTTAAAAACATTGAAGCACATTAAAGGAAAGACTGAATGGTAATTTCATAAATTGACTTGAGTTTAAATGAATATTTGAAGTTAAAAAATTCCATGCTCGATCGATCCAACAACAATCAATAAAAAAATGCAAGAGTAGGTAAATCAAACACGATCGATCTTCTATCGATGTAACCCATTTGAATGATCGACCCAGTACTTGTTTGATTAATTAATGTATATGCCAAATATACCTAAGTGTGTAACATGTCTTCTAAACATGCATAAGGTCAAGTATATACCTTTAGCATATTTGTGTGACAAAATCTCTCTCTCTCTCTCTCTCACTGTTCTATGATCCAATGAAACCATTTTAGTTTGATGTACATAAACTTCAAGAGATGTACATATGAGTTCAGTAAGTGTATGAGTAAGTTCTTGTCAACATCGATCAATTTATGTGAAAAATATGTAAATACACAAGTCGAAATACTCAATTACAAAATAAAGAGTCAATTAGAATAAGTCACATTTGTAAAGGAAAGTAGTATGTGAAGTCTATTTCATTGTTAAAACAAATCTACTTCCTTTTTTTTTTGTTTTCTTATATATATATATTCTTAAGACTAAAGAAACATCAATAAAAATAAAAGATAAAATAGTGACAAATAAATCTAATAATGATGCTCACCTAGGATTAATTAAGCACTCAAACAAAGGTAATTATGTGAGCATTAATGGATGGTCAAGTGACCAGAAAGAGACAATCTTTTCTAACTCAAAATTTCCTTGAATCTTGGTTTCTTTATTTTTTAGGTTAGAACTCAACTACCTTAGTCTTCATAGGCATGTTCTTGAACTTACCTTTAGATTTCACATTCATCCTAAATAAAGATACAATATGAATAGTAGGGTGATGATAATATATCCTATAACTAGAAGGATATAAGATATTATTAGAATAGCTAGTTGTTAATAAGAATCTACACTTGCCTTATATGATCTTTCCTACTACAATATTGACATAAATGCACAAATTTAATAGTTTTTCTATTATAGATGCAATGATTTTTTATGCATAATTAGTAATAGTAAGAGTAGAGTTAGAAGGTCTTACAAATATGATCTTTGATGTTGAAGGTATGAAATTCTCATCCTTATAACCAAGTACATGTATCATGATGTGACTTATCAATGCTCAAAATTTTATATAAGTGTTGAGCTCCAATGGTAAGGCTTTCCACTACTTAATATGATTCTTTGAGCTCTTGCACCAATTTTTTATTATCTATAGCAAGCATATTATTTTCTTCTTTGAAACTTACAAGACTCAAAGTTATTCATTTAACTTTCTTATTTTAAAATTTAAACTATTATTTTCTTCTATGGCTCTAAGACATTTAGAAAATAATTCTTTAGACTTTTAACATTATATCTAGAGAAAAAAGAAGATTTAAGTTTCTCAAAATCTAAGCTATCACTCTGAATAAAATGATCCATAATAAAAATACCTAGGAATAACACTAAGTATATCTTTCTTGGCTATATACCAATCATACCTTTTTAGTTAAGGATATAAGTAATTATAGTAGTGAATAAGTAATTAATCAAATTATGTCAAATTAAAATTTCATAAACGGCTAGTTATGCAATCATGTGTAAATAAAATAAATCAGAAATAAAGATTAAGACACGATATTTTTAGGTGAAAATAACCTAAGTCACAGTAATGACCTAGGAGAAAAATCATCGGTCAACCAGACTACCTAACTATCCATTATGAAAATAAAGTTCAATTACAAAGTCAGGACTTGAACTATCATCCATGATAATGCACCAAGTAATCTACTTACAAGCCATTATTTCCTTCATAATCTGCACAAGAAAGGTGTTAAGATCTGAACCAACGTTTCGATAAACTCGAGTCACACGAGCAATCAAACCAGTTCAATCAGTATCTGAAATGTTAGCACAATAACCCAAGTGCAAAGTGTGTTCTAAAGCAGATTTAATAATGAACAATCCTAACTAGAAGATTCAAGAATATATTAGTTAATTTTAAATCATTTAACAATAATAGAACAAAAAGATTAAGCAAAATTGTTTTATCCAAGTATTCAAGAACATAATAAAGAAGAAGTTATATAAATATATAGTCAAACTATTATAAATTAAATAGGCTTATTAACTAATAAAACACAACTACCAATATTTGATAAATTAATTAAAAAAACTCATTTGATCAATCAACCTTATACTTGATCGATTAATATATATACCAAATGTCCCCAAGTGTATAACATGTATTCTAATATACATAAAGATATATATATCTTAAATATATTGACTTTAAGCTCAAAAATTTCTTTGGGTTGAATAATAAACAAAAAAAAAATGCACCTAAAAATTGATTTATATTTAAATATTTTGTTTATAAATATCACAAAACACCAATTTACCTTACAAAGTTACTTCGTCGGGTTATTTACTAATCAATCACATTCTAACCATTATTATAATTATATTCGAATAATTTAATTTTTGTTGTATTTTTTTTTCTCATTCTCTGTCATGTAATTAAATAATTAAGGGAATGCTTGCACAGTAACAAATTTGCCATTGGCAGTCCCAAATTCACGCGAATAAAGTATTCACGAGTCATAAATATTGAGAAAACTAACACTTTATTGTATTCTATTATAAAATTTTGAGAAATTAAATTCTAGCACTTTAAAATTAAAACTTTAAAAATCGTTTTGTAACGTTTTGAAGTTGAATAACGGTTAAAACACAAATATTTCCCTAGCAGCAGAATTATGTTGATTGATGAAAAAATGAATGCAAATCTAACATTGCTTCCCTTGCGAATATAGGTATAATACATGGTTTGTAGCCAACCCTTCTAAGACGATAGCAAAAGTATATTCCCTTCACGTTTTTCTTCCCCATTTGGATGTCATAATTTCATTTAATCAAATTACACACCACAAATTAATCTGCATCTTCAGCCGTGAAATCAGGCTCTGGAGGCTTCTGAAGTTTGACCAACTCCCTTGCAGTCTTTGCATTACGGTTTCTATGAACTCCACGAAGGGCATTTGCCGCAAACCTAGAAGCTAAAAAGGTGGCACCAAGACTATATGTACCTCCACTGGTACTTTTGTGACCTCCTTCCGCTTCTGCTTCTTCCTCTTCCTTTTTGCGAAGCAGCTCCATGTTTTTTCTTTTAGCATAGCGGCGCCATGCTGCTTGGATGAAGTAAGAAGCCCAAGTCCTCCACTGCTGTGAATAAAAGCGGAAGGTATGTTGGACCTGTCTACTGTGAAGACGCCTAAATTGACTAGCCACAAATTTCAATTCTTCAGCTATTAGAGCAAAGCCCTCAACTTCTGTTAAAGCCCTCACAGTCCGAGTAGAAGATGGGAGATTAGAACCAGATTTTGGATCTAGTGCCCATGTCAGAAGCTCCTCTCCGCAAAAATCACCCTCTTTTAGTAAACTACGGTTGAAGAACCCACTCCTCCCACCATCTGTGGTTACACTCTCAAGACGTCCACGTATAATGAAAAGCATCTCGTCAACTGGATCTCCTTCTCGAACAATGTAGGTACTTTCGGTGAATAAAGTTGGTTTCAGTCGCTCACAAATGGCATCTAGCAGCCTCTCATCCATACTCTCGAATAGAGGAACCTAAATTCATGGAAAAGTCATTAGAAATGAGAAATCACTTTTCATTGGATTAAGTAGCATAACTCCTTTCATATATAGAATTTTTTTTTTACCCCCTCCTAAACACTAAACATAAACATATGTTCAAATATTTATAGTGTTAAAAATATGTTTTGAATATATGTTTATTGCATATTCTCAACATTTATTTTATGGTATGGATATTTTTAAATCTTTATATTGACGAAAACATATTTATATCAAAATACTCAAATAGAAAACATATGTTGAACAAATGTTCAAAATGTAAGAAAATATTAAACATATGTTCCTTTTAGAGGAGGGTTAAAAATGAAAATGGAGCCTTTTCTTGAAGTTATGTCCATTTATGCAACTCAGCCATTTGATATTGTTAACACTGAATTAAAAAGTTAAAATTCATACCCTCCTCACTAAAGCAAGACAGAGATGTCTTTTTATGTCCCTTCTAAGATCCTTAGGTAGAGCTTGAACCAAACTCTCTTCATCAACCCCACGTGTTTCCAACCATTTGTATTGATCGTACGCCTGACCCGCTCCCTCAGATCTTGGGGGAGCAAGCGATGGTGCATCCACTGTTCTGAATCACGCCTCTTTACCCTCATTTCCTCCAGCCGTATGGTAAGGGACTGAAGATAGGTCTGTTAAAATAGCATAACAACCAAAAGTCAGCCCCATGAGGTTGCATTCGTTTGCAGTGTGATATAATATCTCATGTCATCCAAATCCACCTCATCTATCCATGAGGACATTGAGTGCGTGCTTGTGATCACAAACATCATCAGATTCCTCAAAACATGCATGTTCCACATCCTAGGCTACTGTACTGAAAAACAGCCTCATTCCTCCAGTAGGTAGTAAAGTTCAGTTCTATCAAATTAAGTTATATTGTTCATTTCGTATTGACTGTGATAATTGCAAGCAATAATTCCAGTAAATACAAATCGAGCAAGATATCACCAAAAGCCTTAGGGGTCCTTACCTGCATGTTTCCAATTAAAAGTGCGAAGAGGATTAATCCAAATATAGCTAGTGCTATGGAAAATATGACCTCTCCAGGATAAGTGCTGGTCTCAAGCCCCTGACCAAGTGTGCTGTATGGGGAAATCAAAATAGGTTTAGTCAAAGTGCAGAATTATAACAATGTGTTGGTTTCATGAAAAACTAAAAAATGCATTGGATGAAGAATACATAAATACTAGAGAAATTTATCAAAAATATGTCAACTGGAAATAGTAAACATAAATTAGTTAATATCATGATGGCATTGCTCACAAAAGTTTGATTAAATGTGCAAATTTAGCAAACAAATTTTCTGACAAAGTTACCTTTAAATTAAATGTCATCCCACAAAACATAACTGTTTTGAATTACTAATTAAGAATTTATATGCCAACAAACAAGATAAAACAAAGACGCATTAGATGCATACATATTTTATAAGATAATTATAATCCAGAATAATATTTTACAAGTTCAAAAAATTAATAGGCAGCAAAATAAAATTCAGTAAGAGAAACAAAATTTTGGCCTTAGCATTGTGATTGAATAATCCAAGCAAATATACGAATATCCTGTAGGACTTGGGTTTGAAGATTGGTGTTTTAAATCAGGGAAGTGGGGAAGAATTCTAAACTGCTACTGAAATGCAATATCATCAGAGGAGGAAAAAAGAATCATGAGCAAAAGGAAAGAGAGAGATCACAACAATTATAAACAAGGGTTTAAATTTCCTTCAAAGGAAAGCTTTTCAATTATGTGTTGGGGGAGGAGAGAATCCTCACATAGCTGGTTAAAAGATGGATCAAGTCCTACTTCCTTGGCATCAAATGGACAAAGTACTTAGCTAACTGGCTGGCAGCTGCTGTAAAATTTAATTCATAATTGCATAGAATTTTTTACTTTGGAGACTAACTGTAAGCCCATTATTCTCAGACAGCTCTGTGTTGTACGATAATCCATAATTCAAACTTCGAGATGAATGCACAAGTGGAACAATATCAATTGTAAGTAAAAGCCTACGCTGCATCCTATTTTTACCATGTATGTAAATCATACAAGCTAAATAATTACCTTAAATTTTGTAGTCCCCACCATAAACAATAACAGTATTTAGAAATGAATTTCTTAGATGAAACAATTCTGGATGACAAAGCATTTTTGTAGATTCCAAAATCAAATGGTGAATTATCCTCGTCGACTGAGCATTGTGATTGAAAAACAGAATTACTGATATTGGACCATGTTTGATAACCAGACATGTATTGGTTGCCACAATACAAGAAATTATTATTGCAGCCTCTGTCTCTACTTCGATTGCAAGCCTCCTGCCAGCATGTATCATTGCGTTCCACAGCTAAAAGATACCAGAATGCTCCAACTACCTGCATGACGTAAAAAATGTGCCATAAAAATATCATTGCTCATTTGAGAGGAATAATTGTGAGCTGGTTATGGAAAAAGTCATCACGAATAATGCAAAATTTATGTTAAACCATGACACTGATAATTATCATTACAATAATTATCCAAGAATAATTACTGCAAACTCCAGTAGAAAGATTGCTGAGCACATATAGTACAAGTTGCAAGATTAAATGAGCTAAGATAGTATACAATCAGAAAAGGCCAAATAAACCAAACTCACACTTACATGACTGGCAAGCATATACAAAAGCAAATAGTAAGCAGCACCAGCCCAAGCAGTTTCAGCAAAGACACCAGCTGTTCTTTTCAGTTCTGATGTTAAAGGAAACATTCGAAGAAGTCTAGGGATGTATTGAAGCAAGATAATGAAGAGCAAGGCCTGCTTTGTAGCAAGGACATCTGAACCTCTGGACCACTGAAGAAACCTCCAAACAACAATCTGCGTAAATTGAAAACCAAAAGGAATGGAAATGGCTTCAGCAGTCTCGAACTTGACCTTAGCAAACTTTATAAGATTATCCCAACAAAGTTAAATGACCAATTAATCTTTTTGCCATGCATCTTCTACCAACAATATGTATTTATATTATAATTAAAATTTTGACACAAAAGAAGCCACATTTTTGGCCGAACTAGGAGGTACAATTTTTTATATGGGAGTGGTCAAGCAAGAACAACAGACCATGAACCTTCAAATGTACTAGTCATATAGAGAGAAATTAAAAACAAAAGGAACGTCCAGATGCAGCCGGTCTAGGAGACAAGAAAAGCCAACCACCAAAGGAAAAACTGGCTACATGACCATAAACGTGTCCACATCACCTTCAACAAATGCGGAAATATCTCATAAGTAGGTATATATAGGAAAGTGGAACATGTATTTTGGCAGATAAATAGATGTTCAAGGAGAGCCTAGAGTGGAAGACTACGAATATAACTTAGCTAATAGCACGAAGATGCACTGGTTTTACATTTTCTTTGGTATGATCAAACACCATTTTTTTGTTTTTTTAATATATTGCAGGGTGGGGATTCAAACAAGTAAACTCCCTGAGAGAAATGTCAAGCCTTTACTCAACTGTACAAGAAGGCAGCTGGCAGCCAAAAAGTTCATATTCAACAGACCATGAACCTCCGTACTTTATAAAGGAACAAACTTCCGATTACAATGAATACATATCAAAAACTAAGTAACTAATAAGAATGCAAGTTATTGCTGTACTTAATATGATCAAAGAGGATATCTACCCAACTATCCTAGAGTAAATCTATAATTAGAGGGCCTTTCATATAGTTTAGATTCCATTTACACGGGAATCTTTCCCTTCCAAATTATTGGATCTTGAAGATGTGTTTCTGTAGAAGATAAGGAAAAATGATCTCAAGTTCTGCGTGATTGACCAGAACCCTTAGAATTTTAATTGAAATTTTATGCAATTTATTAGCACAATTTGGTTTAAGCCACGTTGCTCATAAGGCCTATCATTAGGGTAAACAAAAGAAAATTCCAATGCAAAGAGATAAAGATGAAAAAAGAATAAAGAAAATAATATGCAAAAGCAGTAGAAGAAATTCATCAGGATGTAAATTTCCTAAATAGCTATAGAAAGTTAGGTTACACAAACTTTAAACCTGTGGTAGGGGCATGACAGCCAAAAAGTCGATGAAAAAATGCTTCCTCAAATATTGCTTAGCTATTTGTGCTGAATCTATCACAAGTTCACCAAGCCCAAAAACTCGAGATGATGGAGCAATATAAGCTGTTCGGAACTGCAGAGCTATGTGAAAAAGATAGAAAACATCAAAAATTGTTCGCAATGCAGTTGCTGTGATTGCTAACTTCCTATCAATACCAAGACAATTTGACGAGCTACTGATGACTGGAAGGTAAAAAAACAGAGGGTCAACGGATACTGCCAGAATACATGATATAACAAAATAGTTTATTCCAGAACAGAAGAAACTTGTCTTGAGGATCAAATATCTTTTTCTCTGATACTTTAAGATATTCAGGAAATACTGCTCGAGAAACCCCAAATCTTAGTGACCTCCCAATTGACTTCAGTCCTTCAGATCCCTTTTTCATTCCTCTCTTAAAACATCTTGACGTTGTATCCCTTGCATAGCCAAGACAACTTAGTCCTTCAATATTAAATCCACATTTCCTCCCACCCCTTTCAGAAGGCGATGATAATCTGGAGTCCAAGTCATCCAACCTAACAGGAACAGTTTTGAATGGTTAGCTTTTTATGTTGTAGTACCAATAAAGAGAACAATTAAAATCAGCAACCTTTTCACTGTAATTAAAAAGGGGAGGAGGGGGATGAGACAATGACCAGGAAAATAGGGGTATGAGAGAACTTGAAATTGAGAACTCCCCAACATAAGAAGAGATATGCTGTTTGAGTCACAGTTCCATGGCAAAGTGATGACTAGTTTACCATAGTTCAGTATGACAATGAAAATAAAGGAAACATTCTAGGAAAAAAAATCAGTCACATAAAGCGTCCAGTGATAAATAACAGAAAGATTAATCAAATATAATCATTTAAAGAGTGGCTGCAACATTTTGTTAAAAATTACATCAATGTCATAACTTAACACAGTGCATATTGACAAGGTTTCAACTCCTATTAGACTTTTGAGTATGCTTCATATTAACACAGAGTGCATATTGACAAGGTTTCAACTCCTATTAGACTTTTGAGTATGCTTCTTAAACTTCTAGACCATAGTAGAGAGAGGAAAAAACTGGCATTCACATGTAATTGCAGCTAAACTTTGTTATTCAATACCTTACAAAATTCTCTCGCTGGCTACCAAGACTTTTGACTTGTGACCAAACATTTTCACATACTGAACACATAAGTACCACCTGCATGTGAAAAGTTAAGTAAAACACTGCAAACTTTAAGCATCAATTTCTTGAACTATTAGTATTGGATATTGAACATGTACTCAGAAACTCCACATCAAGGGCACCACCACGACAATGTTTTAGGTATGAATGAATAAATTTTAATGTAAACAGTGAAATGCATGGTTAAATTAGCTAGCAACTTATCAGTACTTATGGTTAGAAAGCAGATAATACTTGTCCCAGATTTTCCACAAGAAAACTGACCACAATGGACAGTATAATATAAGCTAGACATGAATCTTAGAGACGTCAAGGAATAGAAGACAACATCACAAAAATATTTTACTAAGGAGCATTCCACCACATAATTGAGCATTAAAATAGCTTTCAAACAGAAAGCACATGGGCTTGGCCCCCTCAATGATAGACTTACAATGGAAAAAAAGAAAAATGATTAAAATTCATACGTACCCATTTTCTATATTTTCATATTATTCATGTAAGGGTAAATTAATAAATATACTCTCAAACTATCGAGAAAGTTGCAAATGTATCATCTAACTATATTAAGTGACAAAAATAACACTCAACTATAATTTGTACGATTAATAAAAAATTTGGTGGTAGATTTGTACCAAAAATAAGGAGTTCAATGGTAGATTTATCACAACAGTGGTAAATTTATACTACTAATAATACTCGAATACTATTTTTATTACTCGATAAAGTTATATGGCATGTTTACAACTTTCACAATAACTCGGTGATATATTTGTTAGTTTACTCTTCATATAAATATAGTTGAAGAATCTGTGTTCTGATTACTGCAGACTTTCAAATAAACTTTACAATAAAAACCATGAAAACTTTCCAAAGAATAAAGAAACAACATAGCACTTTTACAGTGAGGGTGAACAGCAGATCAAAACTGTTCATTTTTGGTCAATCCGATTCTGATCCAAATAGGATTTGAAGATTTTCAATTCCAATCTGATTTGATAATATAATTAATCTGAACCAATCTGAATCCGAACAGATCAGATTTTTTTCAGATCGAATAAGGTCAGATTGATTTTGAAATTGTTATATATAAAATATGATACACAATATTTAAATTTAAATTTATTTATTTGTAAAAAAAATTATTATTTATAATTACAATTAAGAAAATCAATACAATTAAGAAAATCAAAACAATAAGAAGTATGTTTGTACAATAATTAAATTATTATAAACATTTATATTTATTTTTTAAGTTAAGATAATAATCGAATGTAATTATGGTATGTATAATATTTAAATATAATAAATTATAAAATAAAAAATACATTTGTTTATAATTTAATAATAATTCGATTTAAATCGGATATAACAAATTATAAAATCTATCAATTCAAATCCGATCTGAATACAAAAAATTTCAATCCAATCCGATCCAAATCCAACGGATCAGATTGAATTTTTCAATTTAAACGGATTTATCGGATTATTTGTGCACCCCTACTTTACGGTACTCCAAATCAATTTTAGCACACAAAAGATGCCATGTCACCCTAGGCAAGCATTGAGCTCCATGAATTGCCCAACAATCTCATTATAAGACTCCCAAAACTATAACGCAGAAAAGCCTTCGGATAAAGTATGTATTCCATGCTAATAGCATAGCTCAAAGCACAGAATACACAGACAAAGTAGAACAATACACTAATTGTAATTTCTTAATTGTCTTAATAAATCCGATTTAGGTCGTTCCTCCATTACCATTGTCATGATTCTAAATAAAACATTGTTCTTCAATCGATTAAAAATTCTCTTATTTAACCTAAAAGACTTCGCAGATCCTTTCCTTTGGCTTATTACTGACAACTAATATACTCTTTCCCAATACCCTAACAAAATAAGCTTCCGTTCTCTACAATTTGGGTACACAACAACAATTATGTTTTTAGATTGCGTGCATACAAACTGAAATACATATCTTCTCCTTTCAAGCACTGGATCTTAAAATATTAATTTGACCAAAAAACGTTAGTTTCATTCCAACTCTGAGGCACTACCCATTAGATGGATTGCCACAACAATTGTTGTCATATACTCGTTGACCGCCTAATCCAGAACCAAAAGGTGGAGGAAAAAAGAGGAGGGGGACCCAAAAGCAAATAAATAAATAAACAATAAGCTATACTGGAAAGTGGCAAAATTGTTATGCCGATTAAGAAGTACAGAGATTTAATCCAGTAAAGTTCACGATTGCATCAAATTGTTGCAATTTCAACATCTATGCAATAAATTGACTAGTAGACTCTAAAATCAGATACAACTTTTCAATTTCAAAGAACTCAGACAAATACCCACAACTTAAAACATGTATAAAATCATTAGAAAAGTGTATCTAGGTAAATTTTACCAAACTTTGTGCTCTGATGAAGATATAAATTGGAAAGTTACAGTGAAAATTTTGGGTTAGGTCATGCGGACAAGGTAGAATCATATGTAGAGAGGTAGAGCTGTGGAAGAATTCGAGGAAAGCTTGAGCAGATGTAGAGGTTTGAGAGAGGTGTAAGGTGAGAGAGAAATGGGGAAGAAGAAGAAAATACAATTACAAGTTGGAAAATATGTTTGACCAAAATAGAAAACTAAAAGACAATAAATACTCAATCAAACTAGTCTTGTAATTAATTTTTTGCAATTTCAGATTTTATGTGAAAATAAAAATAAATTTAGATTATGTTTTAAAAATATTCTATTTTTAAATTTTATAAATAATAAAAATATATAAACATGAAATTTAGTTCAAAATTAAAATAATTGTTAAAAATAAAGTAATTATAAAACAAATCCTAAACAAAATTATACAATAATATATAATCCAAATAACTACTAAAAAAATATAAAGATTCATACCTAGACCAATATAAAGTATCTATAAATATTTATAAAAAGAATTCTACATAAAATTAGTCCAAAAAGAAAAATTCCAAACAACAAATAATAATAATTAAGAAAAACAATAACAAAAAAATATAAATTTCAAACAAAATTGAGATAAAATTTTTTTATATCAAATAATATTTTAACATGATTTTACCGTTAGACCACTAAACGAATCGAGTTAACATAAAATCACTTAATAGATAAAACATGTATTTGGTTAATTTTATCATTTTTTTATATTAAAAGTTAAAAAAATTATTTTACTTTAATTGAAAAAATTATTTTTTTATATAGTATAATTCAATAAAATAATAGATAAGTTTAAGTAATAAAAAAAATATATCATACTATTTTTTTTTCTAAATGTCATTCAATAATATAAATAATCCAAAATTCATTGTATATAATAAGGACAGCTAATATTACCTATGATTAAGGTTAAAAATGTTGAATTCATAAATTATTATGATTTAAATTTTAAGAAAAAAAAATATTAGAATGTGTTTTCCCAACAAAAAGTTTGAACAAATTCATATATATTACTGAGAATCTATCAAAATTATAAAAATGTTTTATGAAACTTCGGAAATAAAATTATGAAAATCTATCAAAACATGATATATATATATATATATATATATATATATATATATCATGTTTAGATTATCAAAAAACACGATCAGGATACAAATCTCTAATAGAAATAGGTGTGAAATTCAATATGAAAATTTTTAAGAATATTTTAGCAACTATAAAAACAATTTCTCATGTGATTAAAACAATATCCAACTACAGTACTATAATAAAATTATTAAAATTAATTATTTGTAATAATATGGTATATTTATTATAGAGATATTTTGATATATATTAATGTAAAAATTAAAAAAGAAAGAGAAATTAAAATATTAAAAAAAACAGTAGCAAGGCTAAAGCCAAAAAAAAATATTATATGAAAAAAAAAATACAAACATTCACACTTTTTGTACCAAGGATGTAAGAATATTGGTTGCAACTATTTCATTTAAATATCTTGACAATTTAAGTTTTATAAAAAATTGGAAAAATACATTGAACAAATTTTTATTAAAATACTATTTCTCTTGATTTTTTTCTAAATAATTTTTTTTTGTTGATTTTCACTTTAATTATGTTAAATGCTTGTGTTTGAATAAATTTTTATTAATATCATAAAATAAAGTAATATTTTTTAAAAATATTATTATATATATCAAGTATTTATTTCAGTACCATTGAACAAGTTATTAAGGAAGAGATTCAATAATATTTGAACATTCCTTGTATTTATGGATTTGATAAATATTTGAGTTGTTATACACTCTTTTGTAGATCAAAGAGGACACAAATGGGTTATATTTTGGACCATGTTCACCCTAAAATTCAATATTGGTTTTGTAAGTTTCTTTCTATGTTTGGAAAATATTTTGTAAAAATTTTGGTAGGATACAACTGACAATAATAAAAAGATTCACGGTTGGCTTGGCAAAAAATATATGTTTTCAAAAATGTTTAGAATTTAGGGTTTAAAGATCTCAAGGCTTTAAATTTAGCTATGGTCGGTAAACAATGTTGGGGCCTAGTTAAACATCCTAATTCTCTATTTGCAATTTTTTAAAACATCAATATTTTTTATTCGAGTCCTTCTTTAATGCTGATGTTGGATCCTTCCCTTTGTGGGCTTGGAGAGGTCTTATAGAGGCTTGTTTGTGTTCCTAGCCGGTGTGTAGTGGTTTGTAAATAAGGGGCGGGTTATTTATATTTGGGAGGACGTTTGGCTTCCTAACCTACTCATATTTCACCTTATTTCTCCATAAGGTGTTCATTAAGTGACATAAAAGTATTTTTGTTACATTTGTAAAGCTTAATGTAATGGAAGTAGTAATAAAAAATTCGATGATATTTTTATAATATTTATAAAGTTTAATGATATGAAAATAACAAATCAAAGTTCATGATATTTTCGTAACAACCCAATTCGATAGTAAAAAATTTATTTACTATATATATATATATATGAATCATATCTAAAATAATTTTAAACAAAATGTCTTTATGCAAAAAAGAGACCCAAAATTTCTTGATTTTGGGTAATTTTTCATTTTTTACTAAAATTATTCAAAGGTAAAGCTTACCATGGCCTTACCACAACAGTGATAAACCTTAACTTGCAGCAATTTTGATCAAAAATATAATTCTTAATAAGGCATTGGCTCAGGGTTGGAAGGCATCCAGTGTTATCAAAGTTCTTACCATGATAAGGCAATGCTTACCACAATAGTAGTAAGCCTTTCCTTGGAGTGATTTTGGTAAAAAAAAAATTAGAATTCATGATAAGACTTTGGCTTACTGTTGGAAGGCATTGACTCAATATGAGAAGACATTGGCCTAGTGTGTGAAGGAATCTAGTGTTGTAGTAAGGCTTACTATGACAAACTAATGTTTTACCATAACAGAGATAAGCATTACCTTTGAGAAATTTTAGTCAAAAATGAAATCTAACTCAAATGTCTTACTAGTTTGGTAAATCAATCCTCTTTATAATTTCTACTAATGACACATTATTTCCTTTATATTTTATTTTAAATTTTGAAAAAAAATTTAACGTGAATACTTTATCATAATAGATGCCTAAAATTTATTTATGTTTTTACAACCTATTAGAAATAGTTTCAAAACTCATGATTTTAAATAAAATGCTCATCATATCAATTTTTGATACATATGTATGCATTTAATTAAGAAGTTTTTACAAGGATCTCTAATTTGATCAAGACCTTGTGGTTATTTTTTTCATTATATCAATAAATTTTTTATGTTGTAGAAATTAAACAAAAATATTTTAAAATGTAAGTCTTGTAAGCTCTTTTGTTTTTGGGTTAGGATTCCTATGTGCAAAACATACAGTCTATATTATTTTCCTTTGTGTTTTGTCATCCTTTATGTAAGGTCAATTATTGATAATTCAGTATTACACACACTCACATAGTTATTACATTTCGTGTATTGGCATGATAGATACATCACCAAGAGTTGGGAACATGTAGTTGACATGTTTAGGCAGTGTATGTGCACTAGGGTATTTTGTTGTTTATGGGTATTTGTGAAAAACTACATGGAAATTTTTTCAAACAAAATGGCTAGTTTTTGGAGCTCATCGAGAGCATGCTGAGATGCTTTCTAAGTGGTTGACGAGATAGTCATTGAGGAGGCTGGTGAGAAATTACAACCATTATTGTCATCGTGACAGCTATTATCATTATTAAGATGGTTTGCAAGACCACAACATGAGTTGTGGTAGCTCAAGGGTTTTCTATAAATACCTTTATTTGGAGTTTTTAAAATTAATTAGAAAATGTGGTGAAACTCTTACTATTTGCAAACTTTAGATTTTCAATGAAAAAGTGTTTTATAAATTATGTATCATTAATACTTCAATTGTGTTTAAATATTGGTGATATGTTGAGTGATTTTAAAAACGTGTTTGTTGGATGGGTTAATTAAAATATGATTAATACCAAGACGTAGTTACAATTAGGTTCATATGCATTGGATTTCCCTTACCTTATGTTATATCACATATTAACCCATTGGTGATTATACCACGTCACATGGTGGTGGGGCTTCAAAGGAGAGTTAAATTTGCATATTTGATCATATATTTCTATGTAGATAGCAGTGGAAGTAGCTTAGGCATAGTTGATGGTAGTGCTTTAACTAGTAGAGGTATTAACTAATACTATTTTAAGAGTCTGAACTATTGATTTATTTTATATAATGAATTGCTTTCTATTTAGTGGTATTCTTAAATAACCCGTAGATGTTATCACATAAGTGGGGATCCTCTATGGGTTTACCATGTTATATTGTTGTGTTTGGTGATGGCATGTAGTGTGAGTATTATTGGGATTACATATGATATATTCCTACATAAAAGTCTGATTGTGATTGGAAAGAATTTCTTTTCTTAATGCTTCATGTTATGTAATCTTTTATTTTCAAGGTATACCTAGCTATTAAATTATATATGTGCCTGATGTTGTGAAATAACTAACTATTTCTTTCTATCTATTTTACCACCTTTTTTCATTTGTTTTGACTATTTTTGCTGCTTGAGAGATTGGGGTGAGTCCTAAGGTGTCTGTATCAACTTGCCTTAGTTGTGCACTAGGTCTTGGACTCTTTCAATTTCTATTGAAGCGAGTACACCCTATTAGGCTTAACTGCTCTAGTGTTGATTTATTTCCCCTCTTATTTGTGTTTCCCTCCTTGAATGTAAAATGATTTATGTTATAAGGGAAGTTATTTGTAAACCTTCTCAATTTAATAGCATAAGTTATGCTTATTGGAGATTGTAAGTCCTATTATACTCTATATTTGTATGTTGGCTTTCCGTGTACAAAACATTGTGTTTGTTTATTTTACTTAGTGTATATGTCTTCCTTTAAATAAGGTTGGTTATACACCATGGGTTGGTCAACTCGTTATTTTTTGAGTTTTTAGCTCATTTTAAGTGTGGGTATTTATGAAAATTACTCAACAATTTTGGAAACAAAAAATGAGATTTTTTAGCACCTTATCACCCATCTTGCCACACCCCTCGCCACCATTTGGTGAGGTTGGCCATGGGTTGGTTGGTTTTTATAAATACCTTTTTTCTCTTGTTTCTTTATTTAAAAAATAAGTAGCGATGCTTTGTCAAATTGATAACTCATTTTTCTATTTTTGGATCATTAATACCTTGTGTATTATTCGGTATTAGTGACTTGTAAATGTGTGAGCCATGTGTCAATGGATAGTTTCCCTCGTGCAACTTTTCTTCTTATGTGATAACATTGTGAGAGTGAGCTAAGTTAAATTCCTTGGCTATCACATCTTGGATGGTGTGTTCCATAATGGTTTATAGTGAACTATTAGTCCCACGAAGATGGTTGGTTCTTAGTGATTGAGGGTGGTCATCATGGTTCACATTACTAGTCTATGGTTGCTAATCATACCACATTGGGTGGTGTTGTCTTTGGAGGTAAGGCAGATTCATGTTTCGAACTAGGTCGTTGCGAAAGCATCAAGCAAGAGCAACAATAGACAATTTAGACATAGATCATTTTATTTCTTTTCTAGTTGGAACTAATTTACTATTTAGTGGATTGTTTACTGCTGAGTAGTTGCCTTAAACAATCCGAGAATGTTACCATATAGATTGGGTTTCTATATGGGTTTACCTCATTATATCTATTGTTATACGTGCTTGACCTTGTGGCTGGTACAATTAGATTTTAAATGGTGTATGTATCCATATATTGAAGTTTAAACCCTGATTAGAAAGGTTATAATATTTATCTTATGCTTTATTTTTATAGAATTCTATATGTATTACTTTATTATACTGTCTGTCTTTGTTTATTTATACTACTGTAGCTATGATTATCTATCAGGTGTTTTTATCTCTATTGTTTGTGAGGTTGAGTTGAGTCTGTAAGGGGTCAACATTTCCTTAACTTGATTGTGTATCGAGTCTTGTACTCCTTAGTGGTCATGCATGTTCGATTGTGTCTTAGTATAATCTTCCTTTTATCTACATACTTGTTTGGTGTGAGTCTCTAAGGAATTCGTACCTCTTTAACTTGGATGTGTACCAGGTGTCAGACTCTTTACTATAGTTTGTTATGTATATCTGTTTGCATTTATGAGAGTACAATCATCATTTACCAATTATGTTCCCACATATGAGGTATTGAAGTGATTGAAAATCCTTTTAGCTTTTCGATATATATGCATGTATCACAATGCTATGTGTTGATTGTCATGTATGCATGTTGCTAATCTGGACAGAAGCTTGTGAGGCATATCTTCACTAATAGGTTTACTATAGATTGTTGTTTTCACATCAACTAAGTGTTTTAGTTGTGTATTGAATTGAGAATTTTTTTGTACTTTTACAATGTAATTTTCTTAATTCATGTTTATGAGATGGCTTGGCAAAATTGATACAAAGCTCGCAAAAATATTCCATAGGTTGGCGTGTCCACCTCTTATCTATGTCTCAGTTACCTATAATTGAGTTGGAAGAGCAATTGACCTTTGTATAATTTTTCCTACATATGAGAATCTTTAGAGATCTCAAATGTGTTCATATTTGAGATGTATGATGATAATGTTTGGTACTTGATTGAAAATGGATGAAAACATCCTTATCAAACTCATAAAGATCGCATGATAGAGCTAAAGCCTTTCAACGATTGGAATGAAGAACTTTATTCAAGTGATCAAAACCATAAGGAATTGTATGTTATCCTTGGAGTAGTGTCCACTAGTGAAGTAGAGTGTTTATCGAACTAATAGAGTTTTAAAGAGGCTTAGGACTATTAGGAACAAAAATACAAAGATGATTTCTATAGTGTAGTGGAAGCCAAGTATATGGGTTCTAAAGTTGGTACTTATAGGTGCTCTACATTAATGGATTTTCATTCTAAAGAGGTGTCTACGAGGTCCATATATTAGGCTGATGTAGAAAGTGATGAAGAGTACACCTTACAATAGACTTATGTTCAACTAGTCTATAAACACCTGAAGTTGAAGAAGATGATGGTAAAGATTGACCACAACTAAAAAGAAAAGGAAAAAGATCACTTGGATCTTTCAAGTTTTTTGTTGAATGTTACCCTTGACTAAGAGAAATTTGTTGAAGACTTAAAGCTAAGATTGAATAATCACATCAAGTATGTCCATATTCTTCTATGGGTTAATGAGAAGTATTTGACTCATATCAGTTAATAAGAAAGGTCAATACAACATGAAGAATTAAAAAAGACTGTCTCATCTTGTTGTTCTGGATACTAAATTATATAAGTTCAAGGATGTCACTCAGTTGGAGCATAAAGTTTTTATTCTCAAGAATAAAAATTTTATCTTGAATCCTTGCTGGATGACAAGGGTATTGAGATTAGTAATCTTAAAGGAAAAGCTAAGGCTGAGATGAACAAAGTTAAAATTTGTATATCTTGTAAGTAATTTTTGTTCTTATTGGCATTCCTATGTGTAAAACACAAAATCTATTTTATTTTACTTAGTATATTTTCATCTTTTATGTAAGATTGGTTATTGACGATCATTAATGCATAGAAGAACTTAGTTAGGTACACTTTATATGTGAGCATGTTTACACACACCACATGAACGATTTTTATAGTATGCATGCTAAGTTTATGGTTTTTTGTTATTTTGTTTATAGGTATTTGTGGAAAATTACAAGGAGATTTTTGAAAACAAAAAATCAAAATGGGCTCATTGATCGCCACTCACCTACCCCTCGTCTACCTTGGCAAGTGGAGCTTTAATAGGTATTATCTTTGTTGGGGTAATGTATTACCTTTGTCAATCTAGGGTCAATGAAAGGGCCAATGAGGCCATGGACAATTGAGAAACTTTTTATGAATATCCCTATTTTATTGTTATGGTAATTAGAAAAATCAAGTGAAGCTATATCAAATTTTTATCACTTGTGTGAGAGGTGAGTCTCTAAGAAGTATGTAACTCTTTACCCTAGTTATGTATCCAGTGTCAAACTCTTTCAATTGGTATCTAAGCGGGTACACCCTTTTTAGACTTAACTACTTCAGTGTTGATCACTTCCTCCATTCTCTTTTTTAACTGCTTATTTCTCTTATGATGGTTGATATGCAATGTTTAGTCAGTAGACCTCCTCAGTTTGAGGGAAACTGCTACACTTACTAGAGGTCTCAAATATGCTCTTATCTGAGATGATTAAATGATGATGTTTGGTCCTTGATTGAAAATGGATGGCAATGCCCTATGCATATTATAAAAGATGGTAATGTTGAACCAAAGCCCATTGTTAATTGGAATATGATCGTCACACACAAAGTGTGTGCAATGAATGCGCAAGTATATGTATCGTAAGAAGTAATATAATGATAAGTAAAGATCATTCCCACAGAGATTATTTTATTAGAAACTAATTTTTAAAACTAAAAAAAATAAAAATCAATTTTTTTTTGTGTTATTATATTTTAAGAAAGAAAAATTAAAATAACTAAAAGTAAATAGCAATAATTAATTGAATTAGATTTGATGACTAAAAATATATATAAGAAAATATCTAAAAATACTTAATTTTTTAATTTTCTAAACATGCGAATCGTTAAAATCCCTCCAATATAATTATCAATTAATTACGTGATCAATTGAATTTAACCTAGCATGTATTTCTCTCTCATGTAAACTACACTATATATACTAATTAGTTTAATCACACTCTCATGCCAATTAAATTGCATACTACTCATTAAGTTCATCAATTATGGATCACATACATAAGAATCATACATCTCTGCCTAGAAACTATGCATGTTATTTAATCAAGACAAACAATTAAATAGTTCTTTCAAAACTATTTAATTGCCTTTATAGATAAATTGTTGGTCAAACAATTAATAGCATAAAAATCAAATTAAATGATATAATTAATTTAAAATTATAATTGGGATAAAATATTAAATCATCATATGTTGAAAATTGGGTTCATAAGATCCTTAGATTAATAAATTAAATAAACAAAATTATTTTCATAAAACTCATATTTTTCATGAAGAAAGACATAAAATGGATAAAAAAAGAGTAGAGAAAGAAATACAATAAATATCTTGAATTGTAGTATTAATCTCCTCTTGAATCTACACCAAAATTGTGCGTCTCTTGATTTTTTATGTATTTTTTCTCTCTTTTTAACTCCAAAAAATTACCAAAATTATGCTAATGGAGGCTAGTTAGGGTTTATGAAGTGATTAGGGGCTTAAATAAAGCTCAGGTGCGATCTAGACCATCAGATCAGCTTCAAATCAAGAGCTACGATCAAAACAAGTAAAACTAACAGTTTTAGCCAATCACAGTGCGACACATGGCAGGGGAAATTCATTGGGTGAATCAGGGAACAACGCGTGGCATAGGAGACCGATAAGAATCAATGCTCGTTGAGTCAGAGACACATGGTGTGATGTGATTAATGAAAATAGATGGTGTGGCACACAGGTGGAATGCGCAGAGCAATGTTGTAGTGACACGTGGCGTGGTGTGTTGACCAACTTCTAAACTCGGATTGAATGACATGTTAACATGTGGCACGTGTTTTGTCACCTTACACGCGGAACAACGTAATTCACTCTCTGTGATTGTGTGGCGTCTGCATGGCTTACCCAGTCAGCTCCTCTTCATGTGTGGCATGCCACGTGGTAGCTCCTGATTGGTTCTACGTTAAAAATTCATAAAAAATCCATAAAAATCCCAAAAATTATATTTTTACCCCTTTTAATTAAATTTTTTATATTTTAATATTTTTGACCCAAAAAATACTATTTATTGAATAAAACAAGTAAATATTAAGTAAAAAAGTACGCTAATGACTCTATTTTCATAGAGTCATCACACCCCCAAACTTAACTCTTTGCTTGTCCTCAAGTAAAGCCAAGTATTACTAAATAAAATAACTTGGGTAGTACATTCATAAGTGTACTTCTATGATAAAGAAGTTCACATATTTATCAATCAATGTTCCATTAATACAAGGATATGCAAGGTTTTTGAAAAATTGATTCGTGTGTGTGCTGCACATGATATCATCCAATGCACTCATGAAATCAATCTATATAAGCATGCTAATCAATTCAATCTTAGAACAAGTCTCATAAGTCTATTTTTCACATCCCTCTCTACTAATATAAATATACACTTAGCTCAAGATCAATAAGGACTTTACATGGTTGTAATGTAAGGCTTAGGTGAGGAGTCGATAAATGAAGACATTTTAGGGTCTTTCCACACCTTAAGCTTTTTTTTCATCATGCACTTTTTAACTAAAATTGAGCTCTTACTTGATATTTTAGTACACCCTCTTTTGATATTTTTTTATATTTTTTTGTAACTTCACAACACTCCCAAACTTATTTTCGACTTTATTTTCTTTTCTTTAGAGGGATAATTGTGTTGTGAGTTTTGCTTTTTTTCTTTATTTTTATTGGATGTATTACATTCCACCTTACTATAAAGCATAACACATGATTGCAATTTTTTTTTCTTTTCATACAAACTAAAGGTGCAAGGGTAAAGATAATGCTTAATGGTTAGGCATAAAATGTGGCTTACAGATATGAAAGGTTATTTGTTAGGTTCAAATGGGTGACTAAAGATATTAACAATGGTTAGCTTGAAAGACACAATCGATCCAAATAAAGTCTAAATCATTTCTCTTGCTAAATACTATTTAATATTTCGCCTCAAGGGATGATCAAATAGATTCTAAAACTTGGTAGATCTCCTCAACTCATATAACTCACTACAAATTTTCTCTCAATAAGAACACCAAAATTAATCATGAAAAAAATTGAATCAATCAAATCAAAACTATCAAGCATATCACATGATTAATGTAAATATATTAACAAATATGTTACATTCCTTATCCTAGTAATGACAACCAATTTTTATCATTAAGTTCATATGTTTCATATCAAGCATGCACGCATTTAGTTTCCATATATTTATCAATTTCTACCCAAGTCATGATTAAAAACAACCTAAAAATTAAAAAAACAATGCCTAAAAATTTAAAATGCATACTAAATACTAATGTAGAGAATGAAGTTTCCTCCCCAAACTTAAATTACACACTATCTCCAATGTGTACATATAAATATGAAAAAGTAAAAAGAAAGAAAACTCCCTTAGTTATGGCACACCACATCTGTCACTAAAATGCTCATTCTTGTTGCGTCATTGCTCTTTATATTTATTCACCTACAAAACAAAAACAATGAAAATATAAGTAAAAAATGTTAGGTTTCCTCCCAACCAGTGTCACGTTTAACGTCCATGACTAGATGGTCCTATTAAGTCCTAAGCCACATCCCTTTGTATCCATTTACTTTTGAGTTTTCCTGGAAACATTTTGAGTCTTGATTTGTCCAATGATACCTTATGCTTTTGTTCACAAACACGATGCTCAATTATCTTCTCATGCCATATTTTTGTTTTCTTTTTGAATTTTTTGGCATTCTTATAAGCACTCAATCATAACTCATCCAATTTATGTATTTCCAACATCTTTTTCACCTTTCCATTGGACTCTTTCACTTTCATACTTGATTGGGATAGGAGGGTAGAAGTGTGGGGTCTAAACTTAGTGGCTCTTCAATTGATGGTTTGAGTTTAGATCCTTTCTCAAAATTTTCTATAATCACCTTTGATACATACATGAGAGATGCATCCTCCAAAAAGTTCACACAATATACAATATTAACCTTTGATGTCATACTTTCAAAGTTATAATAGGTTGAGTTGTTTTCTGGTGATTTTATGTCCTTATTTACAACAACATATGTTAAAGTCTAAGTTTGGGCGACTTAACAGATTCTTTTAAGCTATTCCCACAATCAGTAACATTTATCCTTAAACATTCATTAGCATTATCAATATCAAGGGGTTCAGATTCGTTAAAAACTTTAAATATTACTTGTTCATCTTGCACTTTCATTGTAAGTTCACCTTTCTGTACATCAATGAGTGCCCTTCCGGTTGCTAAGAATGGATGACCAAGTATGATAGGAATGTCACGGTCCTCTTCCATGTCTATCACAATGAAGTCCACCAAAAATTTGAATTTGTCTACTTTTACTAACAAATCTTCTACCATACCCTGAGGGTCTCTTAATCGATCTATATGTCATTTGTAATGTTACTGAAGTGGGTTTTACTTTACCAACCCCCAATCTCTTGAAAACCGATAATGGTATGAGGTTAATGCTAGAACCCAAGTCACATAGTGCCTTGCCAAAACAGATGTTCCCAATAGTGCAAGGGATGTCAAAACTACCTGGATCTTTCTGTTTTGTGGTACTTTTCTATTAAGGATGGCACTACAACCTTTAGTTAAGGTTATTGTTTCATGATCTCCAAGCCTCCTTTTCTTTGATAGTATATCCTTCATGAATTTGGCATAAGATGACATTTGTTCAAGTGCCTCTGCAAATGGTATGTTTATGTGTAGCTTCTTGAAAACTTCTAGAAATTTTGAAAATTGCGTATCTGACTTTTGCTTTTGCAGACTTTGAGGGAAAGGAATAGTGGGTTTGTAGAGGTTGCTCTTTTTTGGCTGAACTATTTCCTTTCCATTACTCTCTTTATCTACTAATTCCTCCTCCTTCTTTTAAGTTTCTGGTTCTTTCTTATCCTTTTTAGTTTTATAGTCCTTTTTATCCTTTTTAATTTCCTATTTCTCCTTATCCTTTTTTGTCTTATATTCTTGTTCTAAAGTTTTACCACTCCTCAAGGCTATGATGTTGCATTGGTCTTTACCTTCTCACCTTGGGTTTACAATTGTGTCACTTGGAAGGTTACCTTGAGGCCTTTTGACTTATAGCCTGAGCAAGTTGCCCTATTTGGTTCTCCAAATTTCAAATTGAAGCCTCTTGAGTTGACACTTTTGTATTCATTGATTGGATGAAGTCTTTCATCATCCTCATTAAAGCACTTTGTATTGTCCTCAGTAGGTGGCTTCTTCTCTTAGGCTTATGATTACCGTGGTTGTTGAAAACTAGGTGGTGGAAATGATTGATGGTTGAATTGATTACCACCTTGAATGTTGTTATTACTCTAAGAGAAATTTGGATGTTGTCTCCATCCTGGGTTATATGTGTTCGAGTATGGATTATTATTTCGATTCACATTACCCACATAGCAAGTGGATTCAGGAATATTTGGACAATTATCAAACAAATGAGCTCTTCCACAAAACACACATAGCAATAATTAATTGAATCAGATTTGGTGACTAAAAAGATATATGAGAAAATATCTAAAAATACTTAATCTCCCAATTTTCTAAACATAGGAATCGCTAAAATTTCTCCAATATAATTATCAATTAATTACATGATCAATTGAATCTAACCTAGCATGTATTTCTCTCTCAAGTAAACTACACATCATATAGTAATTAGTTTATTCACACTCTCATGCCAATTAAATTACATACTACTCATTAAGTTTATAAATTATGGATCACATACATAAGAATCATACATCTCTGCTTAGAAACTATGCATGTTATTTAATCAAGACAAACAATTAAATAATTCTCTCAAATCTGTTTAATTGCTTCTATAGATAAATTGTTGGCCAAACAATTAATAACATAAATGTCAAATTAAATAATATAATTAAATTATAATTGGGTAAAAAATATTAAATCATCACATGTTGAAATTTGGGTTCATAAGATCCCTAGATTAATAAATTAAATACACATAATTGTGTTCATAAAACTCATATTTTTTTATAAAAAAAAGACATAAAATTGATAAAAAAAAATACAATCAATATCTTGAATTTTAGTAGTAATCTTCTCTTGAATCTCCACCAAAATTGTGTCGTCTTTTGAATTGTTTTGTATTTTTCTCTTTTTTTAGCTCCAAAAAATGACTAAAATTATGCTAATGAAGGCCAATTGGGTTTATGGAGTGATTAGAGGCTTAAATAAAGCTCAAGTACGATGTGGACCATCAGATCAGCTTCAGATCAAGGGTTATAATCAAAACAAGAAAAACTGATAATTTTAGCCAATCATAGCGCGACACGTGGTAGGGGAAATTCATTAGGTGAATCTTGGAGCGACGCGTGGCATGGGAGACCGGTTAGAGTCAATGCTCGCTAAGTCAATGACACATAGAACGACATGATTTGCGGAAATAGATGGTGTGGCACACAATTGTAATGTGTGGAGTAATGGCATAGTGACACATGGCATGACACGTTGACCAACTTCCGAAATCATATTGAACATCGTGTTGACATGTGGCACGCATTTCGTCCCCTCACACGCAGTGCAACGTGATTCACTCTCCATGCTTGCATAATGTTTACATGGCTTGCCTAGTCAACTTCTTTGCCTGCATGGCATACCACGTGACAGCTCTTGATTAGTCATGGGTTAAAAATTAATAAAAATTCAAAAAATTATATTTTCACCCCTTTTAATTAAAAAATTTATATTTTAATATTTTTGACCCAAAAAAATATTATTTATTAAATAAAACAAGTAAATATTAAGTAGACTATTGGTATTTTAAAAGTGGTGTTTTTGTCATATGACTGGCAGTAAACCTTTCTTCCTCCACATAATTCTTGTTAATAATGGATCTATCACTTTTGGCGATGGAAACAAACTATGATATATGGAAAAGGATATATTAGTGCCCCTAGAATACTTGAGCTTAATGATGTTCTTTATGTGGAAGGACATGAGGCTAATCTCATCAACATAAGCCAGGTTTGCAATAATAAGTGTTTAGTCAAATTCACTCCCAAGGAGTGTACTAAGTACGATAGTTTTGGAAATATCATGGTCTAAGGCATTAATATATGCCTAAAAAGTATGCATATCTTGTGATTTATTGGAATTAAAAGAATGAATTAGGTTTTAATATTGTATTTTAACCTTAGTATATTATAAATTGTGTTTTAGAAATCACAGGGTATGTTTTTATATATTTCAAGTATTTTTGGACTTAAAAGATTTAAATAGTAAAAGACCAATAAAATCTCATAACCTGGGTCACAATTTTCATACAATAAAGTACCTAAATGTAAACATTTATATAAAATACATCAAGGATAGGTCAAAACATTAATTTGTCAAAATTAAAGGCATACCGTAGCATGAGTATATGTGTGTCGTAGCATAGCACCCTCAGAATAAATTTAAATAGAACTAGAATTAAGGTCATTTTGTGGCATAAGTCGATCCATGCCACGACCCACAATTGGGATATGCAGTTAATTTCCAGATTTTTATTGTATCTCTATACAAAATGTTCTAGATTTGTTAAATTAGAATTTTAATTGTTTTAAGCCTTTTCAACCTTAATATTAACTACATTGTAATTACATGTAACTCTTTTACCATAAATATATAGCTAGGGTTAACAACAAAAGCAACAAAGGATTAAGCTATAGATTGTAGATATAGATTTTAGAAAAAGTATATTTAGGTCTAAAGAGAAAGACGAGGCTACATGCAAGATAGAATATGGAGTAATTCTTATTTTTCTTCTTAGTCTTATATTTATTTTAATTATGATTATGCCTAACTAATTTATTTATTTGATTGTGGGAAATTTTTAAGCCCTAGATTATAATTTTAATTAATAAAATTTTATGATGATTTTAGATTTAATTCTTGATTTTTGATGTGTTTGACTCTATATTTAAATTCCATGACCATACACGTATGAATTAGAATAATTAATTAGTTTATTGCATGTTTATGTTTAATGCTAGCTTAAGATGTTAATAGATTGTCTAGAGAGTAAATAGATTTCTTTTTATTCTCTTTAGCTATGGTATTCACTAATATTCACTACTACAAAAATGAGTATTTAAGTCGATATATAAAGTCGGTTTTTGGAAAAAACTAACTTATAATGAATTTAAAGTCGGTTTGGTGTAGAACCGACGCTATCCACGTAGGATGTAGCGTCGGTTCCAGGTGTCAACCGACGCTACGCTACGTGGATAGCGTCGGTTCACCACTTCAATCGACGCTACGTCCACGTGTAGCATAGCATCGATTGACACCTGGAACCGAAACTATGCTACGTGGATAGCGTCAGTTGACACCTGGAATCGATGCTATCCACGTAGCATAGCGTCAGTTGACACGTAGAACCGATGCTACACACGTGGATAAATTCTTTTCTCTTCTTTCTTCCCCAGACAGAAACTATTCCAAGCGTTGCATAATTCTCAAAAACCCAAAACATCCTCCACTTCTCCTCCACTCTTTCTCATTTTTCGGCCAACTACGACTATCAATTCCAGTGCCGGTTAGTTGGTTTTCTTCCTTTCTAACTAATCTTTTAGATCCCCTATTTTTTTGAGCAAAATACTCAAATTTTTTATACCCATTTCTCACTTACAAAACACCATTTTTCTTCCTTTCCTTCATTTTGTCACTTTATTTACTTTTGTAAGTATTTCTATTAATTTTATGCACTTATTATTCATATTTTTTTCCTGTTATTATGTGTTATTATTTATGTGTATAAAATTTTGTATTATATATGTGGGTTTGTATTATAACATGAGGAGAAGAATATGATGATCTTGAATAAAATAGAACAAAACCATGGTAATTTTTCTACTATTAATTAATATTTTATTTTTCAAATATTTGTATTATTTGAACTATTTGCTAAACTGATTTTGTTTTTTTTTCTGCTCGAATACATGTTTTTTTATTTGAGTATAATAAAAAATGAGTAAATTTAAAAAAAAAATTAAAGTCGGTTCACCGCGTGAACCGACTTTAAACGTAAAGTCAGTTCACGCATTAAACTGACTTTACATTTTAAGTCATTTCATTTAAAGTCAGTTTTTAACCGACTTTAATGCCCCTTTTTGTAGTAGTGATTCTTATTGGAAGTGGTAACTTGTTGCTCTGTGACAGTGTAAAAAATATGATTGATGCCTTCATTAAAGTTTACTAAGAATTTTAATCTTGCAAGGTTTAGTCATCTCCTTTTTAAAATGAATTATTTAGCAACCATGACTAGGTTTTTCTGATTAAGGATTGATTACGATGGTATTCTACCTCAACTTAAAAGTAAGAAAATATGGGTTTGAAGTCTTATCTTAGTACATAGTTTGTCATTCTTTTTCTCCCAAAATGCCTCCATACACTAATCTATAGCAATGATAAATATTACTTTCAACTCCTTTATAAAGGATACATCTTCTTAATCCACCATCACCACCTCCTTTGAATAAGTAGGGGTCATCCCAAAAGTATGCCTTTGTATCATGATTTTTTTTTCTTTTGTAGCCATGAATCATTTGGGTATGATTTTGGCAACAAGGTAGTTGGCTATGTCTACAAACCACAGGATATCTACCTATGCCATGGATAAGAGTTCTTCATCTAGAAAACAGTCTCCAATAGATCCATTATTCCCTACTTTGGCTCTTATTTCTAACCTAGAGAAGTGAGCTATCACTAGATCTTCGATTCCCTTTTTTATCTCAAATTTCTACTGAAAATTCTTGCAAAAATAGTACCCATCATATTAACTTAGGTTTTGCATCTTTCTTGGTCATAATGTCATTGATAGTCAAGTGATCCATGGAAACTATTACCTTTGTCCGTATTAGGTAGCCTCTAAATTTTTCAAAAGCAAAGATAATTGTTAGCAATTCCTATTCTGTAATGGCATAATTTATTTGTGCATCATCCAAAGTTTGTAGCATAATAAATAGCATAGTGCACTTGGTCTTTTCCATGCCCAAAAACAGCCATGATAGCAAAGTTACTAGTATCATACATCAATTCGAATGGTTTGCTTAAATCTAGAGCTATTATGACCGATTTTGATACTAGTCTCTCTTTTAACACCTGAAATGCCTGTAAGTATTTGCCATAAAATTTAAATGGTACATATTTTTCCAAAGAGTGCATGGTAGTTTGGAGATTTTTAAGAAGTCTTTAGTGAACCATTGATAGAAACTCACATGCCCAAGAATTTTTTTGACTCCTTTTACACTAATTAGGGGTGGCATTATCTCAATTACTATAGTCTTTGCTCTATCTACCTCAATACCTTTTGAGGATACCTTATGGCCTAAAATAATGCTTCTTGCACCATCAAGAGGTATTTTTCCTGGTATAACACTAAGTGGTTTCTTCACATCTCATTAGCACTAGGGATAGATTATGTTGGTAATCTTCAAAACTATCCCAAAATATTGAAAATTCATCCATAAATATTTCAAGATGTTTTTCCACAAGATTTCTAGGAAAATAACCATCATACTACGTTCGTAGGTAGTAGGGCCATTACAAGTCCCAAACGCTAGCCTCCTAAAAGAAAAGGTCCCATAAAGGCTATAAAGGTGGTTTTATCATGATATTTGAGTGCTATAACTATTTGATTGTAGCAAGTGTACCCATCAAGAAGACAAAAAAAGAATTCCCTTTTAGCCTATCTAGCATTTAGTCGATAAATGGTAGAAAATAATGATCCTTTTAATTTGCTTTTTTTACCTTTCAAAACAAGTGCTTAAAAAGAATGTTTACTTTGTGATTATTGGAATTATTTGGAAGAATTAGGTTTTAATATTGTATTTCTACTTAATTATTTCATAAAATGTGTTTTTAGAATCACGAGGTATGTTTTATGTATTTCACATACTTTGGGATTCAAAACATATAAATGAAACAACTAATGTGGAAGGCAAAGAGGCCAAAGTGACAAGAATTGAAGATTTAGCACCCGAGGCCATTAGATGTCAAATTTAGAGGACATATGTGCAATTTTTGTACCCAAAATACACCAGAATTCTATCAATGGACGTAGATAAAGAAAAGGAACCATAGGCCTTATCATAGTAAGGGAATGTCGTGGTATGGAAGCCACGTGTTTTCTATGGGATTCTTCAAAATTCGTTCATGTCACAACATGATATGTTGAATGTTGTGGTTTGTACCTAAGAAAATTTGTTGAACGCCCTTCATGAGAGTTGCAATTTTTCTACACATTCCCCTAAAGACTTAGCATTATAAATAGACTCATTAGCATTATTATTGGAGGTATATTGAAGAGGCAATTGGGAGAGTTAGAGGCACTTTTCATTGACGATATTTCTAAGATTTATACTTCTTTCACTTGTTGGTTCTCATGAATATTATTTTGGATCTATTGTTCTCTATGGATAGCTAGTTTTCTTGTGATTAGTGGTGATTTCATTGCCTTAGACATGTTTTGCATTTATCAATAGAGTTTGCCATGTTTTAATTTTCTATTCACTTTGATTATGTGTTATATTCATTATTTTGTTGTTATTATGAATTTTCTTGATTATTTAAGTGCACGATTTAATTATTAGATTAGTTCATCAATAATCAATTAAGTTAATTAGGTACACAATTATAATCAATTTAAATAAATAGTGGTAAATAGCTTTTAAATGAGAATGAACACTCAAGATAATTAAAACAAGCTTATGAGTTAAACCTTGATCCAAATAGCTTTTAAATGAGAATGAACACTCAAGATAATTAAAACAAGATTATGAGTTAAACCTTGATCTAATGTGCTTATTAAAATTTAATGCATCAAAAAGATTAAATTTAGAGATTTTATTCTATATTTTCTATTAGAAAGAGAATGAACTAAGGGACTATTTAATTCAACGATTAGGTAAGAAGAAGTGGATAGTTTCGAGCTTGTGAATTTCTCTAAGTTAGTATAATTAAAAGAGAAGGAAGTTAGGAATATGCTTTTATAAATTTTCAAATCATGCTAGTTAGGAATTTGCTTTATTTTCCTTATCACAATAAAACTCCCTTGAATTTTGTAAACAAGATTTATTTTATTATCTACAATTATTTGTGGTAAAGACCATTGCTTGTATGTATTGAAAAATGACATCATAAGAGAATTAATGTAAGGATTAAATTGATCGTTGCATTTGGAGTGCATCAATTTTGTTTACTTTTTATCTACTTTTAATTATTTTTTATTTTTATTTTTTTGCTTAATTTGTTTCTTGTTTTTATTTGTTTTTTAGAGTATTAGTGAATGACCTCACAACTTATTAGGAGAACAAACTCTTTGACCAACAAAAATTACAATATGTGGTCTAATTCTGGCATTGCACCTATTCCTCTACTCTCGTCATCTTTTTATGGATCGATGAACGAATATGTACTTCAATGAGTAATTAAGACCAACCTTATGTTATTAAGTGATTTCTTAGATGATTTAGATAATTCCAATCAGGAGGAAATGGTTGGGAATAATCAAAATCAAACTCTTAAGGAGATGGTTGCACCGACTTTAGATTAACAACCATTATGGATTCAATACAATGAAAATGGTAAGGATTTTGAATAGAAGTGCAACATGATTCATCTCTTACCTAATTTTTGGGATTTAGTAGTAGAGGATTCAAACAAACATGTAAAGGAATTTCATGTAGTTTGTTCTAGCATAAAACCAAAAGGTACTACTGAGGAACGAGTAAAGCATAGGGTATTTTTGTTCTCTTTATTGGACAACAATAAATAGTGGTTGTTCTATTTACCATCCAAGAACATTAATAGTTGGAATATGATGAAACAACTCTTTTTGGATAAATATTGTCCAAATTCTAGTGCTACTCTCATCGAAAAGGAAATATTTGATATTCACCAGTTTAATGGGGAAAATTTATGAGTATTGAAAATGGTTCAAGAAAATATGTTCTAGTTGATCTAATTATAAAATAAGTGAGTAGTTCTTACTTTTATAAGGAATTGATATACATGGATAGAAGCATGATCGATGTAGTGAGTGGTGTAGCATTGGTTGATAAAACTCTTGAGAATGCAAGAAATGTGATTGCAACTTTGGTTGCAAATGCTCAATAGTTTGGTGCTTGATCTGATCCACCAACAAAGGTTAATGAAGTGGAATTTCTACTTATAATGAGCAACAACAAAGCACCCTTACTTCACTTGTGAAAAAAATCAATAATTGAAAAATTTAAAACTTGTGGAATTTGCACTAACATTGGACACCTTATAAACATAGGTCCTACTATTCAAGATCCTAATGTTGAACAAGAGTCTAACAACCTCATCAAGTGAGGGCATACAATCCTCCTCCACCTCAAGGCAAGTCTCTAAATGACATAATAATTTTTGTAGCAACCAACACTACTCAAGTCCAATAAGATTATATCATGTTTCAATAATATACAAAGGCTTCTATCAAGAATCTTGATAATCAATTTAGCCAATTGGCTACTATCATTAGAAGATTAGAAGTATAAGGATCTCATAAAATTCTCCCTCAACCCATGGTCAATTCTATGGAGAACACTAGTGCTATATCAATATGAAGTGGGAAGCAACTTGAAGAAGCTTATAAGGAACCAATCAATAATAAAGAGACTAAGGATGAGATAATTCAAGAAAAATCAAGCCAATATAATAATGTGGAATACAAGACAACCCATTCATAAAGAGGAAAAAAAACCAATCAAGGTACAATCTAGAGGTCCAATTTCTACTTTCAAACCTCTTTTACCTTTTCTTGGCAGGTTTATAAATTCAAAAAAAGAGGAGCCCAAGCAAGAAATTTTGGACACCTTTTGGAAAGTATAAGTTAACATTATGCTATTGGATACCATCAAGCAAGTAACATGCTATGCTAAGTTCCTCCGAGAATTGTGCATGAATAAGTGAAATCTCAAAGGAAATGAATTAGTGAGCATAAGAGAGAATATATCAGTGATCTTGTAATGGAAACTTCCACCAAAATGCAAGGATTCAAGTAGTTTTACCATACCATGCATTATAGGTAGCACTATATTTGAAAAAGGCTATATTAGATTTGGTGCTTCAATTAATGATATTCCTTGTGTTACTTTAAATCTTAGACTCTTAAAGAAAGTGGCATAGTTATTTAACTAGGTTAATGAGCTTATCTTTCTGGTTGATTTTTATGTACCTAATATGAAACATGAATCCACTGGTAAGTCCACAACATTACTTTTGGGTATACCTTTTATAAGAATATCCAAGACAAAGATAGATGTCCATGATGAAACATTGAAAATGGAGATTGATGGAGAGGGTATTCACTTCTATATCTTTGATGCAATGAGGTACCTTAGTGATTATAATTCTTGTTTTTCTATGGACATATTTGACTCTTTAGCATAACAAATATTTGACATTAAAAGTAAAGCCCCATCGGATCTTGCAATAAGAAATAGTTTGATTATCGAAGACCCAAGATATACAAAAAAGGGTGTTGAGATAGGAGAGAAATTGAAGGAGATTACCACTTCACTTAACACTTCTCCAGAAAAACACCTAAGGTATAAACCATCTTATATTTTTCTTCCTGTACCTAATGAGAAAATTTTACCTTGCATTATTTGGGCCCATACTTTGGGGTTTAAGCGTCTTAAGAACATCTCAAATATGTGTACTTGGGAGAAGGAGACACAATGCCCATAATATTAGCAGCTAAACTTATGACTATTCAAGAAAAGAAGTTAATTTCAGTATCAAGAGAGTACAAGATAACGATTGGCTGGGCAATTTCCAACATTAAGGGAATTGGCGCCACCATGTGCATGCACCAAATACTACATGAAGAAGAATCAAAACCAACAAGAGAGCAATAGAGGAGATCGGATACACCAATGACGATGGTGGTTAAGAAAGAAATCATCAGGCTATTGGGTGTAGGTGTAATATATAAAATTTTAAATACCATTTTGGTTAGTCCAATTCAAGTGGTTCCAAAGATGTCACGAGCTACGGTGGTCAAGAATGAGGATAATGACCTAGTTCCTACCTAAATTCAATCTAGATGATCAATTTGCATCGATTTCCAAAAGCATAAATCTATGAATTACAAAGACCATTTTACTTTACCATTTATTGATTAAATGATTGAGTACCTGGTGGGCTATACTCACTTTTGTTTTATTGATAGTTTTCCAAGTTACAGTCAAATTGGAAAGTTATATTTAGTTGTAAACAAAATTAGATAGATGGGGTGAATATATAATTAGAAAAATTATGACAAATTAAATTTTTCACCGATGGCTAGGCATGGAATCATGTGTAAATAAAATAATGTGGAAATATAAAGATAACACATGAGATTTTTGGGTTGAAACAATCTCGGCCATGCCAATGACCTAAGAGGAAAACCACTGCTCCACCAAATCACTTAGTTATCCATTATGAATAAATAAGTCCAATTACAAGGGTTGGTCTTATACTATCCACCAAGATAAAGCTCCCAAGTAAACTATTAGAAGCCACTGCTTTCATCATAGCCTCTACAGGAAAGGTGTTTGGATTTAGACCAAAGTTCTGATAACTTGAGTGACAAAAGCAATTAAACATGTTCAACTAGTACCTGAAATGTTAGTTGATGAGTGCTCAGAAAGCACTAAAATTACCATGATTTTATGCACATTAATTGATTAAAAATATATATATTTATATGATTTTATCATATATTTATATAAATTTGTCTTTTCAGAATCACGGGTATTTTTATTGTTTTTCAGGTATTTTTGCTTAAAAACATCACTTAAAGACTCAAAAAGGAATACTGGAGGCAATACATCACAAATACATTCAAAAATAAATGAGGAAAAGTCAACAAATATGGAAAAATTGGACAAAATGGGTCAAAAAGGTCAAAAATGTCAAAAAAGAGGAAATCGTCTTTGCCAGATCAAGCCTGTCTTGCTAGCCTTCAACAACACACGCGCCAGATCCTCCTTCCGCGCGCATCTGCGCCCAGCCTGCTCCCATCTGCACGCGTCTGCGTCCAGTCTGCCCCATCTGCGCGCACAGCCACTCCGCGTTTTCATCATTTTTTAACATTTTTTAACATTTTTTCACCCAATTTTTCTCTCCATCCTCACCTATAAATACCCCCCTTCTCGTTACTTCATACCACACCTTAAAAACACACTTCTCTCCTCTTTCTTTCTCTCCATTTCTTAGTTTTTAGTTTTTTTTAGTTTTTAGTTAGTTATTCTTAGTTTTAGAGTTCTTCTCTTTTTGAGAAGAACTAGCTATGTTTTTGTAATTTATTAGCTTTTTGATTCAATAAATGGGAGTGCAAATTCCGCTTGGAGGTTTTCCAGCAACGGGAATAGCATCGAAATTCTGTAAGGATTTTATTTTCTTTGTAGTTATTTTTTATGCTTTATTCTTACATGTTATATTTAATTTGTCTGTGATTAAATTTAACTTTGCTGACTGTTTGTAAACATCATATAATAATAACGTTGTTATGCTTGCGAAATATTAAATAGGTAAAAATCTCTAAAATGAATTGATTTTATTTTTATTGAAGATTTTATATTAAGAATGTTAGAGAGAAATATATTATTTTTCATTACAAACTTAAATCTGAAAATTAGATTTTAAGGTTTAGTTATCCGGTCTGATTTAGAGTAGTGCTCTTTTACTTGTTGGTACAATCGTCCTGTAGTTAGAGTGAAGCTCTATTTCAAAAGTTTTTATAAGAATTATTATGTGAAAATGTATTGACAACATGTTTTCAATAGTGGTTTTAAAACTTGAAAGTTAGTACTCGGATAACTAAATTCTTAGGTTTAATTTGGACACCTTGAATAAAGTTTAAACTCTCTAACCCCACCAAAGGTGGCATTTAAATGGTTCATTTTCAATCTCTTAGAAAAAGGAATTAATTTAATTAACCAAATTAGTTATCAACCCCACCCATAAGTGTTAATTGATTTGTTTAGTTAACAAAGAATATCTAACCCCACCAAAGGTGGTATTCATATAAAAAAGAGAGAATCAATAAATATCAATTCATATCTTTAATAACCTAAATAATATGAGCAAACATAATTAACTTAGTTATTATATCCATAAATAATCCACTATTATAAAAGATAAAATTTGCATAAATGTTTATTGAATCCGTATTTATGTTTATTTTTATGTTATTAGGTTAAAAAAAATACAAAACCCCAAAATATCGTGACAGGATGTTTATGATTTAATTTCGTTTTTAAAAGTTTGAATAATAAATTAAAAACCACATATATTCCTTCCTTAGATCGACATTGGGAGTATACTTATCATTTTCTACCAAATGATTCGTGCACTTGCGAGAGTTTTATAAATACATAAAACCAAATGAACGGCAGGATCAACGATGTCGGTTTAAGCCTCTTAAGAACATCTCAAATATGTGTACTTGGGAGAAGGAGACACAATGCCTATAATATTAGCAGCTAAACTTATGACTATTCAAGAAAAGAAGTCAATTTGAGTATCAAGAGAGTACAAGATAACGATTGGCTGTGCAATTTCCAACATTAAGGGAATTGGCGCCACCATGTGCATGCACCAAATACTACATGAAGAAGAATCAAAACCAACAAGAGAGCAATAGAGGAGATCAGATACACCAATGACGATGGTGGTTAAGAAAGAAATCATCAGGCTATTGGGTGTAGGTGTAATATATAAAATTTTAAATACCATTTTGGTTAGTCCAATTCAAGTGGTTCCAAAGATGTCACGAGCTACGGTGGTCAAGAATGAGGATAATGACCTAGTTCCTACCTAAATTCAATCTAGATGATCAATTTGCATCGATTTCCAAAAGCATAAATCTATGAATTACAAAGACCATTTTACTTTACCATTTATTGATTAAATGATTGAGTACCTGGTGGGCTATACTCACTTTTGTTTTATTGATAGTTTTCCAAGTTACAGTCAAATTGGAAAGTTATATTTAGTTGTAAACAAAATTAGATAGATGGGGTGAATATATAATTAGAAAAATTATGACAAATTAAATTTTTCACCGATGGCTAGGCATGGAATCATGTGTAAATAAAATAATGTGGAAATATAAAGATAACACATGAGATTTTTGGGTTGAAACAATCTCGGCCATGCCAATGACCTAAGAGGAAAACCACTGCTCCACCAAATCACTTAGTTATCCATTATGAATAAATAAGTCCAATTACAAGGGTAGGTCTTACACTATCCACCAAGATAAAGCTCCCAAGTAAACTATTAGAAGCCACTGCTTTCATCATAGCCTCTACAGGAAAGGTGTTTGGATCTAGACCAAAGTTCTGATAACTTGAGTCACAAAAGCAATCAAACATGTTCAACTAGTACCTGAAATGTTAGTGTAATAACACAAGTGCAAATGTGTGTCTTAGAGTAGATTCAATAATGAATAACCCTAACTAGATGATTTAATAAATTATCAAATAAATCAAAATCAACAAGCAAACTTAGAAAAATCAGTTTAAAGCATAATAGTAGAAATATTGTAGACTTGTTAATCTGTTTGATAAATTAGCTCAATGAAAAAGCATACTGAATAGTTTTTTGTAAAACAAGAGAGAGAGATTAAGATGAAGAGAAGAATTCTCTTGTGTGGTTAATTAAAGTTGTGTGCTTAGGTTTTCCAATATAGAATATTTTGAAGCAATAGGTCAAAGTAAAATTATTACGTTGTCCATAAAATAAGTTAAAAGAGTTTCAAAGAAAAAGGACAATAAAGTAAAAAGCCAATTCAACTAGAGTTAGAAATAGTTTTTAAAATCAAAGCCCTAACCATTCTATTAATCTAACCTATACTTGATCAATTGAGTACATAGTTTGATCGATCGAGTCAAACCTCGATCTATATAGTGTAAAAAATAATTAATTTTGAACCAAGGTTGATCAATTTAACTAATAAATTGACCGATCTAGTCAATTATATAATTAATTTAGGACTTTTTAAACTAAGTAGATCGATTATTTACCGATCAATATAGCTTGATCGATCTTGTTATGTCTCGATCAATTAAGTAACCTAATCTCAAAATGTTCATATGTGTTTAACATGAATCTAATGTGCATAAGAATAAAAATATACCTGAATCATGATCATTGAAGCTCGATAGTTTCTTCAGATTGAAAATATTCATAAAGGATACACCAATAAACTAAAATTATATTTGATTATTTTGTTCACAAATATCCCCAACATTCAAATAGATCTTACAAAATTGTTATTGCAATGAAAGACCAAGAATAGACAAAATTCACTTATCCCTTTGGAAAATTTTCCTATTGACGCATGCTAATCAATCTTTCCACCAATCAAAGGTGTATCATAAGTATATTATCCAAATATATATGGAGCATTGATGAGTGTTTGAAAAGTACTATTATTTTGTGTTTGAAATCATACATTTGTTTTTATTTTTCAATATTTTTAGCTTCAATTTGATTAAAATTATAACACTTAAAGATTCATGCTTGGAAGCACTTATTTGGAACTTAGAATAATAAAATAACAATACATATAAGGTTTATATGTGATCCAGTCAGTTTGTAAGGGGAGAAACAAGAAAGTGAAGCAAAGCAATGCGGGCCAAGACATGAACTATAGTGGGTTGGAGCGCACTCCACTATGTTTAGACATCAATTTCAAGCACAACTTGAGTTGAGCTACGGAGGACAAATGTTATGTCATAGCGAGATCCTTTCTTTTTTGAACAAGGAGAACCAATACAGACTACAATGTGGATGTTTTGGGCCACGACAAAAGATGATTTTTTCCTCATGATCCACTTTTCTTGCCAAGTCGAAACTATAGGTATATCTCATTTTCTCTTTAGAAATGCACTAGCATTAGATATCAAAATCATAGAAATCATATAGAAATTTAAAGTAGCTATAGGGTTTTATTTTTAAAAAAATTTCAACAATAGTTTTGATTCAATAATAGTGTAATCAGATATGTTTTAAGGTTTTTAAGATAACAGATCATTACAAAAAAGTTCTATAAATTGAAGAATACATTGAGATATTAATTTTAATTATATTTGGTTTATTTATAGATTTCATTTGTTTGTATCTTTCTAAATGCTATTTTTAATTTATGAGCTTTCATTAAATCTAAGCATGTATGGTTGAATATTATTATGGGATATTATTTATGTTTTCATGTTTCTAAAAATTAATTTAGATGAATATTTTACAAAATAAATTGAGCTTATTTCTTCATTGAAGATTTCTAGAAATTTATTACTAATAAATATATTGACGATATATTTTTTGCAATGGATATAAAATCTTAACGTTAGATTTCAAGATTTAATTTTTACACATTTAATAAGTGTTTAAATTGATAGCGCTATCAAAAGTATTGAATTAAATGGTTTATTATTTACTTAGGAATAAAGCATAATATAATCATATTAGCCATTAACCCTGCCAAAAGACTTTTTTCATACATAAAAGGAAAATCAATAATCTAAAATTATATTTTTAATAATCTAATTAATTCTAAGAAAATGTGGTTAACTAGTTAATAATTTTCATAAATTCTTCAAGTTTTAATTGTATATCTGTCTACTATTTGTTGAATTAATTCTATTTCAATCCTTTAATTTTTTTGTTATTACTTTAGATTTTTCAAAACCCAAAATATTGGGATAGAATGTTTAGATTGACCTTAAAAGTATATTTATCGCTTTTTACAAAATGATTTTTGTACTTACATGCTATTATGAAATATAAAATTTGTGTATCAAGTTTTTGGCACCATTATCCGAGAGGAATAATATTTTAAATTTTTATTATCAGAAATCTTAATTTTTTTTCTACAAATATCCTCATTTGTTTTTATTTTAAAAAGTCAAAAAATAGAAAATCGAAAGTTAAAAAAATGAAAATTCTAAAAAAAAATTAAATATTTTGAAAAAATATCTTAGTTTATTTTAACTATTTTTTAAACGACTATAGATATTAAGTTATTTATTTATTAACTTAAATTTTTAAGTATTTTTTATACGAATTTTAATTTTTTTTAATTTAATTACTAACTCAATTCATTTTAATTTATTTTATTTTATTCTTATTTATTTTTGTTAATTATTTCGTTTTGTATTTCTATGTACCAACATATTTTTTGTATAATATATTTTATTAACTTATTGTAATTATATTTTTAACTTGTTTATTTTGTCTTTTATTTTTTTATTTATTTACTTTTCTTTTTATCTATTATTTTTTTCAAGTGCCTAGTTTATTTTATTTTTATCTTTTTTTGTATTTCTAATAGTACTTGTTTTAGTACTAAGTTCTTTACTACCTTGATTTTTGTTTTTTATTAGTGTATAAAAGGTAAGAAACCTTTGAGAAAAGAACTCATAATTTTTATTGTTAACATCTACAGGATCAAAATAATTTCAAGGAAGTTGGACATTGACATCTAGTAAGGGGAGTTAAAATATCAAGTGCAAGTAGATATAAGTGATGTTAGAGATAAGTAGAAAATGATGAAGAAGTATGCAAGGCCAATCCTTGGCAATGCTACTTCTTGCATACAACTAGAAGAGGTTGCAAGGAACTATGAATTGAAAAAAATTACTATTTCATGTTGCCTACTTTTCACGGTATCCCTAATGAAGACCCTTTAAATTTTATTAGAGATTTTTATGCTATTGTGAAAACATTTCTACTATAGAGAATTGATGAAGACTAGCTTAGGATGAGGTGTTTTCCTTACATACTATGAGATAAGGCTAAGTCTTGGTTCATGACTCTACAACCGAGTTCATTAACTACTTGGGAGATAGTCTACAATAGATTTATGGGTAGACTTTATTCCCATCAATAGACTACCAACTTGAGGACAAAGATAGTATTATTCTTCCAAATGGATGGGGAGTCTTCAATGAAGCTTGGGACATATTCAATCTCTTTTTGAGTCAATGCCCACACCATAGCTTTCTAATACATTTACAAAACTAGTTCTTTTATGATGGATTGACACATTAGTTTTAGTGCACGGTTAATGATGCTGTATAAGGATCTATGAAAAAAAAGACTATATATCAAACTTATTATTTGTATGAGTTGTTATGTACTAATTCCTCACAAAAGAGTGCTAGAGGAAGGAGAGTAAGGATAAATGAAGTTGGGTCCAAGAATAAAATGGCCTTGCAACTTGTAGAATTAACTAAACAAGTGCAATTCCTCATTACCTAGAAATTACCAAATGAAGAGGTAGGTGAAGTTTGTGGTACAATTGGGCATAATGCTAAGGTTTGTTCTATTGTAGGTGATTCTAGTATAGGTACCTTGGAAAAATCCAATCTTATGCAAGAGTAGCATTCTAACACTTACAATCACCCTAACCTTTTATGGAAATCAAACAATAACCTAGCATTCACCCAAAACCAAATACAAAGTCCCTATGTAAACAACCTTACCCAATAAATCAACCCAATAGGCCAACCTTAGAAGATAACTTGAATTTCTTTATTCAAGTTAGTAGGGATAGCCAAATGATGAATAATCATAGATTGAACTCCTTAGAGGCTTTAGTTAAAATGGTTGAAGTTAGAGTTGGGAAACTAGCAGATCATATGTAAAAGCATGAAAAAGGAAAGCAGCCTAGTCAAGCAGAACAAGCAAAGGATATCACAATCCTTGAAATGATAAGGTAGTTAATAAAATTTTACCTAAAATTTCTAATGATTTAGAATCTATTATAGGTGATAGAGAAGGTGGAACTATAGTTTCCCAAGAAGGTGGAGAGATAAACACCAATAATAGTAATCCTTCTGGGAAATAATTAAGGAGTTCACTAACATTCCCAAAATATAAATCACATCAAACCCACACTATCCACCAATACCATTTCCACATCAGTTGTAAGAATCAAAACAAGATAAGAAATTCTTTGATCTTTTTGCTATGCTTTCAAAGGTTAATGTAAATTTACCTTTATTAGATATGTTCAATATTATGCCATCTTATGCTATGTTCTTCAAGGAATTTAACACTAAGAAAAGGAGGTATGAACTTAATGAGAGAGTTATGATATTAAAGGTTGCTAGTGCTATTCTTTAGAATCAATTACTACCCAAGTGGAAAGACCTTGGAAGTTTTATTATTAACATCACTATAGGGGATAAAAAGGTAGCTAAAATAATGCTTAATTTAGGTACTAGTATTAATTTGATGCCATATTCTGTTTTCTTACAAATAGGTTTGGAAAACTTAAAACCTACAACCATGTTCCTTCAACTTACGGATATATATATTAGATATTCGAAGGGTATGGTTGAGGATATGTTGGTACAAGAATAAAATTACTAATACATATTGATTTTATGGTTCTAGATATGCAAAAAAAACTAGCCTTGGATAAAGAACATACAATACTTCTTGGTAGGTCATTCATGGAAACTACCAAGAATATTATTGATGTCCAAGATGTGAATTTGACAATGATAGTTTTATGAGAGACTATTCATTTTAAAGTTTTTTACTCAAAACTTATTCCTTCTATCTCTGCCATTGATGAATGTTGTAATATTGATTCCATGGATAGACTTGATCATAATACTTTTCTACAAGATAGTTTGGAAGACAAACTAGAAGTCACTCTTATATTTGAAAAGTTAGAAGAAGATTTAGATGAGAAGACTATGAGGTACCATGAGTTGTTAGATAGTGCTAAACTAATAGGAAAGCCTAGTATGCTTTTAGATCTACCAAGTATCCCCACTTGGAAAGAGGCCATTCCACCTACGCTAGAAATAAATGATTTTCCTAACCAGCTAAATATGTGTTTTTGGGAGAGGGGAAAACATATCCATGTATTATTTCATCCACTCTATCCAAAATCAAAGGGCTTGTTAAGGTGCTTAAGAAATTCAAGAAAGCAATAGGTTCGAGTATTAGGGATATTAGAGGAATTAGTCTAGCTATATACATGCACAAGATTAATCTAGAGGATGATGCTAAACTAGTAAGAGAGGCTCAGGAGACTAAATCCAATCATGTTAAAAAGAAAATTCTAAAACTCTTAGAATTAGGAATCATTTATCCAAGATAGAAGATGGGTTATTTCGGTTCATAGGTACCAAAACAATATGAAATAATTGTGGTTAAAAATAATAAAAATGAATTAGTGTCCACTAGAATAATCAAATAATGGAGGATGTGTATAGATTTTAGGAAACTAAATTTTTACACTAAAAAGGACTACATTCCTCTTCTATTCGTTAATTAAATGTTAGAAAGATTAGCTAGGCATGAATTTTATTATTTTTTGGATGGTCTTTTAGGTTATTATTAGGTATCTATTACATTAAAGGATAAAGACAAGACCACCTTCACAAGTCATTTTGAGACATTCTCTTTCAAAAGGATACCATATGGCTAATGCAATATCCTCACCAACCTTTAAAGATGTATGATGTCAATCTTCTTTGACATGGTGGAAAAAGTTATTAAGGTATTTGTGGATGATTTTTCTATTTTTGAAACATTATTTGATGATTTCTTGCACAAATTGACTTTAGTTTAAAATGTTGCATTGAATGTAACCTGACACTAAGTTGGGAGAAAATTCATTTTATGATACAATAGAAGATTGTGTTAGTACATGTAATTTCCAAGAAAGGAATTGAGGTTGATAGGAAAAAACTGAGTTGATTTCTAAACTCCCACTCCCTACTTCTATTAAGAGGATTAGAAGCTTATTAAGGCATACATGTTTCTATAGGTGCTTTATTAAAGTAAGTCATCCTTTATGTAAATTGTAGTAAAAAGATGTGCATTTTGATTTTAAAAATTATTAGCTTATCATCTCTAATACTTTGAAAGATAAATTAATGTTTACCCCTATTATTATGGCACCTACTTGGTCTCTCCCATTTGAAATAATATGTAATGATTCTGATTATACTATAGGAGCAATGTTAGGTTAAAGAGTTGATAAGAAATTACATGTCATATATTACGCTAGCAAAACTATTAGTGACACTCAAATTAATTATTCCACCATTGAAAAAGAATTATTAGCTGTTGTATTTTTCTTAGACAAATCTTGATCTTATGTAGAAGGTTCTAAAGTAATTGTGCATTCTAATCATGCTGCTTTGAGATATCTATCAAGTAAACTTAATACTAAGCCAAGATTAATCAGGTGGGTTTTAATCTTGCAAGAGTTTGACCTAGAGATCAAAGATAAGAAAGGTAGTGAAAATCTTTTAGTTGATCATTTGTCTACATTAATTTTTGAATACAATTCTCTTGAAAGTGAGGGTAAAGAATAAATTCTTGAAACCTTTCCTAATGAAGAATCATTTTCAGTAGGTCCAAACCCATGGTATATTAACATAGTAAATTATCTTACTATTGGCATTACGAGGCCTAACATATCTTTTCAAAAAAAGAATTTTTTTTACATTCTTATAGGCAATAATTCTGGGATGACTCTTGTCTATTCAAGTTTAGTCAAGATTAAGCCATCCGAAGATGTGTGCTTGAAGAGGAACATATGAGCATTCTAGCCTTTTCTCAAAAACTTCATTATGGGGGCCATTTTGGTGATAAGAAAATGGTCCTTAAGTTATTATATTTTGGATTTTATTGGCCGACCCTTTTTAAAGATACTCATATGATTTGCATGCATTGTGATAAATGTCAAAGAAATGGTAATATAGGCAAACTAGATGAAATGACTTTGAAATTTAATTTAGTTGTTGAACTATTTGATGTGTAAGGATTTAATTTATTAGTCTCTTTTCACCATTTTTTGTAATGAGTATATTCTAGTCACTATTGGTTATGTGTCCAAGTGAGTAGAGTCTATACCCACTAAAACCAATGATACTAATGATGTTTTGAAATTTTGGAAGGATTCAATATTTAGTAAGCTTGGGACACCTAGAACAATATTTAGTGATGGAGGGAGCCATTTTTGTAATAAAGTTTTGATAGGTTACTAAAAATGTACAATATCACACATAAAGTGGTACTCCATACCATCCATAAACTTTTGGTCATGTGGAAGTGTATAATAGGAAAATCAAAGAGGTTTTGAATACACTGTGAGTCCGTCAAGGAAGGATTGGGAAATCAATTTTAATGATTCCTTAAAGGCATATCACACAACTAACAAAACACCCAGTGGGATGAGCCTTTACTGGTTAATCTTTGGGAAAATGCGTCATTTACCAGTTGAACTCATGCATAAGACTTATTGGGAAATTAAAGAGCTAAATATGAATTTAGATAAAGTAGGAAAGAAGTTGTTACTCAACTTAGTGAGCTTAAAGAGGTTAAGGACGAAGCCTATAAAAATGCAAAGATATACACAAAGCATACTAAGGGCTATCATGATAAGAGGCCAGTTCACAAGTCTTTTCTTCCAAGGGTGAAAGTTCTTTTATTTAATTCTTGTCTAAGATTATTTCCAGGAAAATTGCAATCAAGGTGGGGTATATCATTTACAATTACCCAACCATTTCCAAATGGAATGGTAGAGTTATTGAATCCTAAGACACAAGGAACATGCAAGGTAAATGGGCACCGTTTGAAGCCCTATTTAGAAAGAAAACACAACACAATATAAATTAACTACATATGGGTATGAAATCCTTACCACCATGATGAAAACCACATCTTGCTAAGACATTAACCTAGCGCTTGATGGGAGGTAACCTATCATTTTAGGTAATATTATTTTCCTTTATTTTAAAAGTAGTTATTTTTATTTTTTATGTTATTTTATATTTGATGTATTTTATATTTTAGTTATTTTATTTTTTGTTTATATGAACCATGTTTATTTCATTTAGAATTTTTAAATTATAACTATTTGTTGAGATGTATATGAGAAGTACACAACAATCTATCTATATTGTTAAATTGTTTGTGATGATGGATGCAACTAACTTTCTACATCATTACTTGACCACATAAAGAAAATTGGTAAATTTTCTCTTCTTTATCTCTATCTTTAATTTACATTTATTACATAAATTTAGACATTTTCAAAAAATATTTATTAAATATGTGTTTACATTTATTTGTTTTTATTTAGTTTACATTTTATCTAGTTTCTACATCATGGAATATTGAGATAATTAGTTTTTCTTGTCATATTTTGTGTTTCATGATTGAACGTTGAGATTGAGATAAACTCAAAATTGGTATTTAGGAAACAAATAGTGGAGACTATCTTTTGAGAATGTTTTGAGCACATAATCATTTTATTCTGATTGATAATATTGTTTCTACTCCTTTAGACACTCTTCTATTATTTTAAATTATTAGATGATCTCTATAGGTTTTGCATTGAATGTTAAGATTTTTAACATCTGATGAAAAATTACATATTTATTTTTATTGCTTAAATTGAATGACTTTAATAGAAATTGAAAGTATATGTCTAATTCATTCATGCATAACTTAAAAAAAAGACATATATTTGGGATTCTTTAAAGCCAATAAAAAGAGCCAGCAACTCACCAAATACATCTATGTACATGAGTAAAAATAAATAGAAAGAAAGAATGTAAAGAAATAAAGAGTATGAAAAAAGAGAGAGAAAAATGAATAGTATAACTAAATAGTGACTCAAAAGTTCATAAATTGATGAGAATGGTTATTACAAAAAAAAAAGGAAATAAATCCCTTTGAAGTCATTGCATTTTCATTTATTCTAAGGCATATACTTGGAATTTTTGCTTAATTATTTTAATTAATGCATGATAATACAATTTGATTTCATTATAGATCCTATCGTTTGATTCATTTCATAAGATCAATGTTAAGCTCTTTTTTGAGAATTTCTTTTTTAAATATATGCAAACATATTAGTTCATTTTTTAAAACAACTTCTATTTTTACATATCTTTGATTAAGTGCTTGAACCCATAGAATTAGTTTAATATTAAGAGTATGACTTGTGAGGATTATAGCCAAAGCGAATTTAGATTCCTAACCCTAAAATTAGGTGAGTCAAAGTTATTACATTTTTGTTATGGAATATAAATTAGTGATTTGTAATTGATTTTTACAAAACTTGGGATGTTGATCTAGGTTATGCTTTGGATTTTGAGTATGAGTTTAAAAAAGGGCTAAAACATGAGAAGTTTTGTTATTTTAATTTTTACTTTGATATTTTTCATTTTAGTTTCTACTTTTTTATTTTAGTTTTTATTTTGTTAAGTAGTAGTTTATTTTTATATTTGTTATTTCTTTTAGTTTTTTTACTTAGTAATGTTTGTGGCTATGATCACTGAAAGCCGTTATGAGACTTAAATTCATCCAGTAGGGTAACCAAGGGGCATATGTTAAATACAACCGTGTCAATCTATAAGGCTTACATGTGATCTAGCCAATTTCTAAGGGAAGAAACAAGAAAGTGAAGTAAAGAAACATGGAACGCGGCATGAAATACAATGGGCCACGATGCATTCTACTTTGTTCAGACATCAGTTTCAAACAACTTGTGTTCAACTGCAATGGAGAAATTTTGTGCCATTATGCAGTCTTTTTTGTTTTCAACAAGGCCAAACAAAACATAACATAGGCTGCGACATAGTTAAACTTCGGTCGACGTGATGATTTTTTCCTCATGATCCAATCTTCTCGCCAAGTCTTAGCTATAAGAAAAGATCATTTTCTCTTTATAAACACACCAACATCAAATATCAAAAACATAGAAATCATGTAGAAATTTTTAGTAGCTATAGTTTTTTTATTTTTTTTAAGTTTTTCTACAATATTTTTGATTCAATAATAGTATGGGTAGATTTTTTTGGAGGTTTTTCAAATTATAGATCATTACAAAATGTTTTGTAAGCTGAATAATACATTGAGTTATTAATTTCAATTTCATTTTATTTATGTACATATTCAATTTTTACGTATGTTTCTGAATGTTATTTTTAATTTACAGATCATTTATTAAATTTGAGCATGTCAGGTGGAATATTATTATGGGGTACTAGTTATATTGCTCGAAAATTAATTTAGGTGAATATTTTTACAATAAAAATTGTATTATTGATAAATAAATTAATGACATATTTTTTGTAATGGATTTAGAATTTGAAAGTTAGGAGTTTAGGATCTCATTTTGACATCTTGAATGACGGTATAAATTGATAGTCTCACCAAAAACATTGATTTTAATAGTGTGTTATTTCTTTAAAAATAAAGCATAATTTAATCTTATCATTTATTGATCCCCACCAAAAGACTTAATTGATTTGATTAACAACGAAATGTAGACCTATAAAAAGATTTTTTCATGTATAAAAGGGAAAATCAATAATCTGAATTTATATCTTTAATAACATAATAATTCTAAGTAATCATGATTAACTAGCTAATAATTCCTATAAATTCTCCGTTGAGTGTTTAATTGTATGTCTTCCTAATATTTGTTGAATCAATTCTATTCCTATCTTTTATTTATGTTATTACTTTAGACTTTCCAAAATCCAAAATATTGTGATAAAATGTTTTAATATATTTTTTAATTTTTTTAAGAGTTTTGTTGAATTATTTAAAACCACATAGTTCCTCTTTAAATCGACCTTGAAAGAATACTTATCTCTTTTTACAAAGTAATTTGTGCACTTGCAAGCTATTATGAAATACAATTTTTTTGCATAAAGTATTATAGAGGTATTTGCGGATAATTTTAGTTTATATAGGGATTCATTTGATAGATTCCTTAGTAACCTTACACTATTTTCTATAACGATGCGTACAAATTGGTCCTATGCTGAATTGGGAGAAATGTCATTTCAATGTAGATCAAGGGATGTTCAAGGGTAGTTAATATATATCATTTAAGGGAATAGAGGTGATCACCACACATGAAGTGTGTGCAATGAATACGCAAGTACACATATCGCAATAAGTAATATAATGATAAGTAAAAATCGTTCCTATAGAGATTATTTTATTAGAAACTAATTTTTTAAAACTAAAAAAAATAAAAATAATTTTTTTTATATGTTTTAATATTTTAATGAAGCAAAATTAAAATATATAAAATTAAATAGCAATAATTAATTAAATCAAATTTGGTAACTAAAAAGATATATGAGAAAATATTTAGGAATACTTAATCCCCCAATTTTCTAAAAATGAGAATCGCTAAAATACCTCCAATATAATTATCAATTAATTACATGATCAATTGAATCTAATCTAGCATGTATTCCTCTCTCAAGTAAACTACACACCATATAGTAATTAATTTAATCACACTCTCATGCCAATTAAATTGCATACTACTCATTAAGTTCATCAATTATGGATCACATATATAAGAATCATACATCTCTGTCTAGAAATTATGTATGTTATTTAATCAAGAAAAACAATTAAATAATTCTCTCAAATTTATTTAATTACCTCTATAGATAAATTGTTGACCAAACAACTAATAGCATATAAATCAGATTAAATAATATAATTAAATTAAAATTATAATTGTGGTAAAATTTTAGATCATTATATGGTAAAAATTGGGTTCATAAAATCCCTAGATTAATAAATTAATTACACATAATTGTATTCATAAAGCTCATATTTTTCATAAATAAAGACATAAAATTGATAAATAAAAGAGTAGAAAATAAATACAATCAATTTCTTGAATTTTAGTAGTAATCTCCTTTTGAATCTCCACCAAAATTGTGTCTTCTCTTGAATTTTTCTATATTTTTTTCTCTTTTTAACTCCAAAAAATGACCAAAATTATACTAACTAAGGAAAATTAGGGTTTATGGAGTGATTAGGAGCTTAAATAAAGCTTAGGTGCAATCTAGACCATCCGATCAGCTTCAGATCAAGGGCTACGATCAAAACAAGCAAAACTGACAGTTTCAACCAATCACAACATGACACATGGTAGGAGAAATTCTCTGGAAAAATCAAGGAATGATGCATGGTAGGGGAGACGAGTCAGAGCCAATGCTCACTGAGTCAGTGACATGTGGCATGATGTGATTTGAGGAAACAGATGGGTTATGCAAGTAACATAATGTACCTAAGTGCGGATATCAATCATATAGGGAGTTGTGTAACTTATAATGAGTACCAATATAATTATCTTGAATACTATTTGGACAATAGAAAATTATAAAAATTGAAAAATAAATGAAACGCGAGAAACAATTTTCAATCACAACACTCAACAACTATGAAGATATATGAGAAAATGGCCTAGGAATCTTTAACCCCCAATTTCCTAATATATGAATCACTAAATTTCCTAATATGTGAATCACTAAATTTCCCCCTAATATAATAATCAATCAATTATATGATCAATTGACTCTAACCTAGTATGCTTTGCTTTCTCAAGTAAACTACACACCATATATGAATTAACCTGATTACAATCTCATGTCAATTTAGATTGTATACTACTCATTGAGCTCATCAATTATAGATCACACATATAGGAATCATACATCTCTACCTAGAAATCAAACAATTAAATAATTCTCTCAAATCTATTTAATTGCCTCTATAAATCATTTGTTTTCCAAATAAATAATAACCTAAAAATTAGATGAAATAATATAATTGAATTGTAATATCAATTGGGGTAAAATATTATATCATCACATGCAGGAAATTGAATTCATAAGACCCCTAGATTAATAAATTAGCTAGACATAATTATGCACTTAAAGCTCAAAGTTTTCATAAATAAAGACAAAACAAATGATAGAGAAAGGAGAAGAAGAAGAGATACACTCAATATCTTGATTTTTAGCATTAATTTTTTCTTGAATCCTTCATAAAGTTGTGTCACCTTCAATATCCTCTTGAATTTTTTCTCTTTTCTCTTTTGGCAACAACTAGGGTTTGTAATCTTAATTTTGTGTATTTATGACCTCTTACTAGTACTTTAAATAGGCTAAAATTGATCCTTGTTAGATTATGATTTGTATTACTTTGATCCAGGGGCTGAGATTGAAATTTAGGATTTAATTCCAAGTTGACGTGCTTGAATTCTCACCACTCGATTAATTGAGCCTATTCTTGATCAATCGAGCAATGACCTCTTAATTGATCCAGTTCTTTCTCTATACTTGTATTGGATAGATATGGTGTGGGAATTGAATCAAAAGGAGCTTAAATCTGTCCCAAGTTTCATGGACGGTTTCTCCATCCATTTCAAAAAAATGTTGCCATTTTTTCCCTTAACTCTGCAGTCTTATAATGGGAATAGTACCTACCCATAAACTTGTTGTAGACTACCTCCAAAGTAGTTAATGAACCTAGTTGTGAAGTTATTAACTAAGACTTTTCTCTATTCTTGATGGTGTAAGGAAACCATCTCACTTTGATTTGGCCTTCACCCAGTCTCTATAGTGGAATTTTCTGCACAATAGCATAAAACTCTCTAATAAGATTTAAAAGGTATTATTAGGGATACCATAAAATGAAGGTAATAAGGAATAATGACTATTTTCAACTCATAGTTCCTTTTAGCCTCTCCAAAGTGTATGTAAGAGCTAGTATTGCCAATGATAGGCAATGCAAACTCTTTCATCATTTTATGTTTAGCGTCACCCATGTTTACTTGCACTTGCATTTGTTCATCTTCCTCCTAATAACATCCATCTTTGTTGATATTTGTTTGAACTTGTAGATGTCAATAAAATAAAAGTACGATTTCCTTTCTATCTCTTACCTTTTGTATATTAATAACAAAAATTAAGATAGCATATCACTTAATACTAATATATGAGTACTATCATAAGTAAAAATAAAAATAATAATACATACTACACACAAGTTAGTAAAATAAAATAAAATATACAAGAAACAATTTATTACAAAAATACTAAACATAAAGTAAAAGAAATAAAATAATGAAAGAGTTAATAAATAAAGAAAAGAAAATTAAAAACAAAAATAAACAAAAAAAAAGAATTGCTTTAAAGAAAATAATTTTTTTAAAAGATAACTTTTAAGTTTTATTTAGAATTTAAAAAAATATATTTTATTATTATTTTTAACAAAATAAAAGAAAATTTAAAATTTAAAATACCTAAAGTATATTAATGAACTAGATATTTTAAAATTTTAAATAAAAATCACAATATTTACAACACAAAAAGTTTTTAAGATTTTGATAATAACAATTTAAAATGCTATTCTTCCCTAATAACAGCACTAAAAAGTTTGATGCTTGCAAAGATGATCTAGTTTTTAGTGCTATTATTAGTATATATGGAAATTGCACCAAAACCTTGATGTGCCGAAATAAGGTGTACAAATTATGATTGATTTATGAAATAGCTCGCAAGTGCACAAATCACTTATAAAAAATGATAAGTATACTTCCAACGTTAGTCTAAAGAGAAATCATTTGTCTTAAAAATGAAAAATATAAGCTAAACATTTTGCTACAAAGTTTGGGTTTGATGATCCAAACTAATGACATAAAAACAATGATGAATTCAATAAAAATTTAGGCAATTAAACATTTTTCATGTAGTGGAGAATCTATGAGATACATTAGCTAGTTAATTATGCTTGCTCAATATTAAGTAGATTAATAAAAATATGAATTAAGGTTATTTATTCTTCCTTTTTTATAAGAAATTATCCTAAGTTAGGGATCAATTTTGTTATTAATCAATAATTAATTAAAATCTTGTGGTGGGGATCGGTAATTGATAGTTAACTAAATTATGTTTTATTCTTAAGGAATTAATAAATTATTTAGTTGATGCTTTTGGTGGGGCTATCAACTTAGACTATCATTAAGGTATCTAAGTTAAGTTAATGATTTAAGTATCTGGAAACTATATTTCAGATTTTAAATCTATTATGAAAAATGTCTTCAATATATTTTTCGGTAATAAATCTTATAAAACACTTTGAAATAGGATTCTCTAAATCAGATCCAAAATATTTCATCTAACATATAAGAGTTAACGCTAAATCAGGTTTAAATAATTAAATCCTAAATCTGTCTTGTTTATTATGACAAATACTTCATCAATATATTTTTCTCTTATGAAATTCTTTTTAATCTTGATGAAGAAATAAAACTTAATTCATTTTATAAAAATGATTAAACTACTTTAATATTCTATAAGGGTAAAAAATTTACTAATATCACATATTATTTATAACCAGACATGCATATTTTAATAAATGATCGATAAATTAAATATAACATGTAAAATAATACATAAAGATAACCTTAAAAGAATACTTTTAAATATACCTCAATAGAATCTCAGTATCATTTCTATTATGGAAAAACTCCAAACAGAATTTTCAACGCCATTTATTGAATTGAAACTAAAATTGTTCAACTCTCAAATGAAAGAAGAACTTGAAACTAATAAAAGAAAAGCTTAATAAATTAAGAATTAACTTAAGAATGAAGCTGTGGGGATATGTATTACAATAGAATTAAGATCCTATATACAGGTGTAGGAATGGAAAAAATATGGATCAAAAGACTCGCATAGTGCTATACATTTCATTCACATTGGTGATGAGTGCTTAAAAAGTACTAAAATTATCATAATTTTATGCACTTTAATTTATTAAAAAGACTTATATTTATATTATTTTATCATATTTTTATATAAATTTGTCTTTTCAGAATCACAGGTATTTTTATAGTTTTTTAGGTATTTTCGCTTTAAAAAAATAACTTAAAGACTCGAAAAAAATTATTTTCTTTACAGTTACTTTTTATGTTTTATTGTTATATGTTATATTTAATTTATTTGTGATTAGATTTAACATTTCTGGTGATATAATAATAATGTTGTTAAGCTTGTGAAATATTAAATAGGTAAAAATCTCCAAAATGAATTGATTTTGTTTTTATTCAAGATTTTATATTAAGAATGTTAGAGAAAAATATATTATTTTTCATTAAAAACTTAAATCTGAAAATTAGATTTTAAGGTTTAATTATCGAGTCTAATTTACAGTAATACTCGAATAATTATATTCTTAGGTTTAATTTGGATACCTTGAATAAAGTTTAAACTGTCTAATCCTACCAATGACATTTAAATGGTTCATTTTCAATCTCTTAGAAAAAATGAATTAATTTAATTAACCAAACCTATAGGTGTTAATTGATTTAATTAATTAACAAAAAATATCTAACCCAATCAAATGTGATATTCATATAAAAAGAGATAATCAATAAATATCAATTTATATCTTTAATAACCTAAATAATATGAGTAAGCATAATTAACTTAGTTATTATATCCATAAATACTCCACTATTATAAATGATAAAATTTGCATAAATATTTATTGAATCTATATCTATGTATATTTTTATGTTATTATATTAGAAAACACACAAAACCCAAACTATTGTGACAAGATGTTTAAGATTTAATTTTGTTTTTAAAAGTTTGAATAAAAAATTAAAAATCACATATATTCTTTTCTTAAGACGACCTTGGGAGTATACTTATCATTTTATATGAAATGATTCATGCACTTGAGAGTGTTTTATAAATATAAAATCAAAGTATTGACAGGATCGGTGATGTTGGTTTTGCTCATCAAGTTTTTGGCGCCATTGTTGGAGAGGAAATAACATTTTCAAATTATTTATCAAAATTTAAAAATAATTTGTACTATAAATAATTGTGATTTTATTTATTTATTTTGAGTTAAAAAATGGTTACTATTCATGAATAGTAAATAAATTTCAAATTTCAAATTCCAGATTTAAAAATAAATTTAAATAAAAATTTAATACATATACGAAAAAAATATATAATAAAAAAAATTTAGATTTTTATTAACTTAATTAACTTAAATTTTTACTTAACTTTATTAACTTAAATTTTTACTCAACGTAATTTATTAACTTAATTAACTTAGATTTTAACTTAACTTGATTTTTTAACTTAAATTAACTTAGATTTTAATAGCATGAAAAGTAAAGATTTAAGGGAATTCTATTTAAGAGACTAGTTCTTGGAAGCCTTTGTGCCACTAGTCTTTCCTAGGAACGCTGATCTGTTTAGGAGTATGATTTTTAAGGTGCCTTTGCCACACCATTCTTTCCTAGGAGCACTCTTAGCTAATACTGATTATGTTACTTAACTTAGAAATTGTACTAAAAAAAACATTATGTAACTATCTCCAAAATTTTAAAGTTTTAATTACAATCTAAAAAGGTAGTTGCTTTGTTAGATCTAGGTACAACTATGTTTTGATGCCTTAATTATTTGACTAGCACCTAGACGTGAGTTATCTAAACTCACAAGGATGTCCCTAGTTTTAAGTACATAAAATTTTGAAAATCCATAAGACATGACTGAAAACATATAGGTAGACAACCTTGTCTTACCTATAGGTTTGATTGACTCAATGATGTGGGGACATTGAGTTTACTTAAAATGAAATCCCCCAAGTTACGTCTTACTAAGATGTTAAACTAAGCGTTGGATGGGAGGCAACACATCATTTTATGTAATTTTCTTTTATTTATTTAATTTCTATTATTTATTTTAGTTTAATTTCATGTGAATAAATTTAGAATTGTTAAAACTAAAAATATGTATTAAGATGTTAGAAGTTCATAGCTATCTGTCTATGTGAACTTTAAAGAACATGATGGATGCATCTGTATTTCTCCATCACTACTTGCACATTCTCAGGAAATAGGTAATCTTTCTTCTCTTTTCTCTTTATCTTTAATTTACAATTGTTCTCAATGTAAGTTCTAGATTGGGGGTGGAAAAAAGTTATCATGCTTAATTTTTAAAATTTTAACAATATAAAAAAATATAAATATAAATAAAAAAATTTACATTTTCATTTTTATTGTGTTTGATTTTATTTTCTTTGTATGGTTTAGTAATTTTTAGAATTTTAGAATTAGTTTTAAAAAATTTCTCACAAAAAATTATCATTTCTTTAAATCAAATTTAAGTAAATAGTTAAGTCTTTTGCACTATTAGATTACTTTTTGAAAACATATCATGGAGTATTTTTTTGGTAATTAGTTAGTTTTTGTCATAACTAGTATTTCTTGATAAGATGCAGAAATTATATTAAACCCAAAATTGGTGTTTAGGAATTTTTTTTAGTGGAGACTACCTTTGTGAGATATAATTTGAGCTTAATTTCCTTTATTTATAGTTAAATATATTTTTTCTACTCCAAACACATTTCTTATTTCTTCAAATTTTTAGATGAACTTTATAGGTATTAGCATTGAATGTATGAATTGTTTTTTCTCATCTTAATAGAGTTTCTTATTTTTATTTTTATTTTTTCTTAGATTAAATGATTTAAGTAGAAATTGATAGTATATGCTTTTATCTCATTCATGCATAACTGCTACAAAAAAAAACATATATGGGGTTACCTAAAACCAAATCAAACAAAAAAAAAGCCACAAAATTAACCACTCACCAAAATCCTACAAAAATTTACAATCTGTACATGAGTTCACTCTCTAAAAAATATATATATTGAAAAATCTCTTCAAAAAAAATAGGGAGATAAAGAAAATATAGTATAATCTACATACTATGGCCCACATTGCCTACAAAGTTGTGAGTAAAGGCTAATTACAAAAGAAAGATATAGAAAGTAATTCCCTAAAAAGTCATTGCATTTTCTTCATTTGTAAAAGGCATATCTTGAAATTTTTGCTTAATGAGTTTGATCGATGCATGAAAATAATTTTTATATATGATATTTATAATTTATACATTCGATTCCTTTCATGAGATTAACGTTAAAATAACACTTTGAGCCTTTATTATTTATACATATGTTAACATATTAGTTCATTTCTATACAAAAACTCTATCGCATATAAATTAGTATGAGTGTTTAAACTCATAGGATTCAGTATTTTGAAAGTATCAACTTGTGAGGAATAGAGTCGAAGTGAATTCGAATTCTTGACACTAAGTTTGGGTGAAATTAAATTGATATATTTTTTATATAAAATATGAAAATGATTTTCAACTAATTATTATAATAAATCATGACTATTTAAGAATATTAAAATAACTTATGCTTTAAATTTTAATTATGATCTTAAAGGAGATTAAAAAGTAAAAGACATTTTTGTGCTATGATTCATTTTGTTTTCTTTTATTTTATTTTTAAGTTAATTTTTGATTTTGTTGTAATTTTAGTTTTTGAGTTGATTATTTTTTATTTTTATTTTTGTTATTTCTTTTAATTTTAGTTCAATGTTTGTAGGTATCATTATTGAAAATCCTCACGAGACTTAAACTCATCCACTAGGGTAACCTATGGTTTTAAAGGCATGTTACATACGCTAAATGCAATCGTGTCAATCCATGGAAGTGATTTAGGATAGATTAATTCACTACTACAAAATGTGGCATTTAAGTCGATATGTATAGTCGGTTTTTAGAGAAAACTAACTTATAATGAATTTAAAGTCAGTTTGGTGAAGAACCGACACTACGTAGTAGATTCGATTAACGTGTTGAACTGATGCTATATATAGACGTAGCATCGATCCTCCATGTCAATTGACACTATCCACGCGTGTAGCGTGGGTTCAACACGGCAACCGACGCTATACACGTGGATTTTTATTTTTCTCTTCTTTCTTCCCCATCAGACACAATTTTTAATTTGCAGCGTTGTAAACAACACCCAAAAACCCAAAACCGAGCTTCACCTCCTCCACTCTTTCTCATTTTCCAGCCACTTACGACCACCAATTTTAGGACTATTTAGTGTGTTTTCTTCCTTTCCAAATTATCATCCAGATACCCTATTTTTTGAGAGAAATACTCAAATTTTTTATACCCATTTTCTCACTTACAAAACACTATTTTTTTCTTCATTTCCTTCATTGTCACTTCATCTCTTGTAAGTATTTCTATTAATCCTACGCACTTATTATTCACTTTGCGTTATTTTTTGTATTTTATGTGTATAAATTTTATTATATGTATGTTATTATTTTTATTATGTAGGTTTTGTATAAGTATTATGAAGAAAGACATGATTCAACAATATGATGCTCATTAAAATATCTGTGATTTGAAATAGTGTAATTATTTAAAAACACCTTAATAATCACAAAATTGTTATATAAATTTATATGTCATTGAATACAGGTTCTTAAGTACATTAGAAAATGAGTAAAATATGTAAAAATAAAAAACTTTAAAGTCGGTTCAACGCATGAATCGACTTTACACGTAAAGTGGTTCAACCCATGAACCGACTTTAAATTTTAAGTCTTTCCATTTAAAGTAGGTTTTTAACCGACTTTAAAGCCCATTTTTGTAATAGTGATTTTTAGTTTTTATCGCTTCTCTTGCTAAGGGACTAGCAAGAAGCTAGTTGGGGGTTATAATAAGTGCTTAAAAACCACTAAAATTACCATGATTTTATGTACTTTAATTGGTTAAAAATATTTATATTTATATAATTTTATCATATTTTTATATAAATTTGTCTTTTCAAAATCACAGATTTTTTTATTGTTTTTCAGGTATTTTTGGATACTTTGAATAAAGTTTAATTTGGATACTTTGAATAAAGTTTAAACTATCTAACCCCACCAAAGGTGGCATTTAAATGGTTCATTTTCAATCTCTTAGAAAAAAGGAATTAATTTTGTTATCCAAAAGTTATTGACCCCACCTATAGATGATAATTGATTTATTTAATTAACAAAGAATATCTAATCCCACCAAAGATGTTATTCATATAAAAAGGAAAGAATCAATAAATATCAATTTATATCTTTAATAACCTAAATAATATGAGCAAGCATAATTAACTTAGTTATTATATCCATAAATACTTCACTATTATAAATGATAAAATTTGCATAAATGTTTGTTGAATCCATATCTATGTTTATTTTTATGTTATTGGATTAGAAAACATACAAAACCCAAACTATTGTGAAAGGATGTTTAGGATTTAATTTCGTTTTTAAAAGTTTGAATAAAAAATTAAAAACCACATATATTCCTTCCTTAGATCGACCTTGGGAGTATACTTATAATTTTCTACGAAATGATTCGTGCACTTATGAGAGTTTTATAAATATAAAACCAAAGTATTGGTAGGATCGACGATTCTGGTTGCAACATACACAAGCTGTACACTTTTAGAGCTTGGTTGCCATGACATACATAATTTCCATGTCGCAGTCCTCATCAATTTTGGTATGCATGATTCTCAATCCTTTTGCCTCATGTTGTGGCATACAAAACTTCCATATTGTTACCCATATTGTTTTGAAAACTTAGAACTGTTGTATTTGTTTGTACATCCTTTTTCATATTTTGGAACATATGCAATGCTTTACATATGTTATGTTTTAAGCCTTTAAAGTTGTAATGGAAGCTTTTAGATATATTCTTCAAGTATTCGATCAATTAAATCTTTTTGAAGCTAAAATGTTTGAAAAATAACAAAACATACTCGTGATTCTAAAAAGATAGATTTGTTTAAAATGATAGTAAAATTAAAAAAAATACAAATCTAAATAGCATTTAACTTGTATAAAATTACAATATATTAAGTTATTTTGAGTACTCATAAAATGTATCATGGAAACACACCGTGTAGTCTAACCACATAGTACTGTGTCACCCTTACACAGGTAAATATCAATAGGCAACCAATATAATAAATTACACAACTCCCTCTAACTTCATGCAACACTCCCCCTTAATGTATACACATTTGCCATACAGATGCAGTTCAATTCTACATACACCATTTATACAACACATTACATTGTAAACATTCATAGTTGTGCATATAAACTTCTCTCCCTTTTGACACAGAAAGTCAAATTAAACCCCTTATATGAAGGAGTAAAGGCATATAAGCATGAAATATAAAAAGAAGAAGAAAACTAAGCAAGTTTAAAGAACAAAAGTGTCCTTAGATTAAATAATGCACTTAACGTAAAAACTCATAGAGCCATCAATCATTGATGCATTCGTGCAAGAGTAAGACTAGATATTTGATTTCATGCATAGTGTGTGTTATGCTAAACTTGTTTACTCTTTATGACATCAAGAAATGCTTATGTGAACCTAGTAAAGAGAAATATAGACTCAAATTGTACCAAACTTCATAAATCCAAATTTAGCCTCTCTCTCCACTAACGTAGGTACCAACCAAGAAGAAATCAAAAGGTCTTTCAAAGCTTGTAATGATAGGCTAATGTTTGCGTAGATGATAAGAGACAATTAAAATCTTAAGCAAACCTTTAGGTGACAAAACAAACACTTTAAATAATGCGCTCATAACCATAAGTAAGAAACCTTTAAACTAGGTTCTTTCATCTCAATTTTCATACACTTACATTCCCAAAAAAAGGACCTTTTTTCCTTACGTCATAACATTTATTTGTTGATACCCCTCTTTTTCATTTTCATTTTCTTTATTTTTTTCCTTTTCCTTTTTCCTTTTCCTTTCCCTTTCCCTTTCCCTTTCCCTTTCCTTTTCTTTTCTTTTTCTTTAAACACAAGAGTAGAAAAAAAAATCCAAAACCATGAGTTCAATAAGTGACATACTTTAAACTCAACTGAAGATGTGTAATGTAAGTAGGATTTATCATTTTTCCTAAGCTAATAGGTGCAAATAAATGAAGAGATAACATAAAGATTCAAGGGGGAAAACTGAGGATAAAAAATATTGAGGGCTTAAGTCCTCTTTCTATCCAAATCGCATCTAGGATTTTGCCTAAAGAGACACTAAAGTGTATTCTAGAGCTTATTAGAGACATACAAATCATCAAACCAAGAAATCCACACAAACTTCTCAAAATAACCATACAAATTCACAACATTACTACATGTGTAAGAGAAAAAAGTTCATTTTAAGAAGACTACAAAAATATAGCCCTATATATGCTCAAGAAATACACACATCAAAATATCCATATTGTGACTTAAGTCAAAAGCATATCAACCCTAAAACATCAATGGCCCTTCAAAACAAGTTGATTTCACAAGTAGAAAATTGGACACAAGAACAACACTAAAGAGTAACACACAAAAGAAATGAGGAAATACAAGAAGATAACAACAACATGCAAATTTGTTTAGGCTCGTAAAACTTTGAGGAACATAAGAACAAATCTCTCAAGGAGAAATACACGTAGCACTACCTTCGTAAGGAATTCAAACCTTTGAAAGTCTAGTGGTTTAGTAAAACTATCAACAAGTTAGCGATCAATACTAATATATTGCAAAGTCAATGTGTTCAATTCATCGAGATATCTTATAAAATGATAGTAATATCAATGTGCTTGGTCTTCAAATGTTGGATTGGACTTTTTAGATACATATAGCACTAGTGTTGTCACAATGTAAAATAAGATTTTTAGCCTTGATGTTGTAGTCAGATTACATTTTTTTCTTCTAGAGTAATTGTGAACAACACAATCTAGCATAAATATATTTAACCTTAGTAGTTGAGAGAGAAATAAAACTCTACTTTTTTCTATGCCATGAAATCAAGGAATTTCCCATATAGAAACATCCTCGAGATGTACTTTCTCTATCATCATTACATCTAGCCTAATTAGCATCAAAGTATCCAACCAACTCTGCAGCAGTATCCCTAGGATACCAAATGTCAACTTTTGAGGTACCTTTGGAATATTTGATGATTCTTTTAACTTTTGCAAGGTGTGACTTGATGACTTGCATAATTTAACATAATTTATCACTTCTCAACTTTAACTTCAGTCTAATTTTATTTATTTTTTATTGAATTTAGACATCATTATTATTATTTAAATTTTATTGCAGATTTGAAGATAATGAATATCTAAAAAATTTAGAATTATATCATCTAAGGATTATGAAATTAAACTTAAAAAATTTATTTAAATCAGATTTAAATTAATATATGTATATATACAATATAATAGGGAGGGGCGGAAAAAAATGGAAGACAAAAAAAATAGAGTGAAAAAGCAGAAAGAATAGTCGTGAAGGAAGAAAAAATAGAAAAAAGCACGCATAAGCGAACAGAGAAAGGAAAGAGAATAGCTACCCAAAATTAAAGCAAAAGTAGATTCTTTTTGCGAGTCAATTTTCTTTCAATTTCGCTCAGGAAATTATGGTAAATTTGTTTATGTTAAATTTAATTTTTAGCATGAACTAATTTTTTTTATTCTAGGAAAAAGATTTAATTTAATTCCAAACTATGCTTGATTTTTATATTAATTTGAATTATTTTTCTTCATGTTTGTCTAATTATTCTGAGTTTAATGCTTCTAATTATCTATCCATTAATTAGATGATTTTAGTCTTGTGATTTACTATCGAAAGAGGGAATTATATGCTAGATTTGGAATATTTTGGCATAGGTAAATATAGAGATCGAAAGACTTGTATGAACCCATGTAGTATTAAAAATTATTGGTCTTAATACTTTCTTGCTTTATTAAATTGCATACTTTTGTGTAATTAATGAACAAGATTATTTCCAATTGACTATCGAAAAAGGCTTTTGGATATTTCTGGAGATTGCTAACAAACAGAGAGAATTAAATTCAATTATCTAGATAAGTAAAGCATAGTGAGGGATTAGGTGAAAGTTTTCTTCTCATTAATTTGATCTTTATCTTTATTTTCTTTTGCGCATTTTCTTTAAATTTATTTTATTTTAAATTTCAATTATAACAACCTTAGTGAGTTCTCTAGATAAAATTAAGATTAGTATAATTTTGGTATTTGTCAAAAATAAGTTACCAATCCCTGAGGACGATACTCTTCTTATCACTTTATTATAAAACTACGATACTATATACTTGCAGTTTTGCACCAATCATGTTTTTGGCGTCGTTGGTAGGGATTGATTTTTTTCTTAGTTTTACCAATATCGATACTGATACTATGAAAATAGAGTCATTAACACACTTTTTAACTTAATATTTAGTTTTTTTATTTAATAAATAGTATTTTTTGGGTCAAAAATATTAAAAAAATAAAATTTTTAATGAAAAGGGATGAAAATATAATTTTTGGAATTTTTATGGATTTTTTATGAATTTTTAACGTATGACCAATCAGGAGCTGTCACGTGGCATGCCGTGTAGGCAGAGGAGCTGACTGGGTAAGCCACGTAGATGACACATAAGCACAGAGAGCGAATCACATTACACACCATGTAAGGAGGATGAAACATGCACCACGTGTCAGCATGACGTTCAATTTGAGTTTGGAAATGGGTCAACGTGCCATGCCATTTCTCCACACGTTCCACCCGTGCACCATGCCATTAGTTTTTTCAAATCACGCCACGTGTCATGTGTTATGCTATAGCGTAAGGTGAAATATAATGCACCCTATAAAAAAAGAAAAAGATAAAAAGAATAAGCAAAACTCACAACACAATTGTCCCTCTAATGAAAATAAAATAGAATTGAAAATAAGTTTGGGGGGTATTGTGAAGTTACAAAAAAAAAAGATGCGAAAAAAAGGGATATGAAAAGAATGAAGAAAGAAGGTGTAGTGAAATATCAAGTAAAAGCTCAATTGTAGTTAAAAAGTGCATGATGAAAAAAAAGCTAAGGCTTGGAAAGACCCTAAAATGTCTTCATTTATTGACCCCCCACCTAAGCCTTACATTACAACCATGTAAACTCCTTATTGATCTTAAGCTAAGTGCATATTTATATTAGTGGAAAGGGATGTGAAATATAGACTTATGAGACTTGTTCTAAGATTGAATTTATTAGCATGCTCATATAGGTTCATTTCATGAGTGCATTGGATGATATCATGTGCAACACACACACATGAATCAATTTGTCAAAAACTTTGCATATCCTTGTATTGATGGAATGTTGATTGATGAATATGTGAACCTCTTTATCATAGACCTGTATGACTTTTGAGAGAGATAGTTTTCGTGAAATATGCATATACTAATAGAAGTATATTTATGAATATAATACCCAAGTTATTTTATTTAGTTATACTTAGCTTTACTTGAGGACTAGCAAAGATTTAAGTTTGGGGTATGATGACTCTATGAAAATAGTCATTAGCATATTTTTTTACTTAATTTTTACTTGTTTTATTCAATAAATAGTATTTTCTATGTCAAAAATATTAAAAAATAAACTTTTTAATGAAAAGGGGTGAAAATATAATTTTTGAAATCTTTCTGGATTTTTAACGCATGACCAATCAGGAGCTACCATGTGGCATGCCACCTAGGTAGAGGAGCTAACTCGACAAGCTATGTAGACAACACGTAAGCACAGAGAGCGACTCACGTCGCACGTCGTGTAAGGAGAATGAAACATGCACCACATGTCAATACGGTGTTCAATTCAAGTTTGGAAATGGGTCAATGCACCATGCCACGTGTCACCACACCATTACTCCACACGTTCCACCTGTACGCCACGCCATCAGTTTTTCGTGAATCACATCATGCCACGTGTGATGACTTAACAAGTGTTGACCTGACCGGTCTCCCCTGCCATGTGTCACTCCCTGATTCACTCAATGAATTCCCCTACCACTTGTCACACTGTGATTGGCTAAAACTGTCAATTTTGCTTGTTTTGATCGTAGCCCTTGATTTGAAGCTGATCAAACGGTCTAGATCACACTTGAGCTTTATTTAAGCCCCTAATCACTCTATAAACCCTAATTGGCCTCCATTAGCATAATTTTGGAGTTAAAAAAAGAGAAAAATACAAAAAAAATCAAGAGACGACATAATTTTGGCGGAGATTCAAGAGTAGATTAATATTATAATTCAAGATATTGATTGTACTTCTTTTTCTACTCTTTTTTTATCAATTTTTATGTCTTTATTTTTGAAAAATATGAGCTTTATGAACACAATTATGGTTAATTAATTTATTAATCTAGGGATCTTATGAATCCAATTTTTACCATGTGATGATCTAATATTTTATTTCCCAATTATAATATTAATTTAATTATATTATTTAATCTAATTTTTTTGCTATTAATTATTTGACCAATAATTTATCTATAGAGGCAATTAAATAGATTTGAGAGAATTGTTTAATTGTTTATCTTGATTAAATAACATGCATAGTTTCTAGGTAGAGATGTATGATTATTATGTATGTGATCCATAATTGATGAACTTAATGAGTAGTATGCAATTTAATTGGCTTGAGAGTGTGACTAAATTAATTACTATATGCTGTGTAGTTTACTTGAGAGAGGAATACATGTTAGGTTAGATTCAATTGATCATGTAATTAATTAATATTATATTGGGAGGATTTTAGCGATTTGTATGTTTAGAAAATTAAAAAATTAAGTATTTCTAGATATTTTCTTATATATCTTTTTAGTCACCAAATCTGATTCAATTAATTATTGCTATTTACTTTTAGTTATTTTAATTTTTCTTCCTTAAAATATAAAAACACCAAAAAAGTTGATTATTATTATTTTTTTAGTTTTAAAAATTAATTTTTAATAAAATAATCTCTATGAGAACGATATTTACTTATCATTATATTACTTATTATGATACGTATACTTGCGTATTCATTGCATACAAAATTTGTGTGGTGATCAAATACAAAGTAATATTGGTTTTAATTTAGAATTGTATTTTTTTTATTTTTTATTTTTTCTTTTCTAGGTGTGTTTTTGATGTTGGATGCACCATGCTAGAACTTGAAACATTATTCATTTTGATCTAGAGATTGAAAGAACTTTTAGATCACGAAGAAAGAAGAAAGTACTAGCCATGGTTGAAGGAGAACATAATGCACCGTCACGCACCTTGGAGGATTATGTAAGGATAATTGTGAATGACAATTACTCAAGTGTAAGACCCCAGATCATTAATGCCAATAATTTTGAACTCAAACTGACATTGTTCAATATGGTGCAATAAGCCCAATTTAGTGGATCGCCATTTGATGATCCCAATTTTCATTTGGCAATGTTTTTGGAGATTTGTGACATTGGAAAGATGAATAGTGTTACTAAGGATACCATTAGATTGAGATTGTTTCCTTTTTCATTAAAGGACAAGGCCAAAGGTTGGATACAATATCTACAACTAGGAAGTATCACTAGTGGAAGACATGGCAGAAAAGTTTCTGGCTAAATTCTTTCCACCTGCAAAAACAACCCAACTCAGGAGTAAGATTGGTCAATTCAGACAAAATGATTTTGAGACACTTTATGAACCATGGGAGAGATATAAAGATATGATTTGATGTTGCCCTCAACATGGATTGCCAGATTGGTTACAAGTTCAAATGTTCTATAATAGGTTAAATGGGCAAAGTAGAACCATAGTTAATATTTCTTTTGGTGGAAATTTGATGTCGAAGACACTTGAAGGTGCTACTTCTCTTTTGGAAGAAATGGCCTCAAACAACTATCAATGGCCAACTGAAAGACCCCTGACTAAGAAAGTTACCGGGCTTTATAAATTGGAGCTATTTTCTACCCTTTCAGCTTAAGTAGCTTTTCTATCTCATTAGATTTCAACCTTGACAACTCAAAGAATATCCCAAAGTGAAGAATATGTTGCAGACCCGAGTATAATAGTTCTGATGAATGAATCAAGTCAAGAGCATGTTCAATACATCAATAATTAGAACTACAATTATCGTGGTGATCCTATGCCAGATTACTACCATTCAAGGCTTCAAAATCATGAGAATTTTTCATATCGAAACACAAAGAATGTCCAAAAACCTCATCTAGGGTTTTATAGTCAACCAAATGAAAAGAAGATGTCACTTGAGGATGCCATGGTTTCCTTTGTTGAGGAGACCAAAGCAAGGTTTAAAAAGAATGATTCGTGGTTAGATAACATTGAGATTAATTTTAACAATATGGGAGCCACTATGAAAAATCTTGAAGTGCAAATTAGGAAACTAGCCACAACCATCAATGCTCAACAAAGAAAATTTTCCTAACTCGACAGAAGTGAATCCAAAGGAATAATACAAAGCCATTACACTTAGGAGTGGAAGAGAAATAGAGAGGTTACTATCAAAGGAAATCGAGTCCATCCCTACAACTCAAAAAAATAGCCAAAGCAAATAATAAAGTAGAAGAAAAAGTGATTGTTGATGATACACTAAGAGAGACTGATATGCCTCCATCAATTTAATTTCTTGATAATCCTCATATTCTTTCTATTCTCTTTCCTTATCCTCAACGCTTTCAAAGACAAAAAATAGATAAGAAATTTTATAAGTTTTTGGATATCTTTAAGAAAATTCACATAAATATTCCTTTTGTAGATGCCAAATTCCTAAAGGACATCATGTCTAAGAAAATAAGGTTAGAAAAGCTCAAAACAGTTAAGATTTTTTGAAGAATGTAGTGCCATTTTTCAAAAGAAACTACCTCAAAAATTAAAAGATACAGGAAGTTTTACATTGCCTTGCACTATTGGAAATTCATTTTTTGATAAAGTTTTATGTGATCTTGGTGTGAGCATAAATCTTATGCCACAATCTGTTTATAGGAAATTAGGACTTGGAGAGATGAAAAAAACAATAATTTATTTGCAACTATTAGACCGATCCATTAAGAATCCATGTGGAATCATAGAAGATGAATTGGTAAAGATGGATAAATTTATTTTTCCTGCTGATTTTGTGGTGTTAGATATGGATGAAGACCAAGATGTCCCACTAATTCTTGAGCAACCATCCTTGGCTATGGGAAGAGCTTTAATAGATGTTCAAAAGGGTGAGTTAACATTGAGAGTGAACAAGGAAGAGGTTACATTCAACATCTACGAAGCCATGAGATTTCCAGAAGATCCAATCACTTTCTTTCGAGTAGATATCATTGAACAATGTGAAGTAGAAGCCTTTCAAGAAGATATGCCAACCGATCACCTAGAATGATGTATCACCACTTCATCTCATGCTTATGATTTTAATAACTCTATTGTTTATGAACCTGATTTACCTTTTGTTATTGAAGAATTTATCCACTATGTATTTTCCTTGGAAGCATTGCTGTAGGTTACATCATGTAGTATAGAAGTGGAAAGGTTGGAGCCAATGGTAACAAAGACAGATTCTGTAATCTCTACAGAAAAAGTGCAGTAAACTACAACCTCTGAGTTAAAGTGATTCCCTTAGCATCTTCACTATGCGTTCTTAGGTGATAGTTACACCTTTCCAGTGATTGTTATGGCATCACTTACACCTCAAGAAGAGGAGAGGATACTGCATGTGTTAAGGGAGCATAGAAAAGCCTTGGGATGGATTATCTTTAACATTTAAGTTATAAGGCCATCCATTTGCATGCACAAGATTCTAATGGAGAAACCTTACAAACCATCAATTGAGCCCCAATGAAGATTAAATCTAGCAGTGAAGGAAGACATAAAAATTGATAAATAAAGGAGTAGAAGAAGAAATACAATCAATCTTTTGAATTGTAATACCAATCTCCTCTTGAATCTCCACCAAAATTGTATATTCTTTTGAATTATTTTGTGTTTTTCTCTATTCATGGCTCCAAAAAACTAATAAATATTATGTTAATTATGAATCATTAGGATTTATAGGGTGATTAGGGGGTTAAATATAGCTCAAGTGTAATCTAGACCATCATATTAGCTTCAAATCAAGGGTTAAGGTGAAAAAAGGAAAATTAACAACACTGGCCAATAAAAAAGAGACATGTGGCTTGTATATTTGTTTGCTGAATTAGAAAGCATCGTGTGGTAGGGGAAGACTAGTCCGGTCAACAAAAGCTGAGTTAGTGTCACATGGCGTATCATGATTTGTGGTTAAGGAGGGCCTAGCGGGACGAAGTCGGGATGAACTTCGTGCTAACATATGGCACAGTGCTACATCACACTACACACACAAAAATTTGCAATTGGGCCTCTCTACTTGTGCAACATCCACGTGGCTAGCTCAATCAGCTCTTATGCTTATGTGGCATCCCCATGGAGTCTTCTGATTGGTTCTGCTTTAAAAATTCAAAAAAAATCATAAAAATCCCAAACAATTCCAAAAATTATATTTTCACTCATTTTAACTAAACAATTTATATTTTAATATTTTAAATCCTAAAAATACTACTTGTTGAATAAAGTGAGTAAATGTTAAGTAAAAAAGTGCACTGATGGCCCAATGTTCATCTTCTTTATTTTTATAAAGCCAAAAAGTACCAATGATATACTTATCAGAAGGTTTGGGAACTAAGTACCATACATCATTTTGTTGAAATTGATTAAGTTCCTCCTATATAGATTTGACCCAATGTACATGCTGTAAGGCTTCCTTAATATTTTTAGGAAGGATAGTAGATGTGAAGCATATATAGTTCAAGGTTTCTTGTAGCTGACATCTTGTCTTAACTTTACGTTTTATATTAACAATAATTTCATCCACAGAATGGGCATTCTTATCCTATTTAGGAAGGGAAGAATCTTCTTGTTCATCATCTTTTTCTTCTTTAGTGGTTCTAGAGGAATAAATAGGAGTAGTAGAGGGTACCTTAACAATATCTTTAGCACTTTTAAGAGTGTCCTAAACTTCAAATATTTCATTATCATCGGATTCAAGAAATTTGGTAGCTCTAGAGTCATCTATCATGACATTGATCGATTCCATAATAGTCAAAGTTCTCAATTTGTAGACTCTGTAAGCATGACTATTACTAGACTATTGAATGAAAATCCCAAGGTCACTATTGGCCTGAAACTTATCAATATTTTCACTATCTCCAAGAATATGGATGACTTTATGAAAATAGAGTTATTAGCGCTCTTTTTTACTAAATATTTACTTTTTTCATTCAATAAATAGTATTTTTAAGGCCAATAATATTAAAATAAAATTTTTATAGTGAAAAGGGGTGAAAATATAATTTTTAGAATTGTTTTGGATTTTTTTGGAATTTTAATGGGTTTTTTTATGAATTTTTAAGGTAGGACCAATGAAGAGATGCCATGTGGTATGCCACGCAAGTAAAGAAGCGGATTAGGCAAGCAACACAGACGCCATGTACGTAGGGAAAGAAAATCACATTATGCCACATGTGAGGAGGATGAACCTTGGGCTACGTGTCAGCATGAAGTTCAATCCAAGTTTGGAGATCAATCAGACTACCTTGCCATGTGTCATCATGCCATTGCTTCCCATATTCCACCCTTGCACTATTCCATCCATTTTTGTGAATCACATTGTTCTGCATAGCATTAACTCTGACTGATCTCCCCTACCACGCCTCATGCTCTGATTTGAACAGTGAATTTTGTATGCCACATGTCGAGTTGTGATTTAATGGCACTGTTAGTTTTTCTTGTTTTGATCTGAAGCTTATCTGACTATCCAGATCGCATCTAAGCTATATTTATGCCCCTAATTACCCCATCAACCCTAAGGGGCCATCATTATCATAATTTTGACTCATCGAAGGCTGACTTTGATCGGTATCCCCTACCACGCCTCATGCTCTGATTCGAATAGTGAATTCTATGTGCCACGTGTTGAGTTGTGATTGACTGGCACTGTTAGTTTTGCTTGCTTTGATCTGAAGCTAATCTGACTATCCAGATTGCAACTAAGCTATATTTATGCCCCTAATTACCCCATAAACCCTAAAGGGCCGTCATTATCATAATTTTCCTCAATATTTAGAGCTAAAAAGAGAAAAAAAAAATACAAAAAAATTCATTAGGGGATACAATTTTGGTGGAGATTAAATAAGAGATTAACACTTCAACACAAGAGATTGATTGTATTTCTTCTTCTACTCTTTTATTTATCAATTTCTATATCTTCCTTTATGAAAAATATGAGCTTTATGAATACAATTATGTGTAGTTAATTTATTAATCTATAGATCTTATGAACCCAATTTTCACCATGTGATGATCTAATATTTTACTTTAATTATAATTATAATTTAATTATATTATTTAATCTAATTTTTATGCTATTAATTGTTTGACCAAAAATTTATCTATAGAGGTAATTAAATAGATTTGAGAGAATTATTTAATTGTTTGTCTTGATTAAATAACATGCATAGTTTCTAGGCAGAGATGTATGATTCTTATGTATTTGATCCATAATTGATGAGCTTAATGAGTAGTATGCAATTTAATTGGCATGATAGTATGATTAAATTAATTACTATATGGTGTTTAGTTTACTTGAGAGAGGAATACATACTAAATTAGATTAAATCGATCATTTAATTATTAGATAATTATATTGGGCGATTTTAGCGATTCGTATGTTTAGAAAATTGGGGGATTAAGTATTCTTAGATATTTTCTCATATATATTCTTAGTTACCAAAACTGATTTAATTAATTATTCCTATTTATTTTTACTTATTTTAATTTTGTTTCCTTAAAATATAAAAACAAAAAAAATTATTTTTATTTTTTTTAATTTTAAAAATTAGTTTCTAATAAAATAATCTATGTAAGAATGATCTTTTCTTATCATTATATTACTTGTTGCGATACATATAATTGAGTATTCACTGTACATATAATTTGTGTGGTGATCAAGTTTTTGGCGTCGTTGTTGGGATTATAAATATTAGAAATTAATACTTTTATTATTATTATTTTTTATTTTAGTTATTTTGCTTTACTTTAATTTTAATTTACTTATTTTTTTCCTCACTTATTTATTTATTTATTTTAGTTATTTTTTTAACTTTAATTTGTTTTGGTTGTTTAGTTTTTTATTTTTATTTATTTTTAATTTAGACACATTCTTTAGTGTTATTAGAAGCATAGAGTAGAAAATGACTAGCAATAATTTTCAATGTTCAATTGATAGAATGATAGCCACAAGAAGAGTAGGTGGAATGCATAAGGTAAATGATATCATGACACTTACAATTCAAGTTTCATCTTTGGTAAATCTTTTAAAGGTTCAAAACTCGCCAGCGAGTATAAACTAGGTCCAAGATTCAAGGGTGTCGTATGTGTTTTGTGATGGAGTCCATTTGTTTGATAATTGTCCAAATAATCCTATATCAGTATTTTATGTGGGTAATGTGATTCGAGACACTAATCTATACTCAAACACATATAACCTAGGATGGAGACAACATCCAAATTTCTCTTGGAATAACAACAATCAAAGTGGTAATTAATTCAATTGTCAATCATTTCCACCATTTAGTTTCCAACAACCACAACAATTACAAGCCCAAGAATTTAAAAGAAGCCACCTATTGAGGACAATACAAATGCCTTAATGGGGATGATGAAAGACTTCATCTAATCATTTAATGCAAAAGTGTCAACTCAAGAGGCTTCAATTCAAAATTTGGAGAACCAAATGTGGCAACTTACTCAGGTTATAAGTCAAAGGCCTCAAGGTAACTTTTCAAGTGACACAATTGTAAAGCCAAGAAGAGAAGGTGAGAATCATTGTAAATCATTAAACTTAAGGAGTGGTAAAACTTTAAAACAAGAAAATAAGACTCAAAAGGATAAGGAGGACTATGAGACTAAAAAGGATAAGGATGACTATAAGACTAAAAAGGATAAGGAGGACTATGAGACTAAAAAGGATAAAGAGGACTATGAGACTAAAAAGGATAAGGAGGAACCGAAAATTAAAAAGGATGAGGAGAAATTAGTGGATAAAGAGAGTAATGGAAAGGAAATAATTCAACCAAAAAAGAGCAACCTATACAAACCCACTATTCCTTTCCCTCAAAGACTACAAAAGTAAATACATAGTTTTCAAAACTTTTGGAAGTCTTTAAGAAGTTGCACATGAACATATCATTTGTAGATGCACTTGAACAGATGCCTTTATATGCCAAATTTCTAAAGGACATCTTGTCTAAAAAAGGAGGCTTGGAGATAATGAAATAATAACCTTAAATGAAGGTTGTAGTGCCATCCTTGCTAGAAAACTACCCCAAAAGTTGAAAGATCAAGGTAGTTTTAACATTTCTTGTACAATTGGGAACATCCACTTTAAGAAAGCATTATGTGACTTGGGTTCTAGCATTATCCTTATGCCATTATATCTTCAAGAGATTGGGGATTGGTAAAGCCAAACCAATTTTAGTAACATTACAAATAGTAGATAGATCAATTAAGAGACCTTAGGGTGTTGTACAAGCTGATGTGCTAGTAAAAGTAGACAAATTCATCTTTTTCGTAGACTTCATTGTGCTAGACATGCAGGAGGACCATGAAGTTCCTATCATACTTGTCTATCCATTCTTAGCAACCGGAAAAGCACTCATTGATGTACAAAAAGGTGAACTTACAATAAGAGTGAAAAGATAAACAAATAATGTTTAAAGTTTTTAAAGAATCTGAACCCCCTAATATTGATAATGCTAATGAATGTTTAAGGATAAATGTTACTAATTATCGGAATAACTTAATAGAATCTGTTGAGTCACCCACACTTAAGACTGTTACTCATGTTGCTATGAACAAGGACATAAACTCACCAAAAATTAACTCAACCTATTTTAACTTTGAAAGTGTGGAATCAAAGGTTGATATTGTAGACTATATGAACTTTTTGGAGGACGCGCCTCTTATATGTGTATCAAAAGTGATTATGAAATATTTTGTAATAGGATCTAAACTCAAACTATTATTTTAAGGGACACCAAGTTTTGACCTCACACTTTTACCATCCCATCCCCAATCAAGTAGGAAAGTGAAAGAGTCAGGTGGAGAGGTTAAAAAGATGTTGGAAATACATAAATTGGATGAGTTACGGTAGAGTGCTTATAAGAATGCCTAAAAGTTCAAAAGGAAAACAAAAATATGGCATGAGAAGATAATTGAGCACCATGTTTGCTAGCCAGAACATAAAGTATTATTGAATAAATCAAGACTCAAGCTATTTCCAGGTAAACTCAAAAGTAAATGGACACAAAGGGATGTGCCTTAGGACTTGATATGATCATCTAGTGAAGGACGTCAAACGTGATGCTTGTTGGAAGGCAACCCAACGTTATTTTACTTATATTTTCATTGTTTTTTCTGTAGGTGAATAAATGTGGAGAGTAATAATGCAATAAGATTGAGCATTTTCAGCGACAGATGTGGTGTGCCATGACTAAGGGAGTTTTATTTCCTTTTACTTTTTCATATTTATATGTGCACACTAGGGATCATGTGTAATTTAATTTTGGGGGAGGGAACTTCATTCTCTACATTAGTATTTACTATGCATTTTAAACTTTTTAGGGAATTTTGTTTTAATTCTTTGGATGTTTTTAATCATGATTTAGGTAAATTTTGATAAATATATGGAAACTAAATGCATTCATGCTTGATATGAAACATATGAACTCAATGATAAAAATTAGTTGTCATGACTATGATAAGGAATGTAACATATTTGTTAAGATATTTACATTAATCATGTGATATGATTGCTAGATTTGATTGGATTCATTCAAATGTTTACGCATATGTTCATGATTGATTTTTGTGTCCTTATTGAGAGAAAATTTGTAGTGAGTTATGCGAGTCGATGATATCTACCAAGTTTTAGAATTTATTTAATCACCCTTGAGGTGAAATCCTAAATAGTATTTAGCAAGAGAAATAATTTAGGCCATATTTGGATTGATTGAGCCTTTCAAGCTAACCATTGTTAATATCTTTAGTCACTCATTTAAGCCTAACAAAGAATCATTCATATCTTTAAGCCACATTTAATACCTAACTAATAAGTATTACCTTTATCTTTGCACCTTTAGCATGCATGAAAAGAAAAAAAACTGCAATCATGTGTTATGCTATAGAGTATGGTGAAATTTAATGCATCCTAAAAAAGAAGAAGTAAAACTCACAATACAATTATCCCTCTAAAGAAAAAGAAAAATAGAATTGAAAATAAGTTTGGGGGTGTTGTGAAGTTACAAAATAAAAAGAGATAAAAGAGATGTGGAATACAAGAATATGAAAAGAATCATAAAAGAGAGTGCACTGAAATATCAAGTAAAAGCTCAATTGTAGTTAAAATGTACAGGACGAAAAAAAAGCTGAGTTGTGGAAAGAGCCTAAGTTTTTCATTTATGGACCCCCCCCACTTAAGCCTTACATTACAATCATATAAAGTCCTTATTGATCTTGAACTAAGTGTATATTTATATCAGTGGAGAGGGATGTGAAAAATAAACTTATGAGACTTGTTCTAAGATTGAATTGATTAGCATACATAGGTTGATTTCAAGAGTGCATTGGATGATATTATATGCAGTACGTACACACGAATTAATTTTTCAAAAACCTTGCATATCCTTGTATAGATGGAATGTTGATTGATAAATATGTGAACCTCTTTATCATAGGATTGTATGAATTTTGAGAGGGATAGTTTTTGTGAAATAAGCATGTACTAATAGAAGTATATTTATGAATATACTACCAATGTTATTTTATTTAGTTATACTTGGCTTTACGTGAGGACAAGAAAAGAGTTAAGTTTGGAGATGTGATCACTCTATGAAAGTAAAGTCATTAGCGCACTTTTTTACTTAATATTTACTTGTTTCATTCAATAAATAGTATTTTTGGGGCCAAAAATATTAAAATAAAAACTTTTTAGTTAAAAAGGGGAAAAATATATTTTTTGAAATATTTTGGGATTTTTCTAGAATTTTATGGACTTTTTATGAATTTTTAATGTAAGACCAATCAGGAGTTGCCACATGGCATGCCAAGTAAGCACAGGAGCTAACTTAGAAAGCCACACGATTTCCACGTAAGCAGGGATAGCGAATCACGTTACACCGCATGTGAGGAGGACGAATTGCTTGCCACGTGTTAGCATGGCGTTCGATTTGAGTTAGGTGATCAATCAAACCCCCCTACCATGTGTTGTCAGGCCATTGCTTCTTGTGTTTCATCTATGCACCACGCCATCCCTTTCTATGAATCACGTTGCGTCGCACTCTGATTTGTACAATGAATTATGTGTGCCATGTGTCAAGCTATGATTAATTGGCACTGTCAGTTTTGCTTGTTTTGATCTTAGCCTTTGATTTAAAGCTTATCTGACGATTCAAATCACACTTGAGCTATATTTAAGTCCCTCATCACTCTATAAAACCTAAGGGGTCATCATTAGCATAATTTTGGTCAATTTTTGGAGTTAAAAAGAGAAAAATATAGAAAAATTCAAAAAGGGATACAATTTTTGTGAGATTCAATAGGATATTAACACTATAATTCAAGATATTGATTGTATTTCTTCAACTCGTTTCTTTATCAATTTTTATGTCTTCTTTTATGAAAAATATGAGCTTTATGAACACAATTATGTGTTGTTAATTTATTAATCTACGGATCTTATGAACTCAATTTTCATCATATGATGATCTAATATTTTACCCTAGTTATAATTATATTTTATTAATATTATTTAATCTGATTTTTATGCTATTAATTGTTTGGTCAATGATTACAACACATGAAGTGTGTGCAATGAATACACAAGTATACATATCACAAAAGGTAATATAATGATAAAAAAATCGTTCCCACATGGATTATTTTATTAGAAACTAATTTTTAAAACTAAAAAAATAAAAATTAATATTTTTGTGTTTTTATATTTGAAGGAAGCAAAATTAAAATAATTAAAAATAAATAGCAATAATTAATTAAATCTGTTTTGGTAACTAAAAAGATATATGAGAAAATATCTAAGAATACTTAATCCCCCAATTTTATAAACATGTGAATCGCTAAAATCCTCTCGATATAATTATCAATTAATTACATAATCAATTGAATCTAACCTAGCATGTATTCCTCTCTCAAGTAAACTACACACCATATAGTAATTAATTTAATCACACTCACATGCCAATTAAATTGCATACTACTCATTAAGTTCATCAATTATAGATCACATACATAAGAATCATACATCTCTACCTAAAGACTATGCATATTATTTAATCCAGACAAACGATTAAATAATTCTTTCAAATCTATTTAATTTCCTCTATAGATAAATTGTTGGCCAAACAATTAATAGCATAAAAACCAGATTAAATAATATAATTAAATTAAAATATATAATTGGGGAAAAATATTATATCATCATATGGTGAAAATTGGGTTCATAAGATCCCTAGATTAATAAATTAACTACACAAAATTTTGTTTATAAAGCTCATACTTTTTATAAAGGAAGACATAAAAATTGATAAAAAAAGAGTAGAAGAAGAAATACAATCAATCTCTTGAATTGTAGTGTTAATCTCCTCTTGAATCTCCACCAAAATTGTGTCCCTTCTTCAATTTTTCTGTATTTTTCTCTCCTTTTAGCTCAAAAAACTGACCAAAATTATGCTAATGATGGCCCCTTCAGGTTTATGGGGTGATTAGGGGCTTAAATATTGCTCAGGTGCCATAGAATCATTAGATCAACTTTAGATCAAGGTGTTGAGATCAAAACAAGCAAAACTGATAATGTCATCCAATCACAACGCGACACGTGGCAGAGGAATTTCACTGGGAAAATCAAAGAGCGATGTGTGGCAAGGAAGACCGGTCAGAGTCAACACTCGTTGAGTCAGCACCACGTGGCATGACATGATTCACAAAAACGAATTGAATAGGAACGGATGGAAATCGACAAGCAATCGAGTGATGTCACGTGGTAGATAAATTTAACCCACTTTGAACTAAGATTGAATGTCGTGCTGACACATGCCATGCATTTTTTCCTCCTCACACACGGCGTGGCATGATTCGCTCTCGATGCTTACATGGCATCCACTTGGCTTGCTCAGTCAGCTCACATGCTTACGTGGTAGGCTATGTGGCAACTCCTTATTGGTCCTGCATTAAAAATTCATAAAAAGATCAAGAAAAATCCAAAAAATTCCAAAAATTATATGTTCATCCCTTTTTCACTAAAAAGTTTATATTTTAATATTTTTTGCTTCGAAAATAATATTTATTAAATAAAAAGTAAATATTAAGTAAAAAAAAGTGTGTTAATTAATGACTCTACTTTCATAGAGTCATCACACCCCCAAACTTAAATCTTTGCTTGTCCTCAAATAAAGCCTAGTATAACTAAGTAAAATAACATGGGTAGTATATTCATAAATATACTTCTATTAGTACATACATAATTCACAAAAACTATCTGTCTCAAAAGTTGTACAATCCTATGATTAGAAGGTTCACATATTCATCGATCAACGTTCCATCAATACATGGATATGCAAGGTTTTTGACAAATTGATTCATGTGTGTGTGATGCACATGATATCATCCAATGCACTCATGAAATCAACCTATATGAGTATACTAATCAATTCAATCTTAGAACAAGTCTCATAAGTCTAATTTTCACATCCCTCTCCACTAATATGAATATGCACTTAGCTAAAGATCAATAAGGACTTTACATGGTTGTAATGTAAGGCTTAGGTGGGGGGTCGATAAATGAAGACATTTAGGATCTTTCCACACCTTAGCTTTCTTTTTGTTCGTCATGTACTTTTTAACTACAATTGAGCTTTAACTTGATATTTCAATGCACCTTCTTTTGTCATTATTTTCATATTCTTTTAATACACATCTCTTTTCTCTTATTATTTTTTGTAACTTCATAATACTCCCAAAATTATTTTCAATTATATTTTCTTTTTCTTTAGAGGGATAATTGTTTGTAAATTTTGCTTCTTCTTTTTTAGGGTGCATTACATTTCACCTTATTCTATAGCATAACACGTGATTGCATTTTTTTCTTTTCATACAAGATAAAGGTGCAAGGGTAAATGTAATACTTATTATTTACACATTAAATATGGCTTAAAGATATAAAAGGTTCTTTGTTAGGCTCAAACGGATGACTAAAGATATTAACAATGGTTAGCTTGAAAGGCTCAATTAATCCAAATAAGGCCTAAATCATTTCTATTGCTAAATACTAATTAGGATTTCACCTCAAGGGATGAATAAATAAATTCTAAAACTTGGTAGATCTCATCGACTCGCATAACTCACTACAAAATTTCTCTTAATAAGAACACAAAAATCAATCATGAACATATGCATAAAACTTTGAATCAATCCAATCAAATCTAGCAATCATATCATATGATTAATGTAAATATCTTAACAAATATGTTACATTTCTTATCCTAGTCATGAAAATCAATTTTTATCATTGAGTTCATATGTTTCATATCAAGCATGTATGCATTTAGTTTCCATATATTTATCAATATTTACCCCAATCATGATTAAAAACATCCTAAAAATTAAAAAAAAAGATTCCCTAAAAATTTAAAATGCATACTAAATACTAATATAGAGAATGAAGTTCCATCCCCAAAACTTACATTACACATTGTCCCCAATGTACACATATAAATATGAAAAGGTAAAAGAAAAGAAAACTCTCTTAGTCTTGGCACACCACATCTGTCGTTGAAATGCTCATATGTCATTGATATGACCGTCTAGTCAAGGAAGTTATAATAATATAACATTGTGTTGCCTCCCAACCAGCGTCACATTTAACGTCCTTGACTAGACGGTCATATCAAGTCCTAAGGCACATCCCTTTGTGTCCATTTACTTTTGAGTTTTCTTGGAAACAGTTTGAGTCTTGATTTGTTCAGTAATAATTTATGTTCTGGTTCGTAAACACGGTACTCAATTCTCTTCTCATGCCATACTTTTGTTTTATTTTTGAACATTTTGACATTCTTATAAGCACTCCACCATAACTCATCCAATTTATGTATTTCTAACAGCATTTTCACTTCTCTATTGGACTCTCACTTTCATACTTGATTGAGGATGGAAGGGTAAAAGTATAGGGTCTAAATTTTGTGGCTCTTTAATTGATGGTTTGATCTTAGATCCTATCTCAAAAAATTTCATAATTTCCTTTGATACACACATAAGAGGCACGTCCTCCAAAAAGTTCACACAGTCCACAATATCAACCTTCGATGCCATACTTTCAAAGTTAAAACAAGTTGAGTTATTTTCTGGTGAGTTTATGTCCTTGTTAATAGCATCATGTGAAACAGTCTTAAGTGTGGGTGACACAACAGATTCTTTCAAGCTATTCCCACGATCAGTAACATTTATCTTTAAACATTCATTAGCATTATCAATATCAAGGGGTACAGATTCTTTAAAAACCTTAAATATTACTTGTTCATCTTGCACTCTTATTGTAAGTTCACCTTTTTGTACATCAATGAATGCCCTTCCTGTTGCTAAGAATGGACGACCAAGTATGATAGGAATGTCACGATCCTCTTCCATGTCTAACATAATGAAGTCTATTGGAAAGATGAATTTGTCTACTTTTACTAGAAAATCTTCTACCACACCCCAAGGTTTCTTAATTGATCTATCTACTATTTGTAATGTTACTAAAGTGGCTTTACCAACCCCCAATCTCTTGAAGATTGATAATGGCATAAGGTTAACGCTAGAACCCAAGTCATATAATGTTTTCTCAAAGTGGATGTTTCCAATTGTACAAGGAATGTCAAAACTATCTGGATCTTTCAAAATTTGGGGTAGTTTTCTAGCAAGGATGGAATTACAACCTTCATTTAAAGTTATTATTTCATTATCTCCAAGCCATATTTTCTTAGACAAGATTTCCTTCAAAAATTTGGCATAAGAAGGCATATGTTCAAGTGCATCTGCAAATGATATGTTTATATGCAACTTCTTGAAGACTTTCAAAAATTTTGAAAACTGCATATTTGACTTTTGATTTTTGCAATCTTTGAGGGAAATGAATAGTGGGTTCATAGAGGTTTCTCTTTTTTGACTGAATTATTTCCTTTCTATTACTCTCTTTATCCTCTAATTCCTTCTCATCCTTTTTAGTTTCTAGTTACTCCTTATCCTTTTGGGTTTCATGTTCCTCCTCTAAAGTTTTTTCATTCCTTATGTCTATGGTGTTGTAATAGTCCTTACATTCTCTTCTTGGGTTTACAATTGTGTCACTTGGAAGGTTACCTTAAGGCCTTTGACTTATAGCTTGAGTAAGCCATTTGGTTTTTCGAATTAAAGCCTCTTGAGTTGACACTTTTGTATTAAATGATTGGATGAAGTCTTTCATCATCCCCATTAAGGAATTTATATTGTCCTTAGTAGGTGGATACTTCTCTTGGGCTTGTGATTGTTATGGTTGTTGAAAACTAGGTGGTGGAAATGATTGATGGTTGAATTGATTACCACCTTGACTGTTGCTATTACTCCAAGAGAAATTTGGATGTTGTCTCCATCTTGGGTTATATGTGTTTGAGTATGAATTATTGTTGCAGTTCACATTTCCCACATAGAATATAGATTCGGGATTATTTGGACAATTATAAAAAAAATGAGTTCCTCCACAAAACACACATGGCACTCCTAAATCTTGGACCTGGTTTATACTCACTAACGAGTTTTAAGCCTTCAAAAGATTAACCAAAGATGAAACTTGAGCTGTAAGTGCTGTGATATTATTTACCTCATATACTCCGGCTACTCTTCTTATGGCTGTCATTCTGTCCATTGGCCATTGATAATTATTACTAGTCATTTTCTCAAGTAAATTATAAGCTTGATTGTAAGATTTGGCTAGCAAAGCTCCATTATCATATTCATCAACAACAATTCTTGTTTAAGCATTGAGACCATTGTAAAAAGTCTCCATTTGAATCTAAGAAGGAATACCATGATGAAGATACTTCCTTAGCAATTCTTTGAATCTTTCTCATGCTACATATTGATAGGAAGTAATTCCATTCCTAAGCTTGGCATTCTTTGTTGGTGGGAAGTATTTCATCAAGAATTTCTAGGCCAAACCATTCCAAGTTGTAATGGAATTAGGGGGAAAAGAGTTTAGCCAAGCTCAAGAATGGTCTCGTAAAGAGTAAGGGAACAATCTAAGCCTAAATGCCTCCTCGGTCACACCACTAAACTTAAATGAATCTACAAATTCAATAAACAATTTGAGATGAAGATGAGGATCTTCTATTGGTAATCAGCTGATTTTTCCAACTGTTTGTAGCATTTGAAACATCACTGGCTTTAGTTCAAACTGATTAGCTTGAATGCTTAGCCTTTTAATACTTGGATTCAACCCTTCCAACGTAGGTATTTCATATTCATTCATAGCTCTATCTCAATCATTCATCAAAAGCATTTGATTGTTCAAGTTTAGCTCATTATTGTTATTGTTAATGGATTAGCCATTTCTTCCACTTGGGTGACTTGTTGCTTTATAATATATCTCAACGTATGCTCAATTTCAAGATCTAAAGGTAAGATTTCTCCCTCACGAACTCTACTCATGTAATAGACTTAACTATGTTTCTACGATACTGAAGAAGATGTCTAAATAAAAACTAAATACAAATTAAAAACAATAAACAACTAAATAAATAAATAAGTCAGTAAAAGAAAATAAATGAATTAAAATTAAAATTAAAGTAAAGAAAAAAAATTAAGAAAAATAACTAAAATAAAAAAATTATTAATTTATAATATTTATAATCCCTAACAATGGTAACAAAAACTTGATCACCATACACGAAGTGTATGCAATGAATATACAAGTATACATATGGCAACAAGTAATATAATGATAAGAAAAAATCGTTCTCACGGAGATTATTTTATTATAAACTAATTTTTAAAACTAAAAAAATAAAAATTAATATTTTTGTGTTTTTATATTTGAAGGAAGCAAAAGTAAAATAACTAAAAGTAAATAGCAATAATTAATTAAATCAGTTTTGGTAACTAGAAAGATATATGAGAAAATATCTAGGAATATTTAATCCCCCAATTTTCTAAACATGAAAATCGCTAAAATTCCCCTAATATAATTATCAATTAATTACATGATCAATTGAATCTAACCTAGCATGTATTCCTCTCTCAAGTAAACTACACAACATATAGTAATTAATTTAATCACACTCTCATACCAATTAAATTGCATACAACTCATTAAGTTCATCAATTATGGATCACATATATAAGAATCATACATCTTTGCCTAGAAACTATGCATGTTATTTAATTAAAACAAACAATTAAATAATTCTCTCAAATCTATTTAATTTCTTCTATAGATAAATTATTGGCCAAACAATTAATAGAATAAAAATTGGATTAAATAATATAATTAAATTAAAATATATAATTGGGGTAAAATATTATATCATCATATGGTGAAAATTGGGTTCATAAGATCCTTAGATTAATATATTAACTACACAAAATTGTGTTCATAAAGCTCATATTTTTAATAAAGAAGGACAAAAATTGATAAAGAAAATAATAGAAGAAGAAATACAATCAATCTCTTGAATTGTAGTGCTAATCTCCTCTTGAATCTCCCCCAAAATTGTGTCCCCTCTTAAATTTTCATGTATTTTTCTCTCTTCTTAACTGCAAAAACTTACCAAAATTATACTAATGATGGGCCCTTTGGGTTTATGAGGTGATTAGGGGCTTAAATATTGCTGAAGTGTGATACAGAGCGTCAGATCAGCTTCAGATCAAGGGCTAAGATCAAAACAAGCAACACTGATAACACCAACCAATCATAGCCAACACGTGGTAAAGGAATTTCATTGGGAGAATTAGAGAGCGATGCATGATAGGGAAGACCGATTAGAGTCAATAATCGTTGAGTCAGTGCCATACTATGCGATGTGATTTGCTGAAATGGATGGAATGCACATGAGTGGAAAGCGATGAGCAATCAGATGGCGCCATATGGCATATAAGTTAGACCCACTCCGAACTAGTATTGAATGTCGTGCTTACACATGCCATGTGTTTCATCCTCCTTACACATGGTGTAGCATGATTTTCTCTCCTTGCATACATGGCATCCGCTGGGCTTTCCCGTCAACTCCCATGCTTGCATGGCAGGCCACGTGGTAGCTCTTGATAGGCCATGTGTTAAAAATTCAAAAAAATTCCAGAAAATTCCAAAAAATTATATTTTCACCCCTTTTTACTAAAACTTTTATATTTTAATATTTTTAGCCTCAAAAATACTATTTATTAAATAAAACATGTAAATATTAAGTATAAAAAAGTGTGCTAATGACTCTACTTTCATAGAGTCATCAACCAACAATTTATCTATAGAGGCAATTAAATAGATTTGAGAGAATTATTTAATTATTTGTCTTGGTTAAATAACATGTATAGTTTCTAGGCAAAGATATATGATTCTTATTTATGTGATCCATAATTGATGAACTTAATGAGTAGTATGTAATTTAATTGGCATAAGAGTGTGATTAAATTAATTACTATATGGTGTGTAGTTCACTTGAAAGAGAAATACATGTTAAATTAGATTCAATTAATCATGTAATTAATTAATAATTATATTGAGGGGATTTTAGCAATTCGCATATTTAGAAATTAGGGGATTAAGTATTCTTAGATATTTTCTCATATATCTTCTTAGTTACCAAAACTGATTTAATTAATTATTTCTATTGTTTTTAGTTATTTTAATGTTACTTCCTTCAAATATAAAAACACAAAAAAAATTGATTTTTATTTTTTTTAGTTTAAAAAATTAGTTTCTAATAAAATAATCTATGTGGGAACAATTTTTTCTTATCATTATATTAATTGTTGCGATACGTATACTTGTGTATTTATTGCACACATAATTTATGTGGCGATCAAGTATAACATGTACTTCCAAACATATGAAGGTGCTTAACACTTGTCTTTTTCCATGCATGAGTTCATACGTAGACTGACAGTTGTGAGGCCTAAGAAAGCAACAATTCAATGTATAACAACAGTTCATAAGTAGTGTTGATAACTTGTACCCAAAAGTCTTAGGCTAAGTTTCTACTTGCCTATATAACTCTAGCCATCTTTTATATAACACTATTCTTCCTTTCAACAATTCCATTTTATTGAGGAATCTTGGGAGCAAAGAACTCATGTTGAATTCCCATTTCATCACAAAAGGCACTATATATAGATTTCTCAAATTCTATTCTATAGTCACTCTTAATTTTTATGATTGTACCAATGGATTAAAATTTGTCATTCTATAGCTTGATACACAAGGATTTAAACCGATCAAATGCTTCAGATTTTTCTCTTAGAAATAGAACCCAGGTGTGTCTAGAGAAATCACCAATAATAACCAGAATATACTTTTTCCCACCAATACATGTAGTTTGAATGGGACCCATAAGATCCATATGGAAAAGTTGGAGTGCCCTTGTGGTAAATAAGTGTTGATTCTTCTTGTATTGGCTTTTGCTTTGCTTTCCCATCTGACAAGGACCATAAACATGCTCAAGAATAGTGGAAATAGATGGAAGACTATAGATGACTTTAAAGTTCAAAATTTTCTTCACCAATTTATAGTTGACCTGACCCAGTTGTTAATGCCACAATTCTTCAATACTTACACTTAGCTTGTTGTACACAACTTTGGGAAGGTTCCTACACAACAACATTTATCCTCAAATCTGATACCTCTTACCAAAGTTCTACTTAACTCATTATACACAATGCAATCTATTTGAGTAAATTTTAAAGTGTGCTTGTTATCATAAATTTGGCTAATTCTAATAAGATTAGCCTTGAGTACTATCACATAGAGTACATCCTTGAGCTCAGGGATACCAAAGGTGTTGATAAATCCTCTATCACAAATAAATGCCTTGTTACCATCATTAAATGTAATAGATCTATCATTGGTAAGAACTAACTTGGTAAAGAAAGACTTATTATTTGTCATGTGTCTAGAGCAGTGTGAACCACATTGTAATTGAGATCTTGATCCTATGTAGCAACAACAAGAGAGGAATTAAATTCATTTAAAATAAACATCGCATCATTCTATAAGGTTATGGCTTCACTATTCAATGTGATTGAAATTCATAACATTTATTCCACATGAGTCAACATATCCTTGTCATGGGTATAAGAGTCTTTTTGACAGTTTGAAAATGTGAAGTAACATGAGTTGCAAGAAATAGGGTAGAGAGACAAGATTTGAGCACTCAAAACATCATGGATAAAATCATTAAAAATCTCAATGATAAGAGAATATTTCTTAATAGTAGCTAAGGTAGAGGAAGAGGGATGAACATCACTAAGTTGTGGTAACTTGTTACAACAACTATCTCCAAAGATCCACTTATTACCAATTTCAAGAGATTCCTTAATCTTTCTCTCAAAGTCAAACTGTTAAAGATTGAGTCTCAGCCAATTCATCTTTTTCTAGACGGGTGGATTCTAGAAGAATTACTTTAGCAGTATCAACTTCAAAATGAGCACGAAGTCTAACCAGTTTAACATCACATTCTTCCAATAAGGACTCTAGGATTTCCTTTTCCATCTTCCAAGACACAAACATCTTTCTTAAGTTTACATATGACATATTTATTACAAGATGACTCAGACATGCATTAATCTATGAGATCATCAAACTCTCTTTCTTGAATCATCTTCTCAAGCTCACTTATCTGAGCAAGACAATTTTCATTATCACATAGGAGAATCTAAATAAACTTGCTATGATTGTCCAAATTTAATTTCAAATTGTTCACAACTTCATCACCAAGCAATGTGAGATTGAGCAGTTGATTAGGGAGATTCAAATGCTAGCTTCTTATCTTTTTCAACAATATTATTATGGATCTTGGTCATAACCTTGTTCAAGTTGAGATTATCATACACAAGCTAGTCATAGACATCTTGTAGATATAAATATTCATTTCCACCTGTGTTAGTCCAATAAAAGGAAGTAGACAATGAATTCTTGAAATGGGAATCCATAAGATCAAGAATTCAAGAGTGATAGCCTCTATCTTTTCTGAAGATACACTTGTTTGAGGAACCCATCATATTTCTTTTCTAGAAAGTCTAACACTTTCTTAATAGTCATAAACTTAACCATATAGTAGAATCCTCTATAATGACAATTGATAAGGAGGTGTAACCTGTGACAATTTAAATTGTTGAGATGAAGCTCTTCTTTAATCTAGACATTAACAAGTCTCACCAGTCTTAGACACATATGTAAAGCATATCCATCTATCCTCAATCAAAGACCAAATATTATTGTTAGCATACCTCAAGTAGGGACATATCTGAGATCTCTAGTAAAAGTAAAATAATCCATTGAATTTAGGTGGTCCACTGAGCAACCCTTTCATACAATCCATTATAAGAGATTTCAAAGAATAAACACATAGAGTAAAGGGAAAGGATCAACATCGAAGCGAATAAGCCCTAATAGGGTGTACCCATTCTAATACTAATTGAAAGAGTCCACGACCCAGTACAAAATTAGGATAAAGAGGTACTGACTCCTAACAAACTCATCCCCACAAGCATAGAAAAGGATAACAGCTTAAAGCATAACACTTAATAGAAGCAATAATAATATAATATTGAATCAATAGATAACAATCAATAATATATATTATATGACAATTGGAAAGTAGATAAGTTATACAAAAGCATTCTAATCAGATTTTAAATGACAATATATTTTGACATACACAATTCAAACTCAGATTATACTAGCACAATAACAAAGTATCCATAACACGTGATATAATTAGGTAAACCCTATAAACACCATATCTATATGGTAATGTCCTCGGGTTACTTAAGGTAGCCACTCAATACCAAACAATACACTAATCAATAAATCATTTGCAAATATAAAAGAAATAAAACCACTATTTGATGACTATAAAAGTAGAATCATTAGCACACTTTTTTACTTAATATTTACTTGTTTTATTCAATAAATAGTATTTTGAGGCTACAAATAATAAATAAACTTTTTAGTAAAAAGAGGTAAAAATATAATTTTTTGGAATTTCTCGAAAGTTTTATGGATTTTTTTATGAATTTTTAATGCAGGACCAATCAAAAGCTACCATATGGCCTACTACGTAAGCAAAGGAGTTAACTGGGCAAGCCACGTGGATTCCACACAAGAAGAGACAACGAATCATAAATCACCACTTGTGAGGAGTGAAGAAGCACAAGACACATGTCAACACAACGTTCAATCCGAGTTTGAATCAGAGTCAAGCAACCCTACCACATGTCATTACCCTATTGCTCCCCGTAATCCACCAACGTGCCACATGATCTACATCTACGAATCACATTGTGTCACATGGCGTTAATTAAGCATGTGTTGACTCAGATTGGTTTCCCCTTCCACGCATCGCTTTCTAATTTGCCAAGTGAATTTTGTGTGCCACATGTCATACTGTGATTGGATGGCACTATTAATTTTTCTTTTTTGATCTTAGTCTTGATCTAAAGCTGATCTGACGGTCCAAATTTCACCTGAGCTATATAAAAGCCCCTAATCACCCCATAAACCCTAATGAGCCACCATTACCATAATTTTAGTCAATTTTTGGTGCTAAAAAGAGAGAAAAATACAGAAAAATTCAAACGAAGATGCAATTTTGGTGGAGATTCAAGAGGAGATTAGTACTACAATTCAAGAGATTGATTTTATTTCTTATTCTACTCCTTTCTTTATCAATTTTTATTTCTTTCTTTATGAAAAATATGAGATTTATGAACAAAATTATATCTATTTAATTTATTAATTTAGGGATCTTATGAACCCAATTTTTACCATATGATGATCTAATATTTTATCCCAATTATAATTATAATTTAATTATATTATTTAATCTGATTTTTATGCTATTAATTATTTGGCCAACAATGTATCTATAAAGGTAATTAAATAGATTTGAGAGAATTATTTAATTGTTTATCTTAATTAAAAAACAAGCATAGTTTCTAGGCAAAGATGTATGATTCTTATGTATGTGATCCATAATTGATGAACTTAATAAGTAGTATGCAATTTAATTGGTATGAGAGTGTGATCAAATTAATTACTATATGATGTGTAGTTTACTTGAGAGATGAAGACATGCTAAGTTAGATTTAATTGATCATGTAATTAATTGATACCTATCTGTTGGTTACTCATTCCTATGAATATTCTTTATTTTTCTATTGATATATACAATAAACTAATTAACCATGAGTCTTTTGGGATAAGTTTTTTGGTTGTTTATGTTTTTGTCTTTCAATGTAACCCGAGCTATCGAGATTTAAGCAAATATGGTTTCATCAGATCATAAGATAGTTCCACTATGTAAAATTTATTTTTTTTCTTTTGAGTGTTATGTAGCGAGAGAGAGGTTTTGCCACACGAATATGCCAAAAGGAGAGATTGTAAGGTTTATGATTGTTGGCGATATCCGTGAACAAAACATCAAAATACAATTTAATCTCTAGGTGAGTCCTTCAAGAATATTTTTCAAGCCAAAGAAACTATCGAGCTCCAATGAACACATCTCAGGTATATATCTATTCTTATACGCGTTAGATTTCATATTAGACATATAGGAACATTTTGCATATAGGTCACTCGATCTACCTTGATAAAAAATCCCTGAATTAATTTTCAATTGAGGTAGATCAATCAAGGTATTAATGTTCAATCGATCGAGCATTAGATCATTGAAAATTAAGTAGATTGATCTACCAATTTTAGAGTTTATTTTTATTATCCTAGATCGATCAAATTTTTTACCTTGATCGATCATGGTTCACTTAGATCGATTGAGTGGCCAAGTTATTAACTTTAACCTAATTTTTACTAGGCCAAACATTTCAATTAGTATTTCATCCCTGTTATTTGCTGCTCTATGAATTGTTTGATTGACAAAATTGTAATTGGACTTTAACCTAGAATTAGAGCTTCAATCCTTTCTATATAAAGAACTTAATGCTCCATATTTTAATTAATCACACTTGAATAAACTTTTGCATTCTAAGTTCTCTCTAAATCTATTTTGCAACAACTATTCTAGTAGGATTTTTTCATTAGTTAATTTATCAAATATTTTGTCGTTGTATTTGTTGGTTAACAAGCCTACGATACTTGATTATTATGCTTAAACATTTGTTCTAGTGTTTCTAGTGATTTGATTTCTCTATTATTTTATTAAATAATCTAACTAGGGTTATTCATTATTTAATCCACTCTAAGACATAATTTGCACTTATGTTATTGTGCTAACTTTTCAGATGCCAACTGAACGTGTTTGATAACTTGTGACTCAAGTTTATTAAAACATTGATTGAGTTCCAAACACCTTTTGGAGATTGTGAAAGAAAGCGGAAGTTTGTAAGTAAGTTACTTGGGGGAATTACTTTGGTAGATAGTTTGAGTCCTAGCCTTGTAGTCGAACATCATTTTTATAGTGGATAGTTTGGTAGTTCGATAAACTGATTTTTTTCTTAGGTCATTGTGTTAATCTAAGTTGTTTCTACCTAAAAAGCTTGGTGCTACTTTATTTTTATGTATCATTTAATTTATACGTGATTGTATGTCTACCTATATGTGAAAATTTTAATTTATTATATTTTTATTAATTATCTACCCTTTCTAGATAATTAAATCTATAACTAAATAAACTTTCACAAAAAACAAATACACTATAAAACATAACAAATACTTGTTATATGTGTTTAATTAGTTTCTCTCTTACTAATAATCAAGGTTGTTTCATGATAATATTCATATTTTAGAGGTTTCGATTTTGACACATCATGGTGACAATATTAACGAAATGTTAATGTCAAAAAAATATGATAACTATTAGTTAATGATATAAATATTATCAATAAAATATCATTATAATTTTTAATTTTTTAAATAATTTATCATTAAATATCTTTATTTAATTTTAGAACATTTTTATTTTGTTAATAAAATTTATTTATCATAAACATTTATACAATTGAATTTTTTAATAATTTAAATCATTATTTAAAATATTTTAATACCATAACTTTTATTTATTCTTAAAATAAATATGAAATACATTTATATTTATATGTAAGATAAATAATTTGAAAAATAAGTAATAAAAATTTTCATATTTTTTAAAAGTTTATTAAAATAATTATTTTATTAATATATAATATTCTTGAATTGTTTTCAAATGTTTCATCGACAACCTCGACACATCATTAACTTTTTTGATATTTTGACAAATATGAAATACCAATTTTTGATATTTTGACAAATATGAAATACCAATTTTTGATATTTTGACAAATATGAAATACCAATTTTTGATATTTTGACAAATATGAAATACCAATATTTCAAACTGTACTAGTAGTAGCCTCTATAAAAAAAAAAGATGACGAACTGTACTAGTAATAGCCTGGAATATAAGCAACCTCCGAGTCTCTGTCCCTCAACAAATGGGCTGAAGCTTCATGCTTTCAATTTTTTTCACAGGAGGAATGTTAAAGAGAGACACAAAGTTCCACACACATTTACAATCACACTAATCAATTCATGAAGTTATACATCATTGGCTAAACTACACTAATAGCTCCTATATTTTTCTAATTCTACAATTTGGTATCCTTATTATTTTTCTTATGACTTAGTCAATTATTCTAAGATTTTGACATATTTAGTGCCAAAATTAAAATAAACTCAAAATTGAACAAGTTAGAACTTAGCACATGCTGTCCATGTTGGAGGTTCAATTTTGGGAATAAGTTTGTTAACTAAAGAATAATGGGATCAAATTAGGGAATTGATATTTTTAGAACAAAACACACAAATGCCAGTACAATTACATATTTTATCTCACAATTTAATGCTCTAGGAATTTTAAAAATGAAAATATTGCTCTACCATTAATAAAATCTTAGATGGTATACAACAGATCCAATTAGCTCTGAAGAACTTTCCATATAACTTCTTATAGGGTATTACCTTGTGATAGAAACTAAACTGTCCCTTGTAATATAGAAACCTCTCTATCCCTTGGGATAGAAACGTCTGTGCAAGCCAACCAACGTTAGAGTAGAAAGGTTCTAATTACGGCTGTTTGCGTTTAAAAGATCCTCCAAACTCCAAAGCTAAAACATGCATCCAATATCCAGAAGCCAAGAGAGAATAAAAAAGAGCGTAACAAGACAAATAAAAATATATTACAGCCTCAAGGGATGATTCACCAAGGTAGTGGAGTGACAGTACAGTACAGTTGCGACTAGAGAGGTCCAAAAGCAACACACAAAACAGTCTAACAAGAGTAGTCTCTCATTTCAGTAGTGTCTTGATAATTGATTTGACATTAAGCTTTTTGAGGTCTGTATATGACTGCCCACAACCAACAAACATGACAAGAGCTCCAGATATGTAAACCATTGACAGTACAGCTCCAGATATGTAAACCATTGACAGTACAGCTCCAACCTAGATAACACATCAAAATTCAATTATAGAAAATTTTAAACGACATGGGGCAGAAACACCATCTAATGTATCCTTAAGAAACATTACAAATTCTAATCAATTGTCTTGTAGGCATTGAGAGAGCATGGGTTCAAACCCGTCATTATATATGCATGTGCTTGGGTGCATGAGTGTGTAACTGTTATTTCTAAAAAACAAAATCACTCTAAATCAGTCTGAAAATGATTTTCTACCTTATCATCAATAGTATCAAACTTGGTGAGCAATATCCCATCTATCAAGCTGGGGATAGGCGAAGTTGATAGGTCAGCTAATTTCTGCAGGAACAAGGGAAGTAGATTCAATAATTTTGGCAATATTGTTACAGCCAACCAATATAATCATATGACAACAAAGACCAACAATATGGAACTCAACCTGATTAAATTTGGAAAGCTGATCAACAGCATCATTCCCAACCAATGCCTCGCCAACAAACAATACCAGATCTGGATTGTTGAGGTTAATAAGCTTTGACAGTGCCCTCATTAATGGCTCATTGTCCTGTAAAAATAGTACAAAAACATCAGAAACAGAGAGCTGGAAAGGCCATTATATGCAACCATATCATCTTCTCTATAAAATAATTCAGCAGCAAATTGTTGACAACTCTAATTGATAATGATTATCATTCCTATATCCCAATCCCCAATCTCTATCCTACATGGTTCAAGCTTTAAGTAATTCCAATTGAATTTGTGAAAAATTAAAACAAGTGTTCGATTTAAGCAACAAAAAGATTGAGAAAACATAAAGACGGCAGTAGCTTGGAACACACCTGACAGTCAACACAAAAATATAAAATAGCAGTGAAATACACATATACTGCAAAATACATGCATTTGGCCAGCTGTATCAACAAGAACAACATCAGAACCATTGCGGGTGGCCTCTTGGATTGCTTCCTTTGCCACAACTGCAGGATCTTTCTCATAGCCCTTTTCAAATATAGGGATCTGACAGGGATATTTGTTACAAATTAATTATCACCATCTGATGTGCAAGAATGACATCCATGATTGTAAGAACAAAAAATGCATCCACAAAAGAGAGAAATAATTCCATAATGACATGCCTGGAGTCTACGTGCATGAGTTCGCAGCTGCTCGACAGCTCCTGAACGGAATGTGTCCAGGCAGCCATCATAACTTTAACATTATGCTGCTGAAGCCAGTAAGCAACCTGCGAAGTGACATTGGAAAATAACTTTCTGGTTATTATTTATGTCATCCATTATCCTTCTCTAAGTAGACAGAAAAAAAAAAGTAGCTAACCTTAGCTAAATTGGTAGATTTCCCAACTCCATTGACACCAACAAAAACAACAACATAAGGTTTCCTTTGCTCCCTGGCAGTGTGAACATCCCTTAGTATGTCAATGGATCGCTTAGGAGTTAAAATTCGAACTAGAGCTCCTTCCATTGCATCCTGCAATCATATTAATGTATCTAATGATTTCTCAAAATTAAAGTTTTGGGACAAACATAAATGAATGTGTGAATGAGTGAAAATGGCTAGAGAAATATGAAAAGAAATCAAAATGCAAACCTGCACGGTTGAAAATATCATGGTGAAAGAGGCCAACTTTTTACCTTCAAGACTTGCTGCAACCGATTCACAAAGTTTTTCAGCTATCTCCTCCACCTATGATATGTCACATCAAATATTTTAAGTGGTCATCCTCATAAATTGCAAATTTCGTATAATACAATCATCAATCATAAGACTAGAGAATAATGCAGTCCAGGAGAACTTACCATGTTCTTGGTCATCAGCCTATCCTTAAGGGCTTTTAAAGCAGGTTCAAGATCTGATTTCTCCAGATTTGCTTTCCCAGCAATACTGGAAAGATAGGTGGAAATGACAAAAAAAAAGGTTCACAGATATACATAACAATATAAAATTTCAATAAGCCTCAAATTAGCCATGCAGTAAAAACTTAGTGACCGAAGTTCCAGGTACTTCTCCAAAAGCCTTTTAAGGAAAAGTTAGAGAATGATGCATGTAAAGAAAAGAGCAAGTTTTAACCATCAGAAGAATCAAGCTATCTTTTCATGATCCAACAAGGCAAAAAAGTCATTAAATATGATCCAGATGAAAACTTGTTTATCACACAATTGCAACCAGGTTGAAACTCAAGAACAAAAAAGAGGGAGTTGAATCTGTTCGTACACACATATGCAAATATTCCCAACAGCTACTTTCAACTTTTCACAGATTTTAAATCTTAAGTTCGGAAAAAAACACAAAAGAACATGCAAAGGGTGAAGAAAAAGCTGAGACATTCATTATGTCCATACATTAAGAGACTACAATTGACTAACTAACCTATAGAAACTATGGGCAAAACAAGAAAGAAAAAGGAATCAGCACTACTTCTACATTGAAAAGGAGAAATTAACTATAGATTAATAACGACTTGAGGCAACTGAGCATAAATGATGGTTATGGTTATAAATTAGTCAAAATTGATCCCATATGCCAATTATACAAGCAATGTGGTTTCCTCAAGTTCTTGCCAGGTGAAGAGTTGACAAAAAAATTATCTTCCAAACATACCAACCATGAAAACAAAATAATGAAAAACATTCACGTCTCTTAGACAGAAGTTACATTCAAGGCATGACAGAACCCAGAAACTTGAGTAAAATTGGGGAAAAAGAAAATAATGTCCTTCCTAAAGAAATCATAAGTTCAGAACAGCACTCTTGATGGATGTATCGCATAAGTTGAACAACCTACAATTCAAATGCTGAACGTGGTGTTCTGAAGAGAATAGAACAACATGAAATGAGTAAAGAAATTTAACGAAAAACAAAAACTAGAATGATAAAACCTACCTATGGAACATAGATGAAAACCATCCCTTCTTCTTGGCATCAGGTTTTCTGTCTTTCCCAACTTCCTCCTCACTTTCAGTATCACTTTCACTACTAAAATCCTCTTCTTTGTCCATCATGCTTTCTCCATGATTTGTTGCCACAATCTCTATATTGTTCTCCCCATTCTCATCCACAGGATCCGTAAAATCTAGCTTTGCTTCACGAGGTGAATCATCCCACACTCTATTCTTCTTTGTTGCCTTTTTCTTCACCTCTACCTTGGAGGATTCTTTGCCGACAAGATTATCAGATTTCTTCACACCATTTACTTTAAGCTTCTGGAGTTTACTTACATCAAAAGCACCAACATTTGAACTTGTGTTCTCTTTACCACTAAAGGTACCATTAATCTTTAATGGTTCGTTCAGTATTAACATAAACACCATTAGAAAGACCATTCTCCAACTTACGACCCTTTGTGCTATCACTATCCCCACCATCATTTGTCAAACCACCACCACTTTTTTTCTTGCTTACTCCTTCAGTTCCAGCTTTCTGCAATTGTCCTTGCCTCTTATCACTAATTAAGGGCTTACCCACTTGCTTTGACTTCTTCATTTCCTCTGCACGGGCCTCAGCTTCCTTCCTAAGTTGCTTAAAAGTCTCATCGAAATCATTATAGGTCGTCCTTTTAGGGTCATAAATCTCCGAAAACTCTCGCTTCACCATTGAAAGGAGATCATACACATACAAGAGATTGAGGATACGCTGATAAGCAGCTAGAAATACAAGGCCCAGCTCGTTATGGAATGTCCATTTTAGGTTGTATGCGGCTCCTGGAACATCATAATTGTAAGATGATGAACCAGATCTTTCCTCTAATAGACAGGATCTGATCAAGGTATCAATCGGCGACCCTTTAAGAGCATTGCCAAGTTCCTTACAAGTCCAGAGGATTAAACCTCCTCTTGTAAATATCAGTAATTGTTCTAACATCTTCTAACTATTAATTTACACCCTTCAATCATAAATAACAGAAATTCGAAATTCAGATAACCATATAAAAGGAAAAAAGAAAACACATGCACTAATAATGATCGTTATTAAAACCAAGTCGATAAATCAGGATTGATTTCGCGGAGATCAAAGCGTAAAACAATTTATAGATTCGTCAAATTCAATCTATCACAGAAATCAACTCTCTCAAAAACCCAAAAAGACATAATAATTTTTTTTCTAGAAGTCAAGTATTTGAAGAATCCTTGAAATTCAATAGATAGATAAAAAAGCGAATAATGAGGGAATCAGCTAATCCCTTAAGATCTACCAATCGATATAGCGATTCAATTATAAAAAAGAATTTCAAACATAAAAATCGCACGAATGGAGAATTAAAGATCAGAAAATACCTGTTTTTTTCGTTGGAGCTCTAAAAGACCCTTAAAAAAGGAAAAAGAAAATTGGAATATATAAAAATTCTGTAGTAAGAACAGGGAATTGAAAACAAGGATATTTGGTGAAGACTTGGCCATTATATAGTCGGAGGATTGGAGTCTTGGAGGCATAAGGGCCTCGAGACTTGTCGTACGAGAGTAGGTCGGTAATAAGAAGGAAGAATCTTAACTTCACAAAAACGACAATATTTACCCGCCCGCCGGCCGCCGCCACCTCAATGCCACAGTGTCGTTGAAATGCGGGATCTACGTATATTTACCCACAGTATACATTTTAAAAAATGTATTTCCAAAATAGGGATAACTCTATTATGAAAACTTTTTAAAAAGTTGCATTTCAACATTTTTAAAGTGATTCTGCAGGAGCAAAAATTTAATTTAAAAAATAAATATTTTTAATATATATAATTTACTTTGATATTAATATTTATTATTTTAAAAATATTAATTTTCTTAATAAAATTAATACGTATATCCTTTGCTTTCATATGTTTCATAAGATGGAATTCATATTTGCCAAAGTAAATAATAGTAAGAGTTATGGGTATTTATAATTAGGTGTGGTTCAAAACATTTTAAATATTAAAAAAAATTATACCAGACATTTTCATTGATAAAAATCAAATTGAATTAGATTAAATTAACTCAAAAATTAAAGTTAATTGGACCAAATTTACTAAAAATGTGTTTGATTTTTGAAAGATTTTTATGGAATAGTATTTTAACAAATATTTATTTCTTTAAATTAAATGATATTTAGTATGATTCGAATTTATGATTAAAATAAAAAATGATAAATCTTACCATTACGCGAATAATGTAAGGAAAATTTCATATTCTTTTAATTTCTTTCTTTCTTTCCCAAATCTTGAACCAATCACTTTAACATTTTGATAAAGTTAATATGATTGATAAAATATTTACTTTTTTTTAATGAATGATTGTAATCTTTGTAGATGACAAGTCTCAACAAGTGCACAAAAATATCTTAAAAAATTGTCATTTTTATAGCACATTTTTTATCTAGTCTCTCAAATATAAATATTATTAAATAAAAAAAAGTTATACAAAACGATAATTAATAAAACCTATAATTAGGCTTTCTATTAGCATCCGAATGAACAAAAAACTAGTGAATTGTGGAGCATCCCACAACTATATCGCAATACAAATACTAGAAACCTTAGAGACTATACTATCAATTACATCATTGTCCTCTTTATAAATATGAGAACATTGGAACTCTATACAAGCAACTTTCTCTAAGTAACCAGCCCAAGCAAAATACCATATCCATGACATTGATAATGATCGAGATTGAAAAAGAGTGAAAACTAGAGACCAACTCCAACTAAAGTCTCAGCCATCCAAAAGTGGTAGCACATTTCACCACTTGAACAACTATCACAAATTATGCCTCAAAATCATATGAAACACCAAGTAGGAAACATAAACATCCTCCTAACAAATGATTTTGAGGTACAAAAAAAACTCACACAAATAGATAAGCCTTGTGATCCAAAAGCAACAGCATATGTATAAACCTTTATAAACCTTTATAACATGTACAATCCATGGAGCCTATCGTCGGATGCCTTGTATCCATAGATATCGATGAACTCGAATATCATCCATTGTATTTTGCATGGATTCGTACTATGATAGACTCCCCTAATGAATAAATTACCAAATTATGGGAAATGCAGAATTTAGAGTTGTTTGTTTGTCTTCTAATTGATAATCATTTATATTTTTCCATAATACCCAAATGACTAAAAGAATCCCTACTTTTCATAAATTACTAAACTGTGGCACAAAGTCTATTATCATTGCGCATGGCCATAAAATGAGAATGGAAGATTTGTGTATGGCTGCCTATCAAAAAAGAAGCATAAAAGATCATACAATGAACCTACAAAATGACAACTCAAAAAAAGGTGATAGATAGTTTCCTCAGCTAAGCCACATAAGGAGCATCAAGAGTGGAAGGAATGTCCCTTCTTCTTTTACTAAAAATTAGTGTGAAGTTTGTTTTGTATAGTATGCTAGAGTAAAATGGGCCATAAGGGCGATATGAAAGGTTAACTCATTGAAAATTGGAAAAAAGATCCATTATCTCATTTTGTACATGCAATACTTTGATTCTCCTTATGTGTTTTAGTTGAGGAAATGTTCAAGGTGAGTTTGCATATCTGTTGCATGTAGATTGTATTTGTTTGTGCTACATGTTGGTTGTGTTTAGCCAATCAATGTGCACTTAAGTAGGGTAACATGATAGTATTTGGATAGACTACACATTGTTTATGCATTATATGTTCACGAGATATGTGCTTGTTTCATGTGTGCAGGTTACAGGTATAGGTTAAAGTCATTAAGCTTCAAATGTGCTCTGTGCCACTATGTTGAGGCCTTCATGCCTTAGTTGGATGAATTTAGATGCATCAAAGTGTTGATGAGTTGATCAAAGAAGATGGATGGAGCGCATAAGATGGTTGCTCTTGGTGTAGGTGTATGATGCACAAAATTGTTGCTTACAAATTTTGTATGATTTATAAAATAACTCACAAGTGCATAAATCACTTATAGAATATGATAAATATAATTTCAACGTCGGTTTAAAGAGGAATTATGTGGTTTTTAAATAATTCAAAAAATTCTTGAAAATGAAATTAGATAACCTAAACATCTTATCATGTTATTTTTTGGTTGAGTTTCTAAACTACTGATATAAAAGTACAGATAGGTTCAATAAACATTTATCATACTATGAAAAATTTATGGATATATTAACTATTTGGTTATGCTTCCTCAATATTAACCAGGTTATTAAATATATGAATTAAGATTATTGATTTTCTCTTATATATATAAATAGAAGATTAATTAAGTCTATCATTTGTTATTAATAAAAATCACTTACTACCTTCACTTTTTCCTAACAGTTAATTTTAATTAAATTACAAATCTTTTCTAAGAAATTAATGAACCATTCGATTGCTTTTTTCGGTCTAGTCTAACAATTTAAATTCATATCAAGGTATCTAAGTTAGGTTTATAATTTAAATATTTAAAATTAATTTTCATATTTCAAAACTACTATGCAAGATATGTCATCAATATATCTTTCAATAATAATTCTTATAAAAATCCTTTAAATAGAGCATGCCTCGAGATCAAATTTAGACTACAATTGTCTAATATCCAAGAGTATTACTTACAATTGTCTAATATCCAAGAGTATTACTTTAAATCAGATTTAGATAACTTAAATATTAAATCTAATTCTCTTGTTTATTATAAAAAAATACTTTGTCAATATATTCTTCATTTACAAACTTTGTTTTAATCTTGATGAAGAAATAAAACTTAATTCATTTTAAAAAAATGTTTAATCTATTTTAATATTTCACAATCGTAATAACATTAATAATATTCCATATTATTTATAACTAAACATGTATAGTTTAAAAAATAATCAATAAATTAAACATATAACATGTAAAACAACACTTAGAGATTATCTGAAAATAATACATTTAAATATATCTCAACAGAATTCTTTTAGAATTGCTTTCGTTATAGAAAACCTCCAAACATAATTTCCTTGTTGTTTATTGAATTAAAATTAAAACTATTACATAAACTAAATTTTTTCAACTTTCAAATGAGAGAAGAACTTCAAATTAATAAAAGAAAAGCTTGAGAAAGCTAAGAAATATAAAGGATTAAGAGATTATTGAATTATTAGATGATTTTTACAATAGAAATAGGGTCCTATTTATAGGATGAGGAAAGGAGAAAAATGTGAAAATTTTAGGTTGGCGCCACGGTATACACAACCTACATACAATTTTGGACACGATCCATTGTATTCACACCATCGCACACAAATGCTTTCATGCCACGGCCTGCTTAAATCTGGGATACATTTCATTTTTTCCCTTTTGCCTTATGACGTGGCTCACTGTAAATTCATGTTGTGACTCACTATAAATTCATCAATTTAGAACATTTTTATTGTATTTTCTTTTTTTGAATTTCAAAACATCTGTAATACTTTACATATATTTTCTTTTCAATCCTCTAAATTGTAATGGAGTACTTCAAGTTGAATCATTTTAAACATAAGAAATATATGAAAATAAAAAAATGCCCCTGTGATTCCGAAAAGATAGATTTGCAAAAAAGTGATAGTAAAAAAAGTAAATATAAATCTATATAATCACATAACATGTATAAAATCATGATATATTAAGTGCTTTTAAGCACTTATACAACCCTCAATCAGCTTCTTGCTAGTCTTTCAGAAAAAAATAGCAAAAACTAAAAACAAAAACTAGAAATTAAACTATTCTAAATTATTTCCATATATAGACACGATTTCATTTAGTGTATGCAACAAGCCTTTAAACCCCTAGGTTGTCTTAGTTGATGAGTTTAAGTCTCGTGAGGGTTTTCAGAGATGATACCCACAAACATCAAAAATAAAACAATAATTGAAAATAAATAAAAACAAAAAATAACATATAAAGAAATAAAATTTAAGACAAAGTAAAAAGAATAAGAAAAACTAAACTTCTCATGCTTTAAAATTTATTTTAAGTCTACAATAAAAATCTATAGCATAAGTCATTTCAATATTCTAAACATTCATTGTTTCATATAATAATTAAATGAAAATAACTTTTATATTCAAATTAAAAATGTGTCAATATTAAATTTACCCTATGTCAGTGTAAGGAATCTGAATTCTGTTAAACTCTAACCTCACAAGACATACTCTCAATAACACTAATCCTATTGGTTTAAGCACTCATTCAAAGGTATATGTGAAAGAGTTTATGTATAAAAATTGAAAGAGTCCATGACCCAGTACACTACCACCTTAAGGAAAAGCAGGAAATAAATCGCTTATGTAGTATACACAACAGAAACACAAATAATATAATATCAGATAAGTAAATAACTTTGAACGATAGATATTATATAAATTCAACAAAAGGGAGGAAATAATATAAAAGGCTTTCTAATTATAGTTTAAGATTTTAGTATGTTGTAGCATACACATCTTAAACTCACATTGTACTAACATAATAGTAGATCATATATGACAAGTGATATAATGAGGCAAACCCACATAGAGACTATCTAGGTGGTAAAATTCTTGAGTTGCTTATATCAACCACTCAAGAGCAAATAATTCACTAAACAATAAAATATTGACAATTCTTATTGACAATAAAACCACTATTACCTCTATTAGCTAAGATCTTTATACTAAATGTGTACTGTTGCTTTTCACTTACTACTTCTGCAACCTTTTGGTTAAACACTCAAACCCAGCAGTCCTTTACAGCCAATACCACCCAATATGGTCTAATTTGTAACCAATGATCAGTAACTATAAATGTTTCAACTCATACCCTCAATGGACACACGGTCCACCATTATAATCAAATCATGTAAGAGAGACACATAGTCAAATCACGTATGCACACAGCCTATGATTTGATTACTAAACTCACAAAAACAACCCACTCTCAAATAGAAGCTCTCCAAAATAATTTCGAAACTAGTTGTAAACTCACAACAATTGAACTTACAGAAATGAACTAAGAAGTTTGTGTATATTTAAAGAATAAAATGTTCAAAGTAGTGCATAAATATTTATTTCATGAAAGAAATCAAATGAAAGGATTTTATAAAGAAATCACATTATTTTCATGCATCCATCAAAATCACCAAACAAAAATTTCAAGCAATATGCTTTTTAAGAGATGAAGAAAATGAAATTACTCTTAGAGAATTATTTCCTATATGTGTGTATGTATAATTCTCATAACTTTGAAGGATAATGGATCATAGTATATAGTTTATACTATTCATTTTTATCTCATTTTTAAATTTCTTTTATCTCTCTATTTTTTTTAGAGATATTCTTTTTTTAGAGAAAGGATAGATACACAGATTGTACATATATTGTATGATAGACGAGTAGCTAATTTGTAGCCTTTTATTTTATTGATTTAGGTAACCTCATATATGTCTCTTCTTTAAAAGTCATGCATGAATGAATAAAAAGTCATATATTTTCAATTTCTACTTAACTATTTCAATTTAAACAATAAAAATAAATATATACACCTTATTAGATGTAAAAATAATCCTAAAATTCAATGTAAAGACCTATAAAGATAATCTAACAATTAGAATTTATAAGAAGAGTATTTAAAGAGAAAAATATTTCATCACTTAGAATAAGAAAATAATGGCTCAAAATATATTCGGGTAGTCTACACTATGTGATACCAAAACACCAATTTTAGATTCATCGCAATTTCAACATTTTATCATGAAATATTAATTATAACAAAAACTAACTAATTATCACATTATGCCATGATTTTTTTAAATTAATCTAACAATGCAAAGTCTTAATCATTTTTTAAAAAATAAACCAAAATTTTTTAATTCAATAAAAATAAATAAAAGCACACAAAAATATAAATAAAAACAAATATTAAAAAGTAAACATACGAACATAAAAATTTCAATTTAACACATAATTTTATAAATGTAACTTTTTCTACCCCAACTTAGAATTTATATTATCTTCAATGTAACAATTATAAATTAAAGATAAAGAGTAAAGAGAGAAAAGTTACCATTTATTGAACTTGTTCAAGAGTCAGTATGAAATTGTAGGTATATTGATCAATCTAAACATATTAATATTAAACACATGTGCACTTCTAGTAAATTTCAACAAGTAGTTATAAAATTAGCATTTCTAAATAATATTCACAAAATAAGAAATAAAATAACATATATAATTAACATAAAAATAAAAACAAATACAAAATTCAAAATAAATAACTATTGTTAAAAATAAATAACTATTGTTAAAAATAAATAAAATTTTGGATCATTTAGAGCTCCTCCTCTATGTCATCTGGACCTTGATCTTCAAGTTCTTGTTGTCACAATATTTCTAGAGGTATAAAATTAAAGTCATAATAAGGATACTCGATTGTTATCAAGTGACTTGTATCCATTATGAGATGACTTAATTGTAATTGGTTCATTTTACATTAACATATTATGTTGCATTTGATCATGATGCTATTGATTTAGGAATGCTACTTGTTGGATAAAATAAATATTTTGGTATTCTTCTATATAGCTTATTCTCTCATCAAAATTGTGAAACCTCTCCTTTATAGACATTTTTGATGGAGGAATGTGTCTCCCTTCTCTTTGAACGATATTCATACCAAAACTAAGCTCATCAAAATAAGTCATATTTGATAATTTACTAGGTTGTATAACAACATTATCTCTTGAATAGGGTAACCTCTCTTTCTTACATAAATCAGTTATTAGTTGGGGGAAAAAGAAACCCATATCGTGACTATTTAATTGTTGACAGTTTAATTCTTTGGTGAATTATTGCTCCAACATCCATAGGCATCTTAGATGTGATTGCATACAGAAAAATAGCCCTCTTTCTATCCACAATGCTATAATGTCTTGTGGGCATCATCCTAGAATATACAAAGTATTTCCAAATTCTTGAAATTTTTTCCAAATACTTTGTTTCAAAACCTTTATGCTTACCACTAGTAATAATCCATTTAGTCCCTTGTATAATGAAGGCTTCTAATACTACAATATAATCATACTCACATTCTTCAATATGTATTAAATAAAACTAAGCATTTATATTATTAGGTCCACGTATAACTAGTATATTCCTAAACATAACTTTATCATCAACATCGTCGGGGAAATTTGCATAAAATTCTCAAAATAGATATTCAATAGCAACCTCTTATTCCTTTACAAACATTTTTTAGCCTAAGACTGCTATTACATTAGGAATCCTCTCTGGTTTATCATTAAATTCCATCTCTCTTTCTGGTATAAAATCTTTATTAACTTCCATTACTTTTTCAAAGCAAACTTTAGCATCAAAATCTTTAGAAGTTGAAACCGCTTTTTCCTTTCCTAGACCTCTTAAGTTTCATTTTCAAATTTTTATCACAATATCTAAACAAGGGCTCACTATAAATTTAACAACATAGTATAATCCAATTAATTCTTAACCCTCTCTTTATCCTAGATAAGGGTTTTGACTATTTAATAAATGTAAATACTCCATAAATTCCAAAAAAAATGAAATGAAGAATTAAATTCCAAAAATTATGAAGACTTTCTTTTTATTGTTGAAGATTTGAAGAATAGAATACTATCCCTTTTTTGAAGATGAAGATCTTAAAGGAACTTAAAAAATTTGAAATTTTCTTGATAGAATGGTAGAAATTGGTTTTTAGTAAGGATTTGTGAAAATGATTGAAGAAAGGTGGGATTTGTTTTAGGAATTATGTGTGTTTGGGTGGGAAGAAAATGTAGACTATGAAAAAAATGTGAGAGAAAGAAAGAAAAATTGGGTTTTTTTTGTGTAGGGAAAGGATATGTAGGCAAAAATGTATACACAGGCTACGACGTAACTTTTGCATGACGTGGCGCAAACCATTCTGTATTTCTAACCATTACGAATTTAAAACCTCATGTCGCAAGGCACATGTTTTTCATGCCATGATGTGCTCTAATTTGCTTTTCTCATATGTTTTGTTGCTCTCCCATTTTTTTAATTAAATTTTTTATTTATTAACCAAGCATAAATTAAAATTCACACAAAATAAATAAAATATAAAATGAAAATAAATTAAAGTGATAAATAAATAATAATGGGTTACTTCTTTTTCATGACTATTTTTATCGTCTATAATGAGACATTGTTTTGAGGGATTTCATCTTTTTGTAAACTCAATATCCCCTTGTTATTGAGTTCTTTTGTTTTCCTGACCTTGTGGTTACTCCTTGTCTTGTTTTTGCAAGTGTTCAGTTAACTACTCTACCTATATTTTCATTTTCTTAATGAAATTTTTTATAGAGTCCAACCTTTGATTGATCTTTGAATGGTTTTCTCTACTCACTTGAATGAAGGAATTCAAGTTTTCTCCAAGATTGGGCTTGTTGGGAAGAGTTATGGCCATTTATTTGTGAAAGTGCTAGCCTAGTTGGTTTGAGCCTTGGGCAAATAGAGGATTGTTCTACCTCCAAGAGAAATTGGGATGATTCCTCCACCCAGGATTATAGGTATTAACATTGGGGTCATATTTAGGTATTAACATTGGGGTCATATTTAGGTCTTGATTAGTATCCCCCTAAATAGCTTCTATTTGATAGGGATAAGTATCAATACCATGTCCCAAATTACTGCACATTTTTGTTGTTGCATGTGCAATAAGAAGAGCAACTTGCTTGGTCAGTTGAGCAACCTACCTTTGCATTTCAGTGCTAAAGTCAATTTTATGGACTCTGACTCTCCTCACACTAGAGCTCTTTTGTTAGGAATTTGCACCCAACATCTCAAAGAGATTGTAAGTCTCTAAGGCTATTTTCTCTCACATTGCTCCACCAATAGCATTATCAATGATGGACTGACATTATTATGTCAATCCATCATAGAAAAATTAGTTTTTTAGTAGCAAAGACACTAAGTGAGAAAAATTTTGAACTTATCCTATGTATCATGGAAAGGTTCTCCCTCCATTTGAGAGAAAGTGGTGATCTTACCTCTCAACTTTAATGTCTTTTGATGGAAATAGAATTTTCCTATAAATTTGTTATAGACTTCCTCCCATGTCATCAAGGAACTTGAAGAAAGTGATATTAGCCATGCCTTGGCCCTTTTTTTGAGGGTGTTGGGGAAACACCTCATTCTCAGTTGATCCTCGGTGAGTACACCACGAGGAAATGTATGGACTATAGAATAAAAGCACCTAATGAAAGAAAGAGAGTCTTAATTAGGTAGTCCATGGAAAGAAGGTAGCATGAAAAAAAGAATGTTTTGTAATTCACAATTCCTAGCAACATCTCCCAAGTGGATAGAGGTAGCTACATCACCAATTACTAGCACTACAAACTCATTTATTATGGTCTCCTTATATGGTGAATTTTTTCTCATGTTTAATAGTTCAAGTAAAGTGTTAAGGTTAGATTTAATTTATTATTCTACGAAAGGTTGAGGGACGTTAAAGTGTAGCCTTCTTGACAATCTAAAAGGTCTATTTGTATTATTATTATTAAAATGTGTGAGAGGGTATCTAAAGGACCTCCTACCTCACATATACTAAATAAGAAAAAGAATTTAATTTCACTTGTCAAGGTGAAAAATAAAAAAATATATATAAAAATATAAAACAATACATGTTTGTACACAAAAATATTAAGCATGTGTAAAGAATAATAAAAATTATACATATGTTAGTAAAATAAATTAAAGAATAAAAGAATTAAAAGAAATAAAAGAATAAAAGAATTAATAAAATAAAGAAAAGAAAATTAAAAAAAATTAAAATTAAAATATAACAAAAAATAATAAATAATTGTTAAAAGAAAAGAATATTAAAATATTTTTTTAAAATAAAAGAAAGGAAATATATTTTTAAAAAAATTTATTTATAAATTTTTAAATGAAAATTTAAATTTTAAATTATCTAAAATTAATTAATAACCTACATATTTTAGAAATTAAAATAAAAATCACAATATTTACAATACAAATATTTTGGAAGATTTTGATAATAGCAAGTTAAAAATGATATTCATCCCTAGCAACGACCACAAAAACTTGATGATATAAAATTGATCGAGTTTTTGATGCTATTACCAGTTCCCAACAACAGCACCAAAAACTTGATGTATAAAATTATCGCGTACAAGTTTTGTACGATTTATAAAATTAGTCACAAGTATAAAAATCACTTATAGAAAATGATAAGTATATTTTCAAGGTCAGTCTAAAGAGGAATCACGTCGTTTTCAAATAATTCAAAAAATTCTTGAAAAATAAATTAAATAATCTAAACATCTTGTCATGATTGTTTTTGGTTGAGTTTATAAACTACTGACATAAAAGTAAAGATTGGTTCAATAAATATTTAGGCAATTAAATATTTATCATGCAATGGATAATTTATGAATATATTAACTAATTGGTTATGCTTCTCAATATTAAGTAGGTTATTAAATATATGAATTAGGATTATAATTTAAGTCTACGATTTCTTATTAATTAAAATCACTTATCACCTTAGGTTGGGTTTATCAGTTAATTTTAATTAAATTACGCTTATTTTCTATTAGATTAATGAATTATTCAATTACCTCATTCGGTCGGGTCTAACAATTTAAACTCATATCAAGATGTCTAAATTAGGTTAATGATTTAAGTATTTGGAACTAACTTTCAAATTTTAAAACTACTATGAAAGATATGTTTTTAATAATAATTCTTATAAAAATCCTTTAAATAGAGCATGCTTGGAGAACAGATTTAACTGCAATTGTCTAAAATCCAAGAGTATTACTCTAAATATGATTCAGATGATTGAAATCTTAAATCTAACTTTCTTAATTATTATTAAAAATACTTCATCAATATATTTTTCATTTGCAAACTTTGTTTTAATCTTGATGAAGAAATAGATCTTAATGAATTTTATAAAAATGTTTAATCTACTTTAATATTTCATAAGCGTAAGAACATTACTAATATCGCATATTATTTATAGCTAGACATGCATAGTTTAATAAATGATCAATAAATTGAATGTATGTAAAATAACACTTAGAGATTATATGAAAAGAATACATTTAAATATACCTCAATATAATTGTTTTAGAATTTCTTATGATATGGAAAACCTTCAAACATAATTGCCTTGTTGTTTATTGAATTAAAACTAAAACTATTACATAAAGGTAATCTAAACCTAGATGAGGGGTAGAAATTCCAACTCATGGAATCTTTTTATGAGTTCTATATCAATTTACCCAAGCAAGCCTCATAACATGAACTGAGTAATTAACACAATAGAAGTACAAAAGAAAATTCTCAATTCAATACACAACAAAATCTACCTGTAGTAAGAAAGAATAAATTGTAGTAAACACGCTAGTGACATTGTGCCTCACAGGCTCTTGTCTAGGCTAGTAGTATGCATAAACATAGCAAACATCGCATATGTGGAATCATATTTGGTAAATGATAATTGTACTTCATAGTATGCAATTATACATTACATAACAAACCATAATAAAGAGTCCAATACCAGGTACATTACAAAGGTAAAGAGATATAGACTCCTTAGTGACTCACACTAAAAATACATGATCAAAAAGAAAAAGTAATAATTAGAAAGCTATAGATATGCTATAATGAAAAGGAAGAAAGCATGCAACTACGCAAAACAAATAAGCTTTCTAATAAGAGTCTAAATCTAGAATGATGGAACATACACAATAGAAACTCAAATTATACCAACACAAAATCAGATCATGCATAACAACAGATATAATGAGGTAAAACAATATAGAAACTCTATCTATACAGTAACATCCTTGGGTTGCTTAAGGTAACAACTCAATAACAAACAATCCACTAAATAATAAAACAATTACACTCCGAGATAAATAAAACCACCATTACCTTTATCTATCTAGACCTTTTTTCTAACTACCTATTGTTGCTTTCGTAATGATCTAGTTTGACACATGAATCTATCTCTCCTCCAAAGCCCAGACCACCCAATGTGGTATGATCAGTGACTATAGACTAGTAACTAGAAGTATAACTACTCCAAATCTCGAGGACCACCCTCATACTCAAACAACCTATCTCTTATTGCACACAACAAGAGATATGAGAATTCAAAACATTTAACTTATCTCACTCTCACAATGAGGTTCTCATAAATAAATAGTTGCATCCAAGCAACTCTTAGCTCACACACCATATACAACCCACTTGTAAACACCATCTAAAATACTTAACAATCACAAGTACAGTTTTTCTCACACAATCATGAATCACTAATACTGAACAACACTAGAGGTATTAATAATCTAAAAATAGAAAATGAGATGTCAATTTGACAAAGCTCCATTACATTTTTTGGATAGAACTCATGTATTTGTAGAACTTGAATTTGCCACCTTGCCAGCCACCTTTCTATCACCTCGCCACCACCTATGATAAGGTCTAGTGTAAGGTCCATAGTGAGCTTGTTGGAAAGATGCTAAAAAGTTACAAATTTTTTTGTTCTAAAAAACACCGAGTAAAATCCATAAATATCCGCACTTGAAACAAAAAAACACAAGTGACAACATCGGCGAGGGAACTTGCACCCTATGAAAACCAACCCCATGGTATGTGTAAACATGCTTACATATAAAGTGTTTCTAACTATATGCGTGTATGCATTACTGATCTACAATAACCAACATTTTGTAGAGGATGAAAAAACGTTGAGTAAAATAAACTGACACTTTGTTTTGTACATGAGAATCCAACACAGAAACACAAGTACAATAGGACTTACAATCTCTCCCTTTGGCTTTCCATATCAAAACACTGGACAACTAAATACATACCCACATTTTTCATGAGAAGATCATGAAGATGATCTAAAGATGTTTGTTCTCATAAATGAAACATCAACACACACCCAAACTAGAAAGATACAGTTACCAAGTAAATACATCTTGTATGCTTCATCCATCTTGCTATTTTACTCTCATAAATTAACTCATTCAATTCTTTGTCACTATATGAAATAATCCTAAAACTCATGCAATACAATAGAGAAGATTATAGCAAACACAAAAAAACAACACATGTAGTCAAGTAAAAAATAAAAAGAATAACATCGAGATAATAGCTAAGTAAAAGCACATAACTAGCCATAACTTGAATGCAAAGAAAACCAAGAGTAGTGCAGACAAAAGATATCTTCATAATGCAATACATAGCACAGAGTCCCACATCTATATGTGTTATAGGAAGGCATAAGGGGCTTCACAATGTGCCCACAACACATCGACAAGACTTGTGATCAAACACCAATGGCACATAAGTGTGTTAACGAATCTAAAAAAAGATGTTGACTAGGAGTTAAACTATCTTCCCCCAAACATTAATGCCACTTAAATGTGTTAGCGAATCCCTAAGAAGGAGTTTACTATGAGTTTAACTATCTTCCAAGTTGATACATTCCTAGTGATTCAACTATCTTCCCTCAACAATACTTGGGTGTATTCTATCTTGTAATCTCACCCCATGCTATGAACACGTATACAAAAAGATATCGTAGTTTATAAAAGAAAACATATGTTGTGCATTCGAACAAAAAATTCCAAGCTATCAACTAGAAGTGATAACCATATAATAACTCACTAGGGAAGTAGGTAGAGACATAAAAAGACACGTGAAATAGGAAAATGAAACTATGCATGCATTATGTCATACTAATAGCCCTCTTTATGCAAGGTTCATACAAAGTGATGTCAAGAAGTAGGAGGCATCACAACAGAATAAGATAACATAAATTCATAAACAAGAAAAACAACAAGAATGAAGAACAATCATAACACTCCAATTGCCAATATGCATTTTATGTACATTCTCCCCCTAAAAGTATGTATGTGTGGTAAAAAGCATGTTATGCATTCTACACTCTCAAAACTTCCTTAAGACAGAAGCACCTACGTATGGTAGAAAACAAGCAATATGGAAATAGGTAAACAAAGAAACTGTGCAAAACATGTAAGGATAGACAAATAGAGAGTAAGGAACACAACAAACTTAATCTTATTAAGTACACAAAATTTTTACAAACTTTTAAAGGATAGAGTTGAAATAAAATAAAGTAATAGGAAAAATAAAAGAGGTTTAACACTCTCCATCTCCTTCCTTTGTACGAACAAACCCAAGAACACAATAGCAAATAGATGGTCCAATGACGATAGGGGTAGAAGGTGGTGAAGTAGAATTATGATTAAGAACATCGGCAGTTAAATCTTCAAAAGGAATGGTTAGGCTCAAAGTGAAAATTGTGTACATCTTCACCAAACAAAGAAAGAAAGGAGAACAATGGGCCCATAGAAGAAGTACTAGAGTGAAGAGGGTCCCAAGAACTAGTAAGGCAAGATTTGATTAAGGCTAAATAAATTGGTGAAGCATGAATAGGAGGTATAGCTAGATAAAAAGAAGCCATAATAACTTGAATAAAAGATTGAAATCAATGTGAATCTAAGACATTTTCAAATTCAAAAGGGATAACAAGAAAAGAAAGAAACTTGAACAATAGGAAGAGATAATAAGTTACTAATATCTCAAGAAAAGATAACTATACGTCTACTAAGCATAAAAGTGGTAGAGAAATGAATGGAAGAAACAAGATGTAGAGTAGGACAATAGCCAGAGGGCCCTTTGAGATTAACCAAAACTTTCAACGAAAATATCCATAAGGAAATCAATCCATAATGCATTCATTTATGGGTATGACTAAATTTTGGATGACATGCATTGTGTGTGATATGCTAAACTTGCTTACTCTATATGCCATCGTGATATGCTTATGTAAACTAGGGAAATAGAATTATAGACTCAAGTAGAACCAAGCTTCATATGTCCATGTTTTGCCTCTCTCCTTACTAATGTAAGTGCAGGCTTGGATGAAATCAATAGGTCTTTTAAAACTTGTAATGAAAGGCTGAGAATTGGGTAAAAAAGAAAAGATATTTAAGTTTAGGCATACTTTTTGGCCGATCGAAACTTACACCTTAAGTAAAGATCTCAAAAACAAGTAGTAAACCTTTAGACTTAGATTATTTTCCTTCTACTTCTCAAATTTTAAATGCTCATATTCCCAAGCATGCTCACGTTTCGCTGACCTATCGCGTGGTAAAGAGAAGAGAGTACGAAATAATAGTAAATGGAGATCTGTTTCCTTTTACGTTTTGGCATACAATTGCTGATACCCCTATTTTCTTTTTCTTGAAACATAAGAGTAACACAAACAATCCTAAAACAAAATAGTTTCAATAATTAACAAAATTGAAACTCAACTGTAGGTATGTAAGGTAAGTGGGATTTATTATGTAGGTTAAGCCAATAGGTACAAATAAATTAAGGAAAAATGTAAAGGCTAAAAATGGAAGACTGAGGATGAGAAAACATCGATGGCTTGAAAGGTCCAAATGATATAAAGATAGCCTAAATCCTCTCTCTATCCAGGTAGCACCTAGAATTTCATCTCAATAGATAATAAAAGTGTAATATAGAGCATGTTAGAGACATACAAATTATGAAGCAAGAGATCCACAAAGGCTTCTCAAAATAACCATTCAAATTTACAAAGTTATGGCATGTGCAAGAAAAAGTTCTTTTCGAATTCAACACAAGAATTCAGTCATACATATGTGATAAGTGTTTAAAAAGCACTAAAATTGCCATGATTTAATGTACTTTAATTGATTAAATGGATTTATATTTGTACAATTTTATCATATTTTTATATAAATTTGTCTTTTTAGAATAACTGATATTTTTAATTTTTTTCAGGTATTTTTGTTCAAAAAACATTTAAAGACTCGAAGAAAAATACTAGAATCAATACATCACAAATATGTTGAAAAACAATGAGAAAAAGTAAAAAAAATGGAAAAATATTGGACAAAATGGGTTAAAACGTTTTAAAAATGTTAAAAATGCCAACTCTCGCGCACACCTAGCACATGCCCATGCACCCCATGTACTACCAAAGCACACCCTTGCCAAGTCCTAAGCTCCAACACACGTTTGTGCCTATCCCACGCCCCATACGTGCTTATTTATCGTAAATCTCACTCCCCACACGAGTGCCAACTTGTCCGAAATGCATCTAACACCCATTTTCAAGTTATTTTCTCACTTTTTTAGCCTGTTCCTCACCTAAAAAAGGGCCCTCTCCCCCATTATAAAAATCATCCCTTAAATCCTAAAAAAATATCTTCTCTTTCTCTCTCAAGAAAGCTTTCTTAGTTCTGTAAGGATTCTTTTAAGGTATAATTTTAAAATGAATTATTTGTAATTATTTTTATGTTTTATTATGATATGTTATATTTAATTTGTCTGTGATTAAATTTAACATGGTTGGCTATTTGTAAATATGATATAATAATAACGTTGTTATGCTTGTAAAATATTAAATAGGTAAAACATTTCTATTAAATAAATTGATTTTGTTTTTATTAAAGATTTTATATTAAGGATGTTAGAGAGAAATATATTATTTTTCATTACAAACTTAAATATGAAAATTAGACTTTAAGATTTAATTATCCGGTTTGATTTAGAGTAATGTCCGTTTTATTTGTTGGTACAATTGCCCAGTAGTTAGAGTGAAGCTCTATTTCAAAATGTTTTATAAGAACTATTATTCGAAAATGTATTGATAACATATTTTCAATAATAGTTTTAAAACTTGAAAGTTAGTACTTGGATAATTAAATTCTTAGATTTAATTTGGACTCCTTGAATAAAGTTTAAAACGTCTAACCCCACCAAAGGTGGTATTTAAATGGTTCATTTTTAATCTCTTAGAGAAAGAGAATTAATTTAATTAACCAAATTAATTATCGATCTCACTTATATATGTTAATTGATTTGTTTAATTAACAAAGAATATATAACCCCACCAAAGATGATATTTATATAAAAAAAAGATAATCAATAAATATCAATTTATATATTTAATATTTAAATAATATACGTAAGCATAATTAACTTAATTATTATATCCATAAATACTACACTATTATAAATAATAAAAATTTACAAAATTATTTATTGAATCTACATATATGATTATTTTTATGTTATTAAATTAGGAAACACAAAAAATTAAATTATCGTGACAGGATGTTTAGGATTTAAAAACTACATATATTCATTCTTTAAATCAACCTTGGAAGTATACTTGTCATTTTATATAAAATGATTTGTGCATTTGTGAGAGTTTTACAAATATAAAACCAAAGTATCTGCAAGATCGGTATTGCTAACCCTATTCTGGTTTTATCTCATCAAGTTTTTGGCACTATTACTGGAGACTTGGTTTTGTTCATCAAGTTTTTGGCACCGTTATTGGCAAAAGAATAACATTTTTAAATTATTTATCAAAATTTTAAAAAAAATTTGTGTTATAAATAATTTTAATTTTTATTTAGTTTAAAAAAATTAACTTTAATTTATTTAATTATTTTTTTCTAAAAAAACTAAAAACAAATTTAAAAAATTAAAATTAAAAAATTTTTAAATTTTAAATTTTAATATTTATTTTAATTTTTAATAAACTTTTTAATAAAAAAACTATTTAATAGCATGAAAAGTAAAGATCTAAGGTGTCGTTTGTTTCACGAAATGAGAATAAAAATAGAATGGAAAAGAAATAGTTTGTTTGGTTTGACCTCTAGAATCAAAAATTGAATTAGTACTACAATGTTTGGTTTACAATTGGAATGAAATGAAAAACATTGTATATTATCTTAATATTCCTATATTTAGTAAAATTTAAATAATATCATTTAATTATTATTTTTCGTCAAACAAAATACATTATTGAAATCATTATTTTGTTTAAAATAATTATTACTTAAAAATAAGATATATTATTAAAATTATTATTTTTCTAAATTAAGTTTAGGGTTTTGAGATTTAGGATTTAAGATTTAGGGATTTGGGGTTTAGGGTTATATTTGTAGGTTAAAGTTTAGGGTTAAAATTATTCCTTTTCTAAATAGGGTTTAGGATTTTGGGATTTTGGATTTGGGGTTTAGGGTTATATTTTTGCGTTAAGGTTTAGGGTTAAAATTAATTTTTTTCTAAATAGGATTTAGGGTTTTGAGATTTAGGGTTTAGGGTTATATTTGTAGGTTAAGGTTTATGGTTAAAACTGTTATTTTTCTAAATAGGGTTTATGGTTTAGGGTATAGGGTTTATGGTTTAGAGTTTAGGGTTTTGGATTTAGGGTTATATTTAAGGTTGGGGTAAAATTGAAAAAACAATTTAGATGGGAATGGAATCGTGATTCCATAAGAGGAGAGAAGGAATTTTGATTCCATTTCATTCCGGTTAACCAAGGTAAAGGTGCTTTTTAAGGGCTTTGTCCTACCATTCTTTCCTGGGAGCATTCTTGTTTAATTCTGATTATGTTATTTAACTTATAGATTAACTTAACTATTGTAAATATTTTATAATATAACATGTATAAAAATGTGTTTGTATTATATATTAGATAGATGATATTATATTATGTACAATTTAATCATGTATATTTATTTGTATAAAAATATGTTTGTATTATATATTAGATAGATTGTATTACTAATATTTATTCTGTATAACTTAATCATGTATATTTATTTATATAAAAATTTATTTGTATTATATATTAGATAGAGTGTATTATAAATATTTATTCTGTATAATTTAATCATGTATATTTATTTGAAAAAAATGTGTTTGTATTATATGATAGATAAACAATATTATAAATATGTATAGTTTAAGAATGTATAATTATATGTATCAAAATTTGTATAAAAGTTTTTTGTATTATATATATTGTAAAATATGTATAATTTTTTTATTTTTTTTATTCTTTTTTTTATTTTTATTTTACCTTTTTTTCTTTTATTATTTGATTTTTTTTGTTTCTTTCACTTAATTTTAATTTTAATTTTTTACTATTCATTTTAATACTTAGTGTTAGATTATTAATTTTTTTTAAAAAATCTGAAGTTATTTCCAAAATTTCAAAATTTTTAATCATAATTTATGATAAAAGGAGGTAGCTGCTTTGTTAGATCTAGGTACAAAAGTGTTTTGATGCCTTAATTATTTGACTTGCACCTAGAAGTGGTTTATCTAAAACCCACAATCATATCTCTAGTTTTATGTAAATAAAATTTTGAAAATCCATAAGGCATGACTTTAAAAATAAAGGTAGACAAACTCATCAAACCTATAGGTTTTATTCACTCTATGATGTGTGGACATTGAGTTTACTTAAAAATGAAATCCTCCATTTATGTCTAGCTAAGACGTTAAACTAAGTGTTGGATGGTAGGCAACCCATCATTTTAGATAATTTTCTTTTATTTGTTTTATTTATTTATTTTCTTTTGTTTATTTTAGTTTAATTACATGTGAATAATTTTAGAATTGTTAAAACTAAACATATTTGTTGAGATATTAGAAGCTCACAGCGATCTATCTGTGTGAACTTTAAGGATGAACATGATGAATGCACCTACATTTCTCTATCACTACTTGCATGCTCTTAGGAAATAGGTAATTTTTCTTCTCTTTTCTCTTTATCTTTAATTTACAATTGTTACATTGAGGATAATGTAAGTTCTAGGTTGAGGGTGGTGAAAAGTTACAATGCTTAATTTCAAAACATTTAACAATTTTTAAAAGTGTTTATGTTCAAATTTTCATTTTTATTGTATTTGATTTTATTTTGTTTGTGTGATTTAATAATTTTTAGAATTTTAGGATTAGTTTTAAAAAATTTCTCACAAAAATTTATCATTTATTTAAATCAAATTTAAGTAAATAGTTAAGTCTTTTGCACTATTAGATTAATTTTTGAAAACATATCATGGAGTATATGGTAATTAGTTAGTTTTTGTCAAAAATATTATTTCCTGATAAATTGTGAAAATTATAATGAAACTAAAATAAGTGCTTAAAAATCAAATAGTGGAAACTATCTTTATGAGATATAATTTGAGCCTAATTTCCTTTATTCTGAATAAAATATATTTTTCTACTCTAAACACATTTATTATTTATTAAAATCTTTAGATGATCTCTATTGGTATTAGTATTGAATGCACAATGAAAACACATGTCATAAAAACCACATTTCGATTCAAGTTAACTGCATGCCACTCAAAAACCAATAAAATCCTTATTAACTTCATTATACTTGCAATAAGAAAGATGAATAGAAGAACATGGAGAACATTCCTAGGAAGAGGGAGAAAGAGAGAAGGAGAATGAAAAATAACCATAGACAAATAAATTTTTTTATTTTTTAAAGTAGTAAGGAGGATAAACAAAATTTTAAAGAAACATGCACGTATCAAAATAAAAAACAAGTGAGATGACAAAGATGGACCCAAAAGAGATCATAGGCCAAAAAGACAAGGATGTGCATCAAAATATATAATCAGCACAAATTATACAGTGTTGCCTCCAGAGAGACAAAAGACAATAAACTGCATACAGTTGCCTCTAAATAGATCATTGGCAACACTCACATTATCGCTAGTCAACAAGAGAAGAAAGAAACTGAATAACTAGTTAGCAACGTAAGTAACACTCCTAAGAGAGAAGAAACAAGGGATTTTACAAAAATATCTAAGCATGTGAGAAAAGCTCAAGTTCCAATACAGAAACAAAAGACATACTTAGGTAGGGTAAACACATGTTATTGCATGTTATATCATACAATATTTATAACAGTTAAGTGAAGCTCTAAGTTAAAAAAACATAATCGGTATTAACCAAGAGTGCTCCTAGGAAAGAATGGAGGGGCAAAGCTTCTTTAAAAACCATCCTCCTAGACAGAGCAATGTTCTCAGGAAAGACAAGTGGCACAAAGGCTTCCAAGAACTAGTCTCCTAAATAGAACTCCTTTAGATCTTTACTTTCCATGCTATTACACAGTTAGTTTTTTTATTTAAAAAAACTAGCATTGCGTTAGCAATACCGATTTTGCAGATATTTTGGTTTTATATTTGTAAAACTCTCGCAATTGCACGAATTATTTTATAGAAAACGATAAGTATACTCCCAAGGTCGATCTAAGGAAAGAATATATGTGTTTTTTAATTTATTATTCCAACTTTTAAAAAAATAAATTAAATCCTAAACATCCTATTACAATATTTTGATTTTTTGTGTTTCCTAATCTAACATTAAAAAAAATAAACATAGATATGGATTCAATAAATAATTATGCAAATTTTTATCATTCATAACAATGACGTATTTATGGATATAATAATTAAGTTAATTATTGTACTCATATTATTTAGGTTATTAAAGATATAAATTGATATTTATTGATTCTCTCTTTTTTATATAAATACCACCATTGGTGGAGTTAGACATTTTAAACTTTATTCAAAGTGTTCGAATTAAATGTAAGAATTTAATTATCTTAGTATTAACTTTCAAGTTTTAAAAACGTTTTTGAAAACATGTTGTCAATACATTTGCGAATAATAGTTCCTATAAAAACTTTTGAAATAGGGCTTCACTTTAACTACCGGGCGATTGTACCAATAAATAAAAGAGCACTATCTAAATCAGACTAGATAATTAAACCTTAAAATCTAATTTCAGAATTAAGTTTGTAATCAAAAATAATATATTTCTCTCTAACATCCTTAATATAAAATCTTGAATAAAATCAAAATCAATTTATTTTATAGAAATGTTTTACCTATTTAATATTTCGCAAGCATAACAACGTTATTATTATATCATATTTACAAACAGCCAACCATATTAAATTTAATAACAGAGAAATTAAATATAACATATAAGAATAAAACATAAAATAACTGTGAAAAATTTATTTTAAAATTATACCTCAAAAGAATCCTTATAGAACTTTGATGCTAATTATGTTCATGGAAAACCTCCAAATAGATTTGTATTTATGTTTATTGAATCAAAACTAGAAATTTACGAAAGAATAACTAGTTCTTCTCAAAAATAGAATAACTAGTTCTTCTCAAAAATAGAAGAACTTTAAAACAAAAAAAACAAAAAAACTAAGAAAGCTTTTTAGAAAGAGAAATCTAGAGAGAGAGAGAAAGAAGAGTTGAGAAAATTGTGTTTGATGGATCGGGAGAGAGGGTCCTTTTATAGGTGAGGAAAAGGCAAAAAAAAGTAGGAAAATATCTCAAAAATTGGTTTTTGATGCGTTTGGACAGGCTGGCACGCGTATGGGGTGAGATTTGCGGTGGGATGGGCGCTAGCATGCACGAGACTTGGCATGACATGCGTGTGCAGCTTGGAAGACTAGCGCGTGGGCGTATGTGGGTTGCGGGCAGTTTTGTCCATTTTTCCATTTTTTTTACTTTTCCTCATTTTTTCTCAACATATTTGTGATGAATAACCTCCCGTATTTTTCTTCGAGCCTTTAAATTATTTTTGAATAAAAATACCTATGATTCTAAAAGGACAAATTTATATAAAAATATATGAAATCATACAAATATAAATCTATTTAATCAATTAAAGTACATTAAATCATGATAATTTTAGTGATTCTTAAGAACTCATCAAACACCACAAACACTAGGAATGCCAACTAAATACACAAGTCTAATCACAATAATGCATATAAGTCAAGAGTCCTAAAGATAGGTAAATAATCTATATGACATATAGACGCACAGGACAAACCCAAACAAGCATAGTATAGAGAAACACTCTTGTAAACAAGCTTGTAGCAACACCTCAGTTTTCTCCAAAGATACATCTAAAGCACAAGAGAAGGAAGATTAGGCCAAAGATGATAGAAACTAATGGGAGACTAACAGAGAACCAACATATAACATACTAGGTATAAGAAAGAAGAGCCTAGTAAAATAGGTGAAATGCATTATAAATGACATGGCATATGAATGATAAGACTGTATAAATAAAATCCTAAAACATTGACATCACATTATGAAAACATGTGACATGATGCTCATGCAAACAACTACAAAATAAGAAAGCAATAAGCAAGGAAAACACACAAAGAGAGCATGTCAAAAAAACTAGTAAAGAAGAATACTACCAAAGGATCAATCAGTCAGACATAGCAACAAGTAGGATAATTAATATGAATACAATACAGAGAGGCAAAGATAGAAAGAGATATGCATAAAGATGAAGATAGAGAACATGAAAACAACAAGGGTTCATAGAGCTGACAATCTCATAGAAAAATAATAGCCCACACCAATGGAGACAAAGGGCATAAACATACAAGGTGTGTGTATTTGTAGATATAGTTCTAGGATAAAGAACCTAGGTGGTAAAGTCTAAATAGGGATGACCCATTCTGATACCAATTAAAGATTCCCATACATAGGAACAATTACATGAAGGTTAATTGTTCTTCCGACTCAAATAGGTAACCGGGACATAGATGAGAAGTGAAAATGCCAACTCATGGAATATTTTTGTGAGCTCTATATCAATTCAACCAAGAATTGAGCAATTAACACAATAGAAGTACAAAACAATGCTCTCAATTCAATACACAACAAAAACAACTTGTAGTAAGAAAGAAGAAATTGTAGTAAGCATACTAGTGATAGTGTGCCTCACAGGCTCCTATCTTGACTAACAATATGCATAAATATAGCTACACAGCATGCAAGGAAGTTATATTTACTAAAAAGCCATAAGAGATTTCCAATCTCTTCAAGACCTCATAGTTGGAAACATATTTGGTAAATAATGATTATACTTTCACAGCCTACATCATACATTACATAACAAACCATAATAAAAGGTGCAACACCTAGTACATTACCAGGGTAAAAAGATACATGCTTCTTAGAGACTTACACTAAAAATGTATCATTAAAAAGTAGAATTAATAATTAGAAAGCTATAGGCATGCTACAAGGAAAGGAAAGAAAGCATGCAACTATGAAAAATAAATATGATTTCTAATAAGAGTCTAAATCTAGTATGATAGAATATACACAATAGAAACTTAAATTATACTAACACAAAAGTAGATCATGTATAAAATTAGATATAACAAGGGAAACCCATATAGAAACCCTATCTATGTGGTAACAACCTCAAACAACCACTCAGTAGCAAACAATATATCAAACCATACAATAGTTATAGTCTAAAAGAAATAAAACCACCATTACTTCTATTAGTTGGGACCTCTGTTCTAACTACCTATTACTATTCTTGCGTACTAATTCTTTAATAACCTGCTTTGAAACACTAACCCAACTCTTCTCCAAAGCCCACATTACCCAATATGGTGTAATCAGTGACTACAAACTAGTATCCAAAACTATAACTACTCACCATCAAACTCAAACAACTTATCTCTTATTGCATACTACAAGATATATAAGAACTCAAAGAATTTAACTTAGCTCACTCTCACAATAAGGTTCTCATAAAAAAACAATTGCATCCAAGCAACTTTTAATTGACACATGACTCACATACAACCCACTTGCAAACACTATCTCAAGTACTCAATACTCACAAGTATGATTTTTCTCACACACTCATGAATCACAAATATTGAACAACACTCGAGGTATTGGCGATCTAAAAATACAAAAAAAATGAGATTTTAATTTGATAGAGCTCTGCTACATTTTTTGGATATCAAATAAGAAGAAATGAAGGTTATTTAAAGAATTGAAATTTACCACCTCGCTAGCCACCTCACCACCACTAGTAATGAGGTCCCTGGTGACGTTCATGGTGAGCTTGTTGGTGAGGTACTAAAAGGTTACACATTTTTTTCATTTCAAAAATTGTGAAGTAAAATCCATAAATACACGTACTCAAAATGAAACAAACACAAGTAAGAACGTCGATGAGAGAGCTTGTACACTATGAAAACCAACCTCATGTTGTGTAAAAATTCTTGTATACAAAGTATTCATGCGTGTGTGCATTATAGATTTGTAGTAACCAACCTTACATAGAGAAAGAAAAGAACATTGAGTAAAATAAAATAGACATTGTGTTTTGTACACATAAAGCCAACACATAGACATAAAGTACATTGAGACTTACACTAAAAAATATAAAGGATTAAGAGATTATTGAATTATTCGATGAATTTTAAAATAGAAATAACGTTGTATTTACAGGATGAGGAAAGGAGAAAAATGTGAAAAATTTAGGTTGGTGTTGTAGTATACATAACCTATACATGATTTTAAACATGATCCACTATACTTGCCCTATCACGCATAATATTTTTACATTGCGGACCACATAGTTAGGACACATTTAATTTTTTTTCCTTTTTACCTCACGTCATGGCTCACTATAAATTCATGTGATGTCACACTCCAATTTGCATCAATTCAGAACCCTTTTTTATTTCCTTTTTCTAAGTTTAAAAACATATATAATGATTTACATATATTTTATTTTTAATCCTCTAAGTTATAATCGAGTGCTTCAGGTATAATTCTTCAAGTTGAATTATTTTAAACAAAATAAATACCTAAAAAATAAGAAAATATACTTGTCATTTTGAAGAGATAGATTGATGTAAAATGATGGTAAAACAAACAAATAAAATTCTATATAATCCGTTAACATATATAAAATCATGATATATTAAGTGATTTTAAACACTTATCAATTTTGTTTTGGTTTTTGGGTGGCCGTATATGTCTCTTTCGTTTGAAAAAAACATCTTTAAGTCATCTTCATGATCATCTCATGGTTGATATGCATTTGTACTTATTTGTGTAGTGTTTTTACATTGAAATCCAATGGAGAGAATGTAAGCCAAAATACAAATTTTGTTTAGTTTACTCAATGTTATGTCTTCCTTTTTGTAAGGTTGGTTACAGTGTATCAGTAATGCACACACACATAGTTACATACATTATGATTATGAGCATGTTTACACACACCATAGGAAATGTTTTCTTAGTATGCATGCTAGGTTGAGCATTATGGTTTTTGGAAAGTGAGCTAACATTGTTGCTTATATTTCTGTTTGGTTTGGATGTGGGTATTTCTAGAAATTACTTGACAACTTTGGGATAGAAAAAATACAATTTTTGGCACCTCAATGAGGTCCTTGACAAGGGCCTCATCGGACCCCTTAACGAGGACTCGATGAGGGTGGCTATAAGCTTGGTTGAATTTTATAAATACCCTATTTTCTTTGTTCTTTTTATCTAGAAAAATGTATTGGAACTCTATCAAATTGGCATCTTATTTTTTTTTGTTTTCAAATCACTATTATTTTGAGTATTTTGCTGTACTAGTGGTGTTGGCTTTTGAGAAAAGTTTGGTTTCTGTATTGAATCAAGTCATTGTGGAGGTAGCAAGCGATGAAAATAATAGGTAGTTCGGAGAAAGGTCTTGATTGATAAAAGTCATAGTGGTTTTTTTCATAAGAGTTGTAATTGTTTTATTGCTTTGTGGATTTGTTTGCTACTAAGTGGTTTCCAAAGGTAGGGGTTCTATATGGGTTTACCTTATTATATCTATTGTTATGCATAATTAGATTGTAGTGTTGATATAATTTCAATTTCTACCATGTATGTGAAAACATACTAGATCTAGATTCTAATTAGGAAGTTTATTTGTTTTATGTAGTTACATGCTTTCTTTACTTTACTTATAGCATTCCTTTATCTTTCTATTTATTTCTTTTGTTGTATCAATTTCTTGTTTCCTGATTAATTTATATTGCTTATGTTTTTTTCCTACATGCAAGTTTGGAATAAGTCTCTAAGGAGTTAGTATCTCCTTATCTTGATTGTATACCAGGTGTTGGACTCTTTAATTAATTTACTATGTTTTGTTTGATTGTATGCTATGAGAGTACAATCATCATTTACCAAATATGTTCCTATATATAAGGTCTTGAAGTGATTTGAAATCCTTTATAGATTTTTAGTACGTACGACTATTTAACATGCTATGTGATGTTGGCTATATTTATGCATGCTACTAGAATGGACAAGAACCTATGAGGTACACCATCATAGGTGTGTTTGCCACAATTTGTTCTTCCTTACTATTTATTGTTTTTGTTGTGTGTTGAATTAAGCATGTTATTTTGTAATTCCTCTACATTATTTTCTTAATTCACATTTGTGAGACCGGCTTGGACGAATTGATATAGAGCTTGTGAATAGATTATATGGTTTAGTGTTTTCACCCCTTATCTAGGTCCCAGTTACCTATTTGAGTTGGAAGAACAATAAACCTTCGTATAATTGTTCCTACGTATGGATATATTCAAAGACAAATTGGCAATTGTATATATTTCAATGATATTGAATTGAAGATTGTGCGCTTACCTTATCCACTCAAAAAATATCTACTAAAACAATTTAGTTAAAATAGAGAAAATAAGTAAAAAGTATGTCCTTCAAACAAGACATAATATACGTTATTAATTTTGGATAAACCAAATTACATCTTGAAAAAAAAAGCAGTTAGTAAAATAAATGTCCAAATTTAAAATTTAGTCCATGTCTTCAAAAGAAACTACATTTATAACATATGGCAAAGTTCACTAGTATGATTATAACAATGTGAAAGTCCATAATAGGTACTTCGTAAAACCCCAAAATTAATTATGAGTAATTAAAGTGTCTTAAAATAAATGTTAAATAATATTTTGAAGTATAAGGATGTATTAGGAAATTTTCATGTAAGAAATCAGATCAAACGAAAAAAATTTGCATACCTTGTCACACCCTCACCACTACCCATCACAACCCCTTACCATCCCCTCATCACAACCCTTGCCTAGGTGGTTAACGAGCTTCAAATTTTGTCTATAAAAAGAGGTTGATTTCACCCCTCTTCTCACACAATAATTTCTCCCTCTCCTCCTTCTCTCTAAGTTGTTCGAGTATTTTGGAGGGTATCTTAGGGATAAATATCAAGGAGTTTAGGTTTGAAAAATAAGCGATGGAATAACTTATCAGGTAAGGATTTATACTCTAACTTTTTAAATTCATTCATTACTTTTATAAAATTTTCATGCATCATGTGACATGAATAAAAAGGAAAATCGAATGCCATGATTTTTTATAAATAATGATATAAATATTGTTAAAATAAAATACTCATTATAAGTATTTTTATACGCATACATTGAGAAATTTTGTGTACAAATTACTATTTAACTTTGATATGAAATGAGCATTAAAAATATTATATCGCATCAGATAATTTTATACATGCATCATGAAAATGATTTCATGATTTTATTCATGGAGAGTATGCATGTATATTATCTTACAAAGTATGGTACCTATAAGCTACTAGTTGTAGTGGAGTATTTTCGACAGACTATAGGTATACATCACATAACATGTATTCTCAGAGTTTTTAAGTCTATTATGCCTTTTATTGTTAATTTTAGATTTTTGAGTTCTATTGATTATGGTACCTTGAATTATTGACTGTAGATTGTTGCTCACACACGGGCCTCGGAGTTGGAACATCCATTGTGTTTTGAGTTCACCAACTATTGGGTCTTGGATTTGTTGACTGCATATGAGCCTCAAAGTTGGAGCCTCATTGTATTTCAAATTTGACTACCAATAGGCGAGGTTCCTAGGACATTGGTTTGACCGATACATATGCATATGTATTATGATTATAAATGGAGTCAAAGGTGGACCCATATGCATCCTAAGGGTGGTGTATTTGATTCAATTAAGGTATTATAGACATTTCTTCATTCCCACCTACAAGAATTTTTTGATTTCCCATTTATAGAAATAAAATCCTATTCCATTATTTGCTCATTCTTTATCAAATAATATGGATCGATATGACAATGATGAAATTTCTATTATGTTTACTAAATCACATGAAATTGTACCCATTCCATATAATACATGGATTGTATGAAATACGGAAGAATAAAGGGAAATTTTATATTTAAATTGCAAGATTTGCAACATATAGAAATGAAAAGAAATTGATAAATTCCACTTAATATATGGAGTTTCATATAGAATATCAAAATTCAATTCGACCTTACTATGATATTCCTATTCCAATTGGATGACATAAATGTAAATGGATTTGGGATTTTATATATTCAATAAGATAATTAGATAAAGGCATAATAATCCAAAAAAATATAGAGTTGATTTTTGAGTACTTAACCTTTTCATGGATTCCATTCTTCAAAAAGTAATTTGTCGAGAACAGAGATATTTTTACTTATTTAATGGAATTTGTATAATATGATTGAAATGTGTCAAAAATTTGTATTAAACATTCAAATATATAACTAAATATATTAAATATACTATAAATAACTATATGTACTTGTCTAGAATATAAAAAAGTCTCCCTTTTTTATATTATAGCTTTATTCAGGACAAGTACCTTCCAAGCTCTATCAAAAACTTTATTTTTTATATTCAATCTATTTCATTGAATGGAATGATAAATATGAAAAATTAAAGCATAAAAATTTCTTGAAAATTAGCTTTACCTATAGGCATTATATATAAATAAGATATATGATTATCTAATATCTATGTAACAATTTATATCTATGTTATAGGGTTTACATATACCCATAAATGCTATTGTAATTGAAATTGAGAAGGCTTTTTTATTGGAAAAAATCGAGATAGATTAGTTATGTATTGATTTTGATTTTATTATATAATTAGGGAAATGTAATTTTAGATTCAAATTCAAGAATCATTCATGAAGTCACAATACGTAGTTAATGGTTCCAATTTGTACTAATTTTTCCTTCATTTTTGTGGTTGAAATTGTTTTTTGATTTTTCAATAAAAAATACAAGGAAAGTTTTGAGGCATTGTGTGCTTTGAGATACTATACAATCAAATGAGGGGGTGGATCCAAACAAAAAAAGATTTTTTTTTGACAAGGGATTAGGGAAAACGGGATTCAAAATAGAATCTAAGTATAATAAAGAGGGTAAGGGGAATTTTCTTCATATATTTTGTATCGTTTTAGAGGCATATCCTGGTAGTAAGGTGGGGGACTAAAAATCCTATTTTCCCCAATTCAAATCCAGGTGTCGTTTGAACAACAAAAGAATCAAAATACCTTATCCTATTTTTATGATATAACTTGACAATTTTTTCCCACCAGAAGTAAGTGGAAGAAAGGGACTTTTGGTATTTGCTTGATTATAAGCATTTAGTGTTCTCTAAAATGCAAGAAATACTAGCGCTAGCATTTCACTAGTAGTGAAAGGAAGTAATCAATCTTAATATGATAGCCCTTACCCTACTAATGAAGTGTCTACAAATTATTGGATAACCGAAGGGACAATCTGACTAAATTAAATATTCTCTTGCATAGGGGACGAGAGATGTTTTGTATATATACTCCTGAAAGTATTTGAATACGAGCATTCATTCAATTTTAATTCGATTAAATGGAAAATTGTCTTGTTCTTATTTCTTTTCTATTTAACTGAACTCTTATTTTATTTGTATAGTTTTTTATATATTATTATTCAAAATTAGATAGTTAGAAATAATATTGATTTTTGAATACAAGCATTCATTCAATTTTAATTCGATTAAATGGAAAATTGTCTTGTTCTTATTTCTTTTCTATTTAACTGAACTCTTATTTTATTTGTATAATTTTTTATATATTATTATTCAAAATTAGTTATTCTAAATTAGATAGTTAGAAATAAAATTGATTTTGATATTTCAGTAACTTTGAGTCAAGAATGTAATAGAATGCCTTCGATTTTTTCATTGGTCCAATTGAAGACTATGATCAAATGGGAAAAATGAAAAGAAATGAGGGTGTGTAACAGATAGTGATCCATTTTGATTATACATTTTTATACCTTTTCCTTAGTGAATGGTAACAAAAAAATGGGTCTTTTTATTCCTACATGTTAGTAACACTCCTTTGATACTTCAAAAACAGCCCATATGAATTTTGCCTGTGCTTAATCATTTCCAATTCAACTCAAAATTTTATAAGAACCTATTAGAATTGGATTCTATCATCAATGATGTTGAGTCAAAATTCTTTTTTGACTATGTGCCAATTATTTTACTATTATTAGTGAACAATAATTGAATAATTTCTTCATATTGATAGAGATAAAGGACATAACTTACATGGATATAGTAATTTTCGCTTGGGCTGCATTAATGGTAGTCTTTACATTTTCCCTTTTCACTTGTAGCATGGGGAAGAAATGGGCTCTAGAAGTCCTACCAATTGAGTTTAGGAATCAAATAGTATCAATTTTTTTATAGACCTTTTTGCAAAGCCTTTTTTTTAATTTCACGATTTTTCAATTTGAAAAAGGAAATGAAAAAAAATCTTCATTTTGAAATTTTATTGGATTCGAGTGAAGTAATGTATTCTATGAATAATATATGAACTCTTTCAATTAAAAAAATATTTCAATTATTCCCATGGTTGTATTTCGAAATTAAAAGGAATAGAAATGGAAGGAAACTTCTTCCAACTACATTTGTCATAATTTCAAAATTCTAAATTTTTCTATTTCAATGAACATACTCTTCCAAAATTTATATATGGACAATGAGGAAGAACAAAACTCTTATTTTATTTTACTTTTTATTTCTTTTTAATTTTGATTGTTCAAAGAGAGAAGCTAACAAAAAGATTATTTGATTTTCTTTTAACATAGATTTTTTTCCTTCTCTTTTTCATTTATTGATTCGTTCTTTCAATGGATATCGGGATTCATATTAAAAAAAAGAATAAATTTAAGAATTAGAATTATAAGAGTTATTTTTCAATTATTTTTGATTAATTGGAATCAAGACAAATTAAATAGAATCAAATAGAGATGGTTTAAGTAAAGAAAGACAATTGGGATACTATGTACATTATATATGTAATATATATCTATACATATGAAGATAATAATGTAGATTGATCTATATGAAATTAACCTATATCTTCATATAGTAAACCTTATAAGTACAATAACCATACTAGATTAATTGCACTAAGTAACGATTGAGCTTAGAGGAACTCGAGGGAAAAAATAGAATTTGCTACCAAGAAGAAATGTAATGACTTGTTTTATTTACTTTAATGAAGTGTCAAATGTTGATAATGATACAAGGTAATTTCAAAAGAATGGATGAATCATCTACCTTCTAAAGAAGTTTGCATTAGCCACAATTTAATTTTTCTAGAGAAGTTGGATGTTTTATGAATGATTCATAGGATTGATACGATTATGGGACAAATTTTCAACATTCGCTTATTAAGGCATAAGAGTTTTCTCAATAAATTGTAGCAACCACTTATTTGATTAAATAAGTTGAACTAGAAACAAGTTCTTTAAAATCTTGACCAAATGATTAATTCTTATTCCCCAGTATTGCCATAAGATGATCCACATCAAGTGTAATAATTTCTCAAGTTGTAGAGAAATTATGGATAAGGATCATGTCCAACTCTAAAACATCTACTACTCAAAGTAATTTCTGAGGTAAAGTTAACAGACTGGTTGGTACTAGCATAAATTTTCAAGATGACCTTTTAGAAAATAGTTCTTCTACCCTTATAAGTCGATTAGACAACCATTTCTAACAAAGCATTCATAAAACTATGATTGAAAATAATCTATAGGAGAAAAGGATAAGGACTTAAGTGTCAAAATTCTAGCATAAGGATCACAAAGAAAAAACTATCATGATATCTGACAAGAAGAGCCAAAAATCAATGATGATTGATACATTTCACTATACAACTCAGGGATACAAATTCTTTCTAACATTTGTGCCATCTATTCTTTCACTTATTTAAATCTACACCGAATTGTTAAATCTTATAAACCCTCTTACTTTAAATATTGTCCTTAAAAATCTCTTATAGAGACCTTTATAAGTTCAATTTTATGATAAAAAGAGTGAACCATACCAATATTCTTCCTTAAGTAATGTTTAGAAGAAATATAGGATTAGAAAAGTAAAATTCCTTTGAAACTCTTTAGAAGTAGATGCTGGTGATGGAAAGAGCTTGACACGGCTACCAGTGGTGAATAAATATTAGAATATATTTTTAAAATAATTATCTAGACTCCCCCCAACTCAAGAATGAAGATTATTGGAAGGAGAAATGGTGGATAGAAGATTCTCATTTTTGGAAGATTTCATTATCATGAAAAGATAGTGATCCTAGACAAAGACTCTTTAAAGACAAGAAAACATGGATGAAAAGTAAGAATTGATAGTAGATCCTCAAGTATGGATTGTATCATTATTTTAGAAGAATTGATTGGCATAGCAGAATGAAAAAGAATGTATATTAACTTGAAGAAAACTACATTAGATGACAACAACACAAGACTTGATATTTGGTAAATTTTTTTACAAAAGATTGTATGAGCACATGGTATATCAAAGTCAATTGTATTAGATCAAGATCCAAAATTCTTTGTCTCATCTATATAATTGTTATAATAAACTTTGTGAGCAGAAATCCTACATAATAAATGAAATGTTTGAAAGGATTATTCAAATATTAAAGAATATGCAGTGAACATGTGTCATAGTGTTCAAAAGAAATAAAATCAAACCATTGCCAATAATTGATTTTACTACAATAACAATAACTGTGGTAGTATTTTGATGGCTCCTTATAAAGCTTTCAGTAATAGTGGATGATCATATAGATTACTGATGGATTGGGAAAAATGTGAAGATTTCAATATGATGAGAATTGATCTCATAGAAGAAACAACCAAAAAGATTCACATTGTACAAGATAAACTTTGTGCAACTCAAAACCAATACAAAATTTATACTTATCATAGACGATGATCGTTAAACTTCAAAGTGGGTGATTAAATTTTTCTCAAGGCTCAACCTAAAAAAAGAGTAACTAGTATCAGAATAAAAGGAAAGTTAGCACCATGATACATTGGATCATTCAGGATTATAAAAAGGATTGGTGATGTAGCATTACAGTTGGAATTACCCTCAGAATTACCACATGTTCATTATGACTTTCACATGTCTATATTACAAAAATGTCAACAATAAAAAAATACTATCCTAGATTAGATAGAACTTATATTGCAAGAAAATGTGTCATATAAAGAAGAACCAGTAAGGATAGTTGATTTCCAAGTCTAGAATTTGAGAAGAAGAACAATACCACTAGTAAAAGTTTAGTGGAAACATCCTAGCATTTAAAATGTAATTTTGGAGTTAAAGTTTGAAGTCCGCATGAGCTATTTGAACTTAAGGAATTATGAAACTTCAAGGGAAATTTTTTATTTAAGGGGTAGGAATGTAAAACCCAAAAATTCATTATAAAGAATTAAATTGTCTTAAAAGGAATTTTATATAATATTTTCAAGTGTAAGGATGTATTGGGAAATTTTATTATGAGAAATTAGATTGGATTGGAAAATATTTACATACCTTGCCATACCCTCATTTCCACCCCTCAAAAACCTCTTACCAACCCCTTGCTACCACCCTTGGTGAGGTCGCTGGCGAGCTTCATATTTTGTCTATAAAAAGGGGTCGAATTCATCCCTATTCTTACACCATAATTTCTTCCTCTCTCTAAGTTGTTTGGGTTATTTGGTACATTTTGGAGGGAGTCTTGGGAATAAATATCAAGGAGTTTGGGTTTGAAAACTTAGAAGGGATAACTTTTCACGTAGGGATTTCTACTCTAACTTTTTTAATTCATGCATTGTTTTTATAAAATTGGCATGCATCATATAACATGAATAAAAAGAAAAACTAGATGCCATGATTTTTATAAATAATGATATAAAATGAAATACTCATTATAAACATTTTTATATGCATACATTGAGAAATTTTGTATACAAATGAGTATTTAACTTTGATATGAAATAAACATTGAAAATATGATATGTATCCAAGAATTTTATACATGCATCACAAAAATGATTTTATTCGTGAGGAATATGCTTGTATGTTGTCTTGCGGAGTATGGTAACCAAAGGCTACTGGTTATAATAGACTTTTGATGAACTACATGTGCTTTTGATTGTTCACCCCTATTCTTACATCAAATGTATTCTCAAAGTTTTTTTTGTCTATGGTGCTTTTGATTGTTGACCATAGATTATTGAGTTCTATTGACTATGGTACCTTGGATTATTTATGTGGATTGTTGCTCGCACACAGGACTAGGAGTTGGACCCTTGATTGTGTTTGGAGTTTTCTTTATATTGGGTCTTGGATATGTTAACTACACATGAGCTACGAAGTTGGAACACTCATGGAGTTTTGGAGTCAATTACCCATAGATGAGGACCCATAGAATGTTGATTTGATTGATACATGTGTCATAAGTATTGTGATCGTACATGGGGTTAGATGTGAACCCACATGAGTCTCGAAGGTGAACCGCACATGTGCCCATGTATTTAGATGACTAATACATAGGGATTGCATATCATGCATTGGATTTATATCACATAGCATATTTTATATTGTATGAGCATGCATTGAGATACCTGTAATGTACACTCCCCCAATCCCCTGAAAGCAAGGAAGAGTAGGTTTACTTGAGTTTTATGATAGAGATCTCCCCATATTATATATTAATGATTACTTACATTCATGAAATTTATTAAAATGAGCATGCATCGTGAATAATTGTTTCTTAAGATAATATTTTAGACTAGATTTGTACTAAGCTATCAACTTACCTCTACTCTTCCCTTTACCTTTCAGTGGCGTTATTCTAGATAATCGTGATTAAGGCATGAAGGTTTTATATGGAGGATTTAGACGTTACAAGGTTTGACTTGAAATATTATTTAATTTTATTGGTCAATATGAGTTATGACTAGGAAGGTTGAGACTACTTTGATAAATTTAAAATTGACTTTATAAATATCTTGGATTTAAATTTATTTTTTTGCCTTCTGAATAGAAAATCTCCAAAGGGTACCTGAATTGTTTTTTAAATGATTTTTAAATAGAATTTTTCATGATTATTAAAGAAATTTCATTCAACTATAATTTAAAATTTACCCCTTCAATCTCACGTAGCCATTATTCGAGGCGTGACATACTCATAGACTTAGAGGAAAGTGAAAGGCCTTTTCAATAACTTCTTACTAAAAGAGAAAGCAATAAACACATAGAAATAGATAACATAAAATAAAATATAGAGAGAGGTGGATATAAGATAAGAAATGAAGAAAGAAAAAAATACGTGTTCTAATCAATTCAACACGTCCTATATGTGAACATATTTGGAAGTAAACCGAGTCTACTAACTCAATATGCACTCATACATAACACGTTATGTAACTTAGTAAATGCACATAGGATCTAACACCTATGTGATAAATTATGCATAAAATTTAATTGTCCGTAAGATCACAAATTACTAGTAGACTAATGATAAGTTACTCAAAGGTATGTCTCTAAAGGAATTGTCTAGTAGTTTTAAAAGTTGAATGATCTTCTAACTTAGTTAATAAAAACAATCCTAAATATTCTAACAATGGTTAGTTGATAGAAAATACTGTAAATTCTAAATTGATGATCACAACTAAATTAAGCATGTAAATTAAATTATAGCAAAAAATATGATGGTAAACGAATATGGGATTTTAGCGAGCATAATCCTTCATAAAAAGAACAAATTAAATGAGTCAAATAACATGTTAGATTTAGTAATTTTTCCTTTTTAAATAACTAAACCCCTAAGTGAGTCCACACAACTCTCAATTAATCAATGACTTATTGAATCAGGCTTAAAATTGATTAATTGGCAAACTAAGAAAAATATACAAATCAAGTTCCTCAATTAATTAATAACTTCATTGGTTTGGCTTAAAATTAATTAATTGGTGAACCTAAGGTAAATATATTCTTTAATTATAAATTAAGATTTGGTCCATCATTAATTTATAATTAAAGATATTTTTTAACCATATAATTTAATCTTAATTAATCAATAATTTCCTCGGTCGGGCTTGAAATCGATCAATGTAGTTAAATTAAATTCTCATTAGTTAATGCACATACAAGCATAGATGATGTTTCTAATGCCTAATTCTAAAATATTTGTTTTAATTATAAATCAAGATTTAATCCATCATTAATTTATAATTAAAGTTTTTAAGAACATGAACAATAAAAAATAAAACTTTTATTCATTCAAACCATAAAAAATTTCTTCTTGGAAGCAAAAACTAAAATCTCATATTACAAAATTAGTTAATCATAGTTGCATTAACTTTTTGTTAATTCAATTACAAAAAATAATATTACAAAGAGAAATGTAATATTTAACAATAAAAATACCCTCTCTTGATAAAGATGATTCTAGATCTTTGAATGGGTTGTATTTACATTTTCAAATCCTTGGATCTTCTTTAAAATTGTGAGATTTTCTCTCTATATCTATATATGGATGGTGGAATAATGGTTATGGGAGCTGGTGGCTAGTGTATAGTTGATTGATATGTGTTTAAGTGGGATTAGGGTTTATTTGTAGGCTAAAAATGGGGTTAAACACATTTCTAATATGAGTTTTTATATGCTAAAACATGCATTGATTTTCATTTCTTGAAATGCATAGCTACAGTATGAAAAAATTGGGCTATGACATGCATATATCTTCAAAAAACATAAGTAGACCCCCGAGTGCCTTGTGCCGCGATGCATAATTCAAAAAACACAAGTAAACCCGAGAGCCTTATGCCACGGCATGGAATATGTTTCACTACGGTGTGCACAGAAATCCTATAATGTCCAGTTTGAAGCCGAGAGAATCCGTGACACAAGTAATGTCTCTCTATAGTGCTCATATAATTTGTGGAATTTTTGCAATCTCGTTCCATCCAACTTGTGTAAATTTCCTTTAATTTTCGTATTTTCACTCATTTTCTTCGAGTTTGCCTAGAATTCTTCTATAAAGCACTTTAACCTACAAAACACATAAATACCCTCCAAGACAAGATAAAAGTAAAATAAAATATAAAATAAATACTTAAAAATGTAGAAAGTAATAGGTCAAAATAATGTTAATCAAATACCTCCAAACCTATATTTTGCTAGTCCTCAAGCAAAACTAAAACTAAAAAGACTAATATGACAAATAAAAAAAACTAAAAACTAAAACTAAAACTACAAACTTAAATCACAAAAATTTTAATGCTTTAGATTCTTTTTAGTTCATAATTAAATATGCAGGCACAAGTTCATCTAATATCTTAAAGGATCAATGTTCATCATTTAAATCATTTAGACATCACAAATTCATGCCCCATTACTATAAACATATCAATATTGATTCTACCAAGCCTAGTGTTTAGAATCTAAATTTGCTTAGACTCTATTCTTACTATACCCTTAATATCACACTAATCATATGGGTTCAAACACTCAATAAAGTATATGCGAACAAAATTTATGTAAAGAATAAAGTAAAAAGGTTCATATATGTTTATAAATAAGAAAGGCTCAAATGTGCATAACATGGATCTCATGAAAATAATCAAATACTAGGATTAAGAAGATATCATATTAATGTCATACTTCAATCAAAATTATTAAGTAAGAAATATCAAATATGTGCCTATAGAAGAATGAAAATACATTGACTTTGAGGGGTTATTTTCTATTATATGGTAATAGCCATGTCACTACTTTTAAGAATTCATGGTCATAGTATTTAATTATACAATTTTTTATTCTTTTTTAGAGAGTAGACCCATATATATATGTGTGTGTGTGTGTGTGTATGTATTATGGTGACTAGCTAATGTAGATTTTTCTTTTTTCCAAGCAAACCCCATATTTATCATTTTTTAAACTAGAAGTCAAGCATGAAATGAAGGTTGATACACACTTTTAATTTCTACTCAAATCATTTAATTAAAGAAATGAAAATAAGTAAATGATACTTCATTAGATGTTTAAAATCATAATATTCAATGCAAAATCTATAAAGATCATCTAACAATTTAAAATAATAGAAAAAAGTGTTTAAAAGAGTAGAAGAAAGATTATCACTCAGAATAAAATAACATTGACTCAATAATACTCTCATAAGGTAGTCTCCACTATTTGATTCCTATACATCTAATTTGGATTAATCTCAATCTCAACATCCAAGCACGAAGCATAAACTATGAATAGAACTAACTTTTACAATAATTCTTGAACATGTTTAGGACATCCAACAAAAAATGCATAGACTCAATTAGTCACTTAAATTAACTAAAAATATTATAATTTTGTATCAAATGTTTTTTATTAGGCCTATTTGTGCCCCAAAATCTAAACTAAACATTTTCTTCAGTGTTTTCAACTATGCTTATGTTCAGAAAGCAATAAAAAGGGACAAATAGAAAATTAACTACTAAATGAAAAGAACTAAATCAAAATAAAATAAAAGAATACTACCAAAAATGATGGATTGCCTCCCATTAAGTTCTTGTTTGACATCTTAGCTAGATGCTATTGGTGGCTATAATTTATAAACTTTGATTTACTCGATGTTTCCCTTTTCATTAAGTTTGTGCTTGAAATTTAGTCTCTCCCAAGACTATCATTATTAGACTCCTATTATAGACATTAACAATTGTCCTAGTAGAGGACATGAATGGCCTACCACAAAGTATATTGTGGTCATTGTCCATTTATGATGGTTCCTGCACATTTGAAATCACAAAATTTATAGGTATGATTAGATCATCTACCTATCCAATTAAGTCCTCTACTATGAATTTTGGATATATTATAAAATTATCAACCTATTATACAAACATGGTTGTGAGTTTTAAATCCCCCACTCTTAACTGAAATTATAATCAATAAGGCATTAAATTAACACTTGCACCTTTACTCATTTTTATCACCCATGGTAATATTGACATTAAAGCTTTTAGGATCCTTTAAGGTAGCTTGAAAATTAATTGTTTTACCGATATCATTAGGTAAATAATTAGAAAAATAAGGAAACTCAGAATCTAGAAACTTACCATTATGAAGGGTCGTAATGGCCTTCACATGTTCATTTTGACTAGTAAACTTTTCTCTTGCTTGCTTTTGCACATGCTCAGCTAGTTGACCCACTTGCACTTATACTCTTTTCATTGATGCCTCTAAAGAATTCAACCTTTGATTGGTTTTCACCTTGCTATCTTTGCTCACTTGAATGAAAGCATTCAAGTTGTCCTCAAAGGTTGGTTAATTTGGAAGATTATGTGGCATGTTTTGGTTGAATTGCTCTGCTTGCATATGCTTATGGTTTTAGGTATAGGTAGGATCATTTTTCCTATAAGATAAATTGGAATGATTTCTCTAACCTGGATTGTAAGTGTTTGCATATGGTTCAATCCTAAGTCTAGGTTAATAACCCTTCATTGCATTCACTTGTTCAGGACCTACAAATAATTCTCTTTTTTAAGGATAAGTGTTAGCTCCATGCTCATAATTACTACTTAATCCATATACCTCTATGTTTGGAGTGTTTTTAGTGGCAAAATTAAAAGTGCAACTTGCTCAATCAATTCCGTAAGTTGCATAGACATTTTAGTGCTACAACCTATCTCATGAACTCCGACTCTTCTCACTTTAGCACTTTTCTATTGGGAATTAGCACCCAAAATATCCTAGAGATCATAAGTCTTTAAGGTAATATTTTCCCCATAGCTCCACCTACAACATAATCAATTGTGAATTGACACTATTGTGTTAAAAAATCATAGAAAAAATGATTTTCCAACCATATTAGGAAGTTGTGGTGTGGGCATTGAGTGGAAAATAATTTGGACATATCCCAATCTTCATAGAATGGATATCTTTTTATTTGAGAGAATGTGGCCATTTTTGTTCCTAAAGCGAAATTTTCCTAATGGGAATATAATTTTCCTATTAATTTATTGTTGATTCCTTCCCAAGTTATCCATAAACCTGATGGGAGAGTCATTAGTCATGCCTTAGCTTTATCTTTGAGAATGTATAGAAAAAAAATCATTTTAAGTTGGTATCCATTAAGTACATGTAAAGGGAATGTCTATACAGTTGAGTAGAAATCTCTAATAAAAGTCAGAGGATTTTCATTAGGAACTCCATAGAAAAAGGGTAACATGAAATAATGAATATTTTTTGATTCATAATTCCTAGCTACCTAGCCTAATTATATAGAGGTAGTAGCGATGCCAATGATTGACCTTGCATAATCCTTCAATGCAATCCTCATTGGTGAAGCATTTCCCATGTTTTAAGGTTCTAGTAAAAGCTCGAGTGGTGACTCTAGTAAAGGCTTTTGGATTTCAGTATCTAGCCTTTTTAAGTACTCTTTGGATTTGTTAAAAATTAATCTATAGAAGGTATGAGTTGATTCCCTAAATATCACCTGCTTTGCATATACTAATGAAAATAACAATTAATTTAAAGTATCAGAAAGTAAACCACAAATAAAATAAATAAATAAAAATAAGGAGTAAAAATAAATTAAACAACCAAAAGGAAATAACAAAGGAAATAAAAATAAACAAACAACAAAATTAATTGAAATAAACAAAAATAACTAAACAAAACACAAAAATAAAAAAAAGTCACAAAAACAAAAAATAACTATAAATAAAGCAAATAAACTATTTAAAATGCTAATTTTTCTACAATGGTGTCGAAAAATTAATGCACAAATTTTAATTGTTCACAAATGCACAAATCACTAGCATACTAATGATAAGTTACCCGAGGTTGGTCTCTAAAGAAATTGGATGGTTGGTTTAAAAAGTCAAATTAGCCTCTAAATTAGTTAAGAAAAACAATCTTAAACACTCTAACAATGGTCGATTGATAGAAAAGACCATAAATTATAAATTATAGGTCATAACTAAATTAAGCAAGTATATTAAATTATAGTAGAAAATATTATGATGAACGACTATAGGATTTTAACAAATTAAATGATTCAAAATAACAAATTAGATTTACTAATTTTTCCTTTTTAAATAAGCGAACCCCTTAATCATAGTGAGTCCACACAACTCTCAATTAATCAATGACTTCTTGGATCGGGTTTGAAATTAATTAATTAGAAAACTAAAGAAAATATACAAACCAAGATCCTTAATTAATTAATAACTTCAATTGTTTCGCTTAAAATTAATTAATTCGTAAACCTACAGTAAATATATTCTTCAATTATAAATCAAGATTTGGTCCTTCATTTATATGTAATTAAAGATATTCTTTAACCATCTAATTTAATCTCAATTAATTAGTAACTTCCTTGGTCAAGCTTGAAATTTATCAATAAAATTAAATTAAACTCTCATTCATGAATGCACAACTTAGCACATATGGTGTTTCAAGTGCCTAATTCTAAAATGTTTTCTTTAATTATAAATCAAGACTTGGTCCATCATTAATTTATAATCAAAGATTGTAAGAACATTAACAAGAAATAAATAAAACATTTTTTATTCAAACCATAAAATTGTTATTCAAATCATTAGAAGCAAAAATTAAAATTTCATATTAAAAAATTAGCCAATCATTATTAAATTAACAAAAGTTAATTCAACTACAAAAGTCATCATATTACAAAAGAAAAATAAAAAATTTAACAATAAAAATGCCCCCTCTTGATAAAGATGATTCTAGAAAATAATATTCATCTGTAACTATGAGTTGCAATGGTAGTCATTAACAACAAGCTATTTACAATAAAAGTAAATAAAAAATTAACAACAAAAAATATATAAACATAAATACCTTTATCGGTTGGAACACCACAATCAATTGCATCTAAGGGGCCTCAACCTGTCTACACAATACCTGGTACAAATAAATCTAGCTTGTCCCTTTGAGCTCCATCACTAGGTGATATGGTTAATCATCTATGATTCAGTAAAGTGAAAATAACAAACTAGGCTATGGCCATTCTCATGCACATGAACTGATGAGAACCATCGAGCTCTACAAATTCCAAGTGGACCAATAACAAGGTCTAGGAAGGCACAACTCGAAAAGGCTTTAAATGGGCTCATTCAAGAGGTCATGCATAATCAAGGCGACCTAAATTGGGAGTGCAAGGATTGGGACAATCCTAGGATGGAAATTAGGGCAAAATTGGCAAAGTAAAACTAGACACATTGTTGTGCGATTTGGACTCTTTTTTGGGCAGCTTCATTTTCAGCCCTTAGATGGAAACAAGGGTTAAGATGTAATATTTTGTAGGGTTTCTTTTGTTCTCAGCTGCACCATATTTTGCTCCAATTGTAGAGTGCCATTTGGATTGATTTTGGGCAGCTTTCTTTTCAACCCTTGGATGAAATCAAGGGTTAAGATGTTATATTTTATAGGATTACTTTTGTGGTCACCTGCCTCATTTTTTTCATGATTTGGTCAATGTTTTCTGCTACCTTTTCTGATTTTTAGCTGTGTTTATTTTCAACCCTTGGATGAGATCAAGGGCTATGATGTAGTAGAGCTTAGGGTTGGTTTGTATCCTATTAAAAGCAGCTCATATGTTGTAAAATATAATTTTGAATGAAGTTTGAATATTCAGATCATTTGAGAGCTCATTCTAGCTCTTTGTTCCTCTTTAAGCAACTTATCAAGGGATTGGCAACCTTTGTGGCGTTGTTTAGCATCCAAGCATTTGTGGTGAGTAATATCCATACTTGTTAGGGTGTCATTTATGCTAGACTTATCAAGGAATTAGCAGCTCCTTGTGGCGTCTTTTCTCTCAGAAAGATGTTGAGTAATATCCATTGATTTGTGGAGAAGCCCTTTGCTATATAATCCGAAATTAGCTAGGTCCTATCCCCTTGGTTCTTATCATTTGGTATCGAGCTTTTGGTGCTAATTTTCAGATTCCTATCCTTTTTATTTGTTCTTGTTCTTGTGTTCTTATTGTATTTCGATACATAAAAAAACGAAAAAAAATATCATTCTCATTGTGTTCTTGCTGAAATTTATTCTCCATACCCTAAAAATATTGCTCTTCTTTGTTTCCACGTTTTTTCTGCATTTTCCTTTCAAATTCTATTGTGTCCAAAGTTTTTCAAGAGTAACCTTGCAGATCCTCAAGCTTTCGAAAGTGTTCTGAATTTTCCTTTCATATTCTGCAGTTTCCTTGCAAATTCTGCTATTTTTGAATCTATTCTGCATTTTTCCTTGCTAATTCTCGCAATATCCGATATATTCTGCAGCTTTTTGGTTGGTTTCTAGTATTTCTGTGGTAGTTCTGCAGTAAATTTCATTTTCCCTTTGTGTTGTAATCTATGTGCTATTTACCAATCTTAAAAATTCCTTAAACTCAAATGGAAAGTATTGTATTGATTTACTCTTGAGTTATTAGCATAATTGTTCCAAAAGAAAAAAAAAAACAGAAAAAGAGTGGCCAGAATTAATTCAAAAAAAAAAACAGAAAAAAAAGAGAGGCCAAGTTACATTTGCTAATTTCTAGTGAGTATTAGAACTCATAGTTTCAAGGATTTTACACTTTGATTATAAATCTTCCATTGTGTGCTTAGTTCCTTTGGGGAAATTGTTGCTTTCCAATCGTATTGTTCTATTGCTTTTTCTTGTGCTTACTACTCTAAACACTTTGAGTTAGTTTCCTTTGTGCTTTAACAAGTGGGATATTGTGAACTATTTTTTTTTTTTTGGGTGTTTGATAATTCTACAAATTGGTTGGAATCCCTGGATTTGGTTGCTTTGATTAGGAACTAAGAGGGTTTGAGCGATCAATCCGAGTGCTAAACACGTGAGGTATTGTGTGAATTTATATTAGTTCTATTTTATTACACTAACCTATTGTTGTGTAGAATTGAAAAAAAAAATGTCAAACAGTAGTCCCGAAGGAAGACCGGATATGATGTTCATCATGACCCGGCTGCAACAATCGTTTGAGAGGATGAACAACTTGGTGCTCGATATGAATGAAAGATTGGAAAGGCAAGAAAATTCCTTAGCAGCCTTTACAACGAGAAACACCTCCACCCAATGTTAGGAGGGTTAATAGGCAAGCACATGTTGGGGATGATATAGAGGAAGAAGATTGGGAAGAAGAATTGGAGGAAGAAGGGGGAAGAATGCCTAGAGGAGGAAGAAATGGGAATAGAGGAGGAAGAAATGGTAGAGGAGGTATGTGGAGATCCCCACCTAGAGCTCAAGATGGAGTTGATAGAGATCTAAGTGGTATAAAAATGAAGATACCACAATTCCAAGGAAAGAATGACCCGGAGTTGTATTTGGAGTGGGAGAAGAAAGTGGAGCATATTTTTGAATGTCACAACTACTCCACGGAGAAAAAGTAAAACTTCTTTGTAATTGAGTTTTCTGACTATGCATTGAATTGGTGGGATCAATTGGTCATTAGTAGGAGGAGAAACCGTGAAAGGCCCATAGATAATTGGGAGGACATGAAGGCTATCATGAGAAAGAGGTTTGTGCCTAGCTACTACTATAGAGAGTTACACCAACGCTTACAAAGATTGACTCAAGGATATAAATGTGTTGATGAGTACTACAAGGAAATGGAAGTGGCTATGGCAAGAGCTAATGTCGAGGAAGATAGAGAAGCAACCATGGCTAGGTTTCTTAGTGGGTTGAATCCGGACATTGCCAACATTGTGGAACTTCATCATTATGTGGAGATGGAGGACATGGTCCATATGGCAATCAAGGTGGAAAGGCAATTAAAGAAACGGAGTTTTCGATCCCAACCATTAAGGTCTAGTCCCATTACTCAAAAACCAAACCTTACTAGTCCTTGGAAGTCCAATGAGAAAAAAGATGAAATAGCTACATCCAAACCAAGATTTGAGCCTTACAAAGCCAAAGAGATGGGGGCTAGCAAGGACAAAGGTAAAATCGACACCCCAATTCGTAATCGTGACTTAAGGTGTTTTCGGTGTCTTGGTAATGGTCATATAGCCTCTCAATGTCCCAACAAGAAGGTAATGATCACCTTAGCGAGTGGTGAGGTTGGAACCGATAATGAAAGTGAAGAAGATGAGATACCATCTGCAGGGAAGCTAGTGAAGAGGAGATAGGACCCGTGGATGGGGAAGCACTTGTAATAAGGCGATCTTTGAGCACTCAAGTCAAGGAGGATGACCTTGAACAACAAAGAGATAACATATTTCACACAAGGTGTCATGTGAGTAACAAAGTGTGTAGTGTTATCATAGATGAGGGAAGTTGCACCAATGTGGCTAGTACTACCTTAGTTGAGAAATTAGGGTTGACAACATTTGAACACCCTAAGCCTTACAAGTTGCAATGGTTAAATGATAGTGGGGAAGTGAAGGTTAATAAGCAAGTATTAGTGAGCTTCTCCATTGGAAAGTATAAGGATGAGGTGATGTGTGATGTGGTACCCATGCAAGCTGGACACATCTTGCTAGGTAGACCTTGGCAATATGATAGGAGGGTTACACATGACGGATATAGAAACAAGTATTCGTTTGTGAAGAATGGTAGAAACATCACACTTGTACCCCTTTCACCCAAGCAAGTCTTTGAAGATCAATTGAGGATGGTTAAGGAAAAAGAACAAAAAGAGAAGAATGAAAAAGAAAAAAAGAGTGAAAGAAAAAAAAAGAGTGAAGAAAAAGGAGAGGAGAGTGGAAAAATACTAGAGAAAAAAAATGTGAATTTTTATGCTAAGGCAAGTGAGGTCAAGAGAGCTTTTTATTCAAAACAGCCCATACTTGTTCTTTTGTACAAGGAGGCAAATTTTTCTATTAATGATCTTAACCAGTCTTTGCCTAGTACCACTATTTCTCTTTTGCAGGAATTTGAAGACGTGTTCCCTGAAGAGATTCCAGATGGGGTGCCACCAATTAGGGGGATTGAGCATCAAATTGACTTTATACCGGGGGCTTCTCTTCCAAACCGACCTGCCTATAGGACCAACCCCGAAGAAACTAAGGAGATTCAAAGACAAGTTGAAGAGTACTTGATCAAAGGTCAAGTTAGGGAGAGCCTGAGTCCATGTGCTGTTCCCGTGCTACTCGTTCCCAAGAAGGATGGATCAAGCAGGATGTGTGTTGATTGCCGAGCCATCAACAACATTACGGTAAAATATCGACATCCTATCCCTAGACTAGATGACATGTTAGATGAGTTGCATGGTTCTTGCATTTTTTCAAAAATTGATTTGAGAAGTGGATACCATCAAATTAGGATGAGAGAGGGTGATGAATGGAAAACCGCTTTTAAAACTAAACATGGATTGTATGAGTGGTTAGTCATGCCCTTTGGTCTAACAAATGCACCTAGCACTTTTATGAGGCTTATGAATCATGTTCTGCGTGCATTTATTGGAAAATTTGTTGTTGTCTATTTTGATGATATTCTCATTTACAGTAAAAATCTTGAAGATCATGTCTTACATCTTAGGTATGTGCTTGAAATTTTGAGAAAAGAACAATTGTATGCGAACCTGAAAAAGTGTGTTTTTTGCATGAACAAGTTAGTTTTTCTTGGTTTTGTTGTTAGTTCTAAGGGGGTAGAAGTAGATGAGGAAAAGGTTAAGGCTATTCGAGAATGGCCCACACCTAAATCGGAAACTGAACTTAGAAGTTTTCACGGATTAGCTACTTTTTAGAGAACCTTTCCGAACGATTTTAGTACACTAGCTGCACCTCTAACCGAGGTCATTAAAAAGTCTGTTGATTTCAAATGTGCGGAGAGTCAGGAGAGAGCCTTTAAAGCATTGAAGGATAATTTGTGTTCTGCACCTGTTTTATCTTTACCTGATTTTACTAAAACCTTTGAAGTTGAGTGTGATGCATCAGGAATAGGTATAGGAGCTGTTTTGATGCAGGAACGGCGACCTATCGCTTATTTCAGCGAGAAACTTCATGGAGCAGCCCTTAATTATCCAACGTATGACAAGGAACTATATGCCTTGGTTAGGACCCTGGAGACATGGCAACATTACCTTTGGCCAAGAGAATTTGTCATCCATACCGATCATGAATCTCTAAAACATCTGAAGCGTCAAGGTAAATTGAATAGGAGGCATGCTAGATGGATGGAATTCATTGAGACTTTTCCTTATATTGTTCAATATAAGAGAGGTAAGGAGAATGTTGTAGCCGATGCTTTATCACGGAGGTATGCCTTACTCTCAACTTTAAATGCTAGATTGCTAGGATTTGAATATGTTAAGGAAATGTATGCTAATGATGATGACTTCTCTGCTATTTACCATGCATGTGAAAAAACTTCTTTTGAAAAGTTTTATAAATTAGATGGGTATTTATTTAAAGAAAATCAATTATGTATACCCAAATGTTCCATGCGTGAGTTGTTAATTAAGGAGGCCCATGGGGGGGATTAATAGGGCATTTTGGAATTAAGAAGACTTTAGATGTTTTGCGTGAGCATTTTTATTGGCCAACAATAAGGAAGGATGTAGGGAGAATATGTTCTAGATGCATCATTTGTAAGCAAGCGAAATCAAAGGTCCTACCACAAGGACTATATACTCCCTTGCCCGTACCAAGCATACCTTGGGTAGATATTTCCATGGATTTTGTTTTAGGGTTACCTAGGTCTAAGAAGGGTAGAGACTCCATTTTTGTGGTTGTAGATAGGTTTTCTAAAATGGCACACTTTATAGCATGTCATAAAACTGATGATGCCACTAATGTAGCAGAGTTGTTCTTTAGGGAGGTTGTTAGGCTTCATGGAGTTCTTAGGAGCATTGTGTCTGATAGGGATGTTAAATTCCTTAGTTATTTTTGGAAAACTCTTTGGGCTAAAATGGGCACTAAACTCTTGTTTTCGACAACTTGTCACCCTCAAACAGATGGGCAAACTGAGGTAGTCAATAGGACTGTCCACGTTGCTTAGGGCGGTAATAAAAAGGAATTTGAAAAATTGGGAGGATTGTTTACCTTTTGTTGAATTTGCTTATAACTGGACTGTGCATTCAACTACAGATCATTCTTGATTCGAAGTTGTTTATGGTTTCAATCCACTACCTCCTTTAGACTTATTACCTATTCCTATTTCAGAGAAAACTAACTTAGATGGTGCTAAGAAGGCTGAAACGGTGAAAAAGCTCCATGAACGCATTCATGAGCAAATTGAGAAGAGAAATAAGGATTATGCTTACAGAGCCAACAAAGGGAGGCGAAGAGTCATTTTTGAGCCAGGTGATTGGGTTTGGGTGCATATGAGGAAGGAAAGGTTTCCTGAAAAAAGACGGTCCAAGTTGCAACCTCGGGGAGATGGACCCTTTCAAGTGATTGAACGAATCAATGACAATGCCTACAAAATTGATCTTCCTGGTGAGTATAATGTTAGTACCTCTTTTAATGTTTCTGATCTTTCTCCTTTTGATTATGCAGGTGATGATTCGAGGACGAATCCTCTTGAAGAGAGGGGGAATGATGAGAACCATCGAGCTCTACAAATTCCAAGTGGACCAATAACAAGGTCTAGGAAGGCACAACTCGAAAAGGCTTTAAATGGGCTCATTCAAGAGGTCATGCATAATCAAGGCGACCTAAATTGGGAGTGCAAGGATTGGGACAATCCTAGGATGGAAATTAGGGCAAAATTGGCAAAGTAAAACTAGACACATTGTTGTGCCATTTGGACTCTTTTTTTGGGCAGCTTCATTTTCAGCCCTTAGATGGAAACAAGGGTTAAGATGTAATATTTTGTAGGGTTTCTTTTGTTCTCAGCTGCACCATATTTTGCTCCAATTGTAGAGTGCCATTTGGATTGATTTTGGGCAGCTTTCTTTTCAACCCTTGGATGAAATCAAGGGTTAAGATGTTATATTTTATAGGATTACTTTTGTGGTCAGTTGCCCCATTTTTTTCATGATTTGGTCAATGTTTTCTGCTACCTTTTCTGATTTTTAGCTATGTTTATTTTCAACCCTTGGATGAGATCAAGGGCTATGATGTAGTAGAGCTTAGGGTTGGTTTGTATCCTATTAAAAGCAGCTCATATGTCAGAAAATATAATTTTGAATGAAGTTTGAATATTCAGATCATTTGAGAGCTCATTCTAGCTCTTTGTTCCTCTTTAAGCAACTTATCAAGGGATTGGCAACCTTTGTGGCGTTGTTTAGCATCCAAGCATTTGTGGTGAGTAATATCCATACTTGTTAGGGTGTCATTTATGCTAGACTTATCAAGGAATTAGCAGCTCCTTGTGGCGTCTTTTCTCCTCAGAAAAATGGTGAGTAATATCCATTGATTTGTGGAGAAACCCTTTGCTATATAATCTGAAATTAGCTAGGTCCTATCCCCTTGGTTCTTATCATGAACCTAGATACGTAAACTATGTCTTGGTTTTAATTTAGATTAATTAAACCTCCCAAAAATAGTTTCTTCAAATCCACTTTTGAAGTGTATCAGTAATACATTGAGTAAGACACAATTTAAAAATGATTTTTAAAAAATGGTAGAGTTTCTCCATAAATTCTAATCACAAAAAACAATTCAGGGATATTTATAGAAAAATCCAGTCTCTTAGATAGTTTGCCTACTACCCTGATTAAGCACTCAATGAGATCTATAGTTGTTAATGAACTTTGCTGAGCCACACTCAGCCAACCTTCATTTACCTTTTCAAGTACCACAACGAACCCTATGACACTAGTTAGCAATAAAACTCTTAAAAATGAAAAGTAAACCTAAACATTCTATCACAATTGTTTAGTTTTGAAAAGTCTAAACTACTAACATAAAATAATAAGAGGATAGAATATAGATTAACTCACACAAATTACAAGCATATATGTAATTAATAAATCAATGGAGAATTAATGGGATATTTAGCTAGTTGGTCATGTTTGGTAGAATTAATTAGGTTAATGAAATATAAACCTATATCATTTATTCTTTCTTATATATATAAATAGAGCCTTCGGTCGGATCACTATTCCATATTAATTAAATCACTTAATACCTTTGATCGAGCTGATAATTTAAACTCCTATTTAAGCTGTCTAAATTATATTTTAGATTCATATATCTAAAACCTAACTTTCATATTTTAAATCTATTATGAAAAACATGCTGTCAATATATTTTTTAATAATAAATCTTATAAAAATCTTTGAAATATAATATAATTCTAAATTAGATCTAGATTGATGTATATGAAATATAATTTTCATATTTTAAATCCATAATAAAAAATATTTGATCAATATATTTTTATATAATAAAGTGTGTAAAAATCTTGAATAGAAAATAATGTGTTTAATAACTATTAAAAATTTTCATCTAAATAATCTACACAAGCATATCAACATAACTAAAATCTCATTATCATGATCAACTATACATGTTAAAAATAATAAATGATTAGTAAATTATTCATAACAAATTCAAGAAATACAACATTGTTTACTAAAAAATAAGAATACAGATTAGATTTATACCTAACAGATATATGGATGGATGTCCTACTCCACAAAAGAGGTATTAAACTTCACAATATTCCCAAGATTTCAGTAATGATTTCATATCACTTGATTTGGAATTACTTCCTATTACTACCTCTTTATTTGTGATTACCTAATCTAAATTATTTATAAACTAAACATAAAAAAATATGTTAGCTCTCAAAAATTGAGAGACAAACTTTGAAGAATAAACTACCAAGCAAAATCTAGCTGAAGAACTATTCCTCAATTGGATATATTTACTTGAGGGGTGAAAAGTGTTTATATAAGTGAGAAAATGCTGAGAAAAGCGAGAAAAAATGAGAATCATGAGAGAGAATTCATCATGTGTCATAGCCTATTCCTATCCACACTGTGGCCTATGTTACTTTTGGTAGGCATGAGTGCTTTACATGTTTATTCTTTTATTCTTCTAAATTGAAAATGAGTGTTTTCAAGTACAATTATTCAAGTTTTTTTATTTGAATTATTTTGAAGCCAAAAATACCTAAAAACTAACAAAATAATACATGTGATTCCAAAAACATAGATTTTTTAAATAATAATAAAAGATGAAAATTTAAATCTATTTATTTCATTTAAGTACAAATAAATCATATAATATTAGTGCTCTTCATCACAACCCCCAACCAGATTCTTGCTAGTCTCTAGCATAGAAAGCTATAAAAACTAAAAACAAAAAATAAAATAAATAAAATTAAACTATTTAAATCATTTCCGTAGTTTTAAACGGTTGCATTTTGTATATGCAACAAGTCTTTAAACTCTTAGGTCGTCATAGTGGATGAGTTTAAGTCTCATAAGGGCTTCAAGTGATGATACCCACAAACATCAAACAAATGCAAAAATTAAAAGAAACAACAAAAATAAACAAATAAAAAATTACAAATAAGAAAATATAAACTAAAAAAATTTAAAAAGTAAAACAAAAAATAACAAAATTAAAATTAAAATAACAAAACCTCTCGTACTTTTAGTATCTTCTAAGTACATAAATAAAATTCAAATCATAAGTTTAAATTAATATTCCAAAAATTCAAAGTTTATTACAAAAATTAGTTTGAAAATCACAAATTCATATTCCATATCAAAAATATATCAATATTGACTCACCTAATTTCATTATTAGGAATCCGAATTCGCTTCATCTCTAATCCTCACAAGTTATACTCTCAATATTATACTAATCCTATGAGTTCAAGTACTCAATCAAAGTTATATGCAAATAGAAGTTTTGTAAATAAATGAATAAATGGGTTCACATATGTTTAAAGAAGAAAGGCTCAAAATAGTGCATACCATTGATCTCGTGAAATGAATCAAATGAAAGGATTTACAAGGAAATCACATACTATTTTCAAGCATCATGGGATTTATTTCCTATTTTTCTTTTATAATAGCCATTTCTCACAACTTTGAAGGACTTTTGAGTCATAGTATTTAGTTTATACAATCAATTTTTTCTCTTTTTTATACATATATTTTTATTTTAGAGAGTGGATCCATATACATATTTGTATGATTTGGTGAATGGCTAATTTGGCTCTTTTTGTAATGGCTTTAGGGAACCCCAGATATATCTTTTTTTGTGGATGTCATGGATGAATGTACAAGAAATACACTTTCAATTTCTACTTAAGACATTATATTTAAGCAATATAAAATACATACATGACATTGTATCAGATGTAAAAATTCTAACATTCAATGCAAAACCTACAAGGATTATCTAATAATTTGAATAATAAGAAGAGTGTTTAGAGGAGTAGAAAAAATATTATCTCTTACAATGGAATGATAATAGACTTAAAATATTCTTATAAGGTTGTCTCCACTATTTGATTCCTAAACATAAATTTCAGGATTATCGCAATCTTAACTTTCAAGCATGAAACACAAACTAATTATCACAATATTTCATGACATGTTTGAAGACATCAATCCAACTGTGTAAAAGACTCAATCATTCATTTAAAATAAACTAAAATCATGATAATTTTACAAAATTTTAAAATGAATATAACTATCCATAAACCAATAAATAAAATAAATTAAAGAGAATAAGTATAAATACATGCTTAATAAAAGATGCCTAAATTTATGTAACTTTTCCTCTACTTCTAACCTAGAAACTATATTGCACTCAACATAGAATCTATATTACCCATTTTCTTTATATGATTAAATAATAATGTAGAAAGTAAGGTGAATCCATCATCTCAACAATTTAAGCACACCAATAAATTGCTATGTACTTCTCATATATCACATCTTAATAAATAATTAAAAATTTAACAATTGTAAATGAAATAAACATGATTTTATAAAAATAGGAAAAAAATAAATTACACTAAATATAAAATAACATACAATAAAATCCACAAATAAAAAGCTAAAATAATAAATAAAAGTAAACAAATAAGGAAAATAAATATAAAATAAACATTAAAAAATAAAAGTAAGTAAATAACAACTCAAATAAAAAGAAATATAAATAGTATATTAGTAAATAACTAAAAATAAATTAATAAAATAAAATAAACAAGAAACAAAGGTTACTAAACAATAAAAACAAAAAGAAATCAAAATAAAATCAAATCAAATAAATTAAATCAAATAAAAAGGAAATAAAGTTAGAAAATAATAAACTAATAAAAATAAATAAAAAAGAAAATAAAAGTTAGCACACAAAAAAAGGGAATTTAATTATTTTGTAAATTAATAATTAACTAAAAATAAATTAATAAAGAAAATAAAAATATATATTAGTACTAATTGTTAGTAAATACATTTATAACTAAGGTGAGGTTAACCAAAGAAAAAAAGTGTAAGAAAAAGTGAAAATAAACAAAAATAACTTTTTTCGTCTTTTTTTTTATGTTTTGTTTCTTTTCAATTTCTTTAGTTTTAGTTTTTTTTTTTGTTATTTAACTTTTTTTTCAGATTCTTAAATTTTTGAAATTTTTAATATCGTCAGATTTGTTTTACTTTTATTTTATAGATATTTTTTTAGATTCTTAAATTTTTGTTTTCAAATATTTTCGAAATATTTTAAAGATATCTTTATTTTTTATTTTTTAGATTATTAAATTTTTCAAAAAAAATTTAAAATTTTTAAGTTATCTCTAGATTCTTTTTTTAATTTTTCATTTTTCAAACATTTCTTTGAAATTTTGATTTCTTATTTTTTAAATAATAAAAAAGAGAAAGAAAAAACAATACAAATACAATATATGGTACAAACAATTCATTATAAAATTATACAAGTTAAATAATATACAATATATAATATGCATGATACAAGCAATCTATTTTATAATATTACAAGTTAAAATAAATAGTTGAAATAAGTTAGTAAAGTTTATTATATAATAAACAAGATAGTACACTGCTAAACAAAATAAATAAAATAAAATAAAAAATTAAAGTTAGCAATTAAATAAAGAAAATAAATTAAAATTAGTTTACAAAATATTTTTTAAATAAATAATAAATTAATAAAGTCAACTAAAAAAAAATTAAAACAAGAATGAATTTTTTATTTAAAGATCTTTAAGTTTTATTCAATCATTTTTTTTTTATTTTTTAAATTTATTTTAGGTATTTTTCTTTTTCTATTTTAACTAAAAAAATTCATTTCCTATTTTTCTTCTCTAATAGTCATTTCTCATAACTTTGAAGGACTTTTGTTACATAGTATTTAGTTTATAATATCAATTTTTCTCTCTCTTTTTATACATATATTATTTTATTTTTTATTTTCATCTTTTATTTTTAAAGAGTGTATCCATGTACATATTTTTATGATTTGGTGTACTAATTTGGCTCCTTTTCTATTCGCTTTAAGGAACCTCAAATATATCTCTTTTTGTGAAAGTTATGGATGAACGAAGAGGACATACATTTTCAATTTTTATTTAATATATTCAATTTAAACAATAAAAAACAAGTATATGACACTTTATCAAATATAAAAATTCGAACCTTTAATGCAAAACTTATAGAAATTATCTAATAATTTGAATAATGCTAAAGTTTTTAAAGAAGTAATATTATCTCTTAGAATGGAATGATAATAGGTTCAAAATATACTACCAAGGTAGTATCCACTATTCTATTTCAAACATCAATTTTAGGTCTATTTTATTCTTAATATTCAAGTATGAAATACAAACTATAAAAAATAAACTAATTATCACAATATTTTATGACATGTTTAAAGACATCAATCGAATAGTGTCAAAGACTAAATCATTTGTTTAAAATCAACTAAAAGCATGATAGTTTTACAAAAATATTTTAGTGAACATAACTATCCCTAAACCAATAAATAAACTAAATTAAAGAAAATAAATATAAATGTATGTTTAATAAAAAAATTGAAAACATGTCTAAATTTATGTAATTTTTCCTACACCTTTAACGTAGAATTTATATTGTCCTTAATGCAACAAATGTAAACTAATGAAAAAGATAAAAAAAAAAAGTTATCCATTTGATTTATGTGATTAATTAATGATGCAAAAGGTTCATTATTACGTACTTCTCATATATCACATCTTAATAGATGGTTTCAAATTATATAAACATGGTTTCATAAAAATAGGAAATAAAACAAAACAAATTATATTAAATGTAAAATAACTTAAAATAAAATCATAAAAGCTAAATCAATAAATAAAAGAAAAGAAATAAAGGTAAACAAATAAAAGTTAAAATAAAAAATAACAAAAATTAAATAACAAAAGAAATAAAAAATTTATATTAATAAATAAATAAAAATAAATTAATCAAATAAAATAAACAAGAAACAAAAGTTTGTATATAAAAATATTAAACAAAAATAAATAATAACAAGAAATTAAAATAAAATAAAATAAAAGTAATAAAAGCTAAAAATGAAAAGAAATAAGTTAGAAAATAATAAACTAATGAAAATAAAGTTAAAATAAAAATTAGCACACAAAATACTAAAATAAATTAAATTAAATTAGTTAGTAAATTAATAATTAAGTATAAACAAATTAATAAAGAAAATAAAAATAAAAATTAGTACTAAAAATAAAATAAATTTAGAAAATAAATTTATAACTAAAATCAGAAAAAAGTTAATTTGTTTTTCATTTTGTATGTTTTTTTAATATTGGTTTTTGTGGTTATTTTGACATTTTCCTAGATTCTTAAATTTGTTTTAATTTTTTTAAAATTTTTTAAGATCTCTTTAGATTTTGTTTTGATTTTTCCTTTTTAGATTTTTTTCAATTGTTTTTTACATTTTTAAATAATTTTTAAATAATTTTTCGGAATACATTAAGTTCTCTTTGGTTTTTTTTGACTTTTTTTTATAATTTAGTTACATTATTAATTTTTTTGAAAATTTTAAGATCTCTTTAGTTTTTTTTTTATTTTCAATTTTGTTTAAAAATTTGATTTTCTATGTTTTTAAATAATAAAAATAAAAAATAAATACAATATAATACAAAATTTTTTTTTATATTATAATATACGCTTAAATAAGTAAATATAATATTCAATATACATGATACAAACATTCATTATACAATATTACAAGTTAAAATAAATATTTAAAATAAGTTAGTAATAAATAATAAACAAAATAATTTACAAAAGAAACAAAAATAAAGTAAAACTAAAAATAATAAAAGAAAATTAATTTAAAATTAGAGTTAGTAATTAAATAAATAAAAGAACAGAAAATTAAATTAAAATAAAAAATTAAAATTAGTATAAAATATTTAAAAAATTTCTAAAAGTAAATTAAGTTAAAAATTAAATAAATTACTAAAGTCAATTAAAAAAAGAAAGTTAAAAAAATGATTTTGCTTCTTATTTAAAGATCTTGAAATTTTATTGAATCATTTTTTTAAATTTTTTTTTAAATTGTTTTACTTAAAATAACTAGAGTTAATTAATAATCTAGATATTTTTAGATTTTCGATTTTCAAACATTTTTAAATTTTTTTAATAGAATACAAATCATTTTAATTTTTTAAGATTTTAGATAATAGAAATTTAAAGCGTTATTCCTTCCTAGCAATGGTAGCAAAAATTTGTTGCAAAAATTTTGCATTTTAAAATAACTCGTAAGTGTACGACTCATTTTGTAGAGAGGAACTACATAGTTTTAAATAATTCAACGAAACTCTTAAAAATGAAAAATAAATTTAAACATTTTGTCACAATTGTTTAGGTTTAAAAAGTCTAAACTATTAACATAAAATAATAAAAAGGATAAAAGATAGATTAACTCACACAAATTACAAGCAGATATATATTATTTACACAAATTATAGGCAATTATGAAATTAATAAATCAATGGAGAATTAATGAGATATTTAGCTAGCCTATTATGTTTGGTAGAATTAATCATGTTAATGAAATTTAAACCCAAATAATCGATTATTTCTTACATGTATAAATAACGCCATCAATTAGGTCTCAATTCATTATTAATTAAAATCACTTAACAATTTTGATTAGGTTATGAGTTAATTTAATTAAATTATACTTATTTTTTAAGAAATTAACAAACTATTTAACTTGTCACCTTCAGTCTGATTAAAAATTTAAACTCCTATTTAAGTTGCCTAAATTAGATTTAGATTCATGTATCTAAAACAAAAATTTCATATTGTAAATGTATTATGAAAAATATGTAGTCAACATATTTTTCAATAATAAATATTGTAAAAATCTTTGAAATATAATATAATTCTAAATTAGATCTATATTGATGTATCTCAAAGCTAATTTTCATATTTTAAATATATTACAAAGAATATGTAGTCAATATATTTTTTAATAATAAACTTTGTAAAAGTTTTGAATAGTAAATAATATGTGTTTAATAATTATTAGAAATATTTATCTAAATAATATATACAAGTATATCAACATAATTAAAATTCTATTATCACAATCAGTTAGATATGTTAAAAATAATAAATGATTAGTAAGTTATTTATAACAAATTCAAACAATACAACATTGTTTACAAAAATGATATAAGAATACATTTTAGATTTATACCTAATAGATACATGGGCGAATGTTTCTTGGTCCACAATAGAGGTCTTAAATTTCACAATATTCTCTAGATTTAAGTAGTGATTTTGTATCATGATTTGGAATAAATCCCTATTAATTCCTTTTTATTTTTGATAATCTAATCTAAATTGTTTATAAACTAAACACAAAAAAATAAAATATGACTAGCTCTTAAAAACTGAGAGAATAACTTTGAAAAATAAACTACTACTCAACTACTACATATTTACAAGAGAGGCAAGTGATGTTTATAGGGGTGAGAGAGAATTCATCGATTATTGTATCCCACTTCTATCCACGTTGTAGCTTCTGTTACTTTTGGTAGGTGTGAAATCATGATCCAAGAAGGTTGCACCACAGTGCACACTAATTCATATTGCGGCCTACGTTGATCTACATTTGTCTAATTGCTAATTGTTTTATCCCTTACAACTGGTTGGATTTACATGTAAGCTTTACATGTTTTTTCTTTTATTGTTTTAAGTTAAACATGAGTGCTTTCAGGTACAATACTTCAAGTGTTTATCATTTAAATCATTTTGAAGCCAAAAATAATTGAAAAATAATAAAATATATTTGTAATTTTGAAAACATAGATTCATTTTAAAAATGATAAAAACATGCAAATTCAAATTTGTTTATTTCATATAAGTGCAAATAAATCATATAATATTAGTGCATTTCAAGCATTCATTAGCTAGTGAGTCCTTGTTCAAGCGTTGACGAGAACTCGGAGCTAATCATGCATACTATATGCAAAACTCCAAAGTGGTGTGTGTAACATGAAATATATATTATGTGTCTTATTTGTATGTGATACTAAACCACGAGTAATCAACATTACATAGGGACTGACATAAACACCAAATAAAAATATAAACTCTATGTTTTGAACATGGAATAGGACCTTAAAATCTCCCCATTTGGCTTCATATGGAAAAGCACTTTACAACTATATACATACCTCACATCATACATAATGAGAAAGTCCACTACTCGATAAACACCCAGGGTAAGGAGTAAATGACTTTGGGAGACTTACCCCTAAATCACGAGTAGAGACGAATGATAGTTTATCAAAAAGTACTTAAGATAAGCCACATGACAGAAAGCTACAAAATAAACTAATCAGATGAGTAGACATATAAACTTAAACTAGGAAAGAAAAAACAAAAATAATTTTTTTCCAATCACCATAAGATTTGAATATGCTTGTATAAGATCTGAATATGCTTGTACATACTTGGAGCGAATAATGATTATACTAACCAAGCATACGATCATGCAAACACAGAAAAATAATGAGGTAAAACCATATTCCTAATGGCTCTATAAAAGTAGAGTCATTAGTACACTTTTTTAATTAATATTTACTTTTTTATTTAATAAATAATATTTTTGGGGCTAAAAATATTAAAATATAAACTTTTTAGTGAAAAAGGGTGAAAATATACTATCATGTGATTGCTCCCCGCGTTCCACCCGTGCACCATGCCATCCATTACCTTGAATCACGTTACACCATATGGTGCTGATTCAGCATGCGTTGACTCGAATCGGTCTCCCCTTCATATTTCGCGCTCTAATTCTCCTAGTAAATTTCGTGTGCCACGTGTCATATTATGATTGGTTGGCATTATACATTTATCATGTTTTTATCTCAGCCCTTGATCTGAAGTTGATATGATAGACTATATTGCACCTGAGCTATATTTAACCCCTAATCACCCCATAAACCCTAAGGAGCTACCATTAGCATAATTTTAGTCAGTTTTTGGAGCTAAAAAGAAAGAAAAATTCAAAAAAAGATACAATTTTGGTGGAGATTCAAGAGGAGATTAGTACTACAATTTAAGAGATTGATTGTATTTCTTCTTATACTCTTTTATTTATCAAATTTTATGTCTTTCTTTATGAAAAATATGAGCTTCATGGTAAAATTATGTGTAGTTAATTTATTAATCTAGGGATCTTATGAACCTAATTTTCAGCATGTGATGATCTAATATTTTATCTCAATGATAATTATAATTTAATTATATTATTTAATATGATTTTTATGCTATTAGTTGTTTGGCTAATAATTTATCTATATTGACAATTAAATAGATTTGAGAGAATTATTTAATTGTTTATCTTTATTAAATAACATGCATAGTTTCTCGGTAGAAATGTATGATTCTTATGTATGTGATCCATAATTGATGAACTTAGTAAGTAGTATGCAATTTAATTGACATGTGAGTGTGATTAAATTAATTACTATATGGTGTATAGTTTACTTGAGAGAGGCATGCATGATAGGTTAGATTTAATTGATAATTATATTGGGGGAATTTTAGTGATTCACATATTTAGAAAATTGGGGGATTAAGTATTCTTAGATATTTTCTCATATATCTTCTTAGTTATCAAATCTAATTTAATTAATTATTGCTATTTACTTTTAGTTATTTTAATTTTGCTTCCTTAAAATATAAAAACAAAAAAAATTGACTTTTATTTTTTTAGTTTTAAAAATCAATTTCTAATAAAATAATTTTCGTAAAAACGATATTTTCATATCATTATATTACTTGTTGCAATACGTATACTTGTGTATTCATTGCATACACTTCATGTGTGACAATCAAGTTTTTGGTTTATTTATTTATTTATTTATTTATTTATTTTTCTTTCCTTTAATTTTAATTTTAATTTACTTATTTTATTTTACTCACTTATTTTATTTATTTTATTTTTTTAACATCAGTTTATTTATTTTATTTTTAATTTGGACACATCCTTTAGTGCTATTAGAAGCATAGAGTAGAAAATAACTAGCAATAATTATCAATGATCAATGGATAGAATGATAGCTATAAGAAGAGTAGTTGGAATGCATGAGGTAAATGATATTATGACACTTACAACAAGTGTCATTTTTGGTAAATCTTTTGAAGGTTCATGATGACTTGCATAATTTGAAATAATTTATCACTTCTCAACTTTAACTTTAGTTTAATTTTATTTAATTTTTATTGATTTTAGACTTCATTATTATTATTTAAATTTTATTGTAGATTTGAAGATAAAGAAAATCCAAAGGCTTAGAAACATATTATCTAAGAACTCTAAAATTTAAATTAAAATTTATTTAAATTTAATTTAATTTATATATTTATATATATGGTGAGCCGCCCAAGAGAATAGAATTTAAAAAAAGATGAAAAGTATAAACGGAGAAAGAGGGAGGCTAGCGACAGAAAAAAAGAAGAAGAAAAAGCTAGGAATGAAGTAGAAAGAGAAAAGTGAGCAACAATTAATGAGAAAACAGATTCTTTTTGTGAGTCAATTTTCTTTCAATTCTTCTCAAAAAATTATGATGATTTCGTTTATGTTAAATTTAATTTTTAGCATGAACTAATTTTTCTTTTTTCTAGGAAAAAGATATAATTTAATTCTAAACTATGTTTGATTTTCTATGTTAATTTGAATTATTTCTCTTCATGTTTGTCTGATTTATTCTGAGTTTATTGCTTCTAATTAACTAGCCATTAATTAGATGATTTTAGTGTTGTGATTTACTATCGAAAGAGAGAATTATAGGATAGATTTGGAGTATTTCGACATAGGTAAATATAGAGATCGAAAGATTTGTATGAACTTGTGTAGTTTTAAAACTAAATGGTCTTAATGCTTTCTTGCTTTGTTAAATTGCATACTCTTGTGTAAATTGATGAATAAGAATGTTTCCAATTGGCTATCGAAAGAGGCTTTTGGATATTTTTGATGATTGCTAACAAATAGAGAGAATTAAATTAAATTAGCTAGATGAGTATATGATTGTGAAGGATTAGGTGAAATCGATTTCCTAGAAGTTTTCTTCCAATTAATTTGATCTTTGAACAACATATTTATTTTTTTTGCATATTTTCTTTAAATTGATTTTATTTTAAACTTCAATTACAACAACCTCAGTGATTTTTTCTAGATAAAATTGAGATTAGTATAATTTTAGTATTTGTCAAAAGTAAGTTACCAATCCCTGAAGACGATACTCTTTTTATCACTTTATTATAATACTACTATATTGTGCACTTGCAGTTTTGCAACAATCATGTTTTTGACACCATTGTATTGATACAAAGTAATCTTGGTTTTAATTTAGAGTTATATTATATTATATTTTTATTTTTCTCTATGTGTATTTTTGACGTTGGATGCGTCGTGCTAGAACTTGAAACATTATTCCTTTTGATCCAGAGATTGAAAGAACCTTTAGATCACGAAAAAGAAGAAAATACTAGTCATGGCTGAAGGAGAATAGAATGCACAACCATGCACATTGATGGATTACGTAAGGCCAATTGTGAATGAAAATTACTCACGTGTAAGATGCCAGACCATTAATGCCAATAATTTTGAGCTCAAACCTGCGTTGATTAGCATGGTGCAACAAGCCCAATTTAGCGGATTGCCACTTGATGATCCCAATATTCATTTGGTAATGTTCTTAGATATTTGTGACACTGTAAAGATGAACAGTGTTAATAAAGACACCATTAGATTGAGATTGTTTCCTTTTTCTTTGAGGGACAAGGCTAGAGGTTGGCTACAATCTCTACAACTGGGAAACATCACTAGTTGGCAAGACATGGTAGAAAAGTTTCTTGCTAAATTATTTTCACATGCAAAAATAGCCTAACTCAGGAGTGAGATTGGTTAACTAAAGAAAAATGATTTTGAGACACTATATGAAGCATATGAAAGGTATAAAGATATGATTCAGCATTGCCCTCAACATGGATTGTTGGATTGGTTGCAAGTTCAAATGTTCTATAATGTGTTGAATGGGCAAACTAGAACCATAGTTCATGTTGCTTTCAGTGGAACTTTGATGTCAAAGATGCCTAAAAGTGCTACTTTTCTGTTGGAATAAATGGCCTCAAACAACTATCAATGGCCAACTGAAAGATCTATGGCTAAGAAAGTTACTAGGATTCATGAATTGGAGCCGTTTGCTGCCCTTTCAGCTCATGTTGCTTCTCTATCTCATCATATTTTAGCCTTGACAACTCAAAGAATACCACAAAGTGTAGAATATATTGCAACTTCAAGTATGATAATTTCGATGAATGAATCAAGTCAATAGCAGGTTCAATACATCAACAATTAGAACTACAATTATCATGGAAATACTATGCCAAATTACTACCATCCAGGGCTTCAAAATCATGAGAATTTTTCTTCTTAAAACACAAAGAATGTGTTGAAACCTTGATAACTGTATTTTATATAGTTATTTTCATCTATTTTATTAATTATAATTGTTATGTTCTTCATATTTTTAGTTAATTTTAGTTTAATAAATTAGTATTTACTATTATGCATATATTTTAAGAAAATTAAATAATTTGTATCGAAAACGTACTTAATTGCAAATTTGTGTCCAAAAATATAATTTCAAATAAATAAGTGCCTAATTACAATTTATAAAAGTCAAAAATATAATTTAAGTTAAAATTGGGCTTAATTTTAATTATTAAAAGTTTAAAATTTAATTTAAATTAGAAAAGGGCTTTATTGTAATTAAACAAAGTTTAAAATGTAATTTGAATTAAATTTGTGGGTCAAAATGTAATTAAGGAAATTTATATTCTGTGTAGGAAGAGGAAGCCACGCGCAACATTATTTCCGGACGACACCAACCGTTCGATCAGACAACCAACGGATACGATGAGGCGAGTGGATTGCAAGCACGACAAAAGAATGTAAACACGGATTTCAGGGATTACGTGGCTCGGCGTGCCAGTAGGGCTCACCTACCGCGCAGGCCGGTGTGTAGTGTGGGACCCACAATCTGTTACGCGTCTACCAAAGGGCGTTATTCCGTGTGATGGAACCACCTGCAATCTTTCTCTCCAGCCATTTAACGTTTGCCATGTGTCCCACTTTCCCCCTCAGCGAATCATGAGCTGACGCGTGGCACATTTCTGTGAAAGCAAAAGCGCGGAATCCCACACGCATCCCAGCCGCTGTCCCCCACGTTTCGCGTGCCCCAATCCTGTGCGACAATATTTCGTGCATCCGTTCCCAGAAACCAATGAGGTGATGCCACATGTCCCACTATTTGTTTCAGCGAATCATATCGCGACATGTGGCAGAGTTCATCAAAAAGCAAAACAAAAACGGATGGCTTGCCACTCACGCGTTTTCGATTCCATTTTTTCGTTTCCGATACATTTTGTCCCCCACGCGTTTTATTTTATTATTTTTGCCATATTTCTCTGTCCCCCCGCGTGTATTAAAAAAATATATTTTTTAATGTATTTGTTTTTATATATAGATTTGATGTTATAAATAGGGGTAAGATGATAGAGTTTAAAAAGTTTTGGAAAGTTTTGGAGAGTTTTTAGAGTTTAGAATTTTTGTGTTGTTCGGTTCTGGACTGTGGCAGAGTTAATGAAGTAATTTAATTTTTCTAGGTTTGCATTTGATCTAAATTTATGAAGCTTTGATTTTAATTATTTTTGATAGATTTGTAAGACGTTCGATTTGTTCACTCTATTTTGTGCTTAATGCTTTTTGATTATTTACGAATTTTATCAAAACGATCCGTGACACATAAATAAACTTGGAAGAGGCATTTGTGTATATATTGCTCATAGATAGAATGACATGTATGATGAAGGATAGGAGTATACCCTAATTGTATGTGTGGTCATTTGAAAACTTAGAATGTAATGAATCTTGGTGAATTTAATTCTCATAGAGATATAGTGAATTAATTTAACGAGGTGTGTTTATACGGAGCTCGGAAGAGATGTATGAATAAAAATAGAAGTTTTCGGTTGACAAATTAAATGTACTAAAAAAATATAAATCAAAAGAAAATAATATGATAAGAGTGGATTAATTTGGTGAAAAATTGCAATCCTAGATTTCTTTTATTTTGTTAACTCTTTTCTTCTTTTTCTAAATCAACGGTTGTTTTGGATAAAATCAGAGGGAAACAATTTTAGTACTCAACAAACTGTAGTAACAAATCTCCATGGGAACGATACTTTACTTATCAAATTTTATTACTTATGACCGTGTATACTTGCACGTTTTATGTTCTCCAAAAGAGACAACAAGTTTTCTCCTCCCAGGTTTGATAGTCAACCAAGCGAGAAGAAGATGTTACTTGAGGATGCCATGGTTTCCTTTGTTGAAGATACCAAAAAAAGGATTAAAAAGAGTGATTCATGATTGGATAACATTAAGACTCATTGTAGCAATAAGGGAGCCATTATGAAAAATCTTGAAGTGCAATTTGGGAAACTAGCCACAACTATCAATGCCCAACAAAGAGGAACTTTTCCTAGCTATACAAGAGTGAATCTAAAGGAACAATGCAAGGCTATTACAGTTAGGAGTGGAATAGAAATTGAGAGGTCACCATCAAAGGAAACCGAGTCCACCTTTACAACTCCAAATAATGGCCAAAGCAATCATAAAGTAGAAGACGAGGAGATTGTTGATGATACACTAAGAGAGATTTACATGCCTCCATCAATTTCATTTCTTGACAATCCTCATATTCTCTCCACTCCAATTCCTTATACACAATGCTTTAAAAAAAATTAGATGAGCAATTTTCTATGTTTTTGGATATCTTTAAGAAAATTCACATAAATATTCCTTTTCTAGATGCATTGGAAAAAATGCCAAATTATACCAAAAATTAAAAGATCAAGGGAGTTTCACTTTTCCTTGCACTATAGGAAATTCATTTTTTGATAAAGTTTTATGTGATCTTGGTGCTAGCATTAATATTATTCCACTATCTATTTATAGAAAATTGGGACTTGGAGAGATAAAAAACAACAATTTAGTTGCAACTAGTAGACCGATCAATCAAGTATCCATGTGGAATTATAGAAGATGTATTGGTAAAAGTGGATAAATTTATTTTTCCAACTAATTTTGTGGTGTTAGATATGGATGAAGACCAAGATGTCCCATTAATTCTTGGTCGACCATTCTTGGCTACGAGAAGGCTTTAATGGATGTTCAAAAGGATGAGTGAACAAGGAAGAAGTTACGTTCAATATCTATAAAGCTGTGAGATTTCTAGAAGATCCAAGCACTTGTTTTCGGGCAGATGTCATTGAGCAATGTGTAGTAAAAGCCTTTCAAGAGGATATGTCGGCCGATCACCTAGAATGATGTATCACCACTTCATCTCATGCTTATGATTTCAATAACTTTTTTGTTTGCGAACCTGATTTACCTTTCTTTAGTGAAGAATTTCTCCACTATGTATTTGCCTTGGAAGCATTGCAGTAGGTTACATCATTTAGCACAAAAGTGGAGATGTTGGAACCAATGGTAGCAAAGATAGATGCTCTAATCTCTATAGAAAATGTGCAGCAAACTACAACTCCAGAGTTGAAGCAATTGCCTGAGAATCTTCACTATGCATTCTTGGGTGATAGTTACACCTTTCCAGTGATTGTTGCAGCATCACTTACACCCAATGAAGAGAAAAAGTTACTACATATTTTAAGGAAGCATAGAATAGCCTCGGGATGGATAAGTCCATCCATTTGCATGCACAAGATTCTAATAGAGGAACCTTACAAAACATCAATTGAGCCCCAAAGAATATTAAATCCAGCATTGAAGGAAGTTGTGAAAGCTAAAATTTTAAAGCTCTTCAATGCTAGAATTATTTATGCTATTTCAGATAGCTCATGGGTAAGAACAGTTACAGGTTGATATGTTTGTATAGATTACCATAAGTTGAACAAAGCAACAAGTAAGAATCATTTTCCACTTCCATTCATTGATTAAATGTTAGATGGATTGGGTAGATATTCTTATTATTGCTTCTTAGATGGTTATTCGGGCTATAATCAAATTGTCATAGCCCCAGAAGATTAGGAGAAAACTACATTCACATTCCCCTATGAAAAATTTTCTTTAAGAAGGATGCCCTTTGGATTGTGCAATGCCCCAACAACATTTCAACGTTGCATGATGGTAATTTTTTCTGATATGGTGGAAGATATAATGAAAATTTTCATGGATGAGTTTATAGTTTTTGGTACATCTTTTGATCATTGTTTGCATAATTTAGCTCTTGTTTTGTAGATATGTGAAGATAAAAACCTTGTCCTAAACTAGGAGAAGTGTAATTTCATGGTTCAAGAAGGGATTGCAACCATAGAAAAACTACCACCTCTAAAGAATGTGAAGGGAATCAGAAGTTTTTTGGGACATGTAGGATGTTATAGAAGATTTATAAAGGATTTCTCTAAACCTTTATGTAATCTTCTTGAATAACATTTTGCATTTGAAATTGATGAAGTTTGTTTGTAGGCTTTTAATGCAATTAAGGAGAAACTAATTTTAGCACCAGTAATGACTGCACCTGATTGGATTCAACCTTTTGAGGTCATGTGTGATGCAAGTGACTTTGCAATTTGAGTAGTGTTAGGACAAAAGTGAGACAAAACTATATAAGGCCATATATTATGCAAGCCAGACATTGAATGAAGCCCAATTGAATTATACAACAACTGAGAAGGAGATGCTTGCTTGTGACAAATTTCGGTCTTACCTCATTGGTATAAAGGTGATAGGGTTCACTGATCATGCAGTACTTCTTTATTTGTTTAAGAAGAAGGATGCTAAGCCCAAACTTATTTGTTGGATTCTTCTTCTTCTTCAAGAATTTGATTTGGAAGTTCGAGATAAGAAAGAAAGTGAAAATTTAGTTGCTGACCATCTCTCTTGGTTAGAGAAAAAGGAAATAAAATCAAATTTAGTGATCTAAGAAGCATTCCTTGATGAACAGTTGTTTGCATATGAGATCAAGCTTCCTTGGTATGCTGATATTGTAAATAACCTAGCTTGTAAGGTATTATCGCCATATCTTACTTACCACCAATGTAAGAAGTTTTTGCATGATGTGAAATATTATATTTGGGATGAGCCCTTTCTTTTCAAAAGTTACCCTGGTCAAATCATCCAAAGATGTGTACCGGAAGAGGAGATGCAAGCCAGTCTTCATCATTGCCATTCCTCATCATATGGAGGACATTTTGGAGTAACACGAATAGTAGCTAAGGTCCTTCAAAGTGGTTTATTTTGGTCCTCTATTTTTTGTTATAGTTATACTTTGGTGAAAACATGTTATCAATGCCGAAATATGGGAAATATTTCAAGGCGTCAAGAGCTACCATCAAAAAATATCTTAGAGGTTAAGTTATTTGATGTTTGGGGAATTGATTTTATGGGTCCTTTTCCTCCATCTTTTGGCTTTGTTTATATCTTGTTAGCAGTTGATTATATGTCAAAGTGGGTGGAGGCAATTTCTACAACAACAAATGATGCAAAGGTAGTAATCAAATTTCTACATAAAACATATTCACAAGATTCGGTACTTCATGAGATATTATTAGTGACGAAGGGACCCATTTTTGCAACAAGTTGTTTGACAACCTTCTCTCTAAATTTGGTGTGAAGCACAAGATAACACTTTCCTATCATCCTTAAACTAATGGTCAAGCTGAAATTTAAAATAGATAAATTAAGAATATCCTCGAGAATATGGTCAACACCAATAGGAAGGATTGGGCAAAGAAGCTTGATGATTCTTTGTGGGGATACCGTATAGCTTTTAAAGTATCTATTGGGATATCTCCTTATCATTTAGTGTTTGGAAAAAACATGTCATCTCCCTATTGAGTTAGTAAATAAAGCTTATTGGGCTGTTGATAACTCTATATTTTAGAGTTATTTTATCTATTTCATTAATTATAATTGCTATATTCTTAATGTTTTTAGTTAATTTTAATTTATTAAATTAATATTTACTGTTAGTTTTTTAAGGAATATATTTTTAAAGAAAATTAAAGAATTTGAATTAAAAGGGACTTAATTACAAATAATAAAAAGCTAAAAATATAATTTGAATTAAAAGAGGGCTTAATTGCAAATATCAAAAGTTTAAAAGTTAATTTGAATTAAATTAGAGGGCTAAAATGTAATTAAAGAAAATTTGTTTTCTGTGCAGGAAAAGGAGGACCATGCGTGCCATTATCAACGTGTATCACGCACCGTCAGATCAGACAATCAACGGTGAGGATCAGGCAAGTGAGATACAGGCGCGACATGGGCGATTGGATGGGTTTTCCTGGATTACACACTGCTCGACGCGTAGAATGGGGTCGACCTGTCTGCGCAGGCGACGTGCAGGGTGGGACCCACCTATCTGCGTGAATAATTCCCCTCAGGCGCGTCTTCATCACTCACTATTAGATCAAAATTTGAACGGTCTAGATCGTGCATTAGTCCCACACTCCACGTGAGTGGAAGCCAATTGTCGCGCATAAACCAGCACGTAAAGTTCTCATGCGACGCGGTCCACTTAATCTACGTGTGTCCCATTATTCTTCCAGTGAATCATTGTGCGACATGTGTCATTCGTATTATATATAAAAAGTAAATGGCGCATGCTGTCCATAGATTTGCACGATATGTCCCAACATTTTACATGCGACTGAAGAATAATTTTTGTCTCCCATGTGAAATATTTTTGTATATTTTCTTGAAGTTATAAATATTTGCTTATTATGAAACAAAAAACAAGGGAGGAGAGACGATGGAACACGCAGAAGCCATTTTTGGCTTCTGTTGTGGTTCTGCATAGGAGAAAAATTAGAACAAAGATGAAACACTTTTAATTTTCTTCTTTTTGTTGTTATATATATAATATTCCTAAAATGTTTTAATATTTTCGTATTGTAATTTTAATTTTTGCTATGAAGTAATTTAATTTTTCTAGGGTTGTTGTGTAGCTTAAATTATGAAGCTTGGATTTATTATTTTTAAATGATTTATGAGATGTTTAATTTGTTTATTTTATCTATGCTTAATGCTTTTGATTATTGGAAAATTAATCAATTGATCTTTCAAACTTAAATAAACTTGAAAAAGGCATTTTGTGACACTTAAATAAACTTGAAAAAGGCATTTTTGTGTGTTGCTCGGGGATAGAATAACATGCAGTTATAAGGGATAGGAATATACTTTTATTATACGTGTAACCATTTGAGAACTTTGAACATATTTAATCTTGGTGAATTTAATTCTCATAGGAATATAGTGAATTATTTTAGTGAGATGTGTCTATATAGAGCTCAAAAGAGATATATGGATAAATTAGGAGTTGTTGGCTGACAAATAAAATATGAGAATATAAATCAAGAGAAAATAATATGATTCAAGTGGATTAATTTGGTGAAAATATAATCCTAGAATTTTCTTATTTAACCTTTCGTTTGTTTGGATAAAATTAGATTGAAACAATTTTAGTACTTAACAAACACTAGTAACAAATCTCCATGGAAATGATAACTTACTTATCATTTATTACTTGTGACCGTGTATACTTGCATGTTCATGTTTTCTTAAAGAGACAACAATTGTAAAGAAGTTTAATTTTGATTTGAAGGCAATAGGGGAAAAACAACTTCTTGAATGAATGAGATGGATAAGTTCCAAAATGATGCTTATGAAAATGCAAAGATCTACAAAGAATGCACAAAGAAGAGGCATGATAAACAGATGCTTAGGCGTGAGTTTACTCCAAGACAAAAGGTTTTTCTCTTCAATTCACGACTAAAACTCTTCCCAGGTAAGTTAAGATCAAGATGGATAGATCCTCATACAATTGACAAAGTTTCCACTATTGGAGTAATAGACTTGAAGGACAAGGAAAGGAATATATTTAGAGTTAATAGTTAGAGATTAAAGAACTATTATGGAGAACAAGTGGAGAGGAATTGTACATTTATTCCTTTTCGAAATACTAATTGATGAAGATTGAAAAGTTTGGTTGTAGACTATAAAACAAGTGCTTATGGGAGGCAGCACATAATTTTTTTTTTGTTATTCTATTTTATTTTATTTTATTTGAATAATTTGGATTTTGAAACTGATATTTTGTAGGAATAAAAAGATGAAAATTATAGACTAATGTTGATCCACCATAAAACAAGGGAAGTTCCTTTCATTTCTTCTATCTAACTCACTTTTAAATTACAATGAGGACATTGTTTAGTTTATGTTTGGGGGTGTCAACTCCTATAGTCTTGAGTTATTGAATTATCTTATCAAGCATGTATTTAAGTATGATTAAAATCGCCATGACTTTGAATTTTATGATTGAGGATGGTTTTGAGAAATGTTTTTCAAAATCTGCTATATATTAGGAAGAGTTTTATGGGTACTTTGATTTAAATCTTTGTCCTTGAGAATAATTGAGCACATTATAAATTTTTCTCTGCTCCATTTTTCCTATGAAGAGAAGGAGTTGAATTAACTGGATTAGGACAAGTTTATTCTTGCTTTGCTCTAGAATCTGTTGATGGATCCTTGAGGCAAAATCCTAATTGATACCAAATATTAGAGAAATGAACTAGGAAATTATTTTCACAACCAAAAAGCTTTCCCAACCTTCCTAATTATCATGCCATCATTAAATGGTGTATTCCCATAATCAACCCAATTGCACCTTATTTTACATAAGCTTTATTTTTTCTTTTAACTTCATAAACCATTCTCATTCTAAGCCTGAAAAACCATCAACTTACCTTAAATTTTGAGAAAATACTTTGGTGAAAATTTGCATTTAAAAAGAAATTTCAAATTAAATAATCCACATTATATTTTTTCTATTTGATCAAAGTGTGAAAAAAAGTGGAAGACAAGAATCAAAAAAGGGTTAAAGTGATTGAAATTAGTAAAGACTATGAGTGTCAAGGCAAGCACACTAAAAAAAAGAACAAAAGAAAAAAAAGCACTCCATTTATTGAGTATCAAGGTGAAAAAAAAGAGAGCACAACCCTTATTGAGTATGTCAACAATATTTTCAACAATATAAGCATATTGTCGAGAAAGAGTTATGGTATGAATCCTGTTGATATTCTTTTTATTGTTTTATTGTGTATTTTCCGACTTTGTTTTGATTTTCCATATCCATTATTTCTTAGCCATCACTTTATTGCCTGTTATTACAACCTTGATTAAAAACCTTTCGATATCCGAATTTGGTATTTGATTACATTAGTGGAGAGGATTTCTAAAAATTGGATTCATGGAGTTAAGTTTTGAGAGAATTCTTTAGATTTAAGTTCTTCTACTTTTACTTGAATTTGCTGGTGATTCGGAGTTAAATTGACTACTTCACACATACACTCAAGGACTTAGATTTAAGTTGAAATGAATGCTTAACTCTTACTTGACAAATTGCTGAATTTTTGATTGATTTTCCTACTATATTTGATGTAAAAAGAGTAAACTATTAGCAATAAAATCTAAATTCAAATCATGGCTAAGTGAGTGATGGTATTTCTCTACGAGGTCTTGTTGACACTGTCTACAGTTATCTTTCCTTTTATTTTCTTTTTGTTTGAGGACAAACAAAGTTCTAAGTTTGGGGGTGTTTGATGACATGCATAATTTGGCATAATTTCTCATTTCTCAACTTTAACTTTAGTCTAATTTTATTTAATTTTTATTGATTTTAGACTTCATTATTATTATTTAAATTTTATTGTAGATTTGAAGATAATGAAGATCCAAAATTTTAGAAGTATATCATCTAAGGACTCTCAAATTTAAATTAAGATTTATTAATCAAATTTAAATTAATATATCTATAAGAGGAGGAAGAGAATAGAAATAAAAAAAGATGAAACACATAAATAGATAAAGAGGGAGGTTGGCGGCAGGAAAAATAAAAAAAAGAAGAAAAAGTGTTGTGTGTTTTACAACACACAAAAACGTGCAAGCATACACGGTCACAAGTAATAATATTTGTAAGTAAAAATCGTTCCCACGGAGATTTGTTACTATAGTTTGTCGAGTACTAAAATTGTATCTCTCTGATTTTATCCAAAATAATCGTTGATTTAACAAAAAGGTAATAAGAAAATAAAAGAAATCTAGGATTGCAATTTTTTACCAAACTAATCCACTCAAATCATGTTATTTTCTTTTGATTTATATTTTTTAGTACATTTAATTTGTCAACCGAAAACTTCTATTTTTATTCATACATCTCTTCCGAGCTCCGTATAAACACACCTCGTTAAATTAATTCACTATATCTCTATGAGAATTAAATTTAATAAGATTCATTACGTTCTAAGTTTTCAAATGGCCACACATACAATTAGGGTATATTCCTATCCTTCATTATACATGTCATTCTATTTACGAGCAATATACACACAAATGCCTCTTCCAAGTTTATTTATGTGCCACGGATCGTTTTGATAAGATTCGTAAATAATCAAAAAGCATTAAGCACAAAATAGAATGAACAAATCGAACGTCTTATAAATCTATCAAAAATAATTAAAATCAAGCTTCATAAATTTAGATTAAATGCAACCCTAGAAAAATTAAATTACTTCATTAATTAAAAATAAAAATTACAACAACTACAGAAAAATTAGAAGAAGCAGAAATAAAATTAAAACATCTCAATAAGAAAATATTTGGCACACGCAGAACACAACAAAAGCCAAAAATGGCTTCTGCGTGTTCCGCAGCCAACACACAAACACAATAAAAATTACAAACTAAAAAAAACTCAAACACTCTAAAAACTTTCGAAAACTAAAACTAAACAAACACTACTCCAACTAAAAAAAACTCTTTAACTCTATCATCTTATCTCCTATTTATAACACAAAATTTCTAAAAAAAATACATTTAAAAATATATTTTTTATACACGCGGGGAGACAAAAAATGATGGAGAAAATAATTTAAAATTACGAGTGGCGGACAAAAATGTATCGAAAATGGAATCGAAAAAGTGAGTGTAGATGTTGTGCATTTTTGTTTTTATTTTCCTTCCACGCTGCCACGTGTTGCGATCTTATTCGCTGAAACAAATAGTGGGACACGTGGCAGCACATCATTCGTTGAAGGGAATGGGCGCACGCAGACTTGTCGCACGGGATTTGGGCGCACGCAACGTTGGGCAACGGTTGGAACGCGTGCGAGATTATGTGCTTTTGCGTTCACCGATATGTGCCACGCATCCGCTGATGATTCGTTCAAGGGGAAATTGGGACACGTGGAAGACTTTAATTGGCTGGAGGAACGATTCAGCCGCATAGAACAACGCCCTTTGGCAGACGTGTAACCGACACGTGGGTCCCACCCTGCACGCTGGCCTGCACGGAAGGTGGGCCCCACTGGCACGCCGAGCCGCGCGATGGAATAAATCCTGCACCCATTCTCCTTGGTCGGGTTTAATCTACACGCGCCAATCCTGACCGTTTATGCTTTGATCGGACGGACCACGTTGTACGCGTGGATGTTGACGCGTGAAACTTCTCTCCTGCGAAGAAAAATAAATTTTATTAATTATATTTTCACCCATAAATATATTTCAAATTACATTTTAAACTTTCGTTAATTGCAATTTAGCCCTTTTGGTAATATAAATTAAATTTTAAACTTTTAATAATTAAAATTAAGCCCGATTTTAATTTAAATTATATTTTCAACTTTTATAAATTGCAATTAATCACTCTTTTATTTGAAATTATATTTTTGGACCCAAATTTGTCATTTAAGAACGTTTTTGATACAATTTATTTAATTCTCTTAAAATATATAAAAAACAATAAATACTAATTTATTAATCTAAAATTAAATAAAAATAATGAGAACGTAGCAATTATAATTAATAAAATAGGTGAAAATAACTATATAAAATACAGTTATCAACACCCCCAAACTTAAGTTTTTGCTAGTCCTCGAGCAAAAGGAAGGAAATAAAACAAAGATAACTACATTTAAAATAGTGATTTTCAAAATATTTCTTGTCTTTTGAAATTACATAACTCAAAGAAATAAAAGAATTTTATCTAAGAATCAAAATCAATTTAAAAGTATATCACATTTTCACAATGAATTTTAGTGTGTGTGTGAAGTCTTTTCATATTTCATCACATGCAATCCGGATTAGTTTATACAAATATAAAATCAAACAAATTTTCATGAAATCACAAATCTCATAAGTTTATTTTTCATTTCTCTCTCCACTAATGTAGACAAACACAAAACACAAAATCAATAGGACTTTATTAAGCTTGTAATGTATGGCTTAGGTAAGGGTAGGATAAATGATAATATTTAGCTTAAAACTTTTCCCGAGCATAACATTTCAGGATTGAAAAAGATAATTCTATCATCACAATAATTCCTTCCCAATTTGGGATTTATCATCACATACAATAACTATATTTTTTTTTCAGATTCTATATTTTTCTTTTTTTTTTCTTTTTAGAATCTCTTTTTTTTTTCCAGTAACCCTTTTTTTTCGATATATCCTTCAACATTTACTAACAATTGTCACATGTTAGTGAGATAAGAACAATAGGTATATCTACACACATATATATATATTTTTTTAGATAGACTTTTGAAATGAGAAAAATATATATGTAAACTTTGAAGCTCAAAAAGGGTATACTATGGATAATGCATGTGAAGGTAGATAGAAAGGCTCAAACGATCCAAAGATGGCCTAAATCATTTTCTTAGTTAAATGTTATCTATAATTTCGCCTCGAGAGAAAATCAAACAAATTCTAAAAACTGTGACACCACAAAAATCAATCGAATTTCATACTCATATAAACCTTCTCTAAATTATCATAGCAACTCAAAATCAAGACTAGTGCTCATGAATATTTATTCTTGTAAAAATGAAACATACATAAAAATTATTCATCGCTTAGACAATATTCAAATTTTTCAAAGAATTATGCATCATTTAAATCGAAGAAATAAAAATAACTCACTGTTCATAGCAAAATATCTTCAATCAACCAAACAAAAAAAAAATTTCACAAGCAATAACATCCAGAAAGTATTTCAATTAGGTTCAATATATCCACCACCCCAAACTTAATATACACATTGTCCTCAATGTGTGAAAGTTAAAGAACATATGAGATGAGTTTAAAGAAACTTCCTGGTTTGTTTGATTGGTTAAGCCAAAATAGCTTCATTACCTCCAATTTGCACCTACGAAAGCAAAAAAAAAACATAACAAAGTATAAAAAACAATACATGCGAAAAATAAAAAATAAAACACATGGGTTGCCTCCCAAGAAGCGCTTGATTTATAGTCTTCAGCTTGACTTCTCAATTTGTTTTTCTTTTGTAGGTTAAGATTTGTGTGTAACAAAATCTCAACTTACGAGAAAATTGAAAAATAAATTAAGAAAATCTAACCATAAATTTTTTTTTTGTTTTTTTTTGTTTTTTTTTGTGAGTTCACATTTGTGTTTCAAACAAAATCTCAACTCACGAGAAAAATAACAATAAAAATAAAATAAAATAAACAACCAACAAAAAGCAAATAAAATTATTTTTTTTTGTTTTTCTTTTTGTGTGTTAAGATTTGTGTGTCAAACAAAATCTCAACGCACGAGAAAATTATAAAATAAACAACAAACAATACGCAAAAAAAAATTATTTTTCTTTTTGTGAGGTAAGATATGTGTGTCAAACAAAATCTCAACTCACGAGAAAATTGAAAAATAAAATAAAACAACAATAATTTTTTTTTTCTTTTTGTAAGTTAAGATTTGTGTGTCAAACAAAATCTCAACTTACGAGAAAATTGAAAAATAAACTAAACATGCAAAAATAAAAAAATAAAAAAAACAAGAAATTTTTTTTTGAATTAAAATCAGATTGATTGGTATTAATATCAACAATGAAGATAGTAAAACAAATCCCCGGCAACGGTGCCAAAAACTTGTTGTGTGTTTTACAACACACAAAAACGTGCAAGTATACACGGTCACAAGTAATAAGATTTGTAAGTAAAGATCGATCCCACGGAGATTTGTTACTATAGTTTGTTGAGTACTAAAATTGTATCTCTCTGATTTTATCTAAAACAATCGTTGATTAAGAAAAAAGAAATAAGAAAATAAAAGAAATCTAGGATTGCAATTTTTCACCAAATTAATCCACTCAAATCATGTTATTTTCTTTTGATTTATATTTTTTAGTACATTTAATTTGTCAACCGAAAACTTCTTTTTTATTCATACATCTCTTCCGAGCTCCGTATAAACACACCTCGTTAAATTAATTCACTATATCTCTATGAGAATTAAATTTAATAAGATTCATTACGTTCTAAGTTTTCAAATGGCCACACATACAATTAGGGTATATTCCTATCCTTCATTATACATGTCATTCTATTTACGAGCAATATACACACAAATGCCTCTTCCAAGTTTATTTATGTGCCACGGATCGTTTTGATAAGATTCGTAAATAATCAAAAAGCATTAAACACAAAATAGAACGAACAAATCAAACGTCTTATAAATCTATCAAAAATAATTAAAATCAAAGCTTCATAAATTTAGATCAAATGTAACCCTAGAAAAATTAAATTACTTCATAAAATTAAAATAAAAATTACAACAAATAGAGAAAAATAAGATGAAGAAGAAGGAAAATTAAAACAACACTTAGAACAATTATTTGGCACACGCAGAACACAACAAAAGCCAAAAAATGGCTTCTGCGTGTTTTGCCGTCCAAAACCGAGCAACACAAGAAAACTAAACTCTACCCAAAAACTCCAAAAAAACTCTCTAAAAACTATCTCCTATTTATAGCTAAAAAATACATCCAAAATAATACATTTTTTAAACACGCGTAAAATATTTGTATCGAAATTAAAACCAGACATTTTTCTTAAATTCCACATACACGCGTACGAATTGGAATATTGTATTTTTTTTTACGCGTGCACGACAGAAACAGAGGGCGCTGTGCTGCTTTGTTTTAAATTTAATGCGCACGCCACGTGTCAATCTCTGATTGGCTGAATAATTAATAGAGATAGGTGGCGGCATTTCATTTGCTTGACATACCGACTACACGCAGGCACGACGCACGGGAAAATGGCACGCCGAACGTGGGAGACAACGGCTACACACGGGCTTGATCCTGCGCTTTCATGCTCATCGTAACATACCACGTGTCATTACATTATTAGCTGAAAATAGAGTGGGACACGTGGCATTTTATGATTCAAGGTAAGGATTCAGGCTGACACGTCGCAGCTTCTAATTCGTTGAAGATCCAGTTGCACGCAGAGATCAGCGCACGGGATCAGAGGCGTGCGAACGTGGGGGACAGTGGATGGTAAAACTTTAGAGTAGGAAGATAAGACTTAAAAGGATAAGGAGGAACCATAAACTAAATAGGATGAGGAGGAATTAGTCGATAAAAAGAGTAACAGAAAGAAAATAATTCAGCCAAAAAAGAGCAACCTCTACAAATAACTATTTCTTTCCCTCAAAGACTGCAACATAAAAAGTTAGATATACAATTTTCAAAAATTTTGGAAGTGTTCAAGAAGTTGCACATAAACATATCATTTGTAGATTCATTTGAAAATATGCCTTCTTATGACAAATTTTTTAAGGACATCTTGTCTAAGAAAATGATGCTTGGAGATAATAAAATAATAACCTTAACTGAAGGTTGTAGTGCCTTCCTTGCTAGAAAACTACCCCAAAAGTTGAAAGATCCAGTTAGGTTTGACATTCCTTGTACAATTGGGAACATCCACTTTGAGAAAGCATTATGTGACTTGGGTTCCAGCATTAACCTCATACCATTATCAGTCTTCCAGAGATCCAGAGTTAGTAACACCAAACCCACTTCAGTAACATTACAAATGGTATATAGATCAAGTAAGAGACCCTAGGGTATGGTAAAAGATGTGCTAGAAAAAGTATAAAAATTCATCTTTTCGGCAGACTTTATTGTGCTAGACATGGAAGAGGACCGTGACATTCCTATCATACTAGGAAATAGGAAGAGCACTCATTGATGTACAAAAAGGTGAACTCATAATGAGAGTACAAGATGAATAGGTAATGTTTAAAATTTTTAAAGCATCTGAACCCTCTGACATTGATAGTGCTAATGAAAGCTTAAGGATAAATGTTACTCAATATGGAGATAACTTAAAAGAATCTATTGAGTAGCCCACAATTACAAATTTAATACATGATGTTGTAAAAAAGGACATAAAATCACCAGAAAACAACTCAATCTGTTTTAACTTTGAATGTATGGAATCAAAGGTTGATATTGTAGACTATGTGAACTTTTCAGAGGACACGCCTCTCATATGTGTATCAAAGGTGATTATGGAAAATTTTGAGATAGTATTTAAGCTCAAGCCATCAATTGAAGAGCCACCAAGTTTAGACTCCATACTTTTACCATTCCATCTCCAGTCAAGTATGAAAGTGAAAGATTCTAATAGAGAGGTGAAAAAGATTTTGGAAATATATAAAATTAGATGAGTTACGTTGGAGTGCTTATAAGAATGCCAAAATTTTCAAAAACAAAAAAATATGCATGAGAAGAGAATTAAGCACTGTGTTTGTGAACCAGTCTATCTCTACATTATTTTTTTTACTACGTATTTTTAATTTTTAGGAATTTTTTTTAGGGAATTGTTTTTACTTTTAGGATGTTTTTAATCATGATTTGGGTAGAAATTGATAAATATATGGAAACTAAATGCATTAATGCTTGATATGAAACATATGAACTCAATGATAAAAATTGGTTTTCATGACTAGGATAAGGAATGTAACATATTTGTTAAGATATTTACATTAATCATGCGATATGCTTGCTAGTTTTGATTGAATTGATTTAGATTTCTTTGCACATGTTCATGATTGATTTTGGTTTGCTTATTGAGAAAAAATTTGTAGTGAGTTATGCAAGTCGATGAGATATACCAAGTTTTATAATCTATTTGATCATCCATTGAGGCGAAATCCTAATTAGTATTTAACAAGAGAAATGATTTAGGCCTTATTTGGATCAATTGAGCCTTTCAAGCTAACCATTTTTAATATCTTTAGTCACTCATTTGAGCCTAACAAAGAAACATTCATATCTTTAAGCCACATTTTATGCCAAACCAATAAGCATTATCTTTTATCATTGCACCTTTAGCTGGTATGAAAAGAAAGAAAATGCAATCATGTGTTATGCTATAGATTAAGGTGAAATGTAATATACTCTATAAAAAAAGAGAGAAAAAAGAAGAAGAAAAACTCAACACAATTATCCCTATAAAGAAAAATAAAATAAAAATGAAAATAAGTTTGGGGGTGTTATGATGTTTAAAAAAATAAGATGTGGAATATAAGAATATGAAAAGAATAATAAGAAAGGGTGCACTAAAATATCAGGTAAAAACTCAATTGCAATTAAAAAGTACATGGTGAATAAAAAGGAAGCTAAGGTGTGGAAAGAGCCTAAATGTCTTTATTTATAAACCCTCACCTAAGCCTTTCATTACAAGCATGTAAAGTCCTTGTTGATCTTTAGCTAGTGCATATTTATATTAGTGAAGAGGGATGTGAAAATATACTTATGAGACTTGTTCTAAGATTTAATTGATTATCATGCTCATATATTTTGATTTCATGATTGCATTGGATGATAGTATGTGCAGCACACACACACGAATAAATTTGTCAAAAACCTTGCATATCCTTGTATTAAGAGGGATAGTTTTTATGATATATGCATGTACTAATAGAAGTATATTTCTGAATATACTATCCATGTTATTTTATTTAGTTATACTTGGCTTTACTTGAGGACAAGAAAGAATTAAGTTTGGGGGTGTGATGACTCTATAAAAGTAGTCATTAGCTCATTTTTTTACTTAATATTTACTTGGTTTATTCAATAAATAGTATTTTTGGGGCTAAAAATATTAAAATATAAACTTTTTAGTGAAAAGTAGTGAAAATAAATTTTTTGGAATTTTATATGAATTTTTAATGTAAGGCCAATCAGGAGCTACCATGTGGCCTACCACGCAAGTAGAGGACGAACTGCATGCCATGTGTCACCATGATGTTCAATTCAAGTTTGGAGATCCACTAAACAACACTGCCACATGTCGCCACATGATTGCTCCCCACATTCCACCCGTGTGTCACATCATTCATTACTATGAATCATGTTGGGCCACATGGTGCTCACTCATCATGTGTTGACTCAGACTGATTTCCCTTTCCATGCATCGCACTCTGATTCACCCAGCAAAATCCATGTGCCACATTTCACGTTGTGATTGGTTGGCATTGTTCATTTTTCTTATTTTGATCTCAGCCGTTGATTTGAAGCTGATTTGACGGCTCATATTGTTCATAAGCTATATTTAAGCCCCTAATCACCCCATAAACCCTAATGATTTGCCATTAGCATAATTTTGTTTAGTTTTTAGAGATAAAAAGAGAGAAAAATACAGAGAAATTCAAAAGGAGATACAATTTTAATGGAGATTCAAGAAGAGATTAGCACTACAATTCATGAAGATTGATTGTATTTCTTATTTTACTCTTTGCTTTATCAATTTTCATGTCTTTCTTTATGAAAAATATGAGCTTCATGAAAAAAATTAGGTGTAGTTAATTTATCAATTTTGGGATCTTATGAACCCAATTTTCACCATGTGATGATCTAATATTTTACCCCAATTATAATATTAATTTAATTATATATTTAATCTGATTTTTATGCTATTAATTGTTTGGCCAACAATTTATCTATAGAGGCAATTAAATAGATTTGAGAGAATTATTTAATTATTGGTCTTGATTAAATAACATGCATAGTTTCTAGGCACAGATGTATGATTCTTATATAAGTGATCCATAATTGATGAACTTAATGAGTAGTATGCAATTTAATTGTCATGAGAGTGTGATTAAATTAATTACTATATGGTTTGTAGTTTACTTGAGAGAGTAATTCATGCTAGGTTAGATTCAATTGATTATTTAATTAATTGATAATTAATTATGTAAAAATGTTTACCTATTTTAACATTTTACAAGCATAACAACTTTACTAATATCCTATAATAATTTTAGGCATACATGTTTAATTTAATCGTTGATCAGAAAATTAAACTTAGCATTCAAAACAACACATAAATTAATCTAAAAATAAAAGAATATACTTAAATTATACCTTAAGCGTATCCTTCTAAATACCAAGTTTTAGTATTTTTTTAGGTAGCTCGACAACCTCCAAAGAGAATTGCCAATTACTATTTATGGAATTGAGACTAAACTATATTAAGTGCTTTTAAGAACTCATCATAAACCCCCACCAGTTTTTTCTAGTCTCTTAGCAGGAATGGAAAAAAAGTTAAAAACAAAAGCTAAAATAAATTAAACTATTCTAAATTATTTTTGTAATGGATGAGTTTAAGTCTCATGAGGGTTCTCACGTATGATACCCACAAACATTAAATTTAAAATGCAAAAATTTAAAATAAATTACAAAAATAAATAAACAACACATAAAGAAATAAAATTTAAAACATAATAAAAAGATAACAAAATAAAAAGAATAATAAAACTTCTCATACTTTTTAATCGTTTCTAAAATTACAATTAAAATCTATAGTATAAGTTATTTTAATATTGTAAGAATTCATGGTTTATTATAAATATTAGGTGAAAATCACTTTTGCATTCAAATAAAAAATGCCTCAATACTAATTTGTCCAATTCAATGTATGGAATATGAATTCACTTTGACTTTATGCTCATAAGGATACTCTTAATAACATTGGTCTTATTTGTTCAAGCATTAATTCAAAAGTATATGCGAATAGAATTTATTTAAAGAAATAAACTAATAGGTTCACATATGTGTAAAGAATAAAAAACTCAAAGTAGGCATAGATATTGATCTCATGAAAAGAATATAATGAAAGGATTTTATAAAGAAATCACATACTACTTTCATACATTAATCAAATTCATCAAATAAAAATATCAAGTAATATGCCTTTAAAGAGATGAAGAAAATGAAAATGACATAATATTTAGTTTATACAATTCATTTCTTTCTCTTTTTATTTTTTTTTCTTTTATAAAGAGAACCCATGTATAGAATACACATATTTTGTATGATAAAAATGAGAGGGTAATTTGTGACTTTTCTTTTGTATTGGTTTAGGTAATCTCATATGTGTCTATTTTTTTTATAATTCATGCATGAAAGAAGAAGAAAACATATACTTTTGATTTCTATTTAAGTCATTCAATTTGAGCAATGAAAACAAATATAACACTTTATTAAATGTAAAACCCCTAATATTCAATGCAGAGACCTATAGAGATCATCTAAAAATTTAGAATTGATAAGAATAGTGTTTATAATGTAGAAAATTATTATCACTTAGAAAGAGAAGATAATTACTCAAAATATATTCTCACAAGGTAGTCTTTACTATTTGATTCCTAAATTATTATCACTTAGAATGAGAAGATAATTACTCAAAATATATTCTCACAAAGTAGTCTTTACTATTTGATTCCTAAACACTGATTTTGGATTTATGACTGATAACTGTATTTTATATAGTTATTTTCATCTATTTTATTAATTATAATTGCTAGTTTCTTTGCATTTTTAGTTAATTTTAGTTGAATAAATTAATATTTACTGTTTAGTTGTTAAGGGATATATTTTTAAGAAAATTAAAGAATTTGACTATACAATTAGGTTAAACTCATTAACTATACGAATAGGTTATTTTCATCATTTATATATTTACTATTGATTAGGTTATTTAACTATACGAATAACACTTTGGTCAGGTCTGCTATTCGTTACTAATTAAAATCACTTACCGCCTTTGGTCAAGTCTAATAGTTAAGTTTAATCAAATTATGCTTCTTCTCTAAGAGATTAATAAACTGTTTAATTACCACCTTTATTCAGGTCTTACAATTTAAAATTCATTCAAGGTGTCAAAGTTTGATTTAAGAATTTAAATATCTGGGAACTAACTTTCATATTTTCAAACTACTTCAAAAAACATGTCATCAATATATATTTTTAATAGTAATTCTTATAAAAATCTTTGAAATTGAGTTTACATTTCACGTATACGTATGAACCAAATCAAAGATGAAAGAGCAATACTCTAAATTAGATCCAGATAACCAAAACTTAAATCTAACTTTCATATTTTAAGTTTTTTTACGAAAATTCTAACATCACAATATTTTTTGTAATAAACTTTGTAGAATTCTTGGATGGAAAATAATACTTAATTTTATAAAAATGTTTACCTATTTTAATATTTTACAAGCATAAGACCTTGCTAATATTCTATAGTAACTTTAGTCATACATGCTTAATTTAATCATTATTCAAAAAATTAAACATAGCATCTAAAAATAGAAGAATACATTTAAATTATACCTCAAGTGTATCCTTCCAAATATTGAGTTTCAATATCATTTCTTTAATTGGAAAACCTCCAAATAGAATTGGAAATTACTATATATTGAATTGAGACAAAACTATTAAATAAAACAATAATTGTGTTCAACTCTCAATTGTGCGAAGAACTTTAAACTAAGAAAAGAAAAACTAAAAATATTAGAAAGAAGATGAGAGGGATGAGAGAAATGTATGAAAGGGATATAAAATACAATGACAATAGGGTCCTATTTAAAGTTATAGAAAAGGAGTACATGTTGAATCAAAATATTGGCATTGTAGTACACTTAAAATCCACGATGCGACATAATAAACGGTAGGAACTTGATATATTACACACCTACTGTGGTACCCAACCTTTCCATGCAGTGACCCGCATCAATCCTAGGATGTGTGATATTTAGTCTATTAGCCTAGCATCAGAGCACATAAAACTTTCATACCATGGCCCATGTTGTTCTGATAAACTTTAAATCCATATTTTCTTTTATATCCTTTGTATACCATATGTAATGCTTTACGTATGTTATCTTTTAAGCTTCTAAAATTGTAATTGAGTGCTTTCAAATATATTCTTTAAGTGTTTGATCAATTTTATCATTTTAAAGCTAAAATACTTGAAAGAAAACAAAACATACCTATGTTTTCAAATAGATAAATTTATTTAAAATGATTGTAAAACTAAGAAAATATAAATCTTAATCATTTAATATGCATAACATCATAATATATTAAGTTCTTTTAAGCACTCCTCAATGTGCATTGATATTTTCTTCATGGGAACAAATGTCGTTAGGTCATCTTTATGATCGTCTCATGATTGATGTATTTATACTTGGTTGTGTAGTGTTTTGGTGTAGAAAGCTAAAGGAGGAGAATGCAAGTCCTATGTGTGATCACACACATGCATAGATAGGAACACTATGATTGATATTTTGTCTTTCACACACTACAAGATCAGCTATTTACTAAGCATGCTAGGTTATTAGTGACAATTCTTTACTTATTTTTGGTGCATGTATTTATGGAAATTAGTTCACCAACTTTGGAACCAAAAATGTGATTTTTAGTAGCTCGATGAGGTCCTCGACAAGGCCTTCACCACATCTCTTGCCAAACCCTTGGAGAGGTGTTTCACAAGGTCTATGGTAAGGTTGGCTAGTTATTGGTGATGCTTTATAGATACCACCTATTAACTGGTTCATTTAATTTCAAAAACCCTATCCAAACTCTGCCAATTTATTTTATCATTTCCATTTCCATTTTCACCCGTTATCTTGATTGTGTTTTGATAATAGTGATGCATTTGTATGAGCATACAATAATATTTTGCAATATTTTTGAAAATTTCACTATAACATTGAATTGATCTGAGTTATTAAAAGTTCTTATTGCTCTGGCTATGTGCGATAAGGGATTAGTTGTGAGTACAACTTTGGTTGTATGTAATAAGTAGTTGCTTGGTTTAAACAAATCATTAGTTATGTGCATACATGGCTTGATTGTATGTCTCCCATACATAATTTTTGATTGGTGGTATATTGTGTGTCCTTGGGTATTTATTTGTTGTTCATGCTCAAGGATGGTTCTGTTATTTGTTCACATAACACATTATTGATATATGTTTCTTTTTCACACCACATTTTTGTGGTCTTGGCTTAGGAGGAGAGTTGGGTTCGTGTATTGAATCAGAGTTGTTATAGAGGTAACAAGCGAGAATAGCAATAGGCAGTTTGAACAGAGGTACCAAATGATAGAGGTAATAATGGTTTTATTTTTGTTAGATTTGTAGTTGTTTTTATTCCTTAGGAGATCGTTTGCTATCGAGTGGTTATCATAAGAAACACATGGATATTATCACATAGATAAGGCTTCTATATGGGTTTATCTTGTTATAGCTTTTTATGCATTATCTATTATTGTTCTAGTACAATTTGAGATTAAGATGTGTATGTTACAATATACTAAAGCTTAAACTCTTATTAGAAAGCTTTTTATCATTTACCTTCTTTTTGTTTATTTAATAATATCTTTGTATTGAAAGTTTTCTGCTATTTATTTCTCTGCTATTAAAAGTTAAGGACGAGTCCTTAATGAGTTTATATCTCCTTATCATGATAGTGAACTAGGTCATAGATACTTTCAATCTTTCATTACTGAATAAGGTACTTTTTGTTACACTCTAATGCCTTTTGATTTGAAAAATGCTAGTACTACTTATCAGCATCTAATTAATAGAATTTTTAAAGATCAACTGGGGATAAATATGGAAGAAAATGGGAAGATATGGTGATTAATTCTATATAACCTATAGACCACATCAAAGACTTAGAAGAAGTATTTGGGTTCATCTGGGAATACGACATGATACTTAACTAGAAAAAGTGTGTTTTTGGTTACCTTAAGAAAATTTATTATGTATTATATCTCTACCTGAGGGATCGAAGAAATCTTGAAAAAATATGTGCTGTAGTTAACATGAAACCTTCCAATGACTTAAAGGGAATCTAATAGCTGAGTGAAATAATTATGGTGCTTAACAAATTTATTTCCAAATGCACAGACAAATGTTTATCATTCTATAAGCTGATAAGAAAGAATGAATCAGTATTGGGGAATGAAGACTATGATAGAGCTTTTTAAGGAATCAAATAGCATCTAGGCACACATCCTATACAGGTCAACCCTCTTGAGAGAAACTTTATATTTGTACTTGGTTGTTGCTCCTTAGACATCTAGCATTCTTCTGTTGGTAGAAAGAAACAAGGTTCAACACCTTGTCTACTTTATCAACCAGATCTTAAATAATGTCCAAAGTAGATATCTAACAATTAATAAGTTGGCTTTTACTCTAAAAATGGTGGCATGAAGGCTACGACACTACTTTAGCTTGCACATCATAGTAGTACTCACCTCACATCCCCTAAAGAGTGTTTTGACAATGTCAGAGATTATAGGAAAGTTGGCACATATTACAATCGAGTTTGGAGAATATGATATCAATTTTATGCCTATGTCTTCCACAAAATCTCAATCCTTGGCAAAATATTTCATCAAGTTTATCGATTCCCTTGAAGTTATAAATAATGAGAATGTAATAGAAGTGTGTCATAGGGACCTAAAAAGAGTTCCAATATGGAAAGTGTTTGTAGATAGTGCTAACAATTTCAAAGGAGTAGGATTGGGAGTTGTTATAATAGGTCCTAATGAAAATTGTTTTGAGTATTTTGTAAGGATGGACTTTGAGGTACTAACAATGTTATAGATTATGAAGTAGACATCTTTAGAGTCATGGCCTCAAATAAATTAGGATTAAACAATATTGTATTATCTAACAACATATAGTTGGTAGTCAATCAATACTTGGAAACATTTGAAGCCAAAGATAGAAAAATATGAAGGTATATAGAATGATTAAAAAACGAATGCTTAAATTTTGCTAACTTTGAGATCAAACAGATAAGAAAAAGTGATAATGGCCATGCTATGCTTTGGCCAATCTAGCTATTGTACGTCAGGATAACCATAATCAGATAATCTCTATAAATATTCTCACTGAAGCTAGTATGGTAGAGGTAGAAAAGGTCGTGGCAATCATTTATGAAGTCCCCAATCCATGATTCACACCTACCCTTAATTTCCTCAAAGATGAAGGTTTACCTAAATATAAGAAAAAGATAACATAAATCATGTCAAAAGAAAGAAAATACATCCTACCAGGTGGCAAGCTTATAAAAATATATAGTTTGGACTAGAACTCCTATGCATAATCCAAGAATGCTCAAAAGGAGTCATGTATAAAGTTCACAAAGGAGAATGTAGGTCTTATTTAAGAGGTAGAAAGCTATCCTAATGGATCATGAGACAAGGCTACTACTAGCCAACAATGTTAGTAGACTGTACTTAGTACAACCAGACATGTGATAGATTCAAAGGTTTACTCTATTGTCTTAAGTTCTACCAACACAAATAATAGGGGTAATTAGTCCATGGCCATTCTATAAATAGAGGCTTGATATAGTAGGATCTCTACCATAAGTAATAGGTTGAAAGCAATTCTTGTTAGTCACCACAAACTACTTTACAAAATGGATCGAAGTAGAGGCTCTAGGAAAAAGAAGGGAAGAAGAGGTAGTATGATTTGTTGGAAGAATATAGCATGTCACTTCAAACTACCCAAAGAACTTGTCCCTGATAATGGGAAATAATTTATGGCTTATAACATAAAAGAATTTTCCCTAAGTATGACATCAAAATATGTCATGCAACCTCATATTATCCCCAAGCAAATAGTTAGAGAGAATTCTCAAACAAGTTGATACTAAATTTTCTCAAAAAGGCATGAAAATGCGAAAGGAAAATGGATGGATGAGTTACCTGGTGCTTTGTGGGCCATTACAACTAGTCCTCAAAGGTAGTGCAAATGAAATGTATTTCTCACTAATGTATGGTACTAAAGTTGTAATCTGAACCGAGATAAGAGTCCCCACCATAAGATTAGCTCTAGCCAAGGATTAGAATGCTTTGGATAGAGTAATTGACCTTGTATTGGAAAAAGAGAGATGATACTCTAAAAAGAATTATTGAAAAAATAAAGGTGTGGTAGATTACTATAACAAAGCCATATGATTTAAGACATTCTCCCTAAGTGATTAGGTATTCAGAAGAATCTTTCCTAACAAGAAAGAGTGGATGATAAGAAAGTTAGGCAGAAATTGGGAAGACATGTACCAAATAAAAGAGGTGACATCAGGCAGAGCCTACTTATTAAAATACATTAAAGGTGTGGAAGAAAGCATGAGTTAGAATTCTTTACACTTAAAAATGTACTACTTCTAATGTATAGTTCTTTAATGTATTTGTTTCATATGAAATAGTTCTTAAAATTCTAAGTTGTTGCCCAATGTTTATGCTATGAGCTAATCACCTCAGTTAGGAATTAAGTAGAATGCTCTGGTAGAAAGATGAAAATGCGAGCTAATCTTCCCAATCAAAAATGATGTAGAAGGATCTGAAAAAAAGAGGAAAATACAAGCTAATCACATCCATCAAGAACTAGGTATAATGCTCTGGAAAAAAGATGAAAATACTAGTTGATGACCTCAATTAGGAACTAGGTAGAACGCTTTGGAAAAAATATGAAAATACGAGCTGATCACCTTAGTTGGGTTCGAGGAAGAAATATTTTGATAAAAGATGAAAATGCAAGTTGATCACCTCCATCAAGAACTAGGTATAATGCTCTAGAAAAAAGATTAAAGTGCAAGCTAGAACACTTGGTCAAGAACCAAATAGAATGCTCTGATAAAAATTAAACCAATAGTTGATCACCTCTGTAAAAAACCCAGTAGAAGGCTCTAGCACAAGAATTAAGGGATGAGCTAATTACCTTGGTAGAGTGCTCTAGCATAAGAATTAAGGGATGAACTAGGTAGAACACTCTAGTACAAATTAATAGACGAGTTAATCACCTCGATCAAGACCTAAGTAGAACACTCGAATAAGAGTTATATAAATTATTCAAATGAACATTTATTAGATAGATTGAGCTTACAAAGCTTGATAACAAGATTAAAAATAAATTGACGACAAGCTAGGGGACAAAGATATCTCATAAGCCCCTAAGACATTTAGCTATGTGACAAGCGTCGAGATCCTCTGTCACCTCTACTAAAGGTAAAATCTCGGCCTTAATCTTCACCACCTTTTTACATACATCTTTAACCATTCTAATTCCTCAAAAATTATCATTACTTTTAGGAAAACCCTTTCACCTTGCTTCACATAAAAACTAGCCTAATGAGATTCATTATCAACTAGGGTAGCCATCTTAGTCATGGTTTTCCTCTCATATGCTAGTTTCTAGAATAATTCTTCTTTGACAAGATCGAGCTCATACTTGAGCTCATCATATAAGGAAAATTTGTCTTTTATAAAGGGTATCTCGGTCTTTAATTTGGAAACTATAGAGACAAGCCTTGAATTCTCTTGCCTCAAGGGTCTAGCTAAAGGTCTTCTTGCTCAATAATTGACCATAATAAATGAGGAAAAAAGATAAGTGATGTTCTAAATTTTTTAGAGCAAATAAAGCCCTATGTATATATCTGCTTTAACAAGCAAGCATATTATATTTTATCAAACAAAACATTAGGATAAACAATTGAACAAGTGTCCAAAATAAAATAAGGTAGGTCAAAACAAATTTATGTATAAATATGCATAAATTAAAGAATCTCAAATTAATGAAAAGTTATATCGTATATTCAATTAAGAGAAAGGTCGAGCCTTAAACTAGCTCGAACCTATTATGAAAATAAGAGAAGATAAGCTCACAAGAGGAAGGTTGAGCTTATAAGTAGCTCGAGCCTACTAGAAAAAGAAAAAAACATAAGCATTTAAAGGAAGTCAAGCTTTATAAAAGTGGAATATCTTGACCCTGTTACTAGACTTAAGAATCCTTAGGTTCTTGAGATTGGTCTCCTACCTTGGCCTCTTCTTCATCCCCATCCTCTTCACCTTCCTCATATCCTTCATTTTCATTTTGAATTTCAATGGGTGAATAAGTTAGTGTGACTGTGATGTTTAAAACCATATAATAATACTCGACAAGATCCCTCTTATGGGCTCCATTTTTAAAAGAATCCATGGCTAAATTTAAGCTAATTTGAATGCTCTCTGTAAGCTACTTGTCCATAGCATCTAGATCATGCTTCATCTTTTTTGTTTACATAAGGACTCTTTTTGCTTATGCTTTGCAACTTCTTTTGCATTTTTCAGCTCATACCTATAAGTTTCAATCTTAGCCTCCAGCTTTTTGTCCACTTCTCTAGCTATCTCTAGCATCCTTGCATTTAAATTAAGCTCGCTAATAGCATAAGACAACTTCTCCTCTTTTTCAATGGCCTCACCTTCGCATTTGTTTTCTTGTGCAAATAACACAACATGCTTGGTACGAGTAGAGGCATAGCTCTACTTTTTATACTCGAGCTCAGCCTTGAACTACTCAACTCCATAAGTTCTACTAGACTTATGCATAAGATGAGCCTAAAAGAATATTATTAAAATGAACAAGATACTTATATGAATAAAAAATGAGATATTACTTACTTTAAAAAGGAGCCTACTCACTACTAGAGTAGGATCAACATCCTCACTCATAACATCAAGCTATTTCTTGAGAGCCATATACAGGAGATGGAAAACATAATGGTCCACTCTCTTAGGAGACACCCCCGATAAAGAGACACATCTTTAATCTCCATAGTTAAGTCAATGCTGACTCATTTTCATTTTCTCAAGTCTTAAGTAGTTGATGGTATTATTGGTTTTCTTGAGGTTACAGGAATTAGTGTCTGATAGTGCACGAAGATTGATGTCGACCTGACCAATACCTCCAAATTCTAAGAAATAATAATTGAGGGGAGAGTGGGAGAAGGAGCAACCTCTCCGATAACAATGCATGTATTCCTTTTTTTGGCGTTGGGGATGGAGCACTCTGTTCGCCTAAGCTTTTGTTCCTCTTTTTTCCCTTGGAGGAGCCTGCATCCTTTTTGGAACATGCACCTTTAGTAGCTTCTTTACTCTGAGAGTATTGAGATAGTAAAGCATTAGTGTCAAATTCCATTGTTGAAAAAAGAAGAAAACAAATCATTTGTATTCAAAAAACAAAAAATAAATTTGAGCTAATCAAAGCACGACTTGATAGATCGCAATCATATAGCACCACTTAAAATCTACCCCCAAAATTAGTAGGTGGAATCCTATTTGGAGTTAGTGCTCAGTGTTTATGAATTATCCCTAATGGAGGAGGGATGGATAAAGCACAGTGTGTTTAAAAGGTCCTTTCAAGGTGTAGGCTCTAGCAAATAGTTCTGAATATTGGCAAGCCTTTGCTTGGTCATGGGCCTCAAAGTTGTTATGTAGGAAGCCATATATTTAATTACAAGCTTCATATCTCAAAGTTATTTTCGTATTTCTAATTAGCTCATAGGGACCACCATTGTATAACAACTTATCAACAAATGCAACTTCCTATATTGGGTAAAAGTGCAAATCGATCATTGAAGAAGTAAGAATAATGGCACTAGAAATGAGATTCTTTTCATAAAGTAGAGATCTAGAATAGTTTCATGAATACCATCAATGTCTAATGGAGGGGTAGAAATGAAAGCGATGATAAATATAGAAGTTGCGGTCAATAAGCTAGGGATCATCAAAACACCAAACCATCCAATGTAAATATGGTTTTTAGTGATGGTTATCCAATTACAAAAGTGACCTAATAGGCTTTCTCTTTCGCATCTCTCTAAAATTACAGTTATGGTATAATTATGGTTTATTAAGTCATTAATCATATGAGCCTCTGATTACTATCTGTTATATCCTTCCAACTAGAAACATAGAACAAATATTGTTTCCAATTCTTTTCATTCTCAGGGAGGATTACATTTATGCCTCAATCTTGTTTAACTGACATATAAACCCTCCTTGCATCAGTTCGGTTTTGCTTCAACATGTATGTATCATTGTAATTGGGTATTTCCATCTCTACCTCGAGTACTCTACATATGAGGGTGAAGCAAAACTTGTACCTCCACCCATTATTCATCAATTGTCTAGGTGCAAGCTGCATTCTCATCAAGAATTTTCTTTCGAAGGGATCTAGGAGAAACTTGACCTCGAGCCAAAGATCTTTCTCGTGAAAGGCTATCCAACCTTCAGGTAGGGTCGCACTATCCAGTATACCTGGGCTAGGAATCATTATATGGATAGAAGAAGGAATGTTGTACATTTTCCTAAGCCTTTCCTCGTCCCTTCAAGTTAAACCATTGGTTTTAACCTTTCATTCCAACCTTTAATTTGATTTGTGGCCTCCCTAGTTCCCCTATTTGGAGACTTTTTCCTTCATTTTTTTGGAGCTAATATTTGTGTCACGCTTATCCTAATAGTCGGGATGACTTGAGATTAAGATGTAGAAGATGAGGGAATGTTAGGCATCTCTTCGCTTAAGCTCGAGCCCTCACTCTCTTCTTGTCCCGAGTAGCATGGGTATTAGGGGCTCTCCCAAGGAGACGAGCTCGAGGAGTTTGAATGTAGAAATACTCTACCTGTTGCCCTTGATGATACTTCCCTATACATGATTGCTACAAAAAGGAAAAGAAAATAAGATACAGGGAGAAAATAGTTTACCTAATATCGAGTTTTTAAAGTAAAGGTTGCAATTAGGAATCAACCTAAAAAAATCATAATTGGTTAGGTTCGAAGACAAATCTTTTAAAGACAGAGTAGAAATTTATAATGCAAACCTGAAACTCTTACCAAGCAAGAAAATTATAAAATGCGAGATGAAATAACAGTATTTTTTGAATAAAATTGGTTCAGTATTCTAAAATTTATAAAAAATGAATGCCTTATCTCTCCTTAATAAAGGGTTCGGATTTTCTCTGATCAAAATTAGATGATGATGAAATCAGAGGGAAAATAAGAGGGTATGCTCGGCTTGGGAGAGGATACAAATGAATTTCTTATTTGGTTTTCGAAGAAGTTTGGGATACAATTTTACATAGATAATTTCCTCAATTTCCTGGTCTAACGGTCAAATTAAGATTATGTGCTATTTGAAAGAAATTTGTAGGGCCTACATTGATCATTTGATAAGTAGTGCTCTTCACAATTTTTACATAGATAACAGACGGAAACTTTGTACTCATTATACTGGAAAAAAAATAAAGAGTACAATGACACTTTTGTAAAGTTATTTTCACAAATCGAGGATTTTAGTAATTTTTTTAAAAATTTCACGCTTATCTTACTAATTTATTTTTGTTATTTTAATAATTTATTTTAAATTTTAAATTTTTATTATTTTTTTAAATAAATTTAAATTAAATCGAATTAAAAATCACTATATACTCGGGAAAAAATGTCTCTAAAAGTAAAAAAAAATTTAAAAAAAAGTTATTAAAATCATTAAAACGAATAAAGTATATATAAATAAAATACTAAAATAAAATATATTAATTTAAAATAAAAATTAATATATTTAATTTATTAAAATGAACTGAATTCAACTGTATCTTTCCGAAAATAAAATGGGAACTTTGGCCTTTTTGTATATATTATTATTATTATTATTAGTGTTGGGATCACATTCAATTTCAATCAATCGGAAATCCTCTTCCTATAAACTTATGCAATGTACGGTTTTCTTCTTTCATTGAATACTTTTCCTATTGGTTTTTTCTTCAAAGTAACATGTTGTTCTTTACAATTTTCTATACTTGGTGGTAACCTATATTCTTTTTCAATTTTCTTTTCTTGGTGGTAACCTATATTCTTTTTCAATTTTCTTTTCTTGGTGGTAACGTAATTGTCATGATCAAAATTATTAAAAAATTGTAAAAATAATATATATTTCAAATTTAAGATGTAATAAAAATAAGTTTTATAATATCATTGACAAATATAATCAGACGTATTAAATAGTATTTAATAAATTTTTTTTACATCAATTGAAATTATAATATATAATGATAACTAAAAATAAAATTATCCAAAGATGCAATGTTTCTTCGTATAGCTAAAGCGATTGCAAATCGACATCTTTTTTTTCCCCTATTTTTGCTTGAATTACTACTTCGATTTTATTAGCTTGGAAAAAATTAGTAAAAACTATACAAACAATATTTTTTTTCCATTTTATAGTGCAATAATATTCCTTCTTTTAGAGCCTTATGTGGGGGAAAAGTAAGTCTCTTGTGGTATGAGTTCAAATATAAATGTTTTCATATATGTTTGAGGTGTGCCTAATTGAAATGTATCATGGACACACTTGCTACTTACAATCATTTATTTAAAATATATGCGTGAGGGGTGAACTTTTATTTATTTAAAGGTAATTAATCTACACAAGGACAAAGAAAATACGTGTTCTTTCAAAAAATTTGACAGATTTTTTTTTTTAGTCATGCAATTGGAAATTTATATTTATTATCAGTTTATCACCATAGCAAAATACAATTATGCACTTGAGCTTTTTTATTTCTCAGATTTTGTAAATTGTATTACCCTAAATTGGGGCATTTTTTTATTTCTATCATATTTCTTGCTAAAAATTGTTTGAAAAAAACAATGTTTTAATATCTTTTAAATTTATAATAACAAGAATAACATCATTTAATATTAATTTATATTTTTTAATTTAAAGTAAAGGTACTATTATGAAATGGGGATGTTAATTTAGATAATTTCAGTTTGTACGAAATTAGTATGTTGGTCAGATCCACTGTCTCCTTTACATTTTGAGTTCAAAATCATATTTTAATTTACTTTAAAATATTTTTATTATATTTTGGACAACTGTCAAAACAGAAGATTAAAATAAAAAAGCCCTCTGTAATAAATTTCAGGTCATTACCAATAGAAGGCAAACGACAAAGAATAGGTATCTAATTTTACCCTTATTGTATAAAGATATATATAAATATATATTAGATAAGAAAATCAAGGTGCATGAAGATATTGTGAAATTAAATGGATTCATTTGAGACACAATCAAATATATTTTATTATTTAAATTTAAAAATTATTATTAATAATATTATTTTAATAGAATATTATTAATATCATAAATAATTAAATATTAATAAATTTTATATTTAAATATTAATTAATCAATATTAATTATTTACGATTATGTTATCTGTAAAAACCTTTGAAACATCATCAGAACCTAAAAAGACATATAATATCACGCTTCGAAAAATAGGTTTATCAAATACGAAAGGGATTAATGTTAAATTATATTTAAAGAAAAATGTAACAATTTGATTTAATAAAATCTAAATTAAATTCAAGATATCCCAATTTAAAAATAAAATTTATTTAAAATTATTTAAATTATAGAAAACATCAAATTTATATATTGAAAAGTGATTTACTTTACATCATGTCTCAATATTATCTATTGGGAAAAAATAACCTGAATTTCCTTCTCAATATTATCTACTCTAATTAATATCATAAAATCAATAATTCATGAGGCATGTTATATATTAAAAAAAAAATTTAGTAAGTAATCATTATTAGTGTACAATGTGGAGAGATTTTAGTCACAAAATTGGGATATATCTATACTTTCTCGCTTTCAAGGGAAAGGGGAGTATACATTTCATGTATCATAATGAATGCTCATACAATAAAAAATATGTTGTGCAATATAAATTCAATGCATGATATGCAATCCCATATGTATTAGTCTTCAAAATACATGGGCACATACGCAGTCAAATGTTGAGACGCACATGGGTCAACCTCTGACATGTACGATCATAATATATATATGACATATATATTGGTCAAATCAACATCATATAGGCCCTCATCTAAGTGTTTGAAACACAATGGAGGGTCATATGTAGTCACACTCCTAAACCTAATAGACAAAAAAACTAAGAGGCATAATGAGGGGTAAAATTTCGAGGCCTATGTGCGGTCAACAATCTGAGGCACCATAGACAAAAAAAAATTCGAGAATACATTTGTTGCGATGTGTACCTTTAGTTCATAGAAAATAGTTTGTTACAATTAGTAGCATATGAGTACCATACTCAGGAAGACAGCATACATGCCTATTCCCTACGAATAAAACCATTTTTATGATGCATGTATAAAATTCTCGGATGCCATATAATTTTTTCAATGCTTATTTAATATCAAAATTAAATACTTCTTTGTATACAAAATTTCTCATTGTATGCATATAAAAATGTTTCTAATGAGTATTTTATTTTAATAACATATCATTATCAATAAAAATCATGGCACCTGGTTTCCTTTTCATTCATAACATATGATAAGTGAAAATTTTATTAAAACCAATCCATGAATTAAAAAGTTAAAGTAGAAAACCTTTACCACAAAAATTGACTCAAAAACTTGGATATTTATCCCCAAAATGCGCTCTAAAATATATTATAAAATCCAAACACTTTTAGAGATGTTTATTGAGGGTCCAGTAAGGGGTTTGGTGATGGGCTAATCGAGACATGTAAAAAAGTTTTCAAATTTTTCCCCATTTGATCCGATTTTTCATTCAAAACTTTCCCAATATGTCCTTATATTTTAAAAAAATTGTTTAAAATTTCTTTTGTAGACTTTAATTATTTATAATGAATTTTACAGGTATTTATATTCCTATCCTCTTAAAATTTCATCTTTGAAATGTATAAGTCCTCAAACAAGTAAGGATATTTCAAATGAACTTCAAACTTTAACTCTCAAGTTGCATCTTCAATGCTATGATATCTCCATTGAAATTTTACTAGCGGTATTGTTCTTCTTTTCAAGTTCCTAACTTGGAAATCTATATCGCCACTGGTTCTTTTTCATATGTTGTGTCTTCCTACAACAACATTTTTTTTCCAATCTAGAGTACTATTCTAACTTGTTAACATTTTCATAGAATAGACACGTGAAAGACATTATAAACTTCTAAAAACCCTAAGGGTAATTCCAATTGATATGCTACATGAATAATCCTCTTTATAATTCTAAATGGTTCGATGTAGCATGGTGCTAACTTTCCTTTTATTCCAAAAAGAGTTACTCCCTTCCGAGGTTGAACTTTGAGAAAAAGTAACCATCCACTTTGAAGTTCAATAGTAATTGTCCATGATTAGTATATCTCTTGTATGGACTTTGAGCTACATAAAGATTGTCCATGATTAGTATAACTCTTGTATTGACTTTGAGCTACATAAAGTTTGTCTTGTATGATGCAAATCTTTTCAGTTATTTTGTCTATAAGATCTATCCTCATTGTACTAAAGTTTTTTTCATTCTACCTAGCACATAAGAAATCTACATGATTATCCATACAAGTCTTATACGAAGCCATCCCAATGCAAGCATGATAACTATTTTTGTAGGAAAAATGAACCAATGGTAGGTATTCGCTTCAATTTCCTTTGAATTCCATAACACATGCTCGTAACATATCTTTTAACACATGCCGCTTGTACGTACTCCATAAATATACTTTGGATCTTGATATGATATAATTGAATTTGGAATTCCATGCAATCATACAGTCTCCCAAAAGTACAACTTTCTCAAAGTGTTCACCAACATTGAGTTTTTATTGGCATGAAATGAGCATACTTCATAAGATAATAAATAATTACTTAAATGGAATCATGACCTTGAGAAGTATATGGTAATCCTTGTACGAAGTTTATGGTTATGTCATCCCATTTCCATTCTAGCACTAGTAATGGTTGAAGTAGTCTTGAATTTTCTTGTGCTCTACCTTCATTTATTGACATATCACGTAGTAGGTCCTTTCTAAATCATAATACATTTTTGTACTTCTAGGATGTACCATTTATTTTGATCTGTGCGCTTCTCCCATGATATGTTGTCTTAAATAATCGTTTGTAGGTATTGCTATCTTTTCATGGAAATGAAACACTTTATCGTTATAAGTCCATCCCTCTACCATCTCTCCTTCAGTTATTCTCTACTATACTTCACAAATTTCTAGAACATTAGATTGGGCTACCTTGACATTCTTTAGTAATGTAGAACTGATTACAAGGTTGTATAAAAATACTTGTCTTCCATCATCATACAAGTTGAGCTCATAACCTTCCACAATTTAAGTGTTTTACTAGGGGTGCAACATCATTTGTATAGCAAAGCCCGACTTGTGACTCAAAGTGTTTGCTACTATGTTCGTTGATAACTATATATTATACAGTTATTTTGTTCATTTTCTTAATTATAATTGCTATGTTTTTAATATTTTTAGTTATTTTAAATTAATAAATTAATATGTACTTTAGTTTTTTAAGGAATATATTTTTAAAGAAAATTAAATAATTTGTATTGAAAAAGAACTTAATTGCAAAAATAACAGCTGAAAATATAATTTAAATTAAAAGAGAGCTTAATTCAAATATCAAAAGTTTAAAAGTTAATTTAAATTAAATAGAAGGGCTAAAATGCAATTAAATAAAATTTTATTTTTCTACGCAGGAAAGGAGAATCACGTGTGCCATTCACAATGCGCATCACACACCGTCCGATCAAGGAATCAAAGGTGACGATCAGATGCGTACGATACATGCACTACCTAGGCGAGTGGACTATTTCCCAGGTGGTGCACTGCTCAGGGTGCCAAGTGCGACGCGGTCCATACAACTTGAGTGTGTCCTCCCATTCCAACGAATGAGAAGATGCCACGTGTCTCGATTATTCTTTCAGCAAATCAGATGTCGACGTGTGGCATGAGTTAGTTAAAACAAAAACGTAGAATCAGTGCATGCTTTTCCAACTGGTTCTCTGGGACCCACGTGTCTCGCTTGCAATATTCCTGTGCAACGTGGACCACGTGCATACTTTCCTCACCACGAATTAAAAGCTACCACATGTCTCGATTATTGTTTCAACCAATCAGATGCTGACACGTGGCATGTGTGATTTGAAATAAAAAAATCCATAAATGCACACGTTGTCCACGGTTTTTGATTGCATAATATTTCTCAACTTTTTACGTGTTTAAAGAATAATGTCTCCCACGCTTAATATTTTTTTATATTATTTTTTAGCTATAAATAGGGAATTTATTACGAGAAAATAGAGGGGTTGGAGAGTTAGACTATGGAACACACAAAAGTCATTTTTGGCTTCTGTTGTGTTCAGCATGAGCCAGAAATTTAGATAGCAGAGACGAATCAAATTCTAATTTTCTTTTGTTGTTCTTCATCTAATATTTCTTAAATGAAGCTTGGATTTAATTATTTTGGAATGATTTCTGAAATGTTTTTAGTTGTTTATTCTATTTGTGCTTAATGCTTTTGATTATTGGAAAATTTATCAATTGATCTGGGACACTCTAATAAACTTGAAAGAGACATTTTTGTGTATATTGCTCCTGTTTAGGATAACATGTATGATGAAAGGAGAGGAACATTCTTTATTGTATGTGCAGCTATTTGAGAACTTTGAACGTAATGAATCTTGGTGAATTTAATTCTCATAGGAATATAGTGAATTATATTAGCAAGATGTGTCTATTTGTTATCGAAAGAGACATGGATAAAATTAGTAGTTCTCTGTTGATAAATTAAATTCAAAAATATAAATTAAGAGAAAATAATATGATTCGAGTGGACTAATTTGGTGAAACTACAATCCTAGAATGTTTTTATATATTTTGTTATAAAAATATTAGTTAGTACTCTATCAACTTTTGTTTGTTTGGATAAAATCACAGTGAAACAATTTTAGTACTTAACAAACTATAGTAACAAATCTACGTGAAAACGATATTTTACTTATCAATTTTATTACTTGTGACCGTGTATACTTGCATGTTTTTATGTTCTCCTAAAAAGACAACAAATTTTTGGCGCCATTGCCGGGGATTTGTTTTACTATTTTTTTGTTGATATTAATACTAATCAATTTGATTTTAGTTCAAAAAAAATATTTTTAAAAAATATTTTTTTATTTTATGCTTATTGTTACTTGCTTAGATTTATTTTTCAATTTTTGAGTAAATTCAAACTTTATACTTGACGCATAATATCTGAACCTCCCTAAAAGCAGAAAAAAAGGGAAGTCAAGTTGATGAATTTAAATCAAGCACTTCTTGGGAGGCAACCCATGTGTTTTAATTTTCTATTTTCTTGTTTTTTATTTAGTTTAATATGTATTAGTTTCCATATTTCTTTATTTTGTTATTTTATTTTGGTAGGTGCAAATTGGAGGAATTAAAGCTATTTTTGGATGTCAATCTTACAAACCAAACCAGAAAGTTTCTTTAAACCCATCTCATGTGTTCTTTAACTTTCACACATTGAGGACAATGTGCATATTAAGTTTGGGGGTGGTAGAGAGATTGAACTTAGTTGAAATATTTTTTAGGTATTGTTGCTTGTGAAGCTTTATTTGTTTGGTTGATTGAAAATATTTTTCTTTTAATGGTCATATATTTTTATTTCTTCGTTTAAATAAGGCATAGCTCCTTGAAAAATTTGAATATTGTCTAAGCTATGTGTAATTTTTGAGTAAGTTTCATTTTTACAAGAATAATTATTTATAAGCACTAGTCTTGATCTTTTAGTTGTTATGCTAATTTAGAGAAGGTTTATGTGAATATGCAATTCGATTGATGTTTTTTGGTGTCGCAGTTCTTAGAATTTATTTGATTTTCTCTCGAGGAAAAATCCTAGATAACACTTAACTAAGAAAATGATTTAGGCCATCTTTGGATCGTTTGAGCCTTTCTATCTACCTTCACATGTTTTATCCATAGTATACCCCTTTTGAGCTTATAAGTTTATATATATATATATTTATCTCCTATCAAAAGCCTAGAAATATATATATATATATATATATATATATATATATATATATATATATATATATCAATTTTCCTTATCTCACTAAGATGTGACTATTGTTAGTAAATTTTAAAGATATGTTGGAAAAAAAGAGGATATTGAAAAGAAAAAAACAAAAAAGAAAAAAACGATTGTTGCATGTGAAGTGAAATCCCAAATTGGGAAGTATTCGTTGAGATGTTTGAAAGTATCTTGTTTCAATCCTAAAATGATGTGTTTAGGAAATATTTGAGCCAAATATTATCTTTTATCCTACCGTTACCTAAACCATACATTACAAGCTTAATAAAGTCCTATTAATTTTTGGTTGTGTTTGTCTACATTAGTGGAGAGAGAAATGAAAAATGAACTTATGAGATTTGTGATTTCATTAAAAATTAATTGCGTCCATATTTGCATTAACTCATCCGAATTTCATGTGATTTAATATGAAAGGACTTTACACACATAAGAAAATTCATTGTGAAAATGTAACATATTTTTAAATTTATTTCAATGCTTAGATAAAATTATTGTATTTCTTTGAGTTATGTTATTTGAAATGACCAAAAAGAAATGTTTTGAAAATTATTATTTTAAATGCATGTATCCTTGTTTTATTTATTTCCTTTTGTTCGAGGACTAGCAAAATCTTAAGTTTGGGGGTGTGATAACTGTATATTATACAGTTATTTTGTCCATTTTATTAATTATAATTGTTATGTTCTTAATATTTTTAGTTAATTTTAATGTAATAAATTAATATGTACTGTTTATTTTTTAAGGAATATATTTTTAAAGAAAATTAAAGAATTTGTATTGAAAAAGGACTTAAATGCAAATAATAAAAGCTGAAAATATAATTTAAATTAAAAGAGAGTTTAATTACAAATATCAAAAGTTTAAAAGCCAATTTAAATTAAATAGGAGAGCGAAAATAGAATTTAAAAATTTTTTGTTTTCTGCGCAGGAAAGGAGAACCACATGTGCCATTCGCAACGTATATCACACACCATTCGATTAAGGAATCAATGGTGACGACTAGGCACGTTCGATACACACACTACCCAGGTGAGTGGACCATTTCCCAGGTGGCGCACTACTTAGTGCGTAGAATAGGGCCAACCTGGTCAAGTAGGCCAACGTGTAGGGTGGGACCCACGTGTCTGCACAAGAAATTTTTCTATGCAACGCGGTCCATACAACCTGAGTGCGTCCTCCCATTCCAACGAATGAGAAGATTCCACATGTCTCGATTATTCTTTCAGCAAATTAGATGTCGACACGTGGTATGAGTTGGTTAAAACAAAAACGTAGAATCAGTGTACCTTTTCCAACTGGTTCTGTGGGACCCACGTGTCTCGCTTGTAATAATCCCGTGCGATGCGGACCACGTGCATACTTTCCTCACCACGAATTAAAAGCTGCCACATGTCTCGATTAATCTTTCAACCAATCAGATGTTGACACGTGGCATGTGTGATTTGAAATAAAAATCTAGAAATGCGCACATTGTCCACAGTTTTTGATTACATAATATTTCTCAACTTTTTGCGCGTTTAAAGAATAATGTCTCCCATTATGTCTCCTATGCTTAATATTTTTTTATATTATTTTTTAGCTATAAATAGGGCATGTATTGCGAGAAAATAGGGGGGTTGGAGAGTTGGACTGTGGAACCAACAAAAGCCATTTTTTGCTTCTGTTATGTTCAGCGTGAGCCAGAAATTTAGATAGCAGAGATGAATCAAATTCTAATTTTCTTTTGTTGTTTTTCATCTAATATTCCTTAAATGCTAAAATATTTGCGTATTGTAATTTTAATTTTGCTGATGAAGTAATTTAATTTTTCTAGGGTTGCTGTGTAACTAAATTTATGAAGCTTGGATTTAATTATTTTGGAATGATTTCTGAAATGTTTTTAAGTTATTTATTCTATTTGTGCTGAATGCTTTTGATTATTGGAAAATTTAGCAATTGATCTGTGGCACTTAAATAAACTTGGAAGAGACATTTTTGTGTGTATTGCTTATGTTTAGGATAACATGTATGATGAAAGGAAAGGAACATTCTTTATTGTATGTGCAACTATTTGAGAACTTTGAACATAATGAATCTTGGTGAATTTAATTCTCATAGGAATATAGTGAATTATTTTAGCAAGATGTGTCTATTTGTTATCGGAAGAGACATATGGATAAAATTAGTAGTTCTCTGTTGACAAATTTAATTCAAAAATATAAATCAAGAGAAAATAATATGATTCGAGTGGACTAATTTGGTGAAACTGCAATCCTAGAATGTTTTTATATATTTTGTTATAAAAATCTTAGTTAGTATTCCATCAACTTTCGTTTGTTTGGATAAAATTAGAGTGAAACAATTTTAGTACTTAACAAACTGTAGTAACAAATCTCCGTGGGAACGATATTTTACTTATCAATTTTATTACTTGTGACTGTGTATACTTGCACGTTTTTATGTTCTCCTAAAGAGACAACATTCGTATTTCTAGGATAATATTGTAAAGTGAAGTCATAATCCTGAAGATGCTCTACCCACCTTCTTTGTCTTAAATTGATATCATTTTGAGTAAAAAGATATTTGAGTTTTTGTTGTTCGAGAAGATTTTAAATATAGCATCATAGAGGTAGCATCTTCACATCTTTAGAGAAAATATAATAGATGCTAACTCCAAGTCATGTGTTGGTTAGTTTCACTCGTGAAACTTGAGTTGTAGTGATATGTAGGCAACTACTCTACCATTTTGCATTAAGATGCACCCAATGCATTGTAATAAAGCATGAGTAAAGACCATATAAGGTTTCATATTGTATGGCATAATGAGAGTTGGTGTAGTTGTAATTCATGCCTTGAACTCTTGAAATGTCTCTTCACAAGCTTCATCCCAATATAATCTAAGTCATTTTCAAGTAAGCTTTGTCAATGGTGCAACCATGTTCAAGAAGTCTTGCATAAAATGTTGATAGTATCCAGCCAATCCAAGAAAAATTCAAAGATTAGTCAAATTTCTTGGTTGATTACAGTTTAATATTGCTTCAATCTTGGAAGGATCCACCATAATTCCTCTTTATGATATGACACATCTGAGGAATTTAACTTCAATAAGCTGAAAGTCACACTTCTCAAACTTCGCATACAATTGGTGCATCCTTAAAGTTTGCAAGGTGATTCTCAAATGTTCCTCATACGCTTCATGAATTTTTGAATAAATTAATATATCATCAAAAAATACAATCATAAATTAATTTAAGTATGGTCAAAACACCCAATTCATTAAGTCCATGAAAATAGTAGGGACATTGGTTAGACCAAATGGCAAAGCACAAAATTCACAATGCCCATATGACGTATGAGAAGAAATGTTTTTAGGTATATCCGATGCTCTGACCCTCAATTGGTGACATCCCAACTTTAGATCAATCTTTGAGAAGAAACTTTCTCCTTTGATGTTAAGTTTATGTTAGTATTGATGATATTTGTGAACAAAATGTATAATTGTAACTTTAGTTTCTAGGTATGTCATAGAAGAATATTTTCAAGCCAAAGAAACTATTGAGCCTCAATGATCACATATCATGTATATTTCTATTCCTATACACTTTAGATTTCATATTAGACATAATAGGAACAATATAAAAATAGGCACAGTGTGAAAATAGGCTACTCGATCGATCGAGTAGGGACTAGATCGATTGATCAATATTACTTGAATAAACTAATTTTAATACATTAGTTGATCAATCGAGGGATTTACTTCATCAATCAAGGACAAGATCAATTGAGTTTAATCACTTGATCAATCCACTTTTTTTTAATATTAATTAAATGATCACTGTATTGATCGAGAAGATGTTTGATTGATAGAGTACTTGGTTAGATCAATCGAATCGTCAAGTCCTTGAATTTAATATCTATCTCTATACAAGTTGGATTGGCTTTCTACAGTATTGTCCTTATTTCTTAAAAGTGTTTTAACTGATTATATGGACAATATGGTAATTCCACTTTAATATAATGTGCTTCAAAATATTCTATAAATACAAGCATAAACACACATTTGGAATTAGCCACACAAGAGCATAATTGTTCTTATTCTCTTTATCTTTTATTTTATCTCTTATTTTTCTAAAAGATTTCAAATAGGCTTTTTCATTAAGTTAATTTATCAAAAATTTGTGATTGAGTTTGATGGATGAACAAGCCTACAATAATAATTGTATTATTATACTTTTAATTGATTGTTCTAGAAATGCTACTTGTTTTTGATTTATCTGATATGTTGTTTATATCAACTAGTTAGAGTTGTTTATTATTGAATCTACTCTAGGATACATATTTGCACTTATGTTTATGTGCTAACTTTTCAGGTGACAGTGGTGCAGGTTTGATTAACTTGTGTGACTATAGTTTTTTGGAATGTTGGTCTAGATCAAAACACCTATCTTGTAAAGACTATAATGAAAGTAACAGCTTATAAGTAGGTTATTTGGGGGAATTAATTGGATGAGTAGTTTGAGTCCTAGCATACTTATTTTTTATAATGGATAGTTAAGTGGTCTAGTAGATTGAGGATTTTCCTATTAGGTCATTGGTGTGACCTAAGTTGTTTCCACTTAAAAATATCTTGTGTTGATCCTTTTATTTCTACATTACTTTATCTACACGTGAACGATTGTTTGGATAGTTACGAAATTTTTATTTACCATACTTCTATTGGTTACCAAATTATATTCATAACTAAATGAAATTTTATTTTTTTTTATCAAAGTGGGACATTGGATATACATATTGTTTCCTAGGAACTTGTTATTGATAATTTTATTAAGGGTGATATTTCAGACGATGAGGAAAGTGATGTTGAATTTTAACTTAATAAATTCAATGTAAATAGTCTTGATGAATTTCTTATTGATTTAGTTAGAAGTAAGAGAAAAAGGGATAAGTTACTTATAGAAGTAACTAAATTAAACTATCACTACTAAAAAAAGTACATATGGCCTCGGTTTTTAACCGTGGTCGTAGGTCTATGGTCACAGTTATAATAATTGAGGCCTAAGTGAGAGAGACCATAGGTAATGACCTATGGCCTCGGTTTTCTAATAACCGAGGTCATAAGGTATACATAAATTAAAAAATACAATTAGTAATTACAATATTAAAAACAATATAAATTACAATATTAAAAATCATATTATATTAAAATTAAAAGTATAATTACATTTGAGAGTTTATTATACACTAAAACATGAAAAAAAAACTTAGTCTTACAAACTGACTTTTAGTATTAATTACAAGCATTTATAAGTGTATTTCAAATCAACCAGTAGCACCAGCAATAACACAACACAGTTGCACCAACGGCAGCATAGTAGCACCAGCAGTGCCAATGCACCAGCAGTGCCAATGCACCAACGCACAACACCAGCAGCAACAATAGTAGAGCAGCACTAGCAACACCAGCACTAGCAGTGCCAATAGCACCAGCACCAGCAGCGTGATCGGGCAGAACCGACATCACCGACTCTGCCGTTACTTTGGTTTTATGTATTTATAAAACTCTCGCAAGTGCACGAATCATTTCGTAGAAAATGATAAGTATACTCCCAAGGTCGATCTAAGGAAGGAATATATGTGGTTTTTAATTTATTATTCAAACTTTTAAAAATGAAATTAATCCTAAACATCCTGTCACGATATTTTAGGGTTTTGTGTTTTTAATCTACTTACATAAAAATAAACATAGATTCAATAAACATTTATGCAAATTTTATCTGTTAAAACAGTGGAGTATTTATGGATATAATAACTAAGTTAATTATGCTTGCTCATATTATTTAGGTTATTAAATATATGAATTGATATTTATTAATTCTCTCTTTTTTATATGAATACCACCTTTAGTGGGGTTAGATATTCTTTGTTAACTAAACAAATCAATTAACACCTATGGGTGGGGTTGATAACTAATTTGGTTAATTAAATTAATTCCTTTTTCTAAAAGATTGAAAATGAACCATTTAAATGCCACCTTTGGTGGGGTTAGACAGTTTAAATTTTATTCAAGGTGTCCAAATTAAACCTAAGAATTTAATTAACCGAGTACTAACTTTCAAGTTTTAAAACCACTTCTGAAAACATGTTGTCAATACATTTTCAGATAATAATTCTTATAAAAACTTTTAAAATAGAGCTTCACTCAACTACCGGGCGATTGTACCAACAAATAAAAGAGCACTACTCTAAATTAGACCGGATAACTAAACCTTAAAATCTAATTTTCAGATTTAAGTTTGTAATGAAAAATAATATATTTCTCTCTAACATTCTTAATATAAAATCTTGAATAAAAATAAAATCAATTCATTTTAGAGATTTTTACCTATTTAATATTTTGCAAGCATAACAACGTTATTATTATATCATGTTTATAAATAGCCAGCACAGTTAAATTTAATCACAGACAAATTAAATATAACATGTAAGAATAAAGCATAAAAAATAACTGCAAAGAAAATAAAATCCTTACAGAACTTCGATGCTATTCCCGTTGCTGGAAAACCTCCAAATATAATTTGCACTCCCATTTATTGAATCAAAAGCAAATAAATTACAAAAACATAACTAGTTCTTCTCAAAAAGAGAAGAACTCTAAAACTAAGAAAAACTAACTAAAAACTAAGAAAAACTAAAAAAAACTAAAAACTAAGAAATGGAGAGAAAGAAAGAGGAGAGAAGTGTGTTTTGAGGTGTGGTATGAAGTGAAGAGAAGGGGGGTATTTATAGGTGAGGATGGAGATAAAAAGTGGGTGAAAAAATGGTGGAAACATGGAGTGGCGATTACTAACGTCATTGATGATGTCAGCATGATGTGGGGGCGGTTGTGCTTGTGATGGAAGCGCATGGTGGTAGCAGTCTTGCTGGCGTATGACTGACACAGCGCCAGCAGATGTAGCAAGCGTGTGCGGACAAGAGCAGGGACTCGCGCGCGTTGCTGGGCGCGATGCGCGCAGTGGCCAGCGCGGCTGGGCAACTTGGTGGCTGGGTGGCACGATTTCCTCTTTTTTGACATTTTTGACCTTTTTGACCCATTTTGTCTAATTTTTCCATATTTTTTGACTTTTCCTCATTTATTTTTGAATGTATTTGTGATGTATTGCCTCCAGTATTCCTTTTTGAGTCTTTAAGTGACGTTTTTAGGAAAAAATACCTGAAAAACAATAAAAATAACCGTGATTCCGAAAATACAAATTTATATAAATATATGATAAAATCATATAAATATATATATTTTTAATCAATTAATGTGCATAAAATCATGGTAATTTAGTGCTTTTTGAGCACTAATCACAACCCCCAACCCGCTTCTTGCTAGTCCCTTAGCAAGAAAAGCGATAAAAACTAAAAATTAAACTATCCTAAATCACTTACGTGGATTGACACGGTTGCATTTAGCCTATGCAACAAGCCTTTAAACCCCTAGGTTGCCCTAGTGGACGAGCTTGAGTCTCGTGAGGGTTTTCAGTAATGACACCCACAAACATTGAACTAAATACAAAAATTAAAAGAAATAATAAAAACAACAACTTAAAAACTAAAATTACAACAAAATCAAAAATTAATTTTTAAGAATAAAAGAAAACAATATGACATAAAAATGTCTCATACTTTTTAATCTCCTTTAAGATCATAATTAAAATCTCAAGCATAAGTTATTTTAATCTTCTTAAACAATCATGATTTATTATAATAATTAGTGGAAAATCATTTTTCATATTTCATATAAAAAATGTATCAATTTAATTTCACCCAATTTCAGTGTCATGAATCCGAATTCGCTTCGACTCTATTCCTCACAAGTCAATACTCTCAAAACACTGAATCCTATGGGTTCAAACACTCATACTAATTTATATGCGAAAGAGTTGATGTATAGAAATAAACTAATATTTTCGCATATGTATAAAGAAGAAAGGCTCAAAGTGTTATTTTGATGTTGATCTCATGGAAGGAATCAAATGTATAAATTATAAAGATATCATATATAAAAATTATTTTCATGCATAAATCAAACTCATTAAGAAAAAATTTCAAGATATATGCCTTTTACAAATGAAGAAGGTGCAATGACTTTTTAGGGAATTTCTTCCTATATCTTTCTTTTGTAATTAACCTTTACTCACAATTTTGTAGGCAATGTGGGTCATAGTATGTAGATTATACTATATATTCTTTCTCTCTATATTTTTCTGAAGATATTTTTCAATATATATCATTTTTAGAGAGTCAACCCATGTACAGATTGTACATTTTTTTTGGATTTTGGATAATATGGGTCATAGTATGTAGATTATAATATATATTCTTTATCTCTCTATATTTTTCTGAAGATACTTTTCAATATATATCATTTTGTTTTAAAGAGTCAGCCCATGTACAGATTGTACATTTTTTTTAGGATTTTGGTGAGTGGTTAATTTTGTGGCTTTTCTGTTTGATTTGGCTTAGGTAACCCCAGATATATCTTTTTTTGTAGTAGTAGTCATGCATGAATGAGATAAAATCATATACTATCAATTTCTACTCAAATCATTTAATCTAAGCAAAAATAATAAAAAAAATATACGACACTCTATTAAGATGAGAAAAAAATTCATACATTCAATGCTAATGTCTATAGAGATCATCTAAAAATTTGAAGAAATAAGAAATCTGTTTGGAGTAGAAAAAAATATATATATTTCACTCTGAATAAGGGAAATTAGGCTCAAATTATATCTCACAAAGGTAGTCTCCACTAAAACAAATTCATAAACACCGATTTTGGGTTTAATATAATTTCTACATCTTATCAAGAAATACTAGTTATGACAAAAACTAACTAATTATCAAACATAATTATAAAATATTTCATGATATTTTTTCAAAAATTAATCTAACAGTACAAAAGAGTTAACTATTTACTTAAATTTGATTTAAATAAATGATAAATTTTTGTGAGAATTTTTTTTTAATTCCAAAAATTACTAAATCACACAAAGAAAATAAAATCAAACATAATAAAAATGAAAATGTGAACATAATTTTTTTTTAAATTGTTAAATCTTTTTTTTAATTAAGCATGGTAACTTTTCACCACCCCCAACCTAGAACTTACATTGTCCTCAATGTAACAACTATAAATTAAAGATAAAGAGAAAAGAGAAGAAATATTACCTATTCCTTGAGAATGTGCAAGTAGTAATGGAGAAATGCAAGTGCATCCATCATATTCATCAATAAAGTTCACACAGATAGATCGCTGTGAACTTCTAATATCTCAACAAATATTTTTAGTTTTAACAATTTTAAAATTATTCACATGTAATTAAACTAAAATAAATAATAGAAATTAAATAAATAAAAGAAAATTACCTAAAATGATGGGTTGCCTCCCATCCAAATAACTTAGTTTAACGTCTTAGCAAGACGTAACTTGGGGATTTCATTTTAAGTAAACTCAATGTCCCCTCATCAATGAGTCAATCAAACCTACAAGCAAGACAAGTTTGTCTACCTACACTTTTTCAGTCATGTCCTATGGATTTTTAAATTTTTTCTGTACTTAAAACTAGGGACATGCTTGTGAGTTTAGATCATCCATATCTAGGTACAAATAAAATAATTAAAAGGCATCAAAACATAATTGTACCTAGATAAAAAAAACAACTAACTCCTTAGATTGTAATTAAAACTTTAAAATTTTGGAGATAACTTCAGAATTTTTTTTGTTTTTGTTTTTTTTAAGTATAATATCTAAGTTAAAATAACATAATCAGTATTAACCAAGAGTGCTCTCAGGAAAGAATGGTGGGGCAAAGGCTCCTTAAAAACCATTCTCCTAGACAGAGCAACGTTCCCAGGAAAGACTAGTGGCACAAAGGCTTCGAGGAACTAGTCTCCTAGACAGAACTCCCTTAGATCTTTACTTTTCATGCTATTAAAATTAAGTTAAGTTAAGTTAAAATTTAAGTTAATTAAGTTAATAAAAAGGTAGGTTAACTAAGTTAATGAAAATCTAGGTGAATTAAGTTAGTAAATTAAATTAATATAAGTTAGTAAATTAAGTTACTAAAAACCTAAGTTAATTAACTTAAACGAAAATTAAGTTAAAAAAAATTTAAAAAAAATTAAACCAAAAATAAAATAAATTGAAAAAATAAAAAAATAAAAAAGAGAAAAAAAATTTTAAATTAAAAATTCAGCAAAAAATAAATTAAAAATAAAATAAAATAAAATAATTGAAAAAAAATTGAAAAAGATAAAAGAAAAAAAAATTGAAAAAAAAGTTTTTGATTTTTTTGATTTTATTTATTTATTTAATTTAAAATTTATTTACTTTTTTTTTACTTCAAATTTCGAAATTCAAAATTATTTTATTATTCATGCTATAATTTTTTTATGAAATTTAAAATTTATATTTTTTTTATTTATTATGAAATTGAAATTTGAATTTTTTTTTATTTTTTTACTTTTCACAAACAACAAATTTTTTTATTTTTTTAGTTTTTTTAAATAAAAAAAATCACAATTATTTACAACACAAAAAGTTTTTAAAATTTTTATAAATAATTTAAAAAGGCTATTCCTTTCCTCGCAACGGCGCCAAAAACTTGATCGGCCAGAACCGACATCACCGACTCTGCCGTTACTTTGGTTTTATGTATTTATAAAACTCTCGTAAGTGCACGAATCATTTCGTAGAAAATGAAAAGTATACTCCCAAGGTCGATCTAAGGAAGGAATATATGTGGTTTTTAATTTATTATTCAAACTTTTTAAAACGAAATTAAATCCTAAACATCCTGTCACGATATTTTAGGGTTTTGTGTTTTTAATCTACTTACATTATTATATCATGTTTATAAATAGCCAGTACAGTTAAATGTAATCATAGAAAAATTAAATATAACATGTAAGATTAAAGCATAAAAAATAACTCCAAAGAAAATAAAATCCTTACAGAACTCCGATGCTATTCCCGTTGCTGGAAAACCTCCAAATGGAATTTACACTCCCATTTATTGAATCAAAAGCAAATAAATTACAAAAACATAACTAGTTCTTCTCAAAAAGAGAAGAACTCTAAAACTAAGAAAAACTAAAAACTAAGAAATGGAGAGAAAGAAAGAGGAGAAAAATGTGTTTTAAGGTGTGCTATGAAGTGAAGAGAAGGGGGTATTTATAGGTGAGGATGGAGACAAAAAAGTGGGTGAAAAAATGGTGGAAACGCGGAGTGGCGATTGCTGACGTCATTGATGATGTCAGCATGACGTGAGGGCGGCTGTACGCAGATGGGGCACAGGTGGGTGCAGGCGCAGGCAGATGGGTAGCAGCTGGGCGCAGGCGCACGCAGATGGGGTGCAGAGTGGACGCAGGCGCGTGTAGATGGGAGCAGGCACGCGTGGAAAAGAGCCGGGATGCGGGCGCGTTGCTGGGTACGTTGCGCACAGTGGCCGGCGCAGCTGGGCAGCTTAGTGGTTGGGCGGTGCGATTTCTTCTTTTTTGACATTTTTGACCCATTTTGTCCAATTTTTCCATATTTTTTGACTTTTCCTCATTTATTTTTGAATGTATTTGTGATGTATTGCCTCCAGTATTCCTTTTTGAGTCTTTAAGTGACGTTTTTAGGCAAAAATACCTAAAAAACAATAAAAATAACCATGATTCCGAAAAGACAAATTTATATAAATATCTGATAAAATCATATAAATATATATATTTTTAATCAATTAATGTGGATAAAATCATGGTAATTTTAGTGCTTTTTAAGCACTCATCACAGCGCTAGCACCAGCCCAGCACCAGTGTCACACAGTAGCGCCAGTGCCAGTAGCAGCAGAACCAGCAGCAGGGAGATTTAAATCAATTTAACAACAATTAAAATTAAACTAAATTTGTCAAATTAAGAAATATTAAAGGCTAACTGTCTGAATATTAATATCGATACAAGAACAGCTACAACTCTTTTTGTATTTCCTAGTACCTGAAAACATTTTGGCTCAATCCAGTTCTCTGTTGTGTCATTTCCTAAGGAATAGGCATGAGACTCGAGAAGAGAAATGGAAGAACCAGAAAGGAAATGCGAGCTTCTTTCTGCAATACTAGGTTGTAGAAATGGTGGTTGTGTTGGCTGACCAATTTCATGATTTTCAGCAAGCATTTTAATAACTATGGACATTGAAGGTCGTAACTCTACAGAGGCTTGTACACAAAGTAGTCCAATTTGGAGTAACTAAGATGCCTCTTCAACTCGAAAATTACCCTTAAGGATTGGATCAGCAACATAAACTAATTTTCCAGTTCCATACAGGCTCCAAACCTTATGAATTAAAGGGAGATGTTGTAAGCTTACTAGGGGAGAAATATTGGTAAAACATGGCATGAATATAGTATAAGAAAAAGGACATACCATCTCTAGAATAGAAAAGAAGTTATTTGGTCTTCCACATACAACTTCAATGAGAAGAACTCCAAAATTGTAAATGTCTACCTTCTCAGTCAACTTTCCACGAGTAACATATTCAGGAGCCATGTAACCTTTGTAGCATATTAGTAGTACCAAATTGGATTAGATAACTAACAATGGACAAGCTAAATAGTTGGGAGGTTATAGTGCCAAAATGTAAAGAGAATTGAGGGAGAAAATAAAAAAAGAAGAAGAAGGCAAGATACTACATTTTATCATGTGAATTTGAAAGAAAAAATAAGTTACAACTCATTAAGAAAGTAGATGTTCAACTTACAAAGTGCTTGCAATTACTGTGCTGATGTGAGTTTCATCTCCAGAAAATAATCTAGCAAGTCCAAAGTCATCAATTTTTGATGTGAAATCTTGATCAAGAAGAATGTTGCTCAGTTCCATATCTCTATGAATGATTCTCAAATTTGATTCCTCGTGAAGATAAGATTGTCCCTCAACTGTACCCAGTATGATCTTGTATCTCAAATCCCAACTTAGCTATGGGGTATTTTTCTTTGTAGGATCTAATCAAAAGAGGAATAAGTAAAAGAAAAGAACATAGCCATACATGAAAAGATGACAGATTTTAAAGTCACTAGTACCTTTAAAAAAGTAATCATGCAGACTTCGATTTGGAACATATTCATAAACAAGAAGGCTTTTAGGGCCTGTAATGGTGCATCCCAACAATTCTACCAGGTTTTTGTGACGGATGCCGTTAATCAAATTGACTTCATTAAAAAAGGATCTACCCATTGTCTGGTATTAAAGAAAAACCTCTTTATAGCAACAACCTTTCCATCTAGAAGAATTCCTTCCTTGAAATCATGATGTTAATATTTTCAATTCTTTTCAGCAAAGTCATCTTAAAAAGAAAAGAAAAGAATATGGCAACAGAAAAACAACATATTATGACATTATTCACAATGTAAACTAATATAGTAATTTTTTAACATGTCTTGAAAAGAACACCAACTTCTGCATTAAAGGAGATGAAAAGAAAGGAAATTGATATTTTGATCAACATTGTTTCAATAACAAGTAAAGCTTGCTAGAAAAGAGAGACAGATGCATAAATACAGATGTAAATAGAGACAAAGAAGAGTACCCGTGTGATGTAGATAAAAAATTCTCTACTAGTTAATACCTATATCAGCATCAATACCAGGCACCAAGCACCATGGACCAACAGTACCAAAGACCAACACCAAGACTAACACCAAGACCAAGACTAAAGACCAACACTAATACCAAGACTCAAAGACTAAAGACTAAAGACTAAAGACCAAAGATAGCGCACCAACACCAACGCAAATAAGACCAACACTAATACCAAAGACAAATAAGACTAACACCTGTACTAGCATAGGCGCAATGCACCAAGACTAAAGACTAAAGTAAAGGCCCCAACACCAAGCAGACCAACACCAAGCAGTAAAGGCCCCCAACACCTGCACCAACACCAAAGATCTAGAATCCGGCGACCAAGATTCAGTCATTCAGCGACCAATGTCCACCGACCAGCGTTCAATTTCCAGCGACCAGCGAACAATGGCCCAATGGCCAACAAACTAGTGAACAATGACCCATCGAACAACGACCACCAAACTAGTGACCCATCGAACAATGACTACCAAACCAGTGACCCATCGAACAATGACCACCAAACCAGTGAGCTGGGAAGAGGAAAAAGAGACGGGAAGAGGAAAAAGAGAAATTTTAGATTTGGAAAAATGAAAGCAATTGCTAGGAGAAAAAGGAGAAAGAAAAAAATAAAAAAAGAGGGCGTGGGAGAAGGAAAAAAAGAAAAAGAGAGAGAGAAAAGGAAAGAAAAAAAAACATGTTAAAAATTGATATAACTTATGGCCATAGTTATTGATAAAAACCGAGGCCATAAACATATCCTATAGCCTCGGTTTTTATTAAACCAGTAAAATAAGTTTTTCATTCCTTTATTTAATAATTAAAATATGAATAATTTATCATTTTGTTATAAAATAATTCTGATCTCATCAAACTGAATCAACAAGATTTAAAGGTCATAAAATTAACCACAAGGAAAAGTATTTAAAAATAATTAAAATTTTGTGAATGCTCACACTCATCATTATCACCTCAATTCAAGTTGCTTTGGTGCTCCAATGGCCCTTCCAAACATGGTAGTAACCATTTGGTGATACCACTAGTAGTACCCTTGATTTTGTATGACTCTGCTTCATTTTGATGACATTGGCACTCCATAGCAATTCCCACTATGGCCCTACAAGAAATAGTACCATCAATGCAATTTTCCTAAAAACCTTTAATGGTTGAAACTAAAGTTAGCTATACTAAAATTATGACCCTTCATATTCATCCCTATCAACCCAAGCCTATCGATAAAACCATTGGTCTTTGTCTCACTTTGGATATATTGAACAATCCACCTTGTTCATCTTAGTTGTAAGTCCTATAATTTTGGTATTTACATTCCTATGTGCAAAATATTATGTCTATATATTATTTGATGTTTAAGTCTGTCCTTGGCAAAGTTGGTTTTTGGTGGCTCAGTATCACTTAGGACATAGTTTTGGTTTTGCCTATTACACACACTCACTCTTCTAGATTACATATAGTTTGCATTGTTAGGTATTTCCTATTGTGTTTTCCCTTTGGAGACTTTGTTTGCTGTCATGGTGTCCCATTGGGGACTTTTTTATTGGTTGTGTTGCAAATTGTGGGCTGGATTTTGTTCCATGTTTAAAACACCTTTTGCTATGGCTTTTAGCAAATGAGCATAGGAGCTTGCCAACTTTTTCACCATTGTTTTATTGGGGTGCTCTCCACTCCTTTAAAACCAGGGGAAACAAGTGAGTAATGGTTAGTTTAATAGCTATTTTTTACATCATAGTCTTGCCACTAGGGGTAATGAGGAGGCCAACGAGGGTCTAAAAGGCTGATTTTTTTTTAATTACCCTCTCCTTCTTCTTATTTTCTTGGCTAGAATTTGGGATGAGCTATGCCTATTTGGTTAGGTTGAGTTGTTATATGTTGGCTAAGTTACCATATGTCAATTGGTTACCCTATGTCAGTGTGTAGTTGCAATAGCATAACAATTCCCATATGAAATGAGCCTATGCGGTTATGTTCAGTGTGTCGGGTGGTAGTTGTAGGGATGTAGCTATTACTATAGGTGAGAAGCATATATGATGGTCAATCATGTGTCGGTTGGGTGTTACGAGGCCATAAAATTGAGCATAGGTGAAGAGCCTATGTGTTGGTGTGCCTTATGTTAGTTGGCTGTTGCAGGGTCACAATTTGTATGCATCTTAGTATGTTAAGCCATCAGAAGTCGATCACATCACATGATAAAGGATCTTCAAGGAATACCTTAAATATACTTTGATCATATGATGTATTAATAGCAAACGAGGGTAGCATATGAGCAATTAAGCAGGTGTCTAGACTAGTAGAGGTATTAGCGTCTATATTTTTATTGAGGATGTTACTACATAGGAATAGGTTTATATAGGTTTACCTCATTACATGTTTTGTTATGTTTGATTTAATGTTATGATAGTACAATCATTATTTATCAAATAATTTCACATAGAAGAGGTTTTGAAGTGATTGAAATTTTTTTATAGCTTTTACAGTATGTTTATTGATTCATATATTATGTGATGTTTTCCATGTTAATGTATATTGCTCATAGGTGCCTGTGAAACACACCATTAATAGTGTTTTTACTGTAGATCTTCTTTCTCGTTTGTGGTTGTTTTTGATGTGTTGAACTAAGCATGTTGTTTTAATTTCCGTTATACTATATATTTCATTCACATTATGAGTCCTATTTAGCCGAGTTGTAATAGAGCCTATTAAAATATTTATTGAGTTAGGGTATCTATCCCTTCGTTGGTCTTGGATGCCTATATAGGTTGAAAATTCAATTCACATGTGTGCAATTGTTCTAACGTACAAAACTCTCAATCTTGGTACTCTTTCCTTGGCTTGCTTGGCCTTCATCTTTCAAATTTGAGCTAGTTTCCTTAGGCCCCTGGTGGTCCTCATGACCTCCTGTGCAACATTATGTTGCTCATGTCCTCCTTGGCACTTCAAATGAGCAAGCTCAATATGATTGTCTTGAGCAAACTTAACCCCCAATATGATTTCCTTCTCATTGCAAAAATGACATCCTCGATCACCTAGACACATCTAGCATGTTCTTCTTAGTGTTACTCTAAATCACAAGGGCTATCAAGACTTCTTATAGCAAATGATGATACCAACCTTGAAGCAAAAACAAGTTGGAAACCATATTCCAAGCCCACAACGTACAAGTCCTCAAATTTAAAGAGAAATGAGGTTTCACAACTAATATCCTAATGAAATATGGGTTGTCCATATCTTATACCTTATGCAATTGTTTCAATAACTTATATTCTCTTGTAACCTTCCAAGAATGAAGTGCAAGCAAACCATACGACCACCAACTAATACTAAAATGGGGGATTTATGTCAAGTAATTACATTTATATGATTTAAATTTTCACTATAATATTGTTAAAATATTGTTACATCTGAGTATGAATAAAGGGAACAAACCCAATGCCATAGATGAAAATATCAATATCGACAAAAATATTAAAACTTCAATGTTATGAAAATATTGAGGATAATATCGATATCGAGGTATATTTGAAAAAAAAAATTACAAAAATTGGGGAAATTGTTGTAAACTTTTTGAAATGTTTTATTAAATTTTAGTAAATTTTAAAATAAACTATAATACAATAGTTTAGTTTTTTTTATTTAAATGATATATTTTTGACATATATAAAACACATAATGTACATATAATAAGGATGTTGCGCATCAAGAAGTACTCTAATTATTTAATTTAAACAATTACTCCCATAATTATTGGATTAGGCACTAGTGATCTCATAATTTTTCAAAATGAACACTTTAGTCCAGTAATTTATGAGTTATACACCTATAGTCCCATTATTTATTAAAGCTAGGCACTATAGGTCTTCATTTTTATACTTTTGATGAACTAGAAATGTTCGATTTAATAAATTATAGGACTAAAAGTGCTTAATTTTCATAATAATAAGACTACTAACACCCAACTCATAAATTACAAAACTAAAATGCTCATTTTTTGAAAAATTATAGGGCCTTTGGTGCCTAATCTAATAATTACGGACTAATATGCTCATTTGAGAATAATTAGGACCTTTTTCTCTATATAATAATAGTAAAACATAAGTATAATTTTTGTTTAGCAAAAATATAAATATAAGTTATACAACACAACTTTAAATGCATTATGTTATATGCAATACAAACATTCATAAATATTTAATTAAAACAATTTTGCCAAGCTGTCTAAAATATTAGAGTTATGAAAATATCAACATTAATTGAAAAATGTAATCATATCATGACATTAAGTAATAAAAATTTTATTTGTGATTATTAATGTGTTAAGGTATTAGGTTTCTTTAGATCCTATAAATATGTGATTCATATATTTTAGTCATGTAACTTTTTAGATGAGTTTTATTAGTTCTGTAATTTAAAAATATGATCTATTAAATCAAAATTTTCAAATATTAATATTTTTCAAAGATAAAATAGAAATTATGTATTTTATTAATAAAAAATATTTAATAGAAAAAAAAACAGAACCGTCACTGTTCCTCTCCCCTACCTCTGTGATAATTCTATATTTTAGAGTTATTTTGTCCAATTTATTAATTATAATTGCTATATTCTTCAAGATTTTAGTTAATTTTAAGTTCCTAAATTATTATTTAGTGTTAGTTTTGTAAGAAATTATATTTTTAGAGAAAATTAAACAATATAAATTAAAAACAGACTTAATTACAAATAAAAAAAAGTTTAAAATTTAATTGAATTAAAAAAAGAGCTTAAATGCAATAAACAAAAATTTGAATTTAAAATTGTTTTCTGCACAAAAAAGGAGTCTCATGCGTGATATTTATCAATGCACCTCACACACCGTCAGATCAGAAATTCAATGGTGAAGATTAGGAGAGTAAGATGCAAATGCGGAGTGGAAGAGTGGATGAGTTTCAGTTGCTTTTTCACCGTTCGGTGCACAGAGTGGGGCCCACTTGTCTACGCAATTGATTTTCCATGAGACACACCCTTTATCAGCCACCATCAAATCAAACGATAGATGGTCCAAATCGTGCATGTTGTCCACGCCCAATGCAAGAGAGTCATGATTGGAGTCCAATTGTTCTGCACAGTCCAGCGCGCGGAATTCCCCTGTGATGCGGTCCATCGATGCAACATGTGCCCTCGAGTTTCGTCCAATCTAAAGCCACCTCGTGTCCAATTATTTTTCCAATAAATCAGAATATGCCACGTGGCATGAGTAGTGAAAAGTAATTCAGAGAATTCCACACACAGTCCAGTTCTTTTGCATGTTTTGTTTCTTTCCTTTTTGCACGTCTCTTCTCATAAATCTTTGTTGTATATTTTGGAGAACTTGGAGAATCCATAGAAGTTTTTTGTGTTTCTTCTTTGTCTTTAAAAAATAGAAAGAAAACACAGAAGCCATTTTTTGGTTTTTGTTGTTGTTCTGTTTGGTAAAAATACAGAGAAGGGAGACAACAAAGAAGAAGAAAAATGGAGGAATTCCATTTTTTCATTGAGGAATCGTGAAAGAGTTTCTTCTAATCTTTTTTTATTTTAATTTTATTTCTCTGAAATGTCTAAATATTTTCGTATTGTAATTTCAATATTTGCTATGAACTAAATTATTTGTTCTAGGGTTGCAATGTAGCTTAAAGGATGAAACTTGAATTAATTATTTTTGAATGATTTGTGAGATGTTTTTAATTTATTTATTCTATTTGTGCTTAATGTCTTTGATTATTAAAAGATTAATCAATTGATCTATGAACCCTAATGAACTTAGAAAAGAATTTTTTGTGTTTTTCTCATGGATAGAATAACATATATTTATATGGGATAGGAATATACATTTATTTTATATGTAGCTATTCAGAACTTTGAGCTTAATGAATCTTTGGTAAATTTAATTCTCATAGGAATATAATGAATTATTTTAGCAAGATGTGTCTATTTGTTATCGAAAGAGACATGTGGATAATTTAGTAATTCTTAGTTGACAAATTAAATGTGAAAACATATATCAAGAGAAAATAATATGATTCGAGTGGATTAGTTTGGTGAAATTGCAATCCTAGAGTTTTCTTCAAGTGTTAATTTTATATATTGTTATTTAAAATTAGTTTTGTTAAACTTTAACCAACTATCGATTGTTTGAATAAAATTAGGTTGAAACAATTTTAGTACTTAACAAATATTAGTAACAAATCTATGTGGGAATGATATCATATTTATCACTTATTACTTGTGACCGTGTATACTTGCACGTTCATGTTCTCTTAAGAGACCAACACTCTCCATCTCCTTCTCCCATCTTGCTTTCTATTTCTCTCTCTCTCTCTCTCTTTCCCTTCTCTCTTTCTTTCTCTTTCCCTCCCTCTCTACTTTCTCTCTCTCTCTCTCTCTCTCTCTCTCTCTCTCTCTCTTTCCCTTCTCTCTTTCTTTCTCTTTCCCTCCCTCTCTACTCTTTCTCTCTCTCTCTCTCTCTTTCCCTTCTCTCTTTCGTTCTCTTTCCCTCCCTCTCTACTCTTTCTCTCTCTCCCATTCACTCTTGCCCTCTCTCATCATCCCTTATATCTTTTTCCCTCTCACTCACTCTCTCCTACTTTTCTTTCTCAATTTTCTTTTTTATTTTTTATTAATAAAATATTGATGAAAGAAGGGGAAGAGAGAAAGGGCAGAGGGAGAATGAGAGAGAAAGAAAAATGGAGGAAACACTACTACAAAATGTGGCATTTATGTCGATATATAAAGTTGATTTTTGAAAATCGACTTATAATCAATTTAAAGTCGGTTCGGTGAAAAACCGATGCTATGTAAAATTACTCATTAATTTTTTAATTTTAACAATTTTTAAAATTGAAATTACACAATACAATTTTTTTTTTATTTTTTTGGTCAATTATTATTTTATTTGAACTGTTTAAAATTGAATTTGGATATATAGTATAATTATTTCTTTTTTTGTAGTCAATTGGTTTTTAAAATTATATAATTTATAGAATTTTGTGTATTTGTTTGGATACTTAATTTTATGTACATGTTTTTCATACGTAGTTATCGAATTTGGATAGCATGAAAAACACAATGTAGAAAAGTTTTCAAAAAAATATAAAAGGTCTATAGTTAAAATCTTAAAAAATAATTGACCAAAAAAATAAAAAAAATTGTATTGTTTAATTTCAATTTTAAAAACTATTAAAATAAAAAAAATTAACGAGCTATTTTACATAGTGTTGATTGACACGTAGAACCGATGCTACACGTAGGACGTAACATTAGTTCTAAGTGTCAACTAACGTTATCCACATGTGTAGCGTCGGTTGACAGATAGAGTTGACGTTATGTCCTCGTATAGCATCGGTTCAACACGTCAACCGACGCTATCCACATGTATTTTTCCATTTATCTTCTCTCTTTTCCATCAAATACATCATTTTTAATTTGCAGCACCCAAGAAAACTCAAAACCGAGTTCACCTCCTCTACTCTTTCGCATTTTTCGGTCACCTATGACCACCATTTCCAAAGCCGTTTAGTAGGTTTTCTTCCTCTTCAAATTATTTTCCAAATCCCTTATTTTTTTTAGTGAAATACTCAAATTTTTTATACCCATTTTCTCACTTACAAAACACCTTTTATTATTCATTTCCTTCATTTTGTCACTTCATTTACTCTTGGAAGTATTTCTATTAATACTACGCACTTATTATTGTATAAATTTTTTATTTATGTATGTTTTGTATTATGCATGTTATTATTTTTTGGCTGATTTTCTATGGAAATAATATATGGATGTTGTAGGTTTGAGGGACTAGAATATTTATCACAGTGGATAAATTTATTTACATATAAATAATTATATTTTATTTAGTAAAAATAATACAATTTTAAAATGATTAAAATGATAATTTTTTTGTATTATGTATGTTTTGGTATATATTATAATAATCAGGGAATTCATATATAATAATACCTAAAATGTATTGGTTGGATATATTTAATATGCTTAATGTCATTGATAGAAAATTGCCAAATCTTGGATGTCAAAGTGAAGAATTGAGCAGGACTACATTCCTGGAGTTGAAAGTTTCATGGAATTTGCTTGTAGAAATAGTAATAATGAAATTAGTATGATTCGATGTCCATGTGTTAAATGTAAAAATGAGCGATTTCATAAATTTGACGAGGTTAAGTATCACCTTATCCGTAGTGGTATTCTTTTGAGCTATAAATGTTGGTATTATCATGGAGAAAATATTAATAATACTCATGAGGAAGAGATAAATAAGAATGTGAGTGGATTACATACATCTTATCATGATGTACAAATAGAAAAAATGTTTCATGGTGTTGAAGATGAACTACATAAGGATGATCTCAAAAACTTTAAAAAACTTCTAGAAGATTCCAAAAAAATCGTTGTATCAAAAATGCAAGAAATACACTAAAATGTTGGGATTGGTTCATTTGTACAATGTGAAGGCAAAACATGGTTTTTCTGACAAGGGATTCACAGAATTACTAAATCTACTTATAGATATGTTTCCTGAGGGTATTGAATTACCATCTTCAATGTATGAAGTGAAGAAATCTCTTAGTCGACTTGGCATGGTATATCATAAGATTCATGCTTGTCCAAATGATTACATTCTTTATAGAAAAGAATATGAGACATCAGATGATTGTCCAATATGTAAAGAATCAAGATGGAAGTATGTTACAAATGAGACAACACCTAAGAAAAGGCGTGCCCGCAAAGGTTCTTTGGTACTTTCCTTCGATTGCTCACTTTCAAAGGTTGTTCAAAAGTAAAGAGACATCAAATATGTTGACTTAGCATTCAGATAATTGATCAGATGATGTGTGATAACTATATATTATACAATTATTTTGTCCATTTTATTAATTATAATTGCTATGTTCTTGATCATTTTAGTTAATTTTAATTAATTAAATTAATATTTACTGTTTATTTTTTAAGGAATATATTTTTGAGAAAATTAAAGAATATGAATAGAAAAAGAACTTAATTGCAAATAATAAAGCCTGAAAATATAATTTAAATTAAAGGAGTGCTAAATTGCAATTAACAAAAGTCTAAAAAATAATTTGAATTAAAATAGGGCTTAATTGCAATTAACAAAAGTTTAAAAGTTAATTTAAATTAGAAAAAGGGCTTAATTGTAATTAAAAAAGTTTAAAAGTTAATTTGAATTAAATTAGAGGGCTAAAATACAATTAAAGAATATTTGTTTTTCTCCATAAGAAAATAAGGACCACGCACGCCATTATCCATGCATACCACACACCGTTATATCATCCAATCAGTAGTCAGGAACAGGCGTGTGGAAGCCAAATGCGACAAAAGTGATTGGACCCAGTTTTTTTAGATTGCACGTTGCTCGGTGTGTGTGTGGGCCCTATTTGGCCACGTAGGCTGGCGTGCAGGGGTAGGACCCACGTGTAATTGCACAAATTGGCCCATGCATCGCGGTCCAGATAAACATCGTGCGCCCTACCATTCCAATGAATTAGACATTGCCACATGTCTCTAATATTCTTTTAATAAATCGGGAGCTGACACATGGCATTTGTTGGTTAAAATAAAAACACGGAAACAATGCATGTTTCCAGCCATGTCTCTGTACCCCACGTGTCTGGAAGGCACTTCTCCTGTGCGACACGATCCTCATGTGCCTCTCTTCATAGCGAATGAAAGGCTGCCATGTGTCTCATTATTTCTTGCAGCCAATCAAATAGTAACACGTGGCATGCATAAATTGAAATGAAAAATCCAAAAATGCATATGCTTATCTCCCACGCAGATTTAAATATTATTTTCGATGTACCGTCTTGTCTGCCACGCGGGTTTTAATTATTACTTTCGATGTAAAATGTCTCCCGCGTGTCTAAAAATATGTATTTTATGATATATTTTTTTTAGAGTGTTGGAGCTATAAATAAGATATTATTGCGAAATATTTAAGGGGTTGGAGAGTTGGACTGTGGTACACACAGAAGCCATTTTTGGCTTATGCTGTGTTCTACATGTGCCAAAAATTTAGAGAGTAGAAACTGATTTTAATTTTCTTTTGTTCTTCATCTAATATTTCTTCATATTGTAATTTTAATTTTTATTATGAAGTAATTTAATTTTTCTAGGGTTACATTTTAGCTAAATTTATGAAGCTTAGATTTAATTATTTTTGAAAAATTTAAAAGATTTTTAATTTGTTTATTCTATTTGTGCTTAATGCTTTTGATTATTGGAAAATTTATCAATTGATCCGTGGCACTTCAATAAATTTAGAAGAGGCATTTTTGTGTATTGCTCATGGATAAAATAACATGTATATATGAAGGATAGGAATATACCTTTATTATGTGGCCATTTGATAACTTTGAACGTAATGAATCTTGATGAATTTAATTCTCATAGGAATATAGTGAATTATTTTAGCGAGATGTGTCTATATGGAGCTCGGAAGAGATGTATGGATAAAATTAGGAGTTCTTGGTTGACAAATTAAATTTACAAAAAAAATATAAATCAAGAGAAAATAATATGATTCGAGTGAAATAATTTAGTGAAACTACAATCCTAGAATCTTCTTATTTATTGTACAAAAATTAGTTGTTAAACTTTCATCAATTTTTGTTGCTTTTGGATAAAATCAGATTAATATAATTTTAGTACTCTACAAACTGTAGTGACAAATCTCCTTGGGAACGATAATTTACTTATCAAATTTTATTACTTGTGACCGTGTATACTTGCACGTTTTTATGTTCCTCTAAGGACACAACAATGTGCGGTGTCATCCTTGTGATTCTCCAAATTAGAAAGTAGTAGATAATTTATCCCCTCAATTTGCATATGATCCACATAATCTTCGTCTTTCCATCGCTACTGATGGAATTAATACACATAATTCCCTTAATAGTAGATATAGTTATTGGCCAGTAATTATGGTAACATACAACCTTCTTGGTCGTCGATTCAAGTTGTGATAAATTTTGAGGTGGTACTATTTTTTTACTTAAAAGATAACACTTTTTTACTACTATTATTTTATTATTCTTTTATTGTTACTAACATACATAATACTTTTTTAGTCTATTATAACAGAACTAGTAAATGTGGCACATTTAAGAGATACAAAGCAAGTATCGCATGGTAAATCTATGTCTAGTGGTCAATCATTACACACTAAGTCATTCAAGAAGAAGCCTTAAAAAAAGTACAGTTATGATTATGCTTCAAACTTCAGCAGAAATCTTGACGCTTTGATGACTATTGTTGCGAGGGCGTCTAGCATAAATGATGGATGAACTATGCCACTTCCTATAGAAATTTCTGGTGTAAACATCGTCCAAACATATATATCGATTGAGTACATATTGTAACTATTTGAATATCAAATGATCAATTTAAGTATAATTCAAGTGTGGACAAGGTGAGTCTTCAATCAATAAATATCTTTCATTTATGTAGAACATATATAATTATATTTATATTATCTAATTATTTATATATGTTTATTTTATATAGGGCATGTTATTATCGACTTCAACATAATCACTCATCACATTTAGCAATATTCTATGATTCATCATATGTCAATCAATATCAAGAGAAGGATGTTAGCATCAGAGCTAAACAATTATGTGATAAGACATTAACGCTTAACAAAAATCAAAAGTTGATAATCCCTTGGCCACTAAGGTTTGAGCAAGGCCAAGATCATTGGATGTTGGTAATCCTTGATCTATTCAATAATCATGTTTGGTACTGTGACTCAACTTCCATAGAACTGAGTAAAGATACAAAAGTAGTTGTTGAAATGTAAAAGTTATAGCTAGCTATTTTTCTTCTATTGTTCTTTGTAATATTTAATAAAAAAAAGCTAACCATTTTAAACTTTGATAGGGCATGGAAGCTGTGGAACAAGTTTAGGAGCATTTCCCTTAAAAAATCTTATAAGCTTACATGGTACAAAATCAAAGTTATGGTATGTACTAGCGAATATTAATAATTTTATTAATATACTATTGAATAATAAAGATTTTTGAATATGAAAAATCGTGTGCACTTTTTTTTGTAGGTTCCATAACAAAATGATGGAATCATAAGTGGTTATTATGTCATAAAGTTTATGAGCGATATCATCATAAAATTCAAAATTCCAATTGAAGATGTGGTAATATCTTTTACCAATATACATTTTTAACATACATGGGTTATTTATTATGAATTCATGAAATTACATTCTTATTTTGAATTTAAATACATGTAGTTCTTTGGTTGGAACAAGACGGGCTATGACCCGTAAATTTTTGATGATTTACGAGAGGAATGGGCAGAACACATGGTTTAAATTATATCATCACAAGAAGAATCAGGAGAAAATTCTGATGATATTGAATAGCATATGACAACATAATGGTAATTTTTATAATGCTTTACTTTCTCTATTCCTGTGTTTGAAGTCCCTTGTTTGATGGATATTTTGTTTGATGGATGTTTATGTATTCATGTATTTAGGGGAATGCATTGTTTTATGGACCTATTTTTTGCCCAAACTTCATCTCATCTCTCTTGCCTACTTTCCTTATGACAACATCATGGTAGTCACTCGCCAGCCAAGTACAGGAAAACCACCAAGAATCATCATTCTAGTGTAACTTATATATGTTAAAAGATTATTAGAAGAGATTACCACATCGACACCCGTGTGATATAATTATAACCTTATCCCTTCGAAATCATATTAGCATTGTATTAATCTTTTTTCTATAAATTTGAAGCTATTTGGAATCAAGCTAGTATTTTTAATGCTATAATGAGCTCTAAATATGAAATCAAGTGTAACTCTGATTTGTTACTTGGGTTGGTTGAGTTTTTGTGCCCATAACCTTATGGAACATTTGTTTTTTGCCCAACCAACCCAAGTAACAAATCAGAGCTATGATACATGAACACATAAACATCCATCAAACAATGATTTCGAAGGGATATGATTATTATTATATTACATTCTTATTTTGAATTTAATTACTAATATTTCTTTGGTTGGAACAAGTGGAGCTATGATATGCATATTTTTGATGATTTACAAGAAGAATGGACACAACACTTTATTCAAATTATAACATCAGGAGAAGAATAGGATGATCTTGAATAACATAGGACAACACCATGGTAATATTTATAATGCTATCATTTCTCCTTTCATATGTCTCTGAAGTTTAGATTGCTTGTTTGATGGATGTTTACGTGCTCATGTATGTAGGGGAATGAATTGTTATATAGACCAGCTATTTTTTGCCCAATTTCCTTGTCACTATGTTGGTGATTCTAAGCCAACTAAGCTTCCTTTCCTTGAAATAAAGTAGGAATATCACAAAATTCATGACACTTTAACAACATCATTTTATTTGTAATTTATGTTAAATATATATATGTATTGTATATAAATTATTATTTTTATAATAAATTTAATTATCAAGTAATTAATTATATTTAATTTTTCAATTATTTGTATTATTATTTATACTTTGTTAAACAGATTTTGGTTTTTTTCTATTATATGTGATCGAATGCAGGTTATTAGTAGAGTAGAAAATGAGTAAATTATGTAAAAGAAATCACAGTTCACACGTCGAACTGACTTTACGTTTAAATTTGGTTCAACGCGTGAACCGACTTTACGTTTAAATTCGGTTCAATGCGTGAACCGACTTTAAATTGATTTAAAGTAGGTTTTTAACGAACTATTCAAGGTTGGTTTTTGGTGGCTCAGTATCACTTAGGACAAAGTTTTAGTTTTGCCTATTACACACACTCACTCTCCTAGATTTCATATAGTTTGCATTGTTAGGTATTTACTGTTGTGTTTTCCCTTTGGAGACTTTGTTTGCTATCATGGTGTCCCATTGAGGAATTTTTTATTGGTTGTGTTGTCAAATTATGGGTTGGATTTTGTTCCATGTTTAAAACACCTTTTTCTATGGCTTTTAGCAACTGAGCTTAGGAGCTTGCCAACTTTCTCACCATTGCTTGTTAGGGTGCTCACCACTCCTTTGAAACCAAGGAAAGCAAGTGAGTAGTGGCTAGTTTAATAGCTAGTTCTTACATCATAGGCTTTCCACTATGGACAATAAGGAGGCCAGTGAGGGTCTGAAAGCCAGATTTTTTATAAATTTCTCTCTCCTTCTTCTTGTTTTCTTGGCTAGAATTTGGGATGAGCTATGCCTATTTGGCATTAAAATTTCTCAATCCGTTCATGGTATTTTTTCTTCCAAGTATTGGATTGGAAAAATTGTAGCATCTATATGATGTAGGACATCAGAGAGAAGTCATTCTCATATTTCTCAAACATTGGGTTAAGTGGAAAAATGTGAGAATGAGTGAGGATTTTTTGAGTCAAAACTTATGGTTAGTTAGTGAAGAGCCAAATCTCTTTGAGGAGTTTCTCTCAAGTTGCGTTTCCATGTGTCGGTTGAGTTGCTATATGTTGGCTAAGTTACCATATGTCAATTGGTTACCATGTGCCAGTGTGTAGTTGTAATAGTATAACAGTTCCCATATGAAATGAGCCTATGTGGTTATGTTCAGTGTGTCGGGTGGTAGTTACAGGGATGCAACTATTACTATAGGTGAGAAGCATATATGATGGTCAACCATGTGTCGGTTGGGTGTTACGAGGCCATAACATTGAGCATAGGTGAGAGCCTATGTGTTGGTGTGCCTTATGTTAGTTGGGTGTTGCAAGGTCACAATTTGTATGCATCTCAGTATGTTAATCCATCATAAGTCGATCACATCACATGATAAAGGATCTTCAAGGAAGAGCTTAAATATACTTTGATCAGATGATGTATTAATAGCAAATAAAGGTAGTATATGAGCAATTAGATAGGTCTCTAGACTAGTAGAGGTATTAGTGTTTATATTTTTATTGAGGATGTTACTACATAGGCATAGGTTTATATGGGTTTACCTCATTACATGTTTTGTTATGTTTGATTTAATGCTATGATAGTACAATCATTATTTACCAAATAATTTCACATAGAAGTGGTTTTGAAGTGATTGGAAATCTTTTATAGCTTTTACAGTATGTTTATTGATTCATAAATTATGTAATGTTTTCCATGTTAATGTATATTGCTCATAGGTGCCTGTAAAGCACACCATCAATAGTGTGCTTACTGTAGATCTTCTTTCTCGTTTGTGATTGTTTTTTGATGTGTTGAACCATGCATGTTGTTTTTATTTCCGTTGTACTATCTACTTCATTGACATTATGAGTTCTATTTAGTCGAGTTGTAATATAGCTTATTAAAAGATTTATTGAGTTGGGGTATCTATCCCCTTATTGGTCTTGGATGCCTATATAGGTTGAAAGTTCAATTCACATGTGTGTAATTGTTCTAACGTACAAAATTCTCAATCTTGGTACTCTTGCCTTGGCTTGCTTGGCCTTCATCTTTCAAATTTGAGCTAGTTTCCTTAGGAAACTAGTTGGTCCTCATGACCTCCTGTGCAACATTATGCTGCTCATGTCCTCCTTGGCACTTCAAATGAGCAAGCTCTATATGATTGTCTTGAGCAAACTTAACCCCTAATATGGTTTCCTTCTCATTGCAAAAATGACATCCTCGATCACCTAGACACATTTGGCATGTTCTTCTTAACGCTACTCTAAATCACAAGGGCTATCAAAACTTCTTATAGCAAATGATGATACCAACCTTGAAGCAAAAACAAGTTGGAAACCATTGATAACTGTATTTTATATAGTTATTTTCATCTATTTTATTAATTATAATTGCTATGTTCTTGACATTTTTGGTTAATTTTAGTTAAATAAATTAATATTCACCTTTTATATTTTAAGAAATACATTTTTAAGAAAATTAAATAATTTGTATCGAAAATGTACTTAATTGCAAATTTATGTCCAAAAATCTAATTTCAAATAAATGAGTGCTTAATTGCAATTTATAAAAGTCAAAAACATAATTTAAATTAAAATTGGGCTTAATTTTAATTATTGAAAGTTTAAAATTTAATTTAAATTAGAAATGGGCTTAATAGCAATTAAAGAAAGATTAAAATGTAATTTGAATTAAATTTATGGGTCAAAATGCAATTAATAAAAATTGAATTTTCTGCGCAAGAGAAGAATGCTACTCGCACCACTCACGATGCCCATCACCCACCGTTCGATCATCCAATCAACGGTCCAAATTGGGCGAGTGCATTCCAGACGAGACAAAAAAGAGTACCCGGTATATCTCACATTTGCACGTGGCCTCGGCACCCGGTGGAGCCACGCTGCCGCGCATTGCGTACGATATGGGACCCACATGTTGGCTGCACAGAATTTCCCCGAGGCGCATCGCTCACCATTGGATCGGTTGAACGGTCCAGATTGAAGCGTATGGAACCAAGTTGTCGCGCACCGAACCACTGTCTAAAAATCCTGTGCGACGCGGGTCATCCAAGCAGCGTACACCCTCGAGTTTTACAGAATAAGAAGGAGCCATGTGTCTCCTAAATCTTCCAGTGAATAACATGACGACACATGGCATGAATTTAGTAAACCAAAACGCACGGAAATGGCGCACGTTTCCAGTCGTGCCGTTGTCTACCACATGTCCCCGCGCGCCTTGCTTTCTTGTGGCGCAGTTCGATGCACCCGTTTTGCTCTCACCAATTGAAGGCTGCCATGTGTCCCAATATATAATCTAATTTTGTTTTCAATACACGCTGCCACGTGTCACGACCTCATTCGTGGAAAAATATATTGGGACACATGGTAGCCTTCAATTGGTGAGAGCAAAACGGGTGCATCGAACTGCGCCACAAGAAAGCAAGGCGCGCGGGGACATGTGGCAGACAACGGCGCGGCTGGAAACGTGCGCCGTTTTCGTGCGTTTTGGTTTACTAAATTCATGCCACGTGTCGTCATGTTATTCGCTAGAAGATTTAGGAGAAACGTGGCTTCTTCTTATTCTGTAAAACTCGAGGGTGTACGCTGCTTGGATGACCCGCGTCACACAGGATTTTTAGACAGTGGTTCGGTGCGCGACAACTTGGTTCCACGCGCTTCAATCTGGACCGTTCAACCGATCCAATGGTGAGCGATGCGCCAGTGGAAATTGCTCACCGACATGTGAGTCCCACATCGCACGCCTCGCGCGCAGTGCTGGCTCCACCTGCCGAGCTACGTGCAAATGTATATACCGGTACTCTCTTTGTCTCGTGCGAATGCACTCGCCAACTGACCGTTGATTGGATGATCGAACGGTGGGTGATGGGCGTCGTGAGTGGTGCGAGTGGCATTCTTCTCCTGCGCAAAAAATTCAATTTTTATTAATTGTATTTTGACCCATAAATTTAATTCAAATTACATTTTAATCTTTCTTTAATTGCTATTAAGCCCATTTCTAATTTAAATTAAATTTTAAACTTTCAATAATTAAAATTAAGCCCAATTTTAATTTAAATTATATTTTTGACTTTTATAAATTGCAATTAAGCACTCATTTATTTGAAATTGGAATTTTTGGACATAAATTTGCAATTAAATACATTTTCGATACAAATTATTTAATTTTCTTAAAAATGTATTTCTTAAAATATAAAAGGTGAATATTAATTTATTTAACTAAAATTAACCAAAAATGTCAAAAAAATAACAATTATAATTAATAAAATAGATGAAAATAACTATATAAAATACAGTTATCAACCATATACCAAGCCCACAACGTACAAGTCCTCAAATTTAAAGAGAAATGAGGTTTCACAACTAATATCCTAATGAAAGATGGATTGTCTATATCTTATAACTTATGCAATTGTTTCAACAACTTATATTCTGTTGCAACCTTCCAAGAATAAAGCATAAGCAAACCATACGACCATTAACTAATACTAAAACGAGGGATTTATGTCAAGTAATTACATTTATATGCTTTAAATTTTCACTAACATAAGTTATAATGTGTGACATGTCAAAATAATTTTAGAAAAGATCAAATTATTTATTTTCAAAATATTATTACCATGTGTCACACTCTAATTAACATAAGAGCAAATTTAAATGAAAATTTGTGGGTGGTGATATTTCTCTAAAAGGGCATATAAGACAAAAAATGAATAAAGGAAACCAACCCAATGCCATGAATGAAAATATCAATATCGATAGAAATATTGAAACTTCGATGTTATGAAAATATTGAGGATAATATAGATATCAAGGTATATTTGAAAAAAATTACAAAAATCGGGGAAATTGTTGTAAACTTTTTGAATTGTTTTATTAAATTTTAGTAAATTTTAAAATAAACAATAATACACTAATTTAGTTTTTTTTTATTTAAATGATATATTTATGGCATATATAAAACACATAATGTACATATAATAAGGATATTGGGCATCAAGAAGTACTCTAATTATTTAATTTAAACAGTTACTCCCGTAATTATCGGGTTAGGCACTAGTGATCCCATAATTTTTCAAAATAAGCACTTTAGTCTAGTAATTTTTTATTTGTACACCTATAGTCTCATTATTTATTAAAGCTAGACACTATAGGTTCTCATTTTTATACTTTTGATGAACTATAAGTGTTCGATTTAATAAATTATAATATTAAAAGTGCTTAATTTTCATAATAATTGGACTACTAACACCCAACTCATAAATTACAAAACTAAAATGTTTATTTTTTGAAAAAATTATAGGACATTTGGTGCCTAATTTAAAAATTACAGACCAATATACTCATTTGAAAATAATTACATGACCTCTAGGACCTTTTTCTTTATTTAATAATAGCAAAATATAAGTATAATTTTTGTTTAGCAAAAATATAAATATAAGTTATATAACACAACTCTAAATGCAATATGTTATATGCAATACAAATTTTCATAAATATTTAATTAAAATAATTTTGCCAAGCTATCTAAAATCTTGGAGTTATGAAAACATCAACATTAATAGAAAAATGTAATCATATCATGACATTAAGTAATAAAATTTTTATTTGTGATTATTAATGTGTTAAGGTATTGGATTTCTTTAGATCCTATAAATATGTTGATAACTGTATTTTATATAATTATTTTTACCTATTTTATTAATTATAATTGCTATGTTCTTTTTATTTTTAGTTAATTTTAGTTTAATAAATTAATATTCATTATTTTTTATATATTTTAAGAAAATTAAATAAATTGTATCGAAAACGTACTTAATTGCAAATTTGTGTCCAAAAATATAATTTCAAATAAAAGAGTGCTTAATTGCAATTAATAAAAGTTAAAAATATAAATTAAATTAAAGCCGGGCTTAATTTCAATTATTAAAAGTTTAAAATTTAATTTAAATTAGAAAAAGGGCTATATTGTAATTAAGCAAAGTTTAAAATGTAATTTGAAATATATTTGTGGGTGAAAATGCAATTAATAAAAGTTAATTTCTGCGCAGGTGAGAAGAAGCCACGTGCCCTAGTCCAATCGTGCAACGTGGACCGTCCGATCAAAGAAGTAACGATTAGGATGTGTGCGTGTTATTCATACCCGACCAAAGAGAGTGGGTGTAGAGTTTCTTCTACCGCGCGGCTCGGCGTGCCTGTGGGGCCTACCTGCCGCGCAGGCCGGCGTGCAGGGTGGGACCCATGTGTCTGTTACGCGTCTGCCAAAGGTTGTGTTCGCGTGCAGCTGTACCATGTGCAATCGTTCCCTCCAGCCAATTAAAGTCTTCCACGTGTCCCACTTTCCCCTTGAACGAATCATCAGTGGACGCGTGGCACATTTCGGTGAACACAAAAGCACAGAATCTCGCACGTGTTCCAATCGTTGCCCCGCGTTTCGCACGCCCCAATCCCGTGCGACAATTTCTACGTGTGCCCATTCCCTGCAACAAATGAGGTGCTTCCACGTGTCCCACTATTTGTTTCAGCGAATCAGATCACGACACGTGGTAGCGTGGATTGAAAATAAAATCAGAAACGCGTAGCTCTCTCCACTCAGATTTTGAACGCGTTTTCGATACCGCTTTTCCCCACGCGTAATACTTTATTATTTTTGCCACACCTCTCTGTCCCCTCGCGTTTTTAAAAAAAAATAAAATAAAAAATGTAATATTTTAGACGTATTTTTTTAGCTATAAATAGGAGATAAGATGATAGTTTTAAAGAGTTTTTTTTTTAGTCTAGAGTTTGTAATTTTTGTGGTGTTTGTGGGTTGGTTGTGGAAGACGCAGAAGCCATTTTTGGCTTCTGTTGTGTTTTGTGTGTGCCAAATATTTGTGCTATTAGATGTTTTAATTTTCCTTTCTTCTTCTTCTAATTTTTCTGTATTTGTTGTAATTTTATTTTAAGTTTATGAAGTAATTTAATTTTTCTAGGGTTGCATTTGATCTAAATTTATGAAGCTTTGATTTTAAATATTTTTGATAGATTTATAAGACGTTCGATTTGTTCATTCTATTTTGTGCTTAATGCTTTTTGATTATTTACGAATTTTATCAAAACGATTCGTGGCACATAAATAAACTTGGAAGAGGCATTTGTGTGTATATTGCTCGTATATAGAATGACATGTATGATGAAGGATAGGAATATACCCTAATTGTATGTGTGGCCATTTGAGAACTTAGAACTTAATGAATCTTATTAAATTTAATTCTCATAGAGATATAGTGAATTAATTTAACAAGGTGTGTTTATACGGAGCTCGGAAGAGATGTATGAATAAAAAAAGAGGTTTTCGGTTGACAAATTAAATGTACAAAAAAATATAAATCAAAAGAAAATAATAGGATAAGAGTGGATTAATTTGGTGAAAAATTACAATCCTAGATTTCTTTTATTTTGTTAACTCTTTTCTTCTTTTTCTAAATCAACGGTTGTTTTGGATAAAATCATAGAGAAATAATTTTAGTACTCAACAAACTGTAGTAACAAATCTCCGTGGGAACGATACTTTACTTACAAATCTTATTACTTGTGACCGTGTATACTTGCACGTTTTATGTTCTCCAAAAGAGACAACAAGTTTTTTTTGGATGTTCTTGCTTGTGAAATTTGTTTTTTGTTTGTTTGGTTAATTTAAGATATTTTGCTGTGAATAGTGAATTATTTTTATTTCTTCGATTTAAATGATGCATAGCTCTTTGAAAAATTTGAATATTGTCTAAGTGATGAATAATTTTTATGTATGTTTCATTTTTACAAGAATTAATATTCATGAGCGCTAGTCTTTATTTTTGAGTTGCTATGATAATTTAGAGAAGGTTTATGTGAGTATGGAATTCGATTGATTTTTGTGGTGTCACAGTTCTTAGAATTTGTTTGATTTTCTCTCGAGGCAAAATTATAGATAAAATTTAACTAAGAAAATGATTTAGGCCATCTTTGGATCGTTTGAGCCTTTCTATCTACCTTCACATGCATTATCCATAGTATACCCCCTTTGAGCTTCAAAGTTTATATATATATATTTTTCTCATTTCAAAAGCCTATCCAAAAAAATATATATGTGCAGATATATCTATTTTTCTTATCTCACTAACATTTGACAATTGTTAGTAAATATTTAAAGATATATCGGAGAAAAAAGGGATACTGAAAAAAAAGAAAAAAAAGAGATTCTGAAAAGAAAAGAAAAAAAAATATAGAATCTGAAAAAAAAAATGGTTATTGTATGTGATGATAAATCCCAAATTGGGAAGTAATTATTGTGATGATAGAATTATCTTTTTCAATCTTGAAATGTTATGCTTGGGAAAAGTTTTAAGCTAAATATTATCCTTTATCTTACCTTTACCTAAGCCATACATTACAAGCTTAATAAAATCCTATTGATTTGGTGTTTTGTGTTTGTCTACATTAGTGGAGAGAGAAATGAAAAATAAACTTATGAGATTTGTGATTTCATGAAAATTTGTTTGATTTTATATTTGTATAAACTGATCCGGATTGCATGTGATGAAATATGAAAAGACTTCACACACATACAAAAATTCATTGTGAAAATGTAATATACTTTTAAATTGATTTTGATGCTTAGATAAAATTCTTTTATTTCTTTGAGTTATGTAATTTCGAAAGACAAAAGAAATATTTTGAAAATCACTATTTTAAATGCAGTTATCTTTGTTTTATTTCCTTCCTTTTGCTCGAGGACTAGCAAAAACTTAAGTTTGGGGGTGTTGATAACTATATTTTATATATTTATTTTTACCTATTTTATTAATTATAATTGCTATGTTCTTTCTATTTTTAGTTAATTTTAGTTTAATAAATTAGTATTTATTGTTTTTTATATATTTTAAGAAAATTAAATAAATTGTATCGAAAACGTACTTAATTACAAATTTGTGTCCAAAAATATAATTTCAAATAAAAGAGTGCTTAATTGCAATTAATAAAAGTTGAAAATATAATTTAAATTAAAGCCGGGCTTAATTTCAATTATTAAAAGTTTAAAATTTAATTTAAATTAGAAAAGGGCTATATTGTAATTAAGCAAAGTTTAAAATGTAATTTGAAATATATTTGTGGGTGAAAATGCAATTAATAAAAGTTAATTTCTGCGCAGGTGAGAAGAAGCCACGCGCCCTAGTCCAAGCGCGCAACGTGGACCGTTCGGTCAAAGAAGTAACGGTTAGGATGCGCACGTGTTATTCATACCCGACCAAAGAGAGTGGGTGCAGAGTTTCTTCTATCGCGCGGCTCGGCGTGCCTGTGGGGCCCACTTGTCGCGCAAGCCGGCGTGTAGGGTGGGACCCACGTGTCTGTTACGCGTCTGCCAAAGGTTGTGTTCGCATGCGGCTGAACCACGTGCAATCTTTCCCTCTAGCCAATTAAAGTCTTCCACGTGTCCCATTTTCCCCTTGAACGAATCATCAGCGGACACGTGGCACATTTCGGTGAACACAAAAGCGTAGAATCTCGCACGCGTTCCAGCCGTTGCCCCACGTTTCGCGTGCCCCAATCCCGTGCGACAATTTCTGTGTGTGCCCATTCCCTACAACAAATGAGGTGCTGCCACGTGTCCCACTATTTGTTTCAGCGAATCAGATCGTGACACGTGGCAGTATGGATTGAAAATAAAATTAGAAATGCGCAGCTCTCTCCACTCAGATTTTGAACGCGTTTTCGATACCGCTTTTTCCCACGCGTAATATTTTATTATTTTTGCCACACTTCTGTGTCCCCTCGCGTTTATAAAAAAAATAAAATAAAAAATGTAATATTTTAGATGTATTTTTTTAGCTATAAATAGGAGATAAGATGATAGTTTTAAAGAGTTTTAGTTTTGGGAAGTTTTGGAGAGTATAATTTTTGTGTTGTTCGGTTCTGGACTATGGAACACACAGAAGCCATTTTTGGCTTCTGTTGTGTTCTATGTGTGCCAAATATTTACGATACGAAATGTTTTAATTTTCCTTTCTTCTTCTTCTAATTTTTCTGTATTTGTTGTAATTTTATTTTTAATTAATGAAGTAATTTAATTTTTCTAGGGTTGCATTTGATCTAAATTTATGAAGCTTTGATTTTTATTATTTTTCATAGATTTATAAGACGTTCGATTTGTTCGTTCTATTTTGTACTTAATGCTTTTTGATTATTTACGAATCTTATCAAAATGATCTGTGGCACATAAATAAACTTGGAAGAGTCATTTGTGTGTATATTGCTCGTAGATAGAATGACATGTATGATGAAGGATAGGAATATACCCTAATTGTATGTGTGGCCATTTGAGAACTTAGAACTTAATGAATCTTATTAAATTTAATTCTCATAGAGATATAGTGAATTAATTTAACGAGGTGTGTTTATACGGAGCTCGGAAGAGATGTATGGATAAAAATAGAAGTTTTCGGTTGACAAATTAAATATACTAAAAATATAAATAAAAATAATAATATGATAAGAGTGGATTAATTTGGTGAAAAATTGCAATCCTAGATTTCTTTTAATTTGTTAACTCTTTTCTTTACATTTTTTTTATAAATCAACGATTGTTTTGAATAAAATCAGAGAGAAATAATTTTAGTACTCAACAAACTGTAGTAACAAATCTCTGTGTGAACGATACTTTACTTATAAATCTTATTACTTGTGACCGTGTATACTTGCACGTTTTATGTTCTCTAAAAGAGACAACATATGTGATTCATATATTTTAGTCCTATAATTTTTTAGATGAGTTTTATTAATTCTGTAATTTAAAAATATGATCAATTAAATCAAAGTTTTTAAATATTTATATCTTTTAAAGATAAAATAATAATTATATATTTTATTAATAAAAAATATTTAATAGAAAAAAAATAGAACCTTCATCGTTCCCCTCTCCTGTATCTCTTCTCTTTCTCCCTTCTTGTTTCAATTTCTCTCTCTCTCTCTCCCAATCTACTCTTTCTCTATCTCTCTTCCTATCTCTTTCTCTGTGTCGCTCAATCTTCCTTTTCCTTTCTCTCTCTCCCATTTACTCTTGCTCTCTCTCCTAATCCCTTCTATCTCTTTCCCTCTCACTCACTCTCTCTTACTTTTCTTTCTCAATTTTCCTTTTTATTTTTTATTAATAAAATATTAATGAAAGAAGGGGAAGCGAGAAAGAGTAAATGTAGAATGAGAGAAAAAGAAAGAGGGAGGAAGATGTGAGTTTGTTTTCTCTTTTTAAATTTTTTTTATTAATAAAATATATAATCTTAATTTTATCTTAAGATATCCTATTTTTTGAAAATTTTAACTTAATTGATCATACTTTTAAATTATAAGACTAATAGAATTTATCGAAAAAATTACAAGATTAAAATATATAAATCACTTAATTACAGAACTAAAATGATCATTCATCCAATGTCGAGGTCTATTTTCTTCGTATAAAGAAAATTATAAATTGATCCAATTCTTATAATACCAAATATATTCGGTCTCCAAATTGAATGTAGATGTTCTTCATGAAAGTTATCATGTATAGTTACAAAACTATTAGTGGTAATACTCATATATGAAAAACTACTAAATAAAAAATTTTGATTATAGGCATTCATGCTTGCAAAGCCAGTAACATCAATATAAAATAAATATAAATATGTATCTTTTTGAATAATTAATTATGATTATAAATATAATTTATTAAATTTTATGTTTTTTTATGACAAACTGCTACATTTTCTTTCTTTTCAACATTTTTAAACAATAGATCAAAAATGCAATGTGCTGCTGTAAATTATTTTTAATACATTTTAATCGATATTTTTATTAATATTATCAAAGTTTTTAACTATATTTTAGAAAATTGTAAAGCAAAAATACTAAAAATTGTATTTTAATATTTTTATGGATATTTATTGATATTTTGAGAGAAATTGATTTATACCATATTCATATAGTGAATTTATCCAAATTTGGAGCAAAAATCCCGGACTCTGTAAAACAGCCCATTCTCACATTCCTTTTGGCAAAATTTTGAACCCTCCAATTTTCTTGGCCTCCCCCTTATACGACAATAAGAAAAGAATTCCTCCTTTAGTTCTCATTCCATTGAAATCTTTACAACAGAACACTACAGCTTTGGTCATTCACATTCCAATTCTCAGCCTCATTCTCCGTCTTCGTTCAGGCGAAAACTTCCTTCGTGCTTTTCCGGCTGATTTGGGAAGAACAATCGCATGATTGAATCCTCACCCTACGACATCGTTTCTTCCGGTGCTAGCACCAACAAAAAGGCTCGTTCGAAGTACTACTTCTGTTAGATCAACAACATCGCTTTCTCACCATCGACATCATCATCAACATCACTATGATTTTCCTGAGATTAAAGACAGGTGTCGCCTTTTCATTTATCGGATAGGTCATCGACCAAGTCGACGTCATTCGGCCGATTTCAGTTACGACGTCATTCGGCCGATTTCAGTTACGACGTCCTTAGCTATTCTCAAAACTTCGACCACGGTGACGATGACGATAATGTCGATGAGTTCCCGCTCAGGAACTTCTCGGCCAGGTTGCCTCAGTCACCATTACCGTCACTACCGTCTCAAACTGCTGCTTCGCAATCGCAGTTTGCTACGAAGTCGGAGATTAGTGCTTGTACGTAACTGCTGAGTTTTCGCTGGGATAATGGGGATAGATCTGCGTTTTTCATATATTTAACGTATTTTTGGTAATAATAATAAAAAAAAAAGAAAAAAAATCTAAAGGAAAGGAATTTCAAACTTGTTACAGAAAAGGAAGATAAATACCAGTTTTAGAACAAAACCTTGTACTTTATTAGGTTTTTTGATTAAAAAAAATTTGATGTCTGATGCGCTTGAAAGCAAATTTTTATAGTTTTTGTAAATATTGTTGAAATAAAAGAATAATAATTTCAGATGGATTTTGGAAGCAGGAAACATTTGCCCTCTATGAACCGAAATTCACGAAGAAATTCTAGTTTTGACATTTGTACAAAATGGATATCAGACGGATTGATTCATCCATGTTTTACCATATTAAATATAAAATTTATAAATTAAATATAATTTGTTATAATTTAATCATATTGAATTAATTTAAATATATTGTGTTTTATATTTTAAGTATTATTTACAATGTATGAGTTTTTTTAATTTATGTTTGATTCATTTAAATAAAAAATAAAATAATAATTAAACTAATAAAATAAAAAATTCATTTAAATAAAAAATAAAATAATAATTAAACTAATAAAATAAAAATATATAAAATCATTTAAAATAAAAAATTAATTTTATTATGAAAAAAGAATAATCACTTTGTAATCTTCAAACATCGTAAAAAAGTTATAATTTTTTATTATATAAAGAATAGATACTATAACATTTTAATAATTTTAATTTTATAAATCAGATACATAGTCACATTACCCTTATTTGTTTGACTCTTTAATCTTATTTTGTAAGTTTAATTTTGATTTTGATGAATTTTTTTATGAAAAATTTAAGTTGAAATGATCTTACTAGCGGGGCTTTACTGATATATGTTTAAGAAAAAAAATATCACAAAAAGTTAAAAAAGTAAGAAATAAAATAAATTAAAATCACTAAAATTTGTCTTAAACAATCAAAGTATTATAAATATAAAATTATTAAATTACAATAATTTAAAATAAAATTCATAATATATTCAATTTATAAAACTAAAAGACTTCAAACGTAATTTTTTTTAATTAACTATCTTTAAATTTTATTGAAAATAAAAGAAGATTTATCTGTAACTTAAATACTAATAATACATTTTAGACAAAATGTTAACTTAAATTAAAGGTTATTCAACCCATAATGATGTGGCTAAGACGTGATGAGGAATGGCCCATGATAACGGGATGAGGTTAGAAATTATCTTTTTTTATTTCACCCTTTTTTTTAAATAAAATTATATTTTTATAAAATTTCATATATAAATTAAATGAATTTTGATTTAAAATAAAAATTTTATGAATAAATTAATACTTTAATTATAAAAATCTAATATTATAATATATGAGATAATAATTACTATAATAATTATTAAGCTAACAAAATAAATTTTATTTATTATATCTATCACCTATATTCTAAATTTAATTACATTTGGAAAGAATTTTAAATTATGGAGCCCAACTAAATGGTTTATTATCTTAGAAAAAAAAGGCAGAATTGAATAATAAATTTAATTAATAGTAATCTTAAGATTTTAATTTATTTATTATGAATAATAAGAATAACCTCAAGATATTTTCGTAAAAAAAAAGATAATGAATAATATTAAATCAAATATTTAATAATCTATTTAATTTTGAGTAATCATAATCAACTAAGTTAATATATACCATAAATTCTCCATAGCATAATAAATGTCTAAATACTTAAATGTTTTTTGAATCTATTTTTATTTTCATCATTAGATTAGATTTCTAAACCTAAACTTTATAACATAATGTTTAAATTTTATTTTTATTTTTAAGAATTTATTGGATAATTTAAAAACTACATGATTCTTCTTTAAATTGACCATGAAATATACTTGTTATTTTTTATAAGTGATTCGTATACTTACGAGTATTTATAAATTTTATAAAATTTAACAATTAAGTTTTTGTCCATCAACTTTTTGGCATCATTGTTATAAAAAAATAGCATTTTTTAATTGTTATTATCAAAATCTTAAAAACTCTTTGTGTTATAGATATTATTATTATTTTATTTTATTTAAAAATTAAAAAATTGAAAATAGAAATAAAGATATCTTAAATTCAAAAAAGAAGAAGTTAAAGTTTCATTTATTATTTGACTTTAAAAAGTTTAAAAAATAAAATATCTATTAGTTGTCTAATTTCAAAATTTTCCAAAAAAACAAATCAAAAATCAAAAATTTATTAGCTAACTAAAAGAAATTCTAAAAGTTTGGAAAATAAAAAAATCTCAAATTTATGTCTATTGACTAAAATATTTTAAAAAAATTTATGCATATGTTAAATTTTTCCTAACTAATATTTTTTAGTTAAATTAGATATTAACTTAATTTTTTTTAGAATTTTTGTATATTAATTTAATTTTTTAAATTAAATTAATTTTTTTATTTATTCATTAACTTTTACTTATTTTATTTTATTTTACTTTATTTATTTATACCATTAAATATTTTAGTATTTATTTATATTAACATAATTCTTGCATGATATATATTATTAACTTGTTGTAATTATTATTTTAATTTGTATTATTGTATAATTAATTATTTATATCATATATTATATTTATATTCTGTTTATATCTTAAAAATTAAAAAAAAGTTATAAAAATATAAAAATTAAAAAAAATCTCTTGATACCTTAACAATTAAAAATATTGAAAATATAAAAAAAGACAAAAAAAAAACTCTAGGTATCTTCAAATTTTTTTAAAAGAAACATTTAAAGAATTTAAAAATATAAAAGTCTTACTAAAAAAAACTCTCATATGTTAGAAATTTAAAAATAAATGTGAAAAATTTGTAAATCAAAATGATAAAAAAAAAATTAAAAAAATATCTAAAAAATTGAAAACATAAAAAATTATTTTTGTTTCTTTTTTCTTCTTTTCTTTTGTTAAGTTGACTTTATTTATTAATTTATTTACCAACTTAATTTAATTTTAATGTTAATTTTTAATTTTTTTATTAATTTCCTAATTAATTTAAATTTTTTTTGTATATTATATTTTTTCTCAGTTCTTTATTTATTTTTATTAGAATTATTTTTTATTTGATTTCTATTTATTATTTCTATTTGATTTTAATTTCTTTTTGTTATGTTTGATTATTTAATTTTTGATTTTATTTGAAACATGTTATTTAAAGATTTGTTAAAATTATAAATGTTTGTTGAGATGTGTGAGAAGTATATAGCGTTTTGTCTATGTAGATAAAAATGAACTAGATGATGGATGCATTACATTACTTGTGCAATCACATCGAGAAAAAACAAATGGGTAACTTTAATATATTTTTATCTTTAATTTATATTTGTTACATTGAGTGCAATTTAGATTCTAGGTTGAAGTTGTAGTAAAAGGTATTATAATTTTAGGTAATTTTATAATTTTTCAACAAATGTTTACATTTATAATTATTTTTTTTGTTTGTTTTATTTTTGTTTTATCAAATTATGAAATTTTTTTATTTTAATTTTTTTTTATAAAATTATCATTTTTTTTAGTTAATTTTAAGATAATGATTAAATCTTTTCATTGTTAGATTAATTTCAAAAATATTTCGTAGAGTAATATAATAATCAGTTAGTTTTTGTCATAATTAGTATTTCATGATAAAATATTGAAATTAAAATAAACCCAAAATCAATATTTATGAATCAAATAGTATAGACTATCTTGTGAGAATATATTTTGAGCCATTATCTTTCTATTCTAAATGATGACATTTTTTCTACTGTTTAAATACTTTTATTATAAATTCTAATTATTACATGATCTCTACAGGTTTTTGCATTGAATGTTAAGATTTTTACATTTAATAGAATATCATATATTTATTTTTGTTGCTTAAATTAAATAAATTAAGTATTAATTGAAAGTATATGCACTATTCATTTATGCATTACTTAAAAAAAAGACATATATAAAATTATTTAAACTAATAAAATAAAAACCTACAAATTAGTAACTCACCTTATCATACAAAATATATACAATTTGTACATGTGTACTTTTTCTGAAAAATATATCTCTAAAAGAAGAGGAAAAATATAAGAAAAAGGGAAAAATGAATGGTATAAACTAAATACTATAACCCATTATCCTTCAAAGTTGTGAAAGGGGATAAGTACAAAAGAAAAGGAAAAATATAAGAAATAATTCCATAAGAAATCATTTACATTTTCTTCATCTCTTAAAGGCATATTATTCTTTAAACATATGCGAAAACTATTTGTTCATTTTTATACATAAACACTATACATATATACTTTTGAATGAGTTCTTAAACCATTAGGATCAGTGTTATTAAGAGTATATTCTATGAGGTTAGAGTCGAAGTGAATGCAAATTCCTTACACTGAGATGTGAAATTTTTAATATTGATATATTTTTGATGAAAATATGAAAGTGAATATTTAGAATATTGAAATAACGTCTACTATAGATTTTAATTGTAATCTTAAAGAAGATTAAAAAACATAAGAAGTTTTGTTATTTTTTACTTTGTTTGGAATTTTATTTGTTTATATGTTGTTTATTTGTTTATAATTTTTACATTTTAATTGTTGCTTGTGAGTATCATATCTATAATCCTTCTCGAGATTTAAACTTATTCATTACGGTAACCTAAGGGTTTAAAGGCTTGTTACAAATTTCAAATGCAATCATGTCAACTTATGGAAATAGTTTATGATAGTTTAATTTTTTGTTTTTAATTTTTCGTCATTTTTGCTAATAGACTAAATAAAGCTACTTAGAGGTTGTGATAAGTGCTCAATATATTGTGGTTTTATGCATGACATCTCATTAAAAAGATTTGTATTTACTTAATTTTATTATTATTTTATACAAATCTATCTTTTTTGAAATTACAGGTATATTATGTTATTTTTTAAGTATTTTAGCTTAGAAAGACGAAAGTGATCAATACTTAAAGAAATACATTTGAGGCACTCCATTACAATTCTCCAAACCAATAAAAAATGATACAAGAAAATAAGGGAATAAAGTCAAGCAGAATAGTTGTGCCACGACTTGGAATTATTTGTGCCACAATGTAGTGTGTTCAAACTCGGTACAACTATCCTTAATGCTTAGCACGTTACAACGTGGAAAATTTGTGTATAATGTGGTGTGGACTATTGTGTGCTGCTGTGCCAACTTGTCTGAGATGATTTCCTAGACCTATAAGTAAGACCCCTATTCTATCGTATCAATCATCCTCAATCATCCTTCTTAATATTCCTTTCATTTCCTTAGTCTTTTTAGTTTCTAGCTTGTCTTTTATTAGTTTAAAATTATTTTCTCATTTGAGATTTGGGAAAATTTAGTTTATGTAATAGTTATTGATCCAATTCAATAAAAGTTTTACATTTCTTTTAGAGATTTTCTGAAATAATTCAAGAAGATTCTGTTGAGGTATATTTATGTATTCTCTTTAGTTATTCTTAATGTGTTATTTTTACATACTATGTTTAATTTTCTAATGAATTATTAAATTAACCATGTTTGGTTGAAATTACAATTGGATATTTGTAACATTGTTACACTTGTGAAATATTAAATGGTAAATCTTTTTTACAAAATTAAGTATTATTTTACATTTTTAAGAATTCTATAAAGTTTATTTAAGAAAATATAGTGATGTTAGAATTTTCGTTGCAAACTAAAATAAGAAAGTTAGATTTAAGATTTGATTATTTGAATTTGATTTGGAGTACTACTCTTTTATTAGTGATTTGGTTATGTGTACTTGAAGTATAAACTCTATTTTAAAGATTTTTATAAGAATTTTTATTGAAAGATATGTTGATGACATATATCTCGTAGAAGTTTTAAAATCTGAAAGTCATTTATCAAATAGTTAAATTCTTAAACTTAATTTTGACACTTTAAATGAAGTTTAAATTGTAAGGTCCCATCTAAGGAAGACAATTAAATGGTTTATCAATCTCGTAGAAAAGAAGGAGAATTTAATAATAAAATCAATTAATAGACTTCACTTAAGGATTTTGGTTAGTTTATTATTAATAATGAGAATGATCCCTACCCTAGGATATTTTCATACAAAAAGAGAGAATTAATAATCTTAATTCAAATATTTAATAATCTATTTAATATTGAGCTAACATAATCAACTAAACTAATATATACCATAAATTCTCCACAACTTAATAAATATCTAAATGCCTAAATGTTTATTGAATCTATCTTTATTTTAATGTCATTAGATTAGATTTATAAACCCAAACTTTGTGATAACATATTTAGGTTTTATTTTCATTTTTAAGAATATGCGGAATAATTTAAACACCACATGATTCCTTTTTAAACCAACCTTGGAAGTATACTTCTCATTTTCTATTAGTGATACATGCACTTGCGAGCATTTTATAAATTTTACAAATTTAACAATCAAGTTTTTGTGCATCACAATGCCACAACAATAACAAGTAGGAATATTGTAGCAAGAAGAATGGGTCTATAGGTCCGAGGAGTAGTACGTGGAAGAATAGAAGAGGGAGCACTCACATTGACTTTCAAACGATAATGAAAGGCCAATTTCCCACGCTATGGTCTCAAATGCCCAAGCTTATCACAGTGATGAGAAGTAGGAATTATAGCAGGTAAAGATAGTAGACCACTATTGGAGCGAAGGAAAGTGTTATCTTTAATTGAAAGGTTAACCTTGCTAGGAAAAATAGGCTGAAATGACACAACCAATGCCATGTTTATCTCCAAATGTATTTATACTACTGAGGATTTCATTTAAATTATTAGAACTTGTCATCATAATGTTAATAGTAGAAGTAGAGTGAGCTAATTCCGTCTCACTAACACTAAGCTTTTCTTTCAAAGCTTTAATCAAAACTTCCATTTCATTAAGGATGTTTTCAAGATATGCTACAGAATTGCTAAAAAATCCAACTTTCTCATTTAGTTGTTCAACCTTAGCTTCCATTTCAATAAACGAGTAAGATAGATAATCCTTTGCACTCTTAAGAACTATAATTTGCTTCCTCAATTTTTCAATCTCGACACTTTGATTACAAGAAAGATCAATACTAACAAATAGTTGTGAAAACCTGAAGTAGGAACCTTCAACCGTTCATATAGTTTTTTTACTTCTTCATGTTTTAGGTTAAGCATTTTCAGAAAATCATGATATCACTTTTGAATGACCTCACACCTTTTTTTGAGATCATGTTGTTGTCCATCAATAAAGGACTTCCTTTCCTCTAGAGTTTTCTTAAACGTGCCAATCTTGCATTATTTTTCATCAAGGCTCTCTATATCCTTTATCCTATCCTTTTAAGACTTAATATGCTTTAGCAGTATAGCATTGTAAGAATCAAGCAATTCATCTCATCTTCAACTTCATCATCTTCAATAGTCTCCTCTTGAAAATCTAAGGTATTAGATGGAGGATCAACGATACTACTAGTAGAAATAAAGTTCATAAAATTAGTATCATCCTTATCATCCCTACTGGTACTATAAAAAACAATAGCTCAGCTTTCATTGCATGCTTTTTTGGGTGATTTTTTTTTAAAACTTAGAAGTAATTTGACCAAGCTTCCTACACTCAAAGCATATAATCTTATTTAAGGGCCCTTTTTTGTTTCCTTAGGTTCATTACTTGAATCCTTGTTAGTTTTTATAGATTTTGAACCTTTAGAACTTGAACTATTATGTCCAATACCCATAAAAGAGGATTTATTATTTCTACAGAATCTTATGAATCTGTAAGTAAGAAACATCATTTCTTCCATATCAAGGTCAAATTCATACTTAGTAGAAGTGGTATTTATTTCAACAGTATGACCACTTTCCTGAGCAGTATTGAGCACCAAATTCTTTCCCTTCTCATTAGTATTTTGATCTTGGCTAGGCAACAAGGGATGAAGTTTGAAGACTTACAGGTCACCAACTAACTCATTAATAGTAAATCCACCAGGTTTATACATGGACCCAAGCATGGTACCTTTGGCATGACACCAATAGGGTAGGCTAGTAATGATTTTCTCTATCTGATTTTCCTTACTCATAGGTTTACCCAAGTTGTAGGAATAGTTGACAATTTTAGAAAAATATGCATAGAATTTGTAAAAGGTTTCATCCTTTGATATTATCCAGAGTTCAAAATCTCTATTCAACTTCACAATTTTGGATTTTTTAACTACTAAAGTACCTTCATGAGTAGTCTTTAAAATGTCCAATACTTTTTTTGAAGAAATACAACTTTGAATTTTTTAGTATTCATCTGGTGTAATAGCTGTGATGATTACATTAAGTCTTTTGCTATTTGATGAGTGCTCAAAAAGCACTAAAATAACCATGATTTTATGCACATTAATTGATTAATATATATATATATTTATATGTTTTATCATATATTTATATATATTTGTCTTTTTTCGAATCACGGGTATTTTTATTGTTTTTCAAGTATTTTGGCTTAAAAACGTAACTTAAAGACTCAAAGAGGAATACTGGAAGCAATACATCACAAATATATTAATAAATAAATGGGGAAAGGTCAATAAATATGGAAAAATTGGATAAAATGGGTCAAAAAGGTCAAAAATGTCAAAAAGGAGAAAATCGCGCCGCCGTGCCGCCCGGCGCCAGCGCTCAGAGACGCGCGCGGCTACCAGACGCGGCACGCCCCACGTCCCGCGCATCGGCGCGCGCCCAATCCAGTTCCGCGCGCGCGGCTCGCTGCCATCGGCCACGCCCACTGCGCGCCCGGCTGCCCTCCGCGCGCACCGACGCCCATTTCGCCCCATTTTTCACGTGCAGCCCCCCCATGACGTCATCAATGACCTCAGCATTTGCACTACGCGTTTTCACATTTTTTTAACATTTTTTTCACTCATTTTTTCTCTCCATCCTCACCTATAAATACCCCCCTTCCTTTCACTTCTAAACACACCTCAAAACACATTCTCTTCTCTCTTTCTTTCTCTCTTTTCTTAGATTTTTTAGTTTTTCTTAGTTTTTAGCTTTTCTTAGTTAATTTCTCTTAGTTTTAGAGTTCTTCCCTTTTTGGGAAGAACTAGTTATGTTTTTGTAATTTATTAGCTTTTCGATTCAATAAATGGGAGTGCAAATTCCGCTTGGAGGTTTTCCAACAACGGGAATAGCATCGAAGTTATGTAAGGATTTTATTTTCTTTACAGTTATTTTTTATGCTTTATTCTTACATGTTATATTTAATTTGTCTGTGATTAAATTTAACTGTGTTGGCTATTTGTAAACATGATATAATAATAACGTTGTTATGCTTGCGAAATATTAAATAGGTAAAAATCTCTAAAATGAATTGATTTTATTTTTATTCAAGATTTTATATTAAGAATGTTAGAGAGAAATATATTATTTTTCATTACAAACTTAAATCTGAAAATTAGATTTTAAGGTTTAGTTATCCGGTCTGATTTAGAGTAGTGCTCTTTTATTTGTTGGTACAATCGCCCGGTAGTTAGAGTGAAGCTCTATTTCAAAAGTTTTTATAAGAATTATTATCTGAAAATGTATTGACAACATGTTTTCAGTAGTGGTTTTAAAACTTGAAAGTTAGTACTCGGATAATTAAATTCTTAGGTTTAATTTGGACACCTTGAATAAAGTTTAAACTGTCTAACCCCACCAAAGGTGGCATTTAAATGGTTCATTTTCAATCTCTTAGAAAAAGGAATTAATTTAATTAACCAAATTAGTTATCAACCCCACCCATAGGTTTTAATTGATTTGTTTAGTTAACAAAGAATATCTAACCCCACCAAAGGTGGTATTCATATAAAAAAGAGAGAATCAATAAATATCAATTCATATCTTTAATAACCTAATTAATATGAGCAAGCATAATTAACTTAATTATTATATCCATAAATACTCCACCATTATAAATGATAAAATTTGCATAAATGTTTATTGAATCTATGTTTATTTTTATGTAAGTAGATTAAAAACACAAAACACCAAAATATCGTGACAGGATGTTTAGGATTTAATTTCGTTTTTAAAAGTTTGAATAATAAATTAAAAACCACATACATTCCTTCCTTAGATCGACCTTGGGAGTATACTTATCATTTTCTACGAAATGATTCGTGCACTTGCGAGAGTTTTATAAATAGATAAAACCAAAGTAACGGGCAGGATCGGCGATGTCGGTTCTGATGCTTTAAAAAAAGTAAACATTACTTGTTCATCTTGCACTCTCATTTTAAGTTCACCTTTTGTACATCAATGAGTACTTTTCTAGTTGCTAGAAATGGATGACAAAGTATGATAGGAATGTCACGGTCTTTCTCCATGTCTAGCATAATGAAGTATGTCAAAAAGATGAATTTTTCTACTTTTACTAGCGCATCTTCTACCACACATTAGGGTCTTTTAAATGACTTGTCTACCATTTGCAATGTTACTGAAGTGGGTTTGGCTTTACCAACTCCCAATCTATGGAAGACTGATAATGGCATAAGGTTAATGCTAGAACCTAACTCACATAGTGCCTTGCCAAAATGGATGTTCCTAATAGTGCGAGGGATGTCAAAACTACCTGGATCTTTTAGTTTTTGTGGTATTTTTCTATCAAGGATGGTGCTACAACCTTCAGTCAAGGTTATTGTTTCATAATTTCCAAGCCTCCTTTTCTTTGATAGTATATCCTTTATGAATTTGGCATAAAACAACATTTGTTCAATTGCCTCTACAAATGGTATATTTATGTATAGCTTCTTGAAGACTTCCAAAAATTTTGAAAACTGTGTATCTAAATTTTGATTTTGCAATCTTTAAGGGAAAGGTTGTTTTTCTTTGGCTGAATTATTTCCTTTTCAATGATCTCTTTATCCACTAGTTCCTCCTCATCCTTGTTAATTTCCTATTTCTCCTTATCCTTTTCTATCTTATGTTCATGCTATAAAGTTTTACCACTCTCAAGGCTATATACTTGCACTGGCCCTTACTTTATTTTCATGAGTTTACAATCGTGTCACTTGGAAGGTTACCTTGAGGCTTTTGACTTATAGGCTGAGCGAGTTGCCTCATTTAGTTCTCCAAATTTTGAATTGAAGCCTTTTGAGTGAACATTTTTGTATTTTCTGATTGGATGAAGTCTTTCATCATCCCCATTAAAGCATTTGTATTGTCCTCAGTAAATGGTTTTTTCTCTTGGGCTTGTGTGTGGTTATTTGATAGGGGCAGAACCGACGTCGCCGATCCTGCCCGTTCATTTGGTTTTATGTATTTATAAAACTCTCGCAAGTGCACGAATCATTTCGTAGAAAATGATAAGTATACTCCCAAGGTCAATCTAAGGAAGGAATGTATGTGGTTTTTAATTTATTATTCAAACTTTTAAAAACGAAATTAAATCCTAAACATCCTGTCACGATATTTTGGGGTTTTGTGTTTTTAATCTACTTACATAAAAATAAACATAGATTCAATAAATATTTATGCAAATTTTATCTGTTAAAACAGTGGAGTATTTATGGATATAATAATTAAGTTAATTATGCTTGCTCATATTATTTAGGTTATTAAAGATATGAATTGATATTTATTGATTCTCTCTTTTTTGTATGAATACCACCTTTGGTGGGGTTAGATATTCTTTGTTAACTAAACAAATCAATTAACACCTATGGGTGGGGTTGATAACTAATTTAGTTAATTAAATTAATTCCTTTTTCTAAGAGATTGAAAATGAACCATTTAAATGCCACCTTTGGTGGGGTTAGACAGTTTAAACTTTATTCAAGGTGTCCAAATTAAACCTAAGAATTTAATTATCCGAGTACTAACTTTCAAGTTTTAAAACCACTACTGAAAACATGTTGTCAATACATTTTCAGATAATAATTCTTATAAAAACTTTTGAAATAGAGCTTCACTCTAACTACCGGTCGATTGTACCAACAAATAAAAGAGCACTACTCTAAATTAGACCGGATAACTAAACCTTAAAATCTAATTTTCAGATTTAAGTTTGTAATGAAAAATAATATATTTCTCTCTAACATTCTTAATATAAAATCTTGAATAAAAATAAAATCAATTCATTTTAGAGATTTTTACCTATTTAATATTTCGCAAGCATAACAATGTTATTATTATATCATGTTTACAAACAATAAAGAAAGTTAAATTTAATCACGGACAAATTAAATATAACATGTAAGAATAAAGCATAAAAAATAATCAGAAGAAAATAAAATCCTTACAGAACTTCGATGCTATTCCCGTTGCTGGAAAACCTCCAAGCGGAATTTGCACTCCCATTTATTGAATCAAAAAGCTAATAAATTACAAAAACATAACTAGTTCTACCCAAAAAGGGAAGAACTCTAAAACTAAGAGAAATTAACTAAGAACAACTTAAAACTAAGAAAGAAACTAAGAAAAGCTTAAAAACTAAGAAAAACTAAAAAATCTAAGAAAAGAGAGAAGAGAAAGAGAGAAGAGAATGTGTTTTGAGGTGTGTTTAGAAGTGAAGGGAAGGGGGGTATTTATAGGTAAGGATGGAGAGAAAAAATGAGTGAAAAAATGTTAAAAAAATATGAACGCGCGGAGGGCAGCTGGGCGCGCGCTGATGGCAGGCGGCTGCGCGCAAGGGCGCGCGCGGAACTGGGACTGGGCGGCGCTGATACGCGCGGACGTGGGGCGTGCTGCGCGCGGTTGGGTGCTGGCGCGCACGGGTCTGGGCGCTGGCGCGGCTGGGCGGCGCGGCGGCGCGATTTTCTCCTTTTTGACATTTTTGACCTTTTTGACCCATTTTATCCAATTTTTCCATATTTATTGACCTTTCTCCATTTATTTATTAATATATTTGTGATGTATTGCTTCCAATATTCCTCTTTGAGTCTTTAAGTTACGTTTTTAAGCCAAAATACCTTAAAAACAATAAAAATACCCGTGATTCCGAAAAAGACAAATATATATAAATATATGATAAAACATATAAATATATATATATATATTAATCAATTAATGTGCATAAAATCATAGTTATTTTAGTGCTTTTTGAGCACTCATGACAACCCCCAACCAGCTTCTTGCTAGTCCCTTAGCAAGAGAAGCAATAAAAACTAAAAATTAAACTATCCTAAATCACTTCCGTAGATTGACACGGTTGCATTTAGCCTATGCAACAAGCCTTTAAACCCCTAGGTTTCCCTAGTGGACGAGTTTGAGTCTCGTGAGGGTTTTCAGTAATGATACCCACAAACATTGAACTAAATGTAAAAATTAAAAGAAATAATAACAACAATCAACTTAAAAACTAAAATTACAACAAAATCAAAAATTAACGTTTAAGAATAAAAGAAAACAACATATCACAAAAATGTCTCATACTTTTTAATCTCCTTTAAGATCATAATTAAAATCTCAAGCATAAGTTATTTTAATCTTTTTAAACAATCATGATTTATTATAATAATTAGTCGGAAATCATTTTCATATTTCATATCAAAAATGTATCAATTTAATTTCACCCAATTTCAGTGTCATAAATCCGAATTCGCTTCGACTCTATTCCTCACAAGTCAATACTCTCAAAACACTGAATCCTATGGGTTTAAACACTCATACTAATTTATATGCGAAAGAGTTGATGTATACAAATGAACTAATATGTTCACATATGTATAAAGAAGAAAGGCTCAAAGTGTTATTTTGACGTTGATCTCATGGAAGGAATCAAATGTATAAATTATAAAGATATCATATATAAAAATTATTTTCATGCATAAATCAAACTCATTAAGAAAAAATTTCAAGATATATGCCTTTTACAAATGAAGAAAGTGCAATGACTTTTTAGGGAATTACTTCCTATATCTTTCTTTTGTAATTAGCCTTTACTCACAATTTTGTAGGCAATGTGGGTCATAGTATGTAGATTATACTATATATTCTTTCTCTCTATATTTTTCTGAAGATATTTTTCAATATATATCATTTTTTAGAGAGTCAACCCATGTACAGATTGTACATTTTTTTTGGGTAATATGGGTCATAGTATGTAGATTATACTATATATTCTTTCTCTCTATATTTTTTTGAAGGTATTTTTCAATATATATCATTTGTTTAGAGAGTCAACCCATGTACAGATTGTACATTTTTTTTAGGATTTTGGTGAGTGGTTAATTTTGTGGCTTTTTTTTGTTTGATCTTGGTTTAGGTAACCCCATATATGTCTCTCTTTTATATGTCTCTTTTTTTTTGTAACAGTCATGCACGAATGAGATAAAAGCATATACTATTAATTTCTACTCAAATCATTTAATCTAAGCAAAAATAATAATAATAAATATATGATACTCTATTAAGATGAGAAAAAATTCATACATTCAATATTAATGCCTATAGAGATCATCTAAGAATTTGAAGAAATAAGAAATGTGTTTGGAGTAGAAAAAATATATATTTCACTCTCAATAAGGGAAATTAGGCTCAAATTATATCTCACAAAGGTAGTCTCCACTAAAACAAATTCATAAACACCGATTTTGGGTTTAATATAATTTCTACATCTTATCAAGAAATACTAGTTATGACAAAAATTAACTAATTATCAAAAATAATTACATAATATTTCATGATATGTTTTCAAAAATTAATCTAACAGTACAAAAGACTTAACTATTTACTTAATCTCTCAATTTTTTAAACATGTGAATTACTAAAATCCTACCAATATAGTTATAAATTAATTACATGATCAATTAAATCTAACCTAGCATGTATTCCTCTATCAAGTAAACTGTACTTCATATAGTAATTAATTTAATCACACTCTCATGCCAATTTAATTGCATACTACTCATTAAGTTTATTAATTATGGATCACATACATAAGTTCATATATCTCTGCCTAAAAACAATGCATGTTATTTAATCAAGACAAACAATTAAATAATTCTCTCAAATCTATTTCATTGCCTCTATAGATAAAGTATTGACTAACCAATTAATAGACTAAAAATTAGATTAAATAATACAATTAAATTAAAATTATAATTGGGGTAAAATATTAGATTATCACATGGTGAAAATTGGGTTCAAAATATCCCTAGATTATTAAATTAGCTAGACATAATTTTGTTCATAAAGTTCAAATTTTTCATATAGAAATACATAAAAATCGATAAAGAAAAAAAAGTAGAAGAATAAATACAATCAATATCTTGAGTTGTAGTGCTAATATCCTCTTGAATCTACATCAAAATTGTATCTCCTTTTGAATTTTTATTTTATTTTTCTCTCTTTTTAGCTCCAAAAGCTGACCAAAATTATACTAATGGTGGCTCATTAGGGTTTATGAGGTGATTAGGGGCTTAAGATCAAGGATTGAGATCAAAACAAGAAATATCAATAACGCCAACCAATCACAGCGCAACACATGGAACACATAATTCACTGGGTGAATCAGAGTGCTACATGATTCGTAGTAAAGGATAGCATGGCATATGGGTGGAACAGTTGGACAAGTAGAGTGGTAACACATGGCATAAAGTTTTAACTGCTCTCCAAACTTGGATTGAATACCGTGTAGACACGTGGCACATGAAAATATATGATTCATTGTACCTACTTGTATGACGTCCGTGTGGCTTGCTCACTCAGTTCCTATGCTTGCATGGCATGATACGTGGCAACTCCTGATTAATCTTGCATTAAAAGTTCATAAAAAATCCCAAAAAAATCCCAAAAATTATATTTTCCCCCCTTTCACTAAAAAGTTTATATTTCAATATTGCTAACCCAAAAATACTATTTATTGAATAAAATAAGTAAATATTAAGAAAAAAAGTGCGCTAATGACTATACTTTCATGGAGTCATCAAACAAGTGAACCTAACTATCCCTCATGGCCAACATCACTTATTATGGTGTGATTAGAAACCATTGATCAGTAATTAGAAGTGTAACTACTCTCAACCTCATGGGAGACATATTCAATTACAAATATCAAATTGTGTATAGGGGGACATATTGTCAAACAACATGCTCACACGAATAACAACTTGATAACTAACCACAAAATGACCTACTCTCAAATGTAAGCTCTCCAAAATAATTTTGAAAACATATATAAATCTTAGTGTTAATTTTGTAGAGTTTTGGCTCTTAAAGAATAGGTAAGAAACAAGAGAAATGGGGAGGATATTTGTAGAGCAGAGATTTCCACCTTACTAGCAGCCATCTCACCAAGTGTGGTGGAAAGGGTATTGGCAAGGTCCATGGGGATCTTGTTAGGGAGGTTCTAAAAAGTCACATTTTTTGTTTCAAAAATTCTTCAATACTATCCATAAATGCTTGCACTAGAAACAAAGTAAAAACGCAAGAGGTGATGTCAACTAAGCATGCGCACTACAAAAACCAACCCTATGGTGTGTGTAAACATACTTTCATACAAAGTGTATCTAACTATATGCATGTATGAAATACTGATATGAAGTAACCAACCTTACACAAAGGAAGAAAAATACACTTAGTAAAATAACAGACACTATGTTTTGTACATGAGAAGCCCACACAATGGAGTACAATAGGACTTAAATAGATGAACTTGTGCTTAAGCTTTAATTATAAATTGAGAAGAAATTGAAACATGAGAATTTTTTTTATATTTAAGTTTGTAGTTTTGTTGCTAGTATTTGATAAGAGTCAAATTATTGCATTTTTGTTATGATTTTAATGTTGATATTTGTGTGAAAATTGCGTTTATTTGATTATTTAATCCACAAATGTCATTTCACGGGTATTTCGTGTTTAAAATGCAATTTCAGGTAAAATCATAATTTTGGAGAAGTTTGGAACAAATTTCAATGAACCGGATTGAGTGCAAATAAAAAGAAAACAAAATTTCAAAATTTGGAATTTCGCCACCGGCGAAAACCTTACGAAGAAAATGTTAAAAATCATGCAGGGAGCACATATTTTGGCAAAGCAATCTTGCCGCCGGCCAAATAAATCTCGCCGCCGGCCAAGTCCATATCGCCGCCGGCCAAATCAATCTTGCTGCCGGCCAAGTTAATCTCGCCGTCGGCCACAATATTCTTACCGCCGGCGAGATTTAGCGGAACCGAAATCGTAAGTTTTCCAGAAATCTCGCCGCGGCGAGAATAACTTCGCCGCCGCCGAGTTTCGTTCGAAAACACATTTTTATGTTGTTTTGTTCCAAAATTTCCCCCTAAACCCTAGATCTATATATACATTATGATGGAGAAAGAGGGGGAAGGTAGAGAGGGGAATTCAAAGACATTTTTGGAGGAGAGAAAGAAATTTTGGAGAAACTTGAAGGATCTTCACCATTGATGCTACCAAGTCTTTATCTTCTAGAGTTTTTCATCTCTTCTCCTTAGTTTTTATATTCTGCAATTTATTCAGTTTTATTATTAATGGATTCAATTGAAATAATGGTTGTTCTTATTTCCGTTATGAACTAATTCGTTTTTGCTAAGGCTATGATGTAGTTAAATCAAGGAAATCTGATTTCTTTTGTTATGGTTATATGAATTCATTGTTTTCAAGTCGAGTATTTATTTCCATGCTTAATGCTTTTAAATTTCTGATCAAGATTTAGATGATTTTTTGCATTATATTGAGACCGAGAGGAGATGTGTAATGAATGCTTCTTGTGATAAATACCGTATGTTGAATGCGAGTTTGACACCTAATGCATGATGTATGTGGTTATTCCAGAAATTCCATAAATCGTAATGTGCTTATTTGTGATTAAATCTTCATAGAAATATAGTTGGTTTTCATAGATAAGTAATTCTAATATAACTTGAGAAAGAGTATTAGATAAGTTTGGGTTTTTCAACCATCACTTTTAGCTTTGATTCTCATATAACATGACTTGAAATCGGATTGAATTGATTTAGCGAAATCAAATGCCTTAGCGTTTTTAATCATTAGTGAACAACATTTAATTTTGTTATTTGCGTTTAGTTTTATGTTAATTTTCTTTTTAAACAATTTCAACAATTCAGTTTTCAAATAAAATTAGGGTTAGTCAATTTCGGTACTTAGTAACGCCATTCCTTGTGGATTCGATATCCGTACTTTTGTACACTTTATTACTTGAACGATTCATACACTTGCGAAAATAAGCATTAAGTTTTTGGCGCCGTTGCCGGGGAATGGTTTGATTTTATTAATATCGATACTACCTAATCTTAGTTTTAATTTGAAGTTAATTTGCTTTATCTTTCTTTCATTTTTAATTTTGTTTATTTTGCTGTTTTATTTTATAAATATAAAAAAGGGTAACTTTGTGTTGTTTTTGTTAGTTGATTTTCTGGTTGTAGGATTTTTGTATGAGACGTACAAGAAGCCTTAACCTTCTTCCATTTGATCCGGAGATTGATAGAATATATAGGCCTCTAAACCGAGAGAGAAGACGTTCAACTTCAGCTCCTAATAGACAAATAGCCATGGATCCACCATTTGTTGAGGGAGGTGGAAATCGTAGAGCTTTGAGGGATTATGCTGCACCTAATGTTGCTGGAACTATTTCGGGTATAAGGAGGCCAACTATTCAAGCCAATAACTTTGAGATAAAACCATCCTTTATCCAAATGGTTCAATCAAATCAGTTTGGGGGAATGTCAAAAGATGATCCAAATGCACATATTTCTTAATTTCTGGAGGTGTGTGATCTTTACAAGATAAATGGTGTGTCCGAAGATGCTGTAAGATTGAGGGTTTTTCCTTTTTCACTTCGGGATAAAGCCAAGGAGTGGCTAAACTCATTACCACTAGGATCAATTACAACATGGAATGAATTGGTTCAAAAATTCTTATCCAAGTTCTTTCCTCCTGCTAAGACGGCAAAATTGAGGAATGAAATCACATTTTTACACAATATGACCAAGAATCATTGTATGAAGCTTGGGAAAGATTCAAAGAAATGTTGAGGAAATGCCCACATCATGGTATACCAATTTGGCTACAAGTCTCTACATTTTATAATGGGTTGGTTTCAAATTATCGGGCAATGATTGATGCTGCAGCTGGAGGGTCTTTAATGGGAAAAACACCGGAGGATGCTCATGAGTTGTTTGAGGTTATGGCAGAAAACAACAATCAGTGGCATTCAGAGCGGGTAATTGCAAAAAGACCAGCAGTAGTGCATGAAATTGATTCAGTGAATGCTTTGTCGGCTCAAGTTGCTGTTCTTTCAAGAAAGATGGATTCTTTGTCATCCAAACTCGAATCCAAACCAACTGCACAATGTGATTTATGTGGTGGAAATCATGCTAGCATCGAGTGCCAAGTTGGAAATCCATTTATTTCACCAAATGCTGAGCAAGCAAATTATGTTTCAAATTTCCAAAAACCTCAACATAACCCATACTCGAACACCTACAATCCAGGTTGGAGAAATCATCCAAATTTGTCATGGGGAAATAACCAAGGGGGATTCAAACCGTCATCATCTTCCTATCAACCCCAAGAAAAAAAACAAACAAATTTGGAAGAAATTTTGGGAAAGTTCATTGAGGAGTCAAGAACAAATTTCAGAAATCAAGAGGCAATTAACAAGGATATATAAAACCAACTGGGGCAACTTTCAAAGCAGATTGCAGAAAGGTCTCAAGGATCGTTGCCTAGTGACACAATAAATCCCAAGGAGTATGCAAAGGCTATCACATTAAGAAGCGGTAGAGAACTTGAGAATCAGAGGAAATCGGAGAAAAAGATGGAAGAATCTAAAGAAAATCCATCAACATCCCAAGATGTTCAACCTTCCCCAAATGCGAAATATGAGCCTCCTATCCCATATCCTCAAAGATTGAATAAGAAAAAGCTTGATAATCAATTTGATAAATTTCTAGAAATTTTTAAGAAATTGCATATTAATATTCCTTTCGTAGAGATGTTGGAACAAATGCCCAAGTATGCAAAATTCATGAAGGAAATTCTATCAAAGAAGAGGAGGTTGGGAGATATGAAACTGTCATGCTAAATGAGGAGTGCAGTGTAGTTCTTCAAAGAAAACTGCCACAAAAATTGAAAGACCCAGGGAGTTTTACTATACCTTGTACTATAGGAAGTTGCAATTTTGATAAAGTCCTATGTGATTTAGGAGCAAGCATTAATTTGATGCCACTTTCTATTTTTAGGAAACTAGGCCTGGGAGAAGTGAAGCCCACTTCAATCTCTCTACAATTAGCAGATCGATCGGTGAAATATCCTCGAGGGGTAATTGAGGATGTTTTAATTAAAGTTGACAAATTTATTTTCCCTGTAGATTTCGTGGTGCTTGACATGGAGGAAGATAGAGAGGTACCGTTGATATTGGGGAGACCATTCCTTGCAACTGGAAGAACATTGATCGATGTTCAGCAGGGAAAGCTCATTCTACGGGTGCAAGATGAACAAGTGACCTTTGATGTTTTTGAAGCAATGAAATTTCCAAGTGAGGTACATTCGTGTTTTCAAATTAACACTCTTGATAGGTTAATCTCAGAAACTTTTGAGAAGAGAACTCCATTGCTACCACTAGAAGCTTGCCTTGTGAAATATGCAACAATTGAGGAGGATGATGAGGGAGTGAGACAATGTTCCAAATTACTGGCAGCACTTGATGAATATTTGTCCAGTGATGGAACATTCAAGGAGTTGGGAACAAATGAAACTCGAACCTCATTAGTAAAGAAGGAAGCCAACAAGATTGAGCTAAAGCCACTGCCATCCCATCTAAGGTATGACTATCTTGAAGACTCTGAATCTTTTCCTGTTATTATTAGCAATTCCTTGAATGATGAAGAGGAAAACAAGCTATTAGGAGTTCTTCGGACTCACAAAACGGCAATTGGATGGACAATGGCGGACATCAAAGGGATTAGCAACTCTGTGTGCATGCATAAAATCTTGATGAATGAGGATTACAAGCCCACAATTTAGCCACAAAGGCGTTTGAACCCAACAATGCAAGAAGTGGTCAAGGCTGAGGTGATTAAGCTTTTGGATGTCGGGGTAATCTATCCGATTTCAGATAGTGCTTGGGTAAGCCCAATTCATTGTGTACCAAAGAAAGGAGGAATCACAGTTGTAGAAAATGAAAACAATGAGCTTATTCCAACAAGAACAGTGACTGGGTGGAGAGTGTTTATTGATTATCGAAAGTTGAACGACGTTACCCGAAAAGATCATTTTCCTTTCCCATTTATTGATCAGATGTTGGAAAGATTGGCTGGACATGCTTATTATTGCTTTCTTGATGGATATTCGGGGTACAACCAAATTGCAATTGCACCAGAGGATCAAGAGAAGACAACATTTACATGCCCTTATGGTACTTTTGCATACAGAAGGATGCCGTTCGGTTTATGTAATGCACCTGCAACTTTCCAAAGATGCATGATAGCAATTTTCTCTGATATGGTCGAAAAGTTTATTGAGGTTTTTATGGATGATTTTTCTGTTTTTGGCCATTCTTTTGATAATTGCTTGCATAATCTCTCTTTAGTCCTGCAGCGTTGTAAAAACACAAATTTAGTGCTAAATTGGGAGAAATGTCACTTCATGGTTCAAGAAGGAATTGTTCTTGGCCATCGGATTTCAACAAAGGGAATAGAAGTGGACCGTGCAAAGGTGGAAGTGATCGAAAAATTACCACCTCTAACAACTGTAAAGGGTGTTAGAAGTTTCTTGGGACATGCTGGGTTTTATAGAAGATTTATTAAAGATTTTTCTAAAATAACAAAACCTCTTTGCAGTTTGTTAGTTAAAAATGCACAATTTGATTTTTCTCCTGATTGTTTGCAAGCTTTTAACCTTTTGAAGGAGAAGCTCACTTCAAATTTCCTATAATTTGTGCACCGGATTGGAGTCTTCCATTTGAGGTAATGTGTGATGCTAGTGACTATGCTATAGGTGCTGTTTTGGGCCAAAGGAAGAATAAGTTGCTGCATGTGATTTATTATGCAAGCAGGACATTGACAGATGCACAACTTAATTATGCAACAACTGAGAAAGAGCTTTTGGCGATGAGTGTTTGCATTTGATAAGTTTAGATCTTATTTAATTGGGTCTAAAATTATTGTTTATACTGATCATTCTGCTCTTAAGTATTTGCTAGCCAAGAAAGATGCCAAACCGCGATTACTAAGATGGATTCTTCTCTTGCAAGAATTTGACTTAGAAATCCGGGACAAAAAAGGGACCGAAAATTTGGTTGCTGATCATTTGTCCAGGTTGGAAGAAGATTACATTGAGGTTGAAGACCAAATTAATGAAACATTTCCAGATGAGCAATTGCTTGCTATCCGAACGGCTCCATGGTTTGCTGATTATGCAAATTATTTGGTCAAGAAAATTTTACCTCCTGACATGTCTTATCAACAAAAAAAGAAATTCTTTTCTGATCTGAAACATTATTTTGGGGATGAACCTTACTTGTATAAACATTGTGCAGATCAAATTATTAGAAGATGTGTGTGATAACTGTATTTTATATAGTTATTTTCACCTATTTTATTAATTATAATTGCTATGTTCTTGATGTTTTTAGTTAATTTTCAATTAATAAATTAGTATTTACTGTTTTTTATATATTTTAAATAAAATTAAGTAATTTGTATCGAAAACGTACTTAAATACAAATTTGTACCCAAAAATATAATTTCAAATAAAAGAGTGATTAATTGCAATTTATAAAAGTTTAAAATATAATTTAAATTAAAGTCGGGCTTAATTTCAATTATTAAAAGTTTAAAATTTAATTTAAATTTCCAAAAGGGCTGTATTGCAATTAAAAAAGTTGAAAATGTAATTTGAAATATATTTGTGGGTCAAAATATAATTAAGAAAATTGAATTTTCTGCACAGGAAAAGAATCACACTCGCATAAATCACGACGTCCATCACGCGCCGTTCGATCATCAATTAAACGGTCCAGATTCGGCGAGTACAACCAGACGAGGAAAAATCGCGTGTAGAATCTTCGCGCGGCTCGGCGTGCCAGTGGGTCCCACGTGTCGCGCGGGCGGCCGAGTGGGCCCCACATGTCGGCCGCGCAGATTCCCCGAGGTGATTGGCCGACCGTTGGATCGGATCAACGGTCCCAGTTGAAGCGCGTCCATCCAAGCTGTCGCGCACCGAGCCGCTCGTGTAAAAATCCTGTGTGACGCGGTCCATCCAAGTGGCGTGCACCCTCACTCTTCAAATGGTAAATGACCAGCCACGTGTCTCAGAAATATTCCAGCGAATAAAATGATGACACGTGGCATGTATTTGGTGAAATAAAAAACGCAGAATCAGCGCCCACTTCCAGCCGTTAACCACTTGCAAATCCGAAGAAATCCTGTGCGATGCGTTCTTCATGCGCCCGGCTTACCGCCCAATGAAAAGCTGCCACGTGGCACTACAGTTCTCTCAGCGAATCACATAGTGACACGTGGCATGCGGAAAAAGAAAAAAAATTCAAAAAATTTGCAGAGTGTGTTTACGCGTGCTACTCCCTTGTTCCCCACTGATGATAAAAAAATAAAAAAAATAAATAATAAAAAAAAAATAAAAAGAAAAATAGGGGATATATGTTTATGGGAGGATACGCGTAAAGGAATTTTTTTGTTTCCTCTCTTTTTTTTTAGTTAGTTTTCCAGTTCGAGCATTTTTCTTTCTTCTTTTTCTCTCGAAATTTTGGGAGAAAACTAGCAGTTCTTGCAAGTTTTTCTTCCTTGTAACATTTTAATTTTTCTGTTTTTCTTGTTTGCGTGTTACACAAACACGCAGAGTATTGATTTAACATTTTATGTTGTATTTTCTTAGGGAAATTACAGAGAAAGAAGACAACAAAGAAGAAGAAAAGGGATGAAATTTATTTTTCATTGAGGAATCGTGAAAGAGTTTTTTTTCTTATCTATTTTCTTTTAATTTTCTTTCTCTGCAATGTTTTATTTTTGTTGTGTTGTAATTTTAAATTCTGCTATGAACTAATACATTTGTTCTAGGATTGCAGTGTAGCGTAAATTATGAAATTTGAATTAAATATTTTTGAATGATTTATGGGACTATTTTAAGTTGTTTATTTTATCTGTGTTTAATGCTTTTAATTATCGGAAGATTAATTAACTGATATGTGACATTTAAATGAACTTGAAAAAGGCATTTTTGTGTGCTGCTCGTGATGAAATAACGTATATACATAAGAGATAGAAATATACTTTTATTGTATGTGTAACTGTTAGAGAACTCAGAACTTAATAAATCTGGTTGAATTTAATTCGCATAGGAATATAGTGAATCATTTTAACTAGATGTTTCTGTATGGAGCTCGGAAGAGATATATGGATAAATTAGGAGTTCTTGGTTAACAACTTAAAACACGATAACATAAATCAAGATAAAATATAATGATTCAAGTGGATTAATTTGGTGAAACTGCAATCCTAGAATTTTCTTGCAATCTGTTATAAAAGTTAGTTAGTCAAACTGTAACAATTATCGACTGTTTGGATAAAATTAGGTTGAAATAATTTTAATAATTAACGAATACTAGTAATAAATCTCTGTGGGAACGATCTTTACTTACAAATATTATTACTTGTGACCGTGTATACTTGCACGAGTTCGTGTGTTGAAAAACACGCAACAGTGTGCCGGAGGAAGAAATGGAAAGTATTCTTCGTCATTGCCATTCGAAGGAAGTTGGGGGACATTTTGGTGGAACAAAAACTGCAGCAAAAATTTTGCAATCTGGATTTTATTGGCTTTCATTGTTTAAATATGCTTTCAAGTTTGTTTCAATGTGTGATGATTGCCAAAGGAGCGGAAATATTTCACGGAGACATGAAATGCCCTTAAATAACATTTTAATAATTGATTTATTTGATGTTTGGGGTATTGATTTTATGGGGCCTTTTCCTTCATCTCATTCTAATAAATACATTCTTGTTGGTGTAGATTATGTCTCTAAATGGGTGGAAGCAGTTTCCTTGCCTACCAATGATGCTAGGGTTGTGATAAATTTTCTCAAGAAGAACATATTTTCCAGATTTGGCACACCTAGAGCAATTATAAGTGATGGAGGTAAGCATTTCTGCAATAACCAATTTGTGGCTTTGTTGCAAAAACATGGAGTAACACACCGAATAGCTACACCTTACCATCCTCAAACTAGTGGACAAGTTGAAGTGTCAAACCGAGAGTTGAAGAGGATCCTTGAAAAGACCGTAAATAACTCACGCAAGGATTGGTCAAGGAAACTAGATGATGCACTTTGGGCCTATAGGACAGCTTTCAAGACACCTATCGGCATGTCTCCATACCGATTGGTGTATGGAAAAGCTTGTCACCTTCCAGTTGAATTGGAACATCGGGCATATTGGGCAATTAAAATTCTGAATTTTGATCTTAAGGTAGCAGGTGAGAAGAGGGTGTTGCAATTAAATGAGATGGATGAAATAAGGAATGATGCTTATGAGAATGCCCGAATATACAAGGGCAAGACGAAGGTTTGGCATGATAAGCACATCTTGAGGCGAAACTTAGAGGCGGGATAGAAAGTGTTGCTTTATAATTCCCGTCTCAGACTTTTTCCAGGAAAGTTAAGATCTCGTTGGTCAGGGCCTTTTCTAGTAACCAAGGTGTTTCCTTATGGAGCAGTCGAGATCAGTCATGAAATAAAAGGAACTTTCAAGGTGAATGGACAACGGTTGAAGCCATATTTTGACGGAGAGTTCAACAAGCAGAAAGACTCTCTAGAGTTACAAAAACCGTAGTAAAGAATGACAGAAAGTCTAGCTAATGACTATAACTTAAATCGCTTAATGGGAGGTAACCCATCAGGTAAAAAAAAAAAAAATTTAAGTTCGCCGCCGGCGATAATCGATTTAAATAGATTTGGCCGCGGCTAGGTTAGTTTTCACGCGATTGTTTTTTCCTTTTCTCTCGTCTCTCCATTTTCTCTCATCCCACCTCCAAATCTTTATCACTATTCATCATCAAAACACCAAATCCATCACCATATACTTGTTCCCATCGAGATTTGACACAAGCTCATCCATCTTAGCCGCGGTTTTGGAGCGTTTTTGAGCAGATTTTGAAGCTGTTTTCGGAGCAAATTTTTGGAGCAGAGTTTTTGTTGGGCGTCTTGGATTTTGATTTTCCCTCTAAAAAGTGAGTAATTGTGGTACAAAGATTTGTTTATTTGCATTTCTGTTAGATTGCAAGGGATTGTTGGAGAATAAATTGAATTAGGGATGAGAAATTACAAGCTAGGGTTTTGAATTTGAATATGATTTGGCAATTTAGGGCTTTTTGAAATTGAGGATATTTTGATTAAATTGCTGCATTTCTTGCATTAATTTCTGATATATAGAGGCATTGTGATATTGAGAATTGTCTGGATTGTCTAGATTGTCTAGATTGAAGTATATTGTGAAAATGCCTAAAAAAACCAAAGCCCAGAAGACTCGTTCTTCTTCCTTTGATAGGAGTTTGTTTATATCCGAGGACGCTGCCAAGCATTTTGAGGAAAATTTTGTTAAGAGGGCAATCATACCTCAGAGATGGTTTTTGATTGATCAGACTCCTTGTTGGAGTAATTATGTCCCACATCTTCAGGCTAGGAAGTGGGAGATTTTCTGTCATCCTATTATCGGGGGTTGCTTATCTTTGGTAAGGGAATTCTGTGCTAATGCTCAAGAGCGGGTGGATTATAAAGTATTTGTGCGTAGACAGTGGGTACTTTTCACCAAAGAAGTGATTAACAATTATTACGGTTTGCCAACAATGGGGGATGAGGAGGATTTTCTCTGATTGCTTTTAGATATTGACATGGCGACAGTTAGTGCTGCGGTTTGTAAGCCAGGCACAATATGGAAGATGTCCGGTGATGTGTTTAAACATTTCCCCCGAAGTGCTTTATTGGACGTGGTACGGCCATGGTATGCTTTCATTTGTGCTAATTTATTGCCTACAACACACCTTAGTGATGTCACTAGAGAGCGGGCCATCCTACTTTATGCCATTGTGTCTAGGGCCTCTATTGATGTTGGCAGGGTTATCTTTGATTATATCATGCAGAGTGCGAGGGCCGCATCTGGAGGCATTGGATTCCCATCTTTAATTTATGCTATCTGTGCAAGCTAAGGAGTAACTTGGGATAAAAATGAGGAAATTGGTGGTGTGATAAAGCCCATTGATGGGCCAAAGCTTGCTGAGTTTTTGGGAATAGCATCACCTCCCAAGAAACGCACTCATTCTACTATTGGGGCCAGTGCGAGTTCCTCCCAGCCGAGGGTTGAGACTGTTGATCACCGTTTGGACAAGATTAAGCGTGTTGTGGAGTACCAGGGAGAGCATATTGCTTATCAGAGTCAGTTACTCATACAACAGCGGAATTTCCAAACCAAAAGTACACAATTCCTTCATGATTACCTTCAACGGATGTCTATACAGTCTGGGCATGATATGAGTGGTTATCCCACGATGTCGATTTTCCCATCCTATGCCCGATGCACCTGTTTACATTGGGACTGATGATGATGATGATGAGGAGGAGGAGTGATGTGTTATTTTGCTTTCAGTTGTTTTCAGTACTTCTTGTTATTTATTTTCGTATTTTCTATTTAGTTTCTGATATTTAGCTTGTGGACTTTTATTGAGTGTTTTATTTTGTGTCATTATTATTATTATTATTTTTATTTATTTATTTTTATTTTTATTTTTTTTCTTTCTTCTCGTTTTATCTCTTGATGATTTAACAAATTATTGTCATTGTAATGGTGCACCTAGCTCTTTTTCTTTTTATGATATCGATGGCCATTTGAAGTTTCTCTTTCTTACATTGAGGACAATGTAAAGTTTTGGTTGGGGGTGCGGTAAACGGTAAATCTTTTCTCCCCTTCATTTTTAGTAGTTTTATTTGTGTGTTTAGTTGTGTTTAATTTTGATTTTCCATTTATTTTTCTACATTTTGATTTAATTTTTTTTATTTCTTTATTGTCTTATTTTGATTTTGATTTTTTATTTTAATTTGCACGTTGATGATAATAATGTGATTGTGATAACAAGTAGCTGTTAGAAGACATTAAATTTTGCTTCGGTTTAAAGAGAATTTCAAATGTTGATTTTACCTAGTTGGCGACTCTTTTGATATGTGGTATGATTTGGTTGATTAGTCTAAATGCTTAGAGAAGTCTTATGTGCGAATTTTTCATGGACATTTTTGTGATCTCAACAAACTCTAGAACTCATTTGAAAACCTCTTGAGGCGAAATAATTTGGAATTGCACTATTTAGGATATGATGTAGGCCATTTTTGGATCGATTGTGCCATTTTAAGCCTACCTTGTTATCCTTATATCACTAGTAACCTCTCTTGAGCCTATTTAAATATATTGTTAGCCTTACTTTTCTTTCTTTTTGCCTTATATAACCTACCTTCTATTGAGCCGAATATATATATATATATATATTTCCTACCTTATTTGTTAAGAGTACTTAATTTTGAACACAAACTTTTCAAGAGGAATTAGAGAAATCTTCCACATATATTGGAAGAAATTGGTTGGAGGTTATGTCTTTTCAAGAGCAATTGGAGTAAGGATGCAAAAAAAAAAAAGAAAAAAAAAAGAGAAAAAGAAAAAGAAGAAGAAGAAAGCCTTCACATTCTAGTAAATAAAAGAGTGTTAGTGATGGATGTATTGAGGTGAAAGATTGAGGAAAAACTTTGTTTATCTGTGGAAAAATGGGTTATGATCGGAAGAAACAATTTGGTTTAATGGTGTTACTCTTTTACTTAATTGGTTGTGTTTAATCTAATAAGTGCCCTTATTTGTATTTTGACAATTCCAGTTCTTTCTTAACCAAATACCTAAGCCTAACATTACAAGCCTCGTAAAGTCCTATTGATCCAAAATGGTGTATTTTTCTTCATTAGTGGAGAGAGGTTTGAAAAGTGAGCCTATGGAGTTTGAGATTTCACCTTTTTGTTTGTGGATGTTGTGCATAATATTATCTGGGCATTATGGCTATTGGTTTGTGGTTTGATGGATGTTTAAGAGTCAATAACAAAAGTGAAATTGGTATTTGAGATTTCTTAAAGCTTAGGTGACATTTAATTATTCTATATGTTGGGTGTTATTTACAATTTTTGAGACATTTGTGCAACTTATTTGTTATGTGATTTTATTGTTTTAAGTTAGGATAGTTATAGGTAAGATGTTTGTGGGTATCATCATTGGAAGCCCTCATGAGACTACAACTCGTCCTACTAGGGCCACCTAGGGGTTTAAAGGCTTATTGCATACGCTTAATGTAATGTTGTAAATAGAATAAATTTCCTTTGAATTTTTCTTTTAATGTCTCCTTTGAAATTATTCATAGATCGCTTTTCTTGCTAGAGACTAGCAAGAAGCTAGTTGGGGGTTGTTGATAAGAGTCAAATTATTGCATTTTTGTTATGATTTTAATGTTGATATTTGTGTGAAAATTGCGTTTATTTGATTATTTAATCCACAAATGTCATTTCACGAGTATTTCGTGTTTAAAGTACAATTTCAGGTAAAATCATAATTTTGGAGAAGTTTGGGACAAATTTCAATGAACCGGATTAAGTGCAAATAAAAAGAAAAAAAATTTCAAAATTTGGAATTTCGCCGCCGGCGAGAATATTCTCGCCACCGGCGAAATCCTTACGGAGAAAATGTTGAAAATCATGCAGGGAGCACGGATTTTGGCAAAGCAATCTCGCCGCTGGCCAAATAAATCTCGCCGCCGGCCAAGTCCATATCGTGAGGGCTTAAAAACTAAGAAATAAGAGAAAGAAAGAGAAGAGAAGATATGTTTTGAGGTGTGGTTAGAAGTGAAGAGAATGGGGGTATTTATAGGTGAGGATGGAGAGAAAAAGTGGGTGAAAAAATGTTAAAAAATGGTGGAAACGCGGAGTGGTGATTGCTGACATCATTGATGATGTCAGCATGACGTGGGGGGTGGCTACGCGTGAAAATGGGGCGAGATAGTAGCAGCGCGCGTGGACAGCAGCAGGGGCACGCGCGGGATTGGAGCATGGTGCGTGCGAAACTGGGCGCTGGCGTGCACGTGATTGGGCGTGCTGCGTGCGGCGGGCACGCGGGCTGGGCGGCTCGGCGGCACGTTTTTCTCCTTTTTGACATTTTTGACCTTTTTGACCCATTTTGTCCAATTTTTGCATATTTGTTGACCTTTCCTCATTTATTTATTAATATATTTGTGATGTATTGCTTCCAGTATTCCTCTTTGAGTCTTTAAGTTACGTTTTTAAGCGAATATACCTGAAAAACAATAAAAATACCCGTGATTCCGAAAAAGACAAATTTATATAAATATATGATAAAACATATAAATATATATTTTTAATCAATTAATGTGTATAAAATCATGGTAATTTTAGTATTTTTTTAGCACTTATCAAGTGCTCTCAGGCATAAATCTTTAAGTATTATGAATTTAAATCTAAAAATACCTGAAACATAATAGAAAATACCTATACTTTTGAACACATATATTTGCTTTAGTTAATGATAAAATCATATATATGCAAGTAAATTTATAACATTTAAGTACAAATAAATCACAAAATATAAGTGCTTTTCAAGCACTCATCACACGTCACAAGAGGATTTGGTACTATTAAGGATCTCAATGAGCTTTTGCATATTAAGCTAGTTCATCTTGACATTTCACTAGATTTTCTCCTAAAATTCAGATAAGGTCTTCCTTTTTATGGAAGATTCTAAAAACAATAGCAGATGTTGAGATTCTGAAGCTTTTCATGGAGCTATCCAAGTTCCACATTCTTTTGAGAGATGATATAAGCTAAATGATCTTTTTTGATCTCCATCACAATTACTCTTTTTTCAAGTGAGTAATTTGATCCTCTTGATCAATAGAAGGATTAGAACTGGTGGTCTTATGAGTCACTTTTCTAGAATCACAATTCTTTAGCTCTTCCTCCAAATGCCTCATTCAGGAGAGATTGGAGCTAAACTTCACATGTAAATTAAAGTGTATTTTCTTAATAACCTCATGCCTTTTTGTGAGATCACTCAGATTGCAGCTAGTAGATGACTTCTTTTCCTTAAGAGTGGCCTTTAGCACCCTTAACTATTTGTCTTGTTCCCTAATACTCTCTAAGGCTTACTGATGAGGGCTCTAAAGCACTTAATATATTGTGATTTTATGAATGTTAAATGTTTAAATAGATTTATATTTGCTTAGTTTTACTATCATTTAAAATAAATCTATCTTTTTAAAACTACATGTATGTTTTTTTGTTTTTCCAGTATTTTAAGTTCAAAAAGATAAAATTGATCAAACACTTGAAAAATATATTTGAAATCACTCCATTATAGCTTTAAAAGCTTTAAATATAGCATATGTAAAGCATTACATGTGTTCCAAAAAGGATATACAAAAAATTGGTTTAAATTGATTAGAATAACATGGGCCAGCATTGAATTTTTGTGTGTCGTAGTGCGAGACAAAAGGATTGAGAATCACATGTCCCAAAATGTATATGGGTTGTAGCGTGGAAATGTTGTTTGCCATAGAGAGAGTGTAGTGGATCGAGCTCCAAAATGTGTACAACCTATGTATGTCACGACATGAAAGAATTGTGTGCCATAGTGCCAATCATTTGATAAATATTTTTCTCCTTTATACACCTACAAATAGGACCTTAATTCTATTGTTAATATATCCCCTCCCATAGCATCATTCTTAAGCTGATTTCTTAGATTTTCTTTTAGTAGTTTCAAGTTCTTCTTTCATTTGATAGTTGAACAATTTTAGTTTAGGTAGTAATTCTAGTTTCAATTCAATAAAAAGTGTTGCTAATTTTGTTTGGATGTTTTCCAGAATAGATATGATACTAAGATTCTATTGAGATATATTTAAATATATTATTTTCATATTATCTTTATATATTGTTTTACATGCTATATTTAAGTTATTGATCATTTATGAAAATATGCATGTTTGGCTATAAATAATATAGCATCCCTACCTATGTGGTAATGTCCTCGGGCTACTTATGGCAACTACTAGGGAGCAAAAAAATCAACTAAGTAATAACAATAGATACAATACTGACAAAAGTAAAACCACCATTACTTATATCAGTCAGGAACTCTATCCTAACTACCTATTGCTACCTTCTCTTGTTGCCTTCATAATGACTTAGCTCGACACATGTACCCATATTTTCTCCAAAGAAAACACCACTCGATATGGTATGATTAGTAACCATAGTTCGATAATGTGAAGTGAACAAGAAAATGTGAGGATCACCCTTAATTATGAACAACCAATATCCATCACGAGAATCACTTTCAACCATGAACCATAAATCTCTACGTGTGAGACACAGTCAACCATGTATAGTACAAAGCTAATGATTTAAGAAAAACAACTAGCCAATATAGCTCATAGCTACACAGGCTTCTGACAAATAAAAAGTTGCCTCCTTACAACTACTAGCTGACACGACTCATAGCAATACAAGCTCCTTACATAACTCTCACATGCAAACATCGCCTCGAGTACTCATAACTAAAATACACGATTTCACTCACACAGTCATGAATCATTAATACCAAATCCATCATATCAATTAGATCGCATACTACTTGTTAAGTTTATCAATTATAGATTATATACATAAGAATCATACAACTCCACCTAGAAACTATGCAAGTTGTTTAATCAAGAAAAACAATTAAATAATTCTCTTAAGTCTATTTAATTTCTTTTATAGATCATTTTCTAGACATAGATATATTCTTAAAGCTCAGATTTTTCATAAAGAAAGACAATATAATTGATATAGAAAGAAGAAGAATAAAAGATACATTTAATCTCTTGATTTATAGCACTAATCTTCTCTCTAATCCTTCACCAAGTTGTGTCTCCTTTAATCTCCTCTTCAAATTTTTCTCTTCCTTTTTCTTCTTGGTAGTTGCTAAAGGTATGATTCTTAATTGTGTGTTGTTTATGACATCCCTATGGTGCCTTAAATAGACAAAAACTGATCATCAATAGATTAGGCTTCATATTACTTTAATCCAATGGATGAGATTGAAAGTTAGAATTCAAATGAAGCTCGATGCATTTTAATCCTCATCGATTGATCAATCGAGTAATGACTGCTCGATTGATCCAATATTTTTGATCGACCCAGTTATAAAAATTTCATCAATCTAGTTCCTATACAATTGATCGACCCTATAATTCTATATTTGTCCTCATTTTTGCCTATTTTTAATCAATTTTATATCATTTCACCCACATTTCCATATTAAACACAAATTAAGCTTATTCATGATATTTAAACACAAACAAGACAAAATTTGGTTTAGAAGTGGCTAAATAACTATACTTTCATAGAGTTATCACACCCCTAAACATAACTCTTTGATTTTCCTCAAGCAAAGAAAAGTCTAACTAGCTAAAATAATATGAGCATCACATTCATAAAGATATATCTATTACATATATCTCTAGTGAAAACTATCCCCATAAAAAATATGACAATTCTATGATAAAGAAGTGAAAATATCCATCAATCAATGTTTCATTAACATAAGTATATGTAAGGTTTTTGACAAATTTATTCATATGTGTGTTGCACATGATGTCTTCCAATGCACTCGTGAAATCAACTTGTATGAGCATACTAATAAACTAATCTTTGAACAAGTTTCATAAATCTATTTTCGTATTCCTCTCCAATAATGTAAAAATGCATTTAGCTAATGATTAATGGACCTTTACATGCTTATGGTGTAAGGTTTAGGTGGGGTATATAAATGGATATATTTAGGTTTTTTTCACAGCTTAGCTCTCCTTTTATTCATCACGCAACATCTAACTTCAATTGAGCTTTGTTTTGATATTTTTGTGTGCCCTATCTTACCATTCTTTTCATTCTTCTATTCCACATCTCTTCTTCTCTTTCTTTTCTTCCTTTTTTTGGTGAAAATTTTCTTTAGCCTCACAACACTCCTAAGCTTGTTTTTAATTTTATTCTTTTATTTTTTTTGTTTGGAGGAATAATTATGTTAAGAGGTTTTTTTTATAGAAATGAAGAAGTAGGGTGAATTACATTTCATAACACCCCAAACTTTTTCTCATAAATTTTTTAGCCTCACAACATCTTCCAAAATTATTTTTAATTTTATTCTTTTTGTTTTTTGTATAGTAGGATAATTGTGTTATGGGTGTTTTTTTAATAGATGTGAAGAAGTAGGGTGCATTACATTTCACCTCGCTCTATAGCATAGAACATGATTGCATTTTTCATGCAAGTCAAAGGAGTAATGATAACGGAAATGCTTACTGGTTAGGCTAAAAATGTGGCTTAAAGATATGAATGATTCTTAGTAAGGCTCAAAAGGGTGACTAAGGATATAAACAATAGTTAGCGTGAAAGGCTCAATCGATCCAATATACACCTAAATCATTTCTCAACCCAAATATTATTTAGGATTTCACCTCAAGAGATGATCAAATAGATTCTAAAACATGGTAAATCTCATCAACTACCATTACTCATATCCAATTTTCTCTCAATAAGAACACTAAAATCAATCATGAACATGTCCATAAAAATCTAAATCAATTTAATCAAAAATAACAAGCATATCACATGATTGATGTAAGTATCTTAACGAGTATGTTATGTTCCTTATCCTAATCTTGACAACCAATTCTATCATTGGGTTCATATATTTCATATCAAATATACATGCATTTGGTTTCTATGTATTCATCAATTTTTACCCAAATTATGATAAAAAAAACATCCTAAAAAAATTAAAAATGCATACTAAACACTAAAGCAGAGAACGAAGTTCCCTTCTCCACACTTAAATTGCACATTGACCTCAATGTGCACATACATATGAATATGAAAAATAGTAAAGGGAAGGAAAATTCCCTTAGCCTTGGCACACAACATCTATTATAGAAACTGCTCAATCTTTGATGTGCCATTGCCCTCCATATTTATTCACTTTTAAAATAGAAAACATATAAGTAAAATAAAGTTGGGCTACCTTCCAACATGAACCACATTTAACTCTTTGGCTAGACATTAATACCAGCTGCTAAGGTGCATCAACCAAGGTCATCACAACCTTTTCATTTGGCAGTCGATCTTCATGATATTACTTTACCCTATGACCATTAACCATGAACCACTTTTTTTTTTCAATTCAATGGATCCATGGTTTGTTACATTAGCGATGGTGAATAGACCTTACCATCTACTTTTGAGTTTACCTAGAAATAGGTTAAGTCTTGAGTTGTTCAATAAAAATTTCTATCCCAATTCAATAGCATGGTGCATAATTTTTTTTCATGCCATATATTTTTATTTTCTTTTTGTGTAGCTTGGCATTCTTATAAACACTCCATCATAACTGATCCAATTTATTTATTTGTAGCATCCTTTTTACGTCTCTATTGAACAATTTTACTTGCACACTTGATTGAGGATGGTAGGGAGAATTTTTGAGTTCTAACTTTGGTGGATCCTTAATGGATGGTTTGAATTTAGTACCTATCTTATGACACTCCACAACAACATTAGATAAACATATAAGAGGAGTAGCTTCAAAATATTTTACATAATCAACAACATCAACTCACATCACATATTCCATAGTTTGATAATTAAAATAAGTTGAATTGTTTTCTAATAAATTTATTTCATTGTTCATAACATCATATATCAAGGTCTTGAATGCGAGTGACTCAATCGATTTATTTAAATTATCATCATGAGTGTGTGTGCCTAATTGATTGTCATGGTGTTCATCAATATATGTGTTCACAAATTTAACAAGCACATATTCTAAAGCATCATTAGGGTACATGTTACGAAGTACATCATTGGCTCGTTCATCAATAACATCTATTTTAAAGCAATCACTAGTATTAATAGTATTAGGAAATTTAATTGCTTTATAAACCGTAAATGTTACCTATTCACCTTGCATTCTAATTGTAAGATCACCTTTTTGTACATCAAGGAGTGTGCTTTCGGTATGTCTAGTACAATAAAATTTGTCAAAATGATGAACTTTTTTACATTTACTAACATATCTTCTACCATAACCCAAATCGCTTGATTGACCTATCTACCATTTGCAATGTTATTGAAGTGGCTTTGGTTTCACCAACCACCAATCTCTTGAAACATCATAGTGTCATAAGGTTAATGCTTGAACCTAAGTCATATAATGTCTTGCCAAAATGTATATTTCTAATTGTGTGAGGGATGTCAAAGATACCCGAATCTTTAAGTTTTTAGGATAGTTTTCTCTTAAGGATGGCACTACAACCTTTAGTTAAGTTTATTGTCTCATTATCTCTGAGCCACTTTTTGTTAGATAGGATGTCCTTCATGAATTTGGCATATGAAGGCATTTGTTCAAGTGCATCTACATATGATATGTTTATTGATCGATGCAAAACTACAAGTGCAAGTTATCATAGTTTTATAATAAAGTGATAAGAAGAGTATCGTCTTCAGGAATTGGTAACTTATTTTTGACAAATACCAAAATTATACTAATCTTAATTTTATTTAGAAAACTCACTAAGGTTTTTGTAATTGAAATTTAAAATAAAATAAATTTAAAGAAAATGCGCAAAAGAAAATAAAAATATTTTTCAAAAATCAAACTAATGGGAAGAAAACTTCTAGGAAATCGATTTCACCTAATCCCTCACTATACTTTACTCATCTAGATAATTGAATTTAATTCTCTTTATTTGTTAGCAATCTCCAAAAATATCCAAAAGCCTCTTTCGATATTCAATTGGAAATAATCTTGTTCAATAATTTACACAAGCGTATGCAATTTAATAAAACAAAAAAGCATTAAAATCAATGATTTTTAAAACTACACAGGTTCATACAAGTTTTTCTATCTCTATATTTACCTATGCTGAAATATTCCAGATCTATCCTATAATTCCCTCTTTCGATAGTAAATCACAAGACTAAAATCATCTAATTAATGGCCTATAATTCCTTTTCCTTCCTATGTTCGCTGCTTTTTCTATCTTTTTTTTCTCTTGTGGTCTCCCTCTATTTTTTATGTGTTTTTTTACTTTGATTTATATATATATAAACTTCCACCTCCCTCTCATTTATTTTGTTCTCAACCACTCCTTCTTTTCTTATATATATATATATATATATATATATTAATTAAAATCTGATTTAAGTAAATCTTAATTTAAATTTGAGAGCCCTTAGATGATATGTTTTTAAAAATTTTGGATCTTCATCGTCTTCAAATCAGCAATAATGAAGTCCAAAATTAATAAAAATAAATAAAATTAAACTAAAGTTTAAAATTGAAAAGTGCCAAATTATGCAAGTCATCACTTATGTATCGCTTCTTTAAGACATCTAGAAATTTTTGAAAACTGATTGTCTAATTTTTTCTTCTAGAGCTTTTGAAGGAAAGAAATTGTAGGTTTGTAAAGGTTACTCTTCTTTGGTTGAATAACTTCCTTTTCAGTGCTCTTTTTGTCCACTTTTTCCTCCTCATCTTTTTAAGTTTCCTTCTTCTCTTCTAAAGTTTTACCATTCCTTGAGGCTATTGTTTTACAATGCTCCTTACGTTCTCTTTTTTGATTAACTTTTATATTGCTTAGAAGGTTACGTTGAGGCCTTTGACTTATGGTTTGGGCCAGTTGCCCCATTTGAATCTCCAAATTTTGAATAGACCATGAGTGAACTCTATTAGATGCACTTTTGCATGTACTGAATGGATAAAGTCTTTCATCATTCCCATTAAAGCACTTATATTGTCCTCACTAGATGACTTCTTCTCCTAGGCTTGTGGTTGTTATAGTTGTTCAAAACCTAGTGGTGGGAATGGCTGACGTTTGAATTAATTAACACCTAGATTGTTGTTATTCTTCCATGAAAAATTTGGGTGGTTTCTCCATCCTGAGTTGTTTGTGTTTGATTATGGATTTTCTTGGTGTTTTAAATTATAGATATTGTTTATTACTTCAGAAATGGAGAACAAGGTGCTAATCAAGTTGATGTTCCTGATGAATGCTCAAAAAGTACTAAAATTACCATGATTTTATGCACCTTAATTGATTAAAAAGATATATATATTTATATGATTTTATCATATTTTTATATAAATCTGTCTTTTTGGAATCACAAGTATTTTTATTATTTTTCAGGTATTTTCACTTAAACAAGTAACTTAATGACTCAGAGAGAAATACTGGAGGCAATACATCACAAATATATTGATAAAATAAATGAGGAAAAGTCAAAAAAGATGGAAAAATTGGACAAAATGGGCCAAAAATGTCAAAGAGGACAAAATCACGCATCCAGCTACCAACTGCACCGAGAAATGCACACAACAGTGCCGAGCTACACCAAGCAACACGTGTAGCACACTGAGCACCAGCTAAAGAAATGTCAAAGTCACGCGTACCGCTGCGCCCATATGCCCCATCCGCCGATTACACCAGTGATGATGTCATCATTCACCTAATACACATTTTTTTTCTTTCATTTTTTATCATTTTTTCCCTACTTTTTCATCCTCTCACCAAAACACACCTCAAAAACACCAAACACTTCTCTCTTTCTTCCTCTCCATTTATTAGTTTTTAGTTTTTCTTAGTTTTAGAGTTCTTCCCTTTTTGAGAAGAACTAATTATATTTTTGTAATTTATTAGCTTTTTGATTTAATAAATGGAAATACAAATCCGTTTGGAGGTTTTTCAGCAACATAATTAGCATCAAAGTACTATAAGGATTTTATTTTCTTTATAGTTATTTTTTATGTTATATTTTTATATGTTATATTTAATTTGTGTGTGATTAAATTTAACATCACTGGCGGTTTATAAACATGATATAAGAATAACGTTTTTATGCTTGCGAAATATTAAATAGGTAAAAATCTCTAAAACAAATTAATTATGTTTTTATTCAAGATTTTATATTAAGAATGTTAGAGAGAAATATATTATTTTTCATTAAAAACTTAAATATGAAAATTAGATTTTAAGGTTTAGTTATCCAGTCTGATTTAGGGTAGTGCTCTTTTATATGTTGGTATAATTGCCCAGTAGTTAGAGTGAAGCTCTATTTCAAAAGTTTTTATAAGAATTATTATCTAAAAATGTATTGACAACATGTTTTCAGTAGTAGTTTTAAAACTTGAAAGTTAGTATTCAGATAATTAAATTCTTAGGTTTAATTTGGACACCTTGAATAAAGTTTAAACTGTCTAACCCCACCAAAGGTGGCATTTAAACGGTTCATTTTCAATTTCTTAGAAAAAAGAATTAAATTAATTAACAAAATTAGTTATCGACCCCACCCATAAGTGTTAATTGATTTGTTTAGTTAACAAATAATAACTAACCCCACATAATATGGTATTTATATAAAAAAGAAAGAATCAATAAATATCAATTTATATCTTTAATAACCTAAATAATATGAGTAAACATAATTAACTTAGTTATTATATGCATAAATACTCCACATTATAAATGATAAAATTTGCATAAATGTTTATTTTTATGTTATTATATTAGAAACACAAAAACTCAAACTATCGTCACAAGATGTTTAGGATTTAATTTCATTTTTAAAAGTTTGAATATTAAATTAAAAACCACATATATTCCTTCCTTAGATTAACCTTGAGAGTATACTTATCATTTTCTATAAAATGATTCATGCACTTGTGACAGTTTTATAAATATAAAACCAAAGTATTGGTAATATCACCGATACCGGTTTTGTTCTTCAAGTTTTTGGTGCCATTGTTGGGGAAGGAGTAACGTTTTTAAATTATTTATCAAAATTTTAAAAAAAATTTATGGGGTAAATAAATATTATTTTTATAAGTAAAAAAAAACTATTCATGAATATTAAAAAAAATTCAAAATTCAAATTTAATAAAAAAAATATAAATTCAAATTTAAAATTTACAAAAAAAAACTTACCATTAATGAATAGTAAAAAAAACAATTTCAAATTTGAAATTTCAAGTTAAAAAAAATTAAATAAAAAACATAAAAAATAATTAAATAATTAAATAAATTTTAAATAAATAAATAATTAATTAAAATAAAATAAAAATAAATTAACTTCAATTATTAAATAAATAAAAAATAAAAGAATAAATTTATTTTTTAAAAAATTAATTATAAAAAAAATTGAAAATTAAACTTAGAAAATAAAAAAAATATAAGTGTGTAATAACATGAAAAGTAAAGATCTAAGAAAATTATGTTTAAGAGACTAGTCCTTGAAAGCCGTTGTACCACTAGTCTTTCCTAAGAACGTTGTTCTGTCTAGGGGATGGTTTCTAAGGAGGCTTTGTCCCACCTTTCTTTCCTGGAAAACACTTCTTGTTAATACTGATTATGTTATTTAACTTAGGGTTTAACTTATTTTGTTTAGTGTTTTTGTATTAAATACTATGTAATTTGTTTCTAGATTTTTATGTGGTTATTTTATTATTTTTCTTGACAGGTGTTTTAAATTTATGTTTTCAATAGTCTATACGTGGTAGGAGATCCTTAGGAAACCCTCTTACACCATATGTAAATAATATTCATAAATTTAAACAACTATCCACAAGGTTGGATTCTAACCATCAGCCTATTTTTGAGCCAAACATAGAACCAAGCCTTAATCCTTTACCAGAACCGAAAGAAATGGGAGAAAACCAACATGTTAGGGAAACCACTATGAAGGAGTTTGCAAGACCAGTGATTGGCACGACAACTGCTGCTATCTAGCTGGGTGAGGTTGCATGAAATTATGAACTGAAAAATATTCACTTTTCTATGCTTCCTTCCTTTTATGGGCTGCCTAATGAAGAGTCTTTTTCCTTCATTAGAGACTTCTATGCCACAGTCCAAACCTTCCCCCTTGGTATTCTAAAAGAGGATCAACCACTACTACAGAAATAGGCATTAAAGTCGGTTAAAAACTGACTTTAAACAAATTTAAAGTCGGTTCTCTGAACCGACTTTAAATTTAGCGACTTAAAATGTAAAGTCGGTTCACGCGGTGAACCGACTTTACCCTTTCCGTACATTTTATGATTTTTTTATTTTTATTCTCATTTTTCGTATTATTCAATATATATAGCATAAAAAAACTAAAATTTAAATAATAATACAAATAATTAAAAATTTAAATATATTTAATTACTTGATAATTAAATTTATTACAAAAACAAATAATGTATATATAATACATGAGCACGTAAAACATCCATCAAAAAAGCAGTCTAAACTTCAGACATACAAATAAAGAAATTAAATCATTATAAATATTACCATCATTTGTCTATATATTAGCACTTTATTAATCATTTGTCTATATATATGAAGTTATCTGGAATCTCTACTAGTATTTTTAAATGCTATATATAATGAACTCTAAATATGAAATCAAGTGTAACTCCGATTTCTTACTTGGCTTGTGTGAGTTTTGGTGCCCTTAAACATATGGAACACGTTCATGGGCACCAAAACTCATACAAACCAAGAAACAAATCAGAATTAAATACACCTGATTTGTCCATTTAGAGCTCATTATAGCATTAAAAATACTAGCAGAGATTCCAGATAAATTCATATTTATAAACAAATGATTAATAAAGTGCTAATATGAGTTCGTAAGGAAAGTAGGAAAGAGAGATGAGATGTAGTTTGGGCCAAAAATAGGTCCATAAAACAATGCATTCCCCTAAATACATAAGCATATAATCATCAATCAAACAAGTGATTTCAGACACAGGAATAGATAGAGAAATTAAATCATTAAAACATTTACTGTTATGTTGTCATATGCTATTCAAGATCATCAGAATCTTCTCCTGATTCTTCTTGTGATGATATAATTTGAAGCATGTGTTCTGCCCATTCCTCTCGTAAATCATAAAAAATTTGCTGATCGTAGCCCGTCTTGTTCCAACCAAAGAACTACATGTAATTAAAATCAAAATAAGAATATAATTTCATTTATTTACAAAAACAAACTCAAATATGTTAAAAACATTTATGTATATGGGTAAAAGATATTACCACATCATCAATTGGAATTTTGATATTTGTGATGATTTCGCTCATAAACTTCATGACATAATAACCACACATGACTCCATTATTTTGTTGCGGAACCTACAAAAAACAAGTGTACATGAATTTTCATATTCGAACATCTTTATTATTCAATTGTAAAATTAATAAAATTATTAATTTCGCTTATACATGCCATAACTTTTGTCCATATAAGCTTATGAGATTTTTTAAGGGCAATGCCCCTAAACTTGTTCCACAAATTCCATGCCCTATCAAGGTTTAAAACGGTTAGTTTTTATTAAATATTACAAAAAATAATAGAAGAAACTAATATGTAACTATAACTCTTACATTTCGACAACTGTTTTTGTATCTTTACTCAGTTCTATAGAAGCTGAGTCACAGTACCAAGCATGATTATTGAACAGATTAATGATTACCAACATCCAATGATCTTGGCCTTGTTCAAACCTTAATGGCCAAGGAATTATCAACTTTTGATTTCTATTAAGCGTTAATGCTCTATCACATAATTGTTTAGCTCTGATGCTAACATCCTTCTCTGGATATTGATTGACATATGAAGAATCATAGAACATTGTTAAATGTGATGAGTGATTATGTTGAAGTCGATAATAGCACGCCCTATATAAAAGATATATATAATTAGATAATATAAATATAATTATATATGTTCTACATAAATAAAAGAAAAATAAATAGATTGAGGACTCGCCTTGTCCACACTTGAATTATACTTAAATCGATCATTTGATATTCAAATAGTTGCAATAAGCACTCGATCGATATATAAGTTTGGCCGAGGTCTACACCAGAAATTTCTATAGGAAGTGGCACAGTCCATCCATCATTTATGCTAGATTCCCTCCCAACAATAGTCATCAAAGTGCCAAGATTTCTATTGAAGTTTAACGCATAAATATGACTATACTTTTTCCAAGGCTTCTTCTTGAATGACTTGGTGCGCGATGATTGGCCACTAGACATATATTTAGCACGAGATACTTGCTTCATATCTCTTAAATGTGCCCCATTTAAGAGTTCTAGTATAATAGACTAAAAAAAAGTATTATATATGTATTTTTTAGTAACAATATAAGATATAATAAAATAATAATAGTAAACAAGTGTTATCTTTTAAGTTAAAAAATAGTACCATGTCAAAATTTAGAACAACTTGAATCGACGGCCAAGCCACATACTGTCCAACCGCCTCTTGGACTGTGGTAGAATCAGAAGGCATAGGTAGTAGACAATCATGAAACAATGATTGATTAATTACTATTCGCCAATGATTAGGCAAATATTGATTATGAATCATCTGATCATTGCTCAATTGTTGTACCGTTCCAATAGCAACATAGTCCATTGACGAAGGATGTTTCAACAAACATTTCATATTCTGTAAAACATTTAAGTGTTATATATAAAAAATAAAACATATAATAAGAATTTAAAAATAATAGATTATATACACAAGAAATTAAAATCTTACCACATATGATTCATCAAATAGAAGAGGACTCTCATGTGGGGTAGCTATTGGATGTACATTCTCACCAAAATGTTCATCTTGGTTTGATTTATGGTAAGAATGTGCAGATTGCATTGGAGAAAATGAACCACTACTTGATTGCATATGCATTCCTGGCATATAGTGAGGTCCAATAGGATGGCTATATCCCATACTGGATGTAGTTTGAGCGCAATGAGATTGCGTGGGTGGCATGCTTGGCATGGACGGTGGCCTGCCTGTCATGTATGGTGGCATGCTTGGCATGAATTGTGGCATGGAAGGTGGTATGCCTGGCATGGATGGTTGCATGCTTGGCCAATATGGCATGCCCTGGTTGTAGCATGATGCCATGACTGACATTTTTTGTGATTAATGTTCTTTTAGAGTGGCAATCTCACTTATCACTGAGGCCTTAAAGGAGTTGAATTCTTCTTCAATTTTAGTGTACTTCTCCTTACTTACCATCTGAGGCTTTTGTTTTGGAATGTTAAAATACTCCATAGAACCATCATATTGGCTACCTCCCCTAACACGACCAGGATGCTCATGGCCGAATGCATGATATAAAGCATCTCTCCCAGGCTCTTCGATTATTTCACCCATGGATATTTTTTCTTGAACAGCTCTCTACAAATAATAAAGCCATCAAACATATCATTCATTATTACATCAATTATTAAATATCATTAAGACTTTTTATCAACCAAAATTACTAACCAACTTATTTAATTGTTCTTCTCCTTGCTAAGTCATCGGTCTTGAATTCATCGTTTTGGGAGTTTTTGTTTCTATGTATAATTCAATTCGGGTAACAGGTCTACCCAATTCAACTTCCTACATAAATTATGAAAATTTTATTAACAATGACATGAAATTAAATTGAGGAAAATAAATATAAAAATATTTATAAATTAAGACAAATTAATAATACCATTCTATATCTAACTTCAGGATTTGAAGACCTCCCAGTACGGTTAGGAAGAATGTTATGCATTTGTACATTCTGATGATCTTCTCTAATAATTTGAAATTCATCTGAACGTCTATAATCCACAAAGTCTTTCCAAACTTGAGGTGTAATCCAGGGGTGTCCTTCAGGAATTTTGTAGATTTCATTCTCATCAAGTGTTTCCAAATATGGAAACACATAATTTCTTGCCAATCTGGAAGTCTTGTATTCCTTCCACGCCTTATTTGCAATCTTATAACACTTGCCCTTCCAACTGTCATCGACTTTGTAACGATTCTGTAAAAACACAGTACAAAAGATTAGATATACACCTAATATAATATATATGTTGATTATAAAATATAAGAGACTTACACAAATGGTTATCCATATTTTGAACTTTTCTGCTTCGTCAACCTCAGACCAATCATTTATATTGATTGGTATACTGGACTTTGCAAGTCGACCAATAGAGGATTTCAATTGTTGACCATTTTCCCCTATGGGATTACCAGTAGCATCAAATAGAATAGGTATTCTATCATCTAGGTTAAGTGGAGCATCAGGTATATTCACCCAACCCCTTCTTTTCAAATACTCCAATGGATCATTTGGATCTACAAGCTCTGTTATCCGAATATCCATGAAATATCTACAAATAATGAAGAAATATAAATTAATTGACAATTTTAGGAACATGCATATATATGAGTTATTACAACAATATAGAACATACGTTATGTTTAATTTTTGATCATATAGCAACATGGGGCATGGTGCTGAAGCATGTCCATATCAAGGAGAAGTAGCAGCTAGACCTGAACAGGTTAATGTATTGGGAGTATTTCAACAGAGACCAAGGTTCGAACACAATTCAAATACCTACAATCCAGTGTGTAGAAATCATCTAAACTTCTCTTGGAGGCAAAACAACCCTTTTTTTTCTCAGAACTCAAATCAGCCAGGCCAGCAAATCCACCAGCCTATTCCAAGAAGCATTCCCAGTAAATCAACTCTAGAGGACTTTGTGGAAGCTTCTATAAAAAAGGTGGAAGTTCAAATGGAACTGTTAGTTGAGCATTTGTAAAAACAAAGCAAAAGACTAACTGAATGGTCAAATGGGATCAAATAAATTCATTAAAGAGGATACATTGAGTTTATCATTCTACAATCTTCAAGCAATGTCTTACTAGAAGACGATAAATTTTAGTCCTATGTGGGAGGTCACCCATTATTGTATTTTCCTTTATTTTAGTTTATTTTGTTTTAAGAATATGTGTAATAAAATTCAAATGAAATAATAGCATAAAAAAATAAAAAAAATTTAACTTAGATTTTCTCTTTACTTAATTAATTTAGATTGAACTTAGTTGAATTATTTTCTTGGTATTATTGTTTGTGTAGCTTTGTTTGTTTGGTTGATTGAAACATGGAAATATATTTTACTTTTCATGGTGATTTATTTTTATTTCTTCGGTTTAACTAATGCATAGCTCTTTGAAAAATTTGAATATTGTCTAAGTTTGTGTGTAATTTTTGAGTAAGTTTCATTTTTACAAGAATGTCTATTTATGAGTACTAGTCTTGATCTTTGAGTTGTTATGCTAATTTAGAGAAGGTTTATGTAAATATGCAATTCGATTGATATTCTTTGGTGTCACAGTTTTTAGAATTTGTTTGATTTTCTCTCGAGGCAAAATCCTAGACAACACTTAACTAATGAAATGATTTAGGTCATCTTTGGATCATTTGAGCCTTTCTATCCAACTTTACATATTTTATCCATAGTATACCCCTTTTGAGCTTTTAAGTTTATATATATTTTGTTATCTCCTACAAATAAGCTTAGTAAAAAAAGAGGATATATATAGATATATCGATATTCCTTATCTTACTAACATGTGACCATTGTTAGTAAAATTTTAAAAAATATATTGAAAAAAAAGAAAAAAAAAGAGGACACCGAAAAGAAAAAAAACAATTGTTGCATGTGAAGTTAACTCCCAAATTGGGAAGTATTCATTGAGATGTTAGAAGGTATCTTGTTTCAATCCTAAAATGATGTGTTTAGGAAAAATTTGAGCCAAATATTATCTTTTATCCTACCTTTACCTAAGCCAAATTGGGAAGTATTCATGGTGATTTTTGGTTTTGTGTTTGTCTACATTAGTGGAGAGAGAACTGAAAAATGAACTTATGAGATTTTTGATTTCATTAAGATTATTTGCTTACATATTTTCATAAACTCATCCGGATTTCATGTGATGAAATATGAAAAGACTTTACACACACAAGAAATTTCAATTGAAAAATGTAACCTACTTTTGAAATTGCTTTCAATGCTTAGGTAAAATTCTTGTATTTCTTTGAATTATGTTATTTAGATGACCAATGAAAAATGTTTTGATAATCACTATTTTGAGTGCATATATCCTAGTTTTATTTCTTTTCTTTTGCTCGAGGACTAGCAAAATCTTAAGTTTGGGGGTGTGATAACTCTATGTTTTAGAGTTATTTTATCCAATTTATTAATTATAATTGTTATGTTCTTAATGTTTTTAGTTAATTTTAAGTTTTTAAATTAGTATTTACTGTTAATTTTTTAAGGAATATATTTTTAGAGAAAATCAAAGAATTTGAATTGAAAAAAGACTTAATTGCAAATAATAAAAGTTGAAAATATAATTTGAATTAAAAGAGGTCTTAATTGCAAATAACAAAAGTTTAAAATTTAATTTGAATTAATATAGAGGGTTTAAATGCAATTAATCAAACTTTGTTTTTCTGCGTAGAAGAGTACCATGCGCGACATTATTAATGTGCCTCACGCACCATCAGATCAGAAAATCAATGGTGAGGATCAGGCGATTGAGATGCAAGCGCTACAAGGGCGATTGGACACGTTTCCAAATGGCACAATGTTTGGCGCGCAGAGTGGGATCCACTTATCTACGTAGTTCGGTGCATAGAATAGAGCCTACTTGTCTATGCAGATGATTTCCCTCATACGTGTCTTCTTCACTCACCGTCATATCAAACCATGAATGGCTCAGATCGTGCATTCGTCCCATGCTCCACGCGAGTGGAGGCCAGCTGTTGCGCAGAGACCAACGCACATATTTCTCATGTGACACAGTCTACCTAATCTGTGTGCACCCTCTCATCCTACCCAATACGAAGCTTCCACGTGTCCTGTTAAAATTCCAAATGAATCAGAGCTCGCCACGTGTCATACATATTGTGAAATTAAAAATCCCAAATCACCAGCTTGCTTTGCACGTTTTGTCTCCACTTCTTACACGCGTGTCTGAAGAATATTTTTATCTCCCACTGTTTGCACGCGTATGTGAAGAATATTTTTGGTATATTTTTGAAGAGAGTAGAAGCTATAAATATGTGGTTACTATGATACAAGCGAGGGTGGAAGGTGGAACACGCAGAAGCCATTTTTGGCTTTTGTTGTGGTTCTGCTTAGGAAGAAAAATAGAGAAAGCAGAGATGAAATACTTTTAATTCTTTTTGTTGTTCTTCATTTAATGTTCCTTAAATGTCTTAATATTTTCATATTGTAATTTTAATGTTTGCTATGAACTAATTTAATTGTTCTAGAGTTGCCATGTAACTTATATTATGAAGCTTAGATTAATTATTTTTGAATGATTTATGAGATGTTTAATTTGCTTATTCTATTTGTGCTTAATGCTTTTGATTGTTGGAAGATTAATCAATTGATCTGTGACACTTAAATAAACTTGGAAAAGTTATTTTTGTGTGTTGCTCGTGGATAGAATAACATATATATATAAGGGATAGAAATATACCTTTATTGTACATGTAGCTATTTTATAACTTTGAACTTAATGAATCTTGGTGAATTTAATTCTCATAAGAATATAGTGAATTATTTTAGCAAAATGTGTCTATTTGTTATCGGAAGAGACATATGGATAAATTAGGAGTTCTTGGTTGACAAATTAGATGCGAGAACATAAATCAAGAGAAAATAATATGATTCAAGTGGATTAATTTGGTGAAACTGCAATCCTAGAATTTTCTTATATATTGTTATCAAAAATCAGTTTAGTGAAACTCTATTAAACTTTTGATTGTTTGGATAAAATTAGATTGAAACAATTTTAGTACTTAAACAAATATTAGTAATAAATCTCCATTGGAATGATATCTTACTTAATCACTTATTACTTGTGACCGTGTATACTTGCACGTTTATGTTCTCTTAAAGAGACAACACCTTGCAACTTGCTGAATTGACTAAGCAAGTGCAACTTCTCACTACCCACCAAATGCCAAATCAAGAGGTGTGTGAAGTGTGTTTTTCAATTGAGCATGGTACTCATAATTGTTCAAATACTTGTGACTCTAGTGTCGATGCCATGGAGGAAGTCAAATCCTTTCAAAGGTATCATCCAAACACCTATAATCACCCTAACCATCATTGGAAACAAAACAATTACCCAACCTACACCCAATGTCCAACACTAAAGTCGAATAAAAACCACTCTTACCCACCAAGCCAATCTTTTAAGCCAACCTTAGAGGATAGCTTAAATGCTTTTATTCAAGTTAGTCGCGACAACCAATTGATGAATAATCAAAGGTTGAACACTGTGGAGGCTTCGGTTAAAAGGATTGAATCTAAATTTGGGAAATTGGTTGAACGAATGCTAAAGAAAGAACCATGAAAGTTGCCTAGTCAACCAGAACAAGCAAAGGATGTAAAAACCCTTCGAAGTGGTAAGGTAGTCAATACCAATTTACCTGGAATCTCTAACGATCTACCTTGTAGTTCAGGTAACAAAGAAGGTGATATTCATAACTAAATGGGCCCATTCCATCTAGGGTTTTTTTCTTTTAGGGTTTCTTGCTTATTAATAAGAAGAGCTATGTAATAGAGGCAAGAAAAAATATTCATTAATGAAAAGAAAATTTAATAAAGCTTCTTGTTTTGCCTTCTTGTGTTCTTGATTAAATGCTTGAATTCGACTTATCAAAGGGAGTGATCATCCTTTGTGGCGTCTCAAGATTTGGGTTTTAAGGACTTTTTTTCCTTAGGGTTCTTATATGATCATAATCAACACATTCTTAACATATCAATCATTTCAATTCCCTTGAGTTCGTGGGTTCCTAGGTTGTTCACCTAAAGGGTCCGCATCATTTGGTATCAGATCTTTGGTTGCTAAAAATAGGTTATATGTCTTTGTCTATTTTGTTTTAAATTTTAGATTTAAAAAAATGATTCATCTTTTGATTGTTTTCTACATTCTTGAGTCATAAATCACAAAAAGAAAATTTGAAATTTCGTCCCTTTGAGTCTTGTGTTTTCTTTCAATCTTGTTGTCATTGTTTTCGTATTTGGATTTTTTTGTAGTTTTCTTTGAATTCATCAAATATTTCTCTTGATTCTTGATTTTTCTGTCTTTAATCATCTTTTTTGTTAAAAAAACAAAAAAAAGGAGAAGAGGGTTGCTATTCACAGTTTCAAAAAACAAATTTGATAAATCGGAGTTGCAACTTTAAACAGCCATAACTTTTGACTCAAGTAATTTATTCGCCTATGCTTTGTACCTTTTGTGACCCCAAATTCCATCGTTTAGACCACTTACCGAGGGAATAAAGATTTGAGGCCGTTTTTTGTGTTGTTTTCGGTTCTTGCTCATTAGGGTTGAGAATTTTTTTTCTTATGAATTTTCTATTCATAACAGCAGCAGAAGAAGTAAGAAATAAAAAAGAAAAAAAGAAAAAAACAAGAAGAAGAAGAAGAAGAAAAGAAAAACATAGTAGTAGATTGTTAAAGAATCTAATTCTTGTTTTCTTGTTGAAATTGGGTTTCCTTTATTGTTTTCTTGCTTCCTAAGAGTCTTTATTTAGAGTCCTCTTTGATTCAGAGTCTTCTTATAGAGTCCTCTTTGGTCAAGAGTCTTCTTATAGAGTCCTTTTTGGTCAAGAGTTTTTCTTTAGAATCCGTCTTGGTCAAGAGTTTTTCTATAGAGTCTTCCATGTTCAAAAGTCTTTCTATAGGGTCTTCCTTGTTCAACAGTGTTTCTTTAGAGTCCTCCTTGTTAAGAGTCTTTTTTGAGAGCCCTATTTAGACTTTCCTTTTGTCATACTTTGCCATTAAGTTCTTTCAAAATTCTGAATTTTGGATTATTACCCATAAAATGATTACTTCTTGAGATTAGTTGAATTCTTTGATTTTGTTAAGAACACAAAAGAGGTTAGCATGAGCTTTGTGTCATAAAAAAACTGAAAAAATAGTGTAAAAAAAAAGAAGCAAAAAATAGTGTGAAAAAAGGAGTATTAACAATCTTACTTGAGAGAAAACACGTGAGGGTATGCATGGATTATCTCATTTTATTTTATAGGTTGACAACATGAGTAAGGAAGGAGGAGAACCATAAGAGATTGAATTGAAATTCTTCATCAAATCTATTCATGACCAATTTAAGAGGATGAATGCAAGGTTGGATGATTTAGAATCCTCTTTCGATTCTCAATCACATAGAAGAAGACATAGAAGAAATAAGTTCAAGGAAGAAGAAGCTGATTCCAATGTGGAAGAGAGAACCAATTATAAATGGGTTAAAAAGACTAACTACAAAGAAGATAACAATATAGGCAATATAAAGATGAAAATTCAGCTCTTTCAAGGAAGGAATGATCTTGAGTTATACTTGGAGTGGGAAAGAAAGGTTGAGTATGTGTTTGATTATCATAATTACTCCGAGGAGAAGAAAGTAAAGTGAGCAACTGTAGAATTTACAGATTATGCTGGTAAATGGTGGGATCAGCTGGTGGTCAATAGGCGAAGAAATGGTGAGAGACCTATTCGATTATGAGAAGAGATGAAATTAGTGATGCGTAAGAGGTTCATACATAGCCATTACTATAGGGATATATTTAGAAATTTACAAGGGCTGGTCTAAGGTTCCATGAGTGTAGAAGATTATTATAAGGAGACGGAAGTAGTTATGATTACAGCAAACATAGATGAAGATAGAGAGAGACAATGGCTAGATTCATTGTCGGGTTAAACAGGGAAATTGCTGATGTGGTTGAATTATAACATTACATAGAAATGGAAGAACTACTACATAAATCCATTAAAGTGGAGAATCAAATCAAGTCCAAAAGGTTCAGATCTAGTTCATCCTCTAGTTCTCCATGGAAATCAACTTGGAAGGACAACAAAGCCGCCTTTAGAAAAAAGGTGAAACGAAGTCAAACAATTTAGTTGTTGTTCCTAAAAGTAAACCTGAAACAAAAACTCCTACTAAGTCCCATGATATTAAGTGTTTTAGGTACCAAGGACTCGGACATATTGCTTCTGAATATCCATACAAAAGGGTTATGGTTGTTTGTGATAACGTAGAAATCGAGAGTGGTAATTCAAGTGATGATGAAATTCCACCATTGGAGGATTGTTCTGATGTAGAATTAGAAGAACATGTGTATGGGGTATTACTTGTCACAAGGAGAGCCCTCAATATATAGCCTAATAGTGAAGGAGATAAGGAGCAACGTGAGCATATTTTTCACACAAAAGAATCCAAAACCGTACAAGCTATAATGGCTAAATGATTATGGAGAAGTGAATGTCAACAAACAAGTTTGGGTTCCTATTTCAATTAGAAAGTATGAGGATGAGGTTCTTTGTGATTTGACACCAATTTATGTTGCTCATATTTTACTTGGGTAGCCGTGGCAGTTTGAAAGGAGGGTGATACATAATGGGTATAAAAATCGGTACTCTTTTGAAACGAACAACCAAAAAGTTGTATTAGCCCCTCTCAAAACTTTTCAAGCCTATAAGGACCAGATTAGGATAGCAAGAGAGTGCAAGTTGAGAGAAAAACAAAAGTGTGACCAAGAGGAAAATCACAAAAGAGAGAAAAGTAAGCACAAAAGAGAGAAAAGTAAGCACAAAAGGGATAAAAGTGAGAACAAAGGAGAGAAAAGTGAGCAAAAAGGAGAGAAAAGTGAGCAAGGAGAGGAAAATAAAAGAATGAGTGCATTTGCTAAAAAACATGAGATTAATAGTGTAATAATGGAAAGATAACAAGTACTTGTACTTATGTACAATGATATTTTTCTTTCTAATAACGATCATAACTCATTTTTTCTAGTGTTGTTGTGTCTTTATTATACGTAGGAGTTTAAGGATCTATTTCCTGATGAAATTCCCCATGGATTACCTCCTTTGAGAGGAATTGAGCATCAAATAGACTTCACACCTGGATTTTCAATACCAAATCGACATGCTTACAGAGCTAATCTTTAGGAAACGAAGGAGATACAAAGGCAAGTTGATGAGTTGCTGCAAAAGGGATTTCTAAGGGAGAGTCTCAGCCCATGTTCAGTTCCTGTCATCTTAGTCCCAAAGAAAGATGGAACATGGCGCATATGAGTGGATTATCGTGCTATTAACAAGATAACAATAAAGTATAGACATCATATCCCCAGGTTAGATGGTATGCTTGATGAGTTACATGGCTCTCATTTGTTTTCCAAAATTGACTTAAAGAATGGATATTATCATATTCGTATGAAATAAGGGGATGAATGGAAAACTGAATTTAAGACTAAATATGGATTATATGAATGGTTAGTAATGCCGTTTGGTTTAAGAAATGCACCTAGTACATTCATGAGGTTAATGAACCATGTTTTGCATGCTTTCATGGGGAAATTTGTGGTAGTTTACTTTGATGATATTTTAGTCTATAGAAAAAATCTAGAGGAACATGTTCAACACTTGCATGCAGTTTTTAGTGTGTTGAGAGAGAACAATTTGTACGCTAATCTTAAAAAGTGCACATTTTGCATGGAATCTGTTGTGTTTCTTGGATGGTAAGCTATTGCCTCACCAACTAGCTAATCAGACGCGGGCGGATTCCTCCTTTTGCTCCTCAGCCCAGAAGGCAATCAATTCGTTGCTCTTTCAGTCTCAGTTTCAGTCACTGTCGAAAGCGCCGACGAATAATAGGTACCCCCACCCCAGGCAGAGTTAGTGAGCCGTGTAATAGGCGACCATTTTGCGCGGTTCGGGGCGAATCATGATTCTTTTGAGTCCTATTTTTGCAAACGATGGAAGCAGTGCTACGGCAAGGTAAGCCGAAGAAAAAACGGGGGTGGATGGTCAAATTTTGTATATTGATTACAAAGCGCCAAGCGGTAGAGTCACGCTCTTTAAACGCCAAATGAAATAGGCGGACCCTTCTGCGGTCTTAGACTCGGCCGGAAACTCCAGCCTGACTCAATCCATTCCGCGCGGTTGCAGCCAGAGGATGGGCCGAAGCGCCAAGTAGGAGAGGTCAGAGTAGTGGTCGCAGAATTTCTTACTTTTCGTGGAGGATTAGATCCAGTAACTGGGGATAAAGCAAACGATTCGTCCTAGGCTTTCTGTCCGGATGATCCCTGGCCGACGGTCCCCGTCCGCCCGGCCTGCCAGTTATATGATCAACGGGATCAGTCGGCTAGAGAGCGGGGCTCTTCTTCTTCCGGGGAGGCAAAGTCGTCCCCTCTACTGATCGAACCCTCAGTTCGGAGGTCTTCGTCAACATGTTACGAGGCTCCAGTCTTCGGCGCTCAACATCCAAAGAGTCCAGGAACAGGATCAAGCTCGGCCGGTTCCCGGGAACCGCAAGGTTCCCGGGAAACGACGTTCCCTTTGTAAAGTTTCTTTTTCAGCAGAGAATATAGATATGAAAAAAAAAGCGTGTTGTTAGTTCACAGGGTGTTAGTGTTAATGAAAAAAAGTAAGGGCAATAAGGGATTGGCCTACACCTAGGAATGCCAATAAGGTAAGACGTTTCCATGGTTTAGTGAGTTTTTATCGAAGGTTTGTTAAATATTTTAGTTCTATTTATGCACCTTTGAATGAACTTGTTAAAAAGAATGTTATTCTTAAGTGGGATGATGTGCATGATCGAGCATTTAATACTTTAAAATATAAACTAACAAATGCACCATTGTTGTGTTTTCCTAACTTTTATAAAGCTTTTGAGATAGAATGTGATGCATCGAGGATTGGCATAGGAGCTATTTTAATGCAGGATTTCAAACCAATTGCATATTTTAGCAAAAAGCTAAGTAGGGCAGTGTTGAATTATCCTACTTATAAGAATGAGCTTTATGCATTAGTGAGAACTCTTCAAACATGATAGCATTACTTATGGCCAAGGGAATTTATCATTCATTCCAATCATGAGAGTCTGAAGTTTTTGAAGACCCAAGGTAAGCTTAATAAAAGACATGCTAAGTGGTTGAAGTTTATAGAAACGTTTCCTTATGTAATCAAATACAAGTATGGGAAGGACAACGTTGTGGTTGATGCATTGTCTAGGAGGCATGAAGGATTTATATTCAAGAAAGATAAATTATGTGTGCCTATTTGTTCTGTTCGTGAGTTTCTTATTAGGGAAAGTCATAGGGAAGGTTTGATGGGTCACTTTGGTGTTCTAAAGACTTTAGATATTTTACATGAGCATTTTTATTGGCCTAATATAAAGCATGATGTGCATTACATGTAGGGAAGAAAAATCTAAAGTTAAACCATATGGCTTGTATACCCCTTTACCAGTACCTAATCAAGCTTGGATTAATATATCTATGGATTTTGTTTTAGGATTACCAAGGTCTCAAAGTGGTAAGGATAATATCTTTGTTATTATTGATAGGTTTAATAAAATAGCTCATTTTATTGCATCTTCTAAAACCAATGATGCAACACATATTGCTGATTTATTTTGTAAAGAAGTGGTTCGTTTGCATGGGTTGCCTAAGACAATTATTAGTGATAGAGATGTTAAGTTCCTAAGTCATTTTTGGCACACTTTATGGAATAAACTAGGAACTAAACTTTTATTTTCCACTATTGCACATCCTCAAACGGATGGTCAAACTGAAGTAGTTAATAGGACACTTACTACTTTTCTGCGAGCTATCATTCAAAAGAATATAAGGTAGTGAGAGAAGTGTTTGCCACACATTGAGTTTGCATATAACAGGACTGATCATTCTACTTCTTCATTTTCTCCTTTTGAAGTTGTTTATGGCTTTAATCCTTTAACACCTATTGATATTTTACCTTTGCCTACTAATGAGCATGATAATCTTGATGGTAAGAAAAAGGAAGCTTTTGTGAAGGATTTACATGCTAGATTTCGGGCCAACATTGAAAGGAAGAATGAGAAATATTCTAAGCAAGCCAATATGGGGAGTTTGAAGGTTGTTTTTCAACCTGGAGATTGGGTTTGGGTGCACATGCATAACGAGAGGTTTCCCACATAACGGAAATCAAAATTGCAGCCTCAAAGAGATGTACCTTTCAAGTCTTAGAACGGATCAATGATAATGCCTACAAGATAGATTTTCCAAGTGACTATGGTAATGTTAGCGCAACTATTAATGTCGCTGATTTATCTTTATTTGATGTAGGTGATTCGAGGACGAATCTTTTTGAAGAGGAGGGGAATAATAGAGATCAAGGTGCTGATCAAGTGGATGTTCCCAAATATTCTCAAGATCCTTTGCAAGGAATTGGCAGTCCAATGACTAGGGCAAAGACTAAGAAGATGAAGGAAGCTTTGTGAGACTTGATCATGGAAGTGAAATACAAAGAGGCCGTGTTATAAGAATCAAAAACTAAATTCGAAGATTCTAAAGCTTCACCAAGGATGGTCTATTACCTTTCTATGCAAGGGATAGATTTGGAAGATCAAGTTGGGAGCAAAGATTAATTTAGGAAGTAATACTTTTATTTTATCTAATTATGGGCTTTTATGTTTACTAATTTTTATTTTATTAAGTTGTGGGCTTTTTTTATGGTAAGTCTTTTAGTCTTTTATTTTTTAAGGTTGGATTAGGCCCAATCCATAACTAAATAGGCTCATTCCATCTAGGGTTTTTTTTCCTTTTAGGGTTTCTTGCTTATTTATAAGAAGAGCTATGTAGTGGAGGAAAGAACAAATATTCATTAATGAAAAGAAAATTTCAAAAAACTTCTTGCTTTGCCGTCTTGTGTTCTTGACTGAGTGCTTGAATTCGACTTATCAAAAGGAGTGATCATTCTTTGTCGCTTCTCAAGATTTGAGTTTTAAGGACTTTGTTTCCTTAGGGTTCTAATTTGATCAGAATCAACACGTTCTTAGCAAATCAATCGTTTCAATTCCATTGAGTTCGTGGGTTCCTAGGTTGTTTTCCTAAAGGGTCCGCATCATTTAGGAAGTTTCCCATATGGCTCTATAGAATGAGGTCTATTACCGTAATCACACACCAAGAATAGGCTTTGAACCATATTTACCCCCATATTATCAACATCTAACTTCGTAGTTAAACCTAATAGTATAGCAATTGTTTAAGCTTGCCATGCTGCTTTAGTGTCTACATCTACTACCCTAGCCATTCTCTTTGGGTTTAGCTTCGCCACAGGCCATTGGAAATTGTTAGATGCCCTCTCATCAAGTAATGAAAAATATTCCTTTTCAATTTTTCGCATTAAAACTCCTTTAGTTGCAACATCAATTATAGAAACTTCTTAATAGCTCTTTGTAATGTTCCCAAGCTTTATAAAGTGATTTTCTTTCAAATTACTAAAAATAAGTGATGTCATTTTTGAGTTTCGTTGTCTTTAACATGGGAAGTACTTTGGCAAGAATTTTTGAGCCAATTGATCCCATATATTGATTGACCTAGTAGGTAGTCACTGTAACCATCCCTTAGTGTTGTCACTTAGTGAGAAAGGAAACAAATGAACGTGAATTGCATCATCTGATACACCATTCATCTTGAAGGTGTCATATATTTCCAAGAATAAAGCCAAGTGAAGATTTGGATCATCATTGAGTAACCCTCCAAACTAATTTGCTTGTACTATGTGAATGATTCCTAGCTTTAGGTTGAAGTTGTTAGCATTGTTGCCCGATCTATAGATAGAAGAATGGGTTCCATCTACTTATTGGATTGCAAAATTTCTTAAATATTTAGGGACAAAAATAGCTCGTTGATCCCCTTGTTCTACCTTAACCCTTAATTGATCTTGTGCTAATCGTTCCCTTAGTGAAGAAGTAAAGTTCTCTATATTTTTTTATCAAAAGGAACAAGATTTTCACCTGTCAACCTGAGCATATAATAGAAACACTAAAACAGAAACTAAAAGGTCCAAACTAGTATAATAATAACCACTATTGATATCTATTACAAGTAATTAACCCCCCATAACGATGCCAAAAAATTGTCAATGTGATGCAATCCACAAGTATATAGGTTGGGCAAGTAATATAATGTACCTAAGTATGGATATCAATTTCACAAGGAGTTGTGTAGCTTATAACTAAGTACCAATATAATTATTATGAATACTATTTGGACAATAAAAAATTATAAAAGGTAAAAAATAAAGGAGAACTAATTTTAAATTATAAGACTCAACAACTATAAAGATATATGAGAAAATGATCTAGAAATATTTAATTTTCTAATTTCCTAACACGTGAATCACTAAAATTCCCCCCAAAATAATCATCAATTAATTATATGATCAATTGAATCTAACCAAATATGCATTCCTCTCTCAAGTTACTACACACCATATAGTAATTAACCTAATTACACTCTCACACTATGCCAAAATGAGGTATTAAAATCGATTAGGTGAATCGACTTTAAATGCTCAGACTTAAAATATAAAGTCATTTCACTGAGTGAACCTAATATTTTTTTAAATAACTATAATACTTAAAACCTAAATTTTTAATGAGTATCATATTGTTAAATCTTGTCTTTCCCATTTCATATTAATAAAAATAAATAAATTAAAAACCAACCTTAAATCACAGTCATTCTCAACAGAATGATATAAAATAGGTTAAACGTATAAATATATAAATTTATTATGAACATATCACATAATTATTTAATTTATTACAAAGATTGATACAAAACCTACATAATAAAAATAATAACATACATAATATAAAACCTAAATAATACAAAAATTTATACACATAAATAATAACACATAATATACAAAAAATAAAGAAATATGAATAATAAGTGTGTATGATTAATAGAAATACTTACAAGAGTAATTTAAGTGACAAATTGAAGGAAATGAAGAAAAAATGGTGTTTTATAAGTGAGCAAATGGGTATAAAAAATAAAGGATCTAAAAGAGAAATTGGAAAGAAAGAAAACCCACTAAATGACCCTGAAATTGGTGGTCGGAGGTGGCTAAAAAATGAGAAAGAGTGAAAAAAGGAGTAGAGGTAGGTTTGATTTTTCATAAAGAAAGAAAATATGATTGATAAAGAAAGGAGAATAATAAGAGATATACTCAATCTCTTGATTTGTAACACTAATCTTCCATTTAATCCTTCACAAAGTTGTATCTCCTTTAATCTCACCTTACACTTTTTATCTTATTTTCTCTTCTTGGTAGCTATTAAGGCTTTGATTCTTAATTCTTTTTCGCTTATAACCCTCTATAGTGTAAAAATGAGGATAAATATAGTATTATAAAGTAGATCGATCGATCCAGAACTTGATTGATCAAATTTTTATATTAAATACAAATTATGTTTATTCATGATGTTTAAACATAAACAAGATAAATAAGTGGTTTAGAAGTGGCCAAATAACTCTACTTTTGTAGATTTATTGAAAAACAGGGAACATGGAAGCAAAAATAGTTTACAGAGATAAAAAAAACCTTATAGAAGAACAATATCCCCTGCAATGGAGACAATGGGCACAAACATACAAGGTGTGTGTGTGTATAGATAGATCTCTAGGATCAAGCATTTAGGTGGTTAAGCTTGAATAGGGGTGACCTGCTCTGATGAACAATGAACCAAAGGTCAATTATTCTTATGGCCAAAATAGGTATTTGAGACCTAGATACATGGTGTTAACACCAATCCATGGAATCTTTTTGTGAGTTCAATTTCAACTCGGCTAGCGAGTCAATCATATATACTGAAAAGCTACAAAGGATTTTCAATCACTTTAAGACCTCATATGTGAAATCATATTCGGTAAATTATGATTGTACTCTCATAACATGTAATCATACATAACCAAGCATATTACAAGGAATAGTCTGACATCTGATACACAACAAGTTAAGGAGATACTGACTCCTTAGAGACTCATACCAAAAAAACATGTAGGTAAAAAGTAAAAGAAATATTAACTAACTAGGAAGTAAGCATATTAATTTAATAAGGAAAAAGCAATAACCAGAAAGCTACAAGCATGCTATATAAAAAGGAAAAAAAGTATGCAACAACATATAACAAATAAGCTTTCCAATTAGTGTCTAAATGGTAACATTCTCGGGTTTCTTATGGAAACCACTCGGTTGTAAACAAATACACTAAGCAATAAAAAATATAAAATACTAACAATCTATTGTACATCCTAACCATCTATTGTTACCCTTTCTTACTACCTCTACAATGAATTTGCTTGACACATGAATTTGGATTTCTCCAAAACCAAAACCACTTGATGTGATGTGATTAGTAACCTAGATTAGTAACGTGAAGTGAACAAGAAAATGTGAAGACCATTTTTAATAATGAATAAACAATACCTACAATTGGAATCACTTTCAACCATGAACCAAAAATCATCTATGTGTGACATAGAGTCAACCATGTACTGCAAACAACTAACAATTTATCCCTAACAACTATTAGCTAACATATAGTTCACAGCTCACTCACTTGCAAACACTACCTCTAGTACTCATCACTCAAATGTATGGTTTTGCTCACACAATCATGAATCATTAATACCTAATAACACCCAAGGTAATAATGATCAAGAAATAGAAAATGAGATGTCAATTTGATAGAGCTTCACTATAACTTTTCTAGATAAGAAAAAAGAAAAGAGAGGTATTTATAGATCTCATCCAAGCACAATGGCCAACCTAGTTGAGGGTCCTTGCCAACCACCTCGCGAGAGTCCAATGAGTGATTCAATGAGGACATCATTAAGGTGCCGAAAAAATTCCATTTTTTATTTCCAAAAATATTCACAATTGAAATGAAACAAAAGCATAAGTGACAATGTTGAGCATGCACACAACACTTAACCTAGTATGCACACTATAAAGATCAATCACATGGTGTATATAAACATGCTCACATACAAAGTGTACCTAACTATGTGCATGTGGGTATTATAGGTCCTCAGTAACCAACCTTACACAGAGGAACATAAATACACTAAGTAAAATAAATAGACTTCATATTTTGCAAATATGAAGCTAATAAAACACAAAGAACTACCGGACTTGAAATATCTCCCTTTGGATTTCCATGTCAAACACTACACAACTGAGTATAGATTCAAATCAATCATGAGATGATCACGAGGATGACCTTAAGATTTTTTATTCCTATAAAAAAACATTGAGACATACCCAGTACCTAGGAACACACATAGTCCAAGTGCATTCATCTTATGTGCTCCATCCATCTTATCGGATCAACTCATCTATACTTTGTCAATATGAAATACTAAGGTCTCAATACATTTGTACACTAGAAGTGTGATGCTCAATGACTTCAATCTACACCTTTAATTTGCACATATGGACCAAACACATACCCCTTGAACATATCATGTAGAAATAGTCTATCCAAATCTATTGTGTCACCCCTTAAGTGAATGGAAGTCAAGTAATAAGATATAGTGTAATCATACACTCACTGTTGTCTCTTTTAGAGAACATAAAACGTGCAAGCATACACGGTCATAAGTAATAAGATTTGTAAGTAAAGTATTGTTCCCACGGAGATTTGTTACTACAGTTTGTTGAGTAATAAAATTGTTTCCCTCTTATTTGATTCAAAACGATCGTTGATTTGAACAAATTTAAGGAAAGAGCTAATAAAAAAATAAAAGAAATCTAGGATTGCAATTTTCACCAAATTAATCCCCTCAAATCATGTTATTTTCTTTTGATTTATATTTTTTTAGTACATTTAATTTGTCAACCAAAAACTTCTAAGTTTATTCATACATCTATTCCGAGCTTCGTATAAACATATCTCGTTAAATTAATTCACTATATCTCTATGAGAATTAAATTCACCAAGATTCATTACGTTCTAAGTTTTCAAATGGCCACACATACAATTAGGGTATATTCCTATCCTTCATCATACATGTCATTCTATCAATGAGCAATATACACAAAAATGCCTCTTCCAAGTTTATTTATGTGCCACGGATCAATTTGATAAAATTCGTAAATAATCAAAAAGCATTAAGCACAGATAGAATAAACAAATCGAACGTCTTATAAATCTTTCAAAAATAATTAAAATAAAAGCTTCATAAATTTAGATAAAATGCCACCCTAGAAAAATTAAATTATTTCATAAATTAAAAATTAAAAATTACAGAAGTTAAGGAATTTCGTTCAAGAACACAGAGAAAATTAAAACTTCATCTTCTCCAAAATATTTGGCACACGTAGAACACAACAGAAGCCAAAAATGGCTTTTGCGTGTTCCACAACCAACCCCTAATCTCTACAAAAATTCCAAAACTCTAAACTCCAAAAACTCTCATACTATCCCCTATTTATAACATCAAATTTCTAAAAAATATTAATTTAGAAATATATTTTTTAATACACGCGTGGACAAAGAGATATGGCAAAAATAATAAAATATTTCACGTGGGGGACAAAACTGGTATCGAAAACGCGTTTAAATCTGAGTGGGAGAGAGGTGCACGTTTCTGATTTTCTTTTCCATAAAAGGTGCCACATGTCGAGATCTGATTCGTTGCAAGGACTAGTAGGACACGTGGCAGTACCTCATTGGTTGTAGGGAATAGGCGCACGATAGATTGTGGCACGGGATTGGGGCGCGCGAAACGTGGGGGAACAGCGGTTGGACACGTCAGACACATGGGTCCCACTTGTATGCCGGCCTATGCGGTAGGTGGGCCCCACTCGGGCACCGAACAGCGTGAAAGACAGAGAAACCTGCACTCACGCGAGTTGGTCGGGTGTGATAGAGACGTGCAAATCATAGCCGTTTCTTCTCTGATCGGACGGTCCACGTTGCACGCGTGGCTTCTTCTCACCTGCGCAGAAATTTAAACTTTAATTAATTGCATTTAGACCCATAACTTTAATTCTAATTACATTTTAAACTTTCTTTAATTACAATTAAGCACTTTTCTAATTTAAATTAAGTTTTAAACTTTTAATAATTGAAATTAAGCCCGATTTTAATTTAAATTATATTTTCAACTTTTATTAATTGCAATTAAGCACTCTTTTATTTGAAATTATATTTTTGGGCATAAATTTGCAATTAAGTAAGTTTTCGATACAAATTATTTAATTTTCTTAAAATATATAAAAAACAGTAAATACTAATTTATTAAACTAAAATATGAAGAACATAGCAATAATAATTAATAAAATAGATGAAAATAACTATATAAAATACAGTTATCACTCACCAACCATGCAACACACAGTATAGAAACAAACCCAATGCACAAATAAACAGAAGTTATGCATACTTTTCCCTTTTTTTGACATGTGAAGTCAAACTGAGTACACAAAGTATACAACATATCACACCCCTATAAGGGTTGGAAATTATACAAAACAAAAACTTAATGCTTACTATGGTGATGTTTTTCTGGTGCCGTGGCATGACCATTTTCCTCTTCCACTAGTTTTAAACAAAAACAGTCATGTCATGATAAGGTTTTTATGTGTGCCACGGTATGCATAACATTACTTCACTTCCAATTTTACGAGTTTTCCCCTTTTTATATTATTTTAAAATAAATGATAAAATAACCAAAAATTTATACCTTAATAAAAATAATAATATAAAAAATAAAAATAATTATCTATGAAATGAAAATAAATTAAATTAAAGCAATACGAAAATAAAATAATGGGTTACCTCCTATCAGGAGTGTATACTTATAATCCTTAGTAAGACATTTCTCAAGAGATTTCATCATTTTGCAAAATTAATGTCCCCACATTAATGAGTTCAGTTATTTTTTGACCTAGTAACTATTATTTGTCTTACTTCTATGAGTGCTCAGCTAGTGGCTCTACTTATACTTCCACCTTCTTGATAGAAGCCTCCACAAAGTCCAACCTTTGATTTTTTCCTGATTGGTTATCTCTGCTCACTTGAATGAATGCATTCAAGTTATCATCTAGAGTTGGCTTGTTGGGAGGATGCCTGGGCTATTGTTGGAGGAATTGATGGCCCTACTAGTTTGAGCTATAGCCAATTGGAAGATTGTTTTTCCTCCAAAAGAAATTAGAATGATTCCTCTTCCTAGTTTTGTAGATATTTGCATTAGGATCGTACCTTGGTCTTGGTTGGTAACTCCCAATACATTTACCTACTCAAATGTAGCATTTTCTTCTTCTTCATAGGGACAAGTATCAACACCATGTCTTAAAGTACTACATAAGTCACATTGTTCGTTATTGGTTGTGGCATGTGTGATGTAAAGCACAACTTCCTTGGTTAGTTGTGCAAGTTGCATTAGAACTTCTGTATTAGTGTCTGAGTTACATTTGTACTTCTAGCAGCATTGTCAACGATGAACTAACATTGTTGGGTCAATCAATTATAGAAAAACAAGTTTTGTAGCTATAGAGGATAGTTGTGATGGGTGCATTGAGTGTTGAAGGTTATAACCTATCCCAAAATTTGTGGAAAGGTTCTCCTTCCATAAGAGAGAGTATCAATCTTTGCTCCCAGCTTTAATGTTTTCTAGTGGAAATAGTATTTTTCCATAAAGTTATTGTAAACATCCTCCCAAGTCATCAAGGAGCTTGGGAGAAGTGACATTAGCCAAGCCTTGGCCCTATATTTTAGGGTGTAGGAAAAACATTGCATTCTATGTTGGTCCTTGATGAGGACACTGAGAGTGAATGTTTGGATGAAAGACATTGAGTCTTCATTAGCCAATCTATTAAAGGAAGGTAACATGGAAAAAATGAATATGTATTAATTCATAATTCTGGAAGCCTCACCGAGTTGGTTAGAGGTAGTAGTTGTACTAATGACTGGCCATGCATACTTTTTCATAATGGCTTTCCTAATTTATTGATTCCCCCATATTTGTTAGTACAAGTGGATGGTCAAGGTTTGGTTCAACTAAAGACTGTGGGATTTCATAATCTAGCCTTCTGGACAGTCTATGAGGTCTATTATTATTATTATTATTATTATTATTATTATTATTATTATTATTATTATTATTATAAGGTGTGAGAGGGTATCCAAAGGACCTCCTACTTCGCATGAACTTTGAAAATAAAATTAAAATCATCTATCAAGTTAAAAAAATAAAAGATGAAATAAATATACAAGTATGTCACAAATAATTTATATTATAAATAGTTTTATAATACAAGAAATTCATTATGTCATTACATTAAGTATATTAAATATTATATGTCATGTACATAGAAAAAATAAAAAAATAAGAAAATGAAAGAAAGAAAATAAAATCAAAACAATTTTAAAATATAAAATTAAAGAAAAATAATTGATAAAATAATTAAATAAAGAAAAGAAAATTAAGAATAAAAGAAAAGAAAATTAATTTTTTAAAAAAATTAAAATGAAATAAAGTTTAGATTTTTTTAAATTTTAAATTTTAAATTTCGAGAGTTATTAATTAATAACCTAGATATTTTAATATTTTAAATAAAAATCACAATATTTACAACACAAAAAGTTTTTAAAATTTTAATAATAAAAGTTTAAAAATACTATTCTTTCCCAACAAGGGCACTAAAAATTTGATGTGACAAAACTTGGTGTACAAATTTTGTATATTTTAAATAGCTCACAATTACATGAATTACTTATAAAAAAATTATAAGTATATGTTTAAGGTTGGGTTAAGGAGAAATCATATAGTTTTTAAATAATTCAACAAATTCTTAAAAACAAAAATTAAACATAAACATTAAACATTCTATCACAAAGTTTAGGTTTGAGAAATCTAATCTAATGACATAAAAATAAATATATATTCAACAAAATAATTGACAAACAAACATTTACATTTAGTCAAAAATTTATGGGACAAATTAGTTAGTTAATCATACTTGCTTAATATTAAATAGGTTATAAATATATGAATTAAGATTATTGATTCTCTCTTATAAATACAAATAGAAGATTAATTAGGTCTATCATTTGTTATTAATTAAAATTATAACGCCTTGGTTCGAGTCTATCATATAATTTTAATTAAATTATACTTCTTTTCTAAGAGATTAATAAACTATTCAATTATTGCCTTTGGTCGAGTCTAACAATTTAAACTCTTATCAATGTATCAAAAGTTTGGTTTAAAATCTAAAACTTTGAAAACTAACTTTCGAATAAGATATAGATAGTTATATCTAATATCTAAAAGTATTACTCCAAATCAGATTCATAAAAATCCTAAATCTAACTCTCATGTTTATTATAAAAAATACTGAATCAATTTACTTTTCTTTAATAAAATTTTGTTTAAATCTTAATGAAGAAATTAAACTTAATTTACTTTATAAAAATATTTACCTAATTAAACTTAATTTATTTTATAAAAATGTTTACCTACTTTAATATTTCATAAGAAAAATAACATTATTACTGTCACGTAGTATTTTCAACTAGACATGCTTAATTTAATAAATGACGAGTAAATTAAACATACCATTTTAGAACAACACATAAATTTAATTTGAATAGAATACATTTAAATTATAACTCAAGTATATCCTTACAAAACTTTAATATCGTTTCTGTATTTAGAAAACCTCCAAACATAATTGTCAACACTATTTATTGAATCGAAATAGAAACTACTACATAAACTAGTTCAAATCTCAATTTGACAAAAAAACTTTAAAACTATAAAAAGGAAAGATAAACTAGAGAGAAACTAGAAAATCAGTTATGAAGAGAGTTAAGGGATATTTTACAAGTAGGGTCTAGGGTCCATTTTATAGGTGAAGAAAAGGAAAGAAAAGTGGATCATATTGGCGAGCATTGCAGCATGAGATAGGCTATACGCACTAATCATTGATCCACTATTCCAGCATCGTGGCACAGTAAATTTCCATGTTGTGCCCCGATTCTTTTGGACTTTTGGAAGCCCTATTTTTATTACACCTTTTACAATGATTTGGAATATATGTAAGCATTACATATGTTAATATTTTATGCTTCAATGTTGTAATGGAGTGATTTCAGGTACTATTCTTTGAGTGTTGATCAGTTAAATCATATTAAAGCTAAAAATACCTGAAAAACACAAAACACAAAACATATACGTGATTTCAAAAAGATAGATTTGCTTTAAAAGATATTAAAACTATGCATATATAAATATATTTTATCATTTATAGTGTATAAAATCATGTTATATTTAGTGCTTTTAAGAACTCATCATACATGTATAAGAAACAAATTGTCATGAGTTTTTTACATAGTTGTTGCATTATAATTGTAAAACATGATAAAGACAGTTAGTGCAAAGCTAGGAGATCAAACTATTGGAATTTGTTACACATTTTGGTAAACTCACCAAGCTGTGAGAATGTATTATTGTAGCTACACTATAAGTAGTAGTACAACAACAAGAACAAGTCAGTCAGTCAGTCCTTTTACAATTTAACAAGCATTATTCACAAATGATAAATGAGAAAATTCATAAAATTTAAGAACCAAGTCTCTTCTAATCATTAGTCTTCAATACAAGTTTGTTTACATTCAATCCATCACAATCTTTCCTTCTTTATTTTTGCAAAATCTGTGTATTATAGCTTCCTTATAGTGGTGGATATGCAAAAGCTTATCCCTAAGGATAAGGATTTTGTGATTGATGATTAGCAAAATTGACCTACATGATCTTGTAGTCATTGCTTAAATGTAGTCTTTCTAGCTATTTTTCATCTATTAGCATAGATGAGAAGACTTCCTCTTTTGGTGGCATAGTTCCTTATTGAGTGATATTTGTGAAGAGAGAGTTGTAATCAAAGTTTAGACTTCCTATAACAAACATTACCTGATTTCTACCACTCAAATTACCTTCAGCAACAATGATATGATCTATCAAATCCTAAATCTTGTTTAAATAATCTTCCATATGCAATGGATCCTTTCTGAAGGTCTAAAACTAGCAATGTAACTCCATCAGATTTGGTTGTGAAAAATCTGAAAATACTTTCTCGCTTTCTCTTTCTTAGCGCTCCCCCCCCCAAGGCTCTTCCAATGGTCAAATGATATATCCTTTTTGTACAAATATTTCAAATAGGTAGTGGTAATAGAAAAGTATATCCAATTCTTAACTACTATATCCTTTTGATCCAGTAGATCAAAGAGAGGATGAATTTCAGTAATTTCTTGTCCATCAATAGTTTTCTTGAGAATTTGATGACTCTATGAACGTAGATTCATTAGTGCACTTTTTCACTTAACTTTTTTTATTCAATAAATAATATTTTTGGGGCCAAAAATATTAAAAATATAATTTTTTTAGTGAAAAGAGTGAAAATATATGTTTTGGAATTGTTTTAGATTATTTTTGGGTTTTTATGAATTTTTAATGTCGAACCAATCAAAATCTACCACATGACATGCCATACAAGCATAGGAGCTGACTTGGTAAGCCATGCGAATTCCACACAAGCAGGGATAACAAATCATAGATCATCTCATGTTAGGAGACACGAACTACGTGCCACGTGTTGGCACGACATTCAATCTGAGTTTGGAGCGTGGTTAAACCTTCATGCCATATGTCCTCATTTTATTGCTCCCCATGTTCCACTTGTGTGCCACGCCATGTGTTATCACGAATCTCGTTGTGCTACATGGTGCTGACTTAATGAGTGTTGACTTGGATCGATCTCTCCTACCACCCGTTAAGCTCTGATTCGCCTAGTAAATATTGTGTGCCATGTTTTGTGCTATGATTGGCTGGTGTTATTCAATTTGCTTTTTTATCTCAGCCCTTGATCTAAAGCTGATCTGATGCTCCAAATTGCACCTGAGCTATATTTAAGCCCCTAATCACCCCATAAACCCTGGTGAGCTGTCATTAGCATAATTTTGATAAGCTTTTGTAGCTAAAAAGAGAGAAAATACAGAAAAATTCAAGAGGGGATACAATTTTGGTGGAGATTTAAGAGAAAATTAGTACTACAATTCAAGATATTGATTGTATTTCTTCTTCTACTCTTTTCTTTATCAATTTTTATGTCTTTCTTTATGAAAAATATAAGCTTTAGGGACGAAATTAGGTCTAGTTAATTTATTAATCTAGGGATCTTATGAACCCAATTTTCATCATGTGAGGATCAAATATTTTACCCCAATTATAATTTTAATTTAATTACATTATTCAATCTGATTTTTATGCTATTAATTGTTTGGCCAACATTTTATCTATAGAGATAATTAAGTAGATTTGAGAGAATTATTTAATTAGAGCTAAGTTAATTGGCATGAGAGTGTGATTAAATTAATTACTATATTGTGTGTAGTTTACTTGAGAGAGGAATACATGCTAAGTTAGATTCAATAGATCATGTAATTAATTGATAATTATATTGGGGGTATTTTAGTTATTCACATGTTTAGAAAATTAGGAAATTATGTATTCCTAGATACGTTCTCATATATCATCTTAGTTATCAAATTTGATTTAATTAAGTATTGTTATTTACTTTTAGTAATTTTAATTTTGATTCCATAAAATATAAGAACACAAAAAAATTGATTTTTATTTATTTTGTTTTAAATATTAGTTTCTAATAAAATAGCCTTCGTGAGAATGATATTTTCTTATCAATATATTATTTTTTATGATATATATACTTGCGTATTCATTGCACACTCAATTTGTGTGGCGATCAAGTTTTAAGCGTCATTGCTCGGGGTTATAAATATTAGAAATTAATTTTTATTATTAATTTTTTTTCTTAATTTGTTTTTCTTTACTTATTTATTTGTTTATTTTAGTTAATTTATTTTATTTTTTGTCTTTATTTATTTGTTTAAATTTTAATTAATTATTTAGTTTTTATTTAGACACATCCTTTAGTGCTATTAGAAGCATAGTTGAGAAAATGGCTACCAATAATTATCAATGGTCAATTGATAGAATGATAGCCATAAGAAGAATAGTTGGAATGCATGAAGTAAATGATATCATGACACTTACAACTCAAGTGTTATCTTTGGTAAATCATTTGAAGGTTCCAAACTCGCCAATGAGTATAAACTAGGTCCAAGATTCAAGGGTGTCGTGTGTATTTTGTGATAGAGCTCATTTGTTTGATAATTGTCCAGATAATCATGAATCAACTTTATATGTGGGTAATGTGAATAAAAACAATAATTCATACTCAAACACATATAACACAGGATGGAGACAACATCCAAATTTCTCTTAGAATAAAAAAATCAAGGTGATAATCAATTCAACCATCAATCATTTTCACCATCTAGTTTCCAACAATCATAACAATCACAAGCCCAAAAGAAGAAGCCACCTACTGAGGACAATACAAATGTTTTGATGGGGATAATGATAGACTTCATTCAATCAGTAAATACAAAAGTGTCCACTCAATAGGCTTCAATTCAAAATTTGGATAACCAAATGAGGAAACTTACTTAGGTTATAAGTCTAATGCGTAAAGATAACCTTCCAAGTGACACAATTGTAAACCCATGAAGAGAAGGTAAGGACCAGTGCAATGACATAGCTTTGAGGAGTGGTAAAACTTTAGGACATGAACATAAGACCGGAAAGGATAAGGAGAAATAGGAAATTAATAAGGGTGATGAGGAACTAGTGGATAAAGAGAGCGTTGAAAAGAAAATAATTCAGCCACAAAAAAGAAACCTTTACAAACCCACTATTCTCTTCCCTTAAAGACTACAAAATCAAAAGTTAGATACACAGTTTTCAAAATTTCTTGATGTCTTCAAAAATCTGCACATAAACATACCATTTGCAAAGACACTTGAATAAATGTCATCTTATTCCAAATTCATGAAGGATATACTATCAAAGAAAAGGAGGCTTAGAGATCATGAAACAATAACCTTGGTTGAAGGACCCAGGTAGTTTTTACATCCCTTGCACTATTAAGAATATCTATTTTGGTAAGGCACTATGTGATTTAGGTTCTAGCATTAACCTCATGACATTATTGGTCTTCCATAGATTGAGGGTTAGTAAAGCCAAACCCATTTCAATAACATTACAAATGATTGATAGATCAATTTAGAAACCTCAAGGAGTGATAGAATATATGCTAGTAAAAGTAGAAAAATTCATCTTTCTAGTAGACTTTATTATGCTAGATATAGAGGAAGTCTATGACATTCATATTATACTTGGTCGTCCATTCTTAGCAACCAGAAGGACACTTATTTATATATAAAAAGTGAGCTTACAATGAGAGTGCAAGATGAACAAGTAACATTTAAAGCACATAAACCCCCTGATATTGATAATGCTAATGAATGCTTAAGGATATATGTTACTAAATGTGGGGAACACTTAAAAGAATCTATTGAATCGCCCACACTTAAGACTTAAACACATAATTCAATGAACAAGAACATAAACTCACCAGAAAACAACTCAACCTATTTTAACTTTGAAAGTATGGAAACAAAGGTTGATATTGTGAATTGTGTGAAATTTTTGGAGGACGTGCCTCTCATGTGTGTATCAAGGCAATTATGGAAAATTTTAAAATAGGATCTAAGCTCAAATCATCAATTTAAGGGCCACCAAGTTTAAACCCTACACTTTTACTCTCTTATCCCCAGTCAAGTATGAAAGTGAAAGAGTTCATTGGAGAGGTTAAAAATATGGTATGAGAAGAGATGTGTTTGCTAACTAGAACATAAAGTGTGATTGAACAAATCAAGACTCATTGTTTCCAGGAAAACTCAAAAGTAAATGGACATAAAAAGATGTGCCTTAGAACTTGATATGACCGTCTAGTCAAGGAATTTAAACGTGATGCTAGTTAGGAGACAACCCAACATTATTTTTACTTATATTTTCATTGTTTTTGTTTTGTAGGTGAATAAATGTGAAGAGCAATGACACAACATTATTGAGCATTTTAGCGATAGATGTGGTATGCTAAGACTAAGAGAGTTTTATTTCCTTTCACTTTTTCATATTCATATGTGCACATTAGGAAAAATGTGCAATTTAAGTTTAGGGGAGGGAACTTTATTCTCCATTTTAATATTTAGTATTAATTTTCAATTTTTAGGGAATTATTATTATTATTAGGATGTTTTTAATCATGGTTTGGGTATAAATTGACAAATATATGGAAACTAAATACATGCATGCTTCGTATGAAACATATGAACTAAAAGATCAAAATTGGTTGTTATGACTAGGATAAGGAATGTAGCATATTTTTAAAGATATTTACATTAATCATGTGATATGCCTACAAGTTTTGATTGAATTGGTTCAAATTCTTATGCACATATTCATGATTTATTTTGGTGTTCTTGTTGAGAGAAAATTTATAGTGAGTTATACGAGTCGATGAGATCTATCTGGTTTTAGAATCTATTTGATCATCCCTTGAGGCAAAATTCTAAATAGTATTCAGCAAGAGAAATGATTTAGGCCTTATTTGGATTGATTGAGCCTTTCAACTAACCATTGTTAATATTTGTAGTTACCCATTTGATCCTAACAAAGAACCATTCATATCTTAAAGCCACATTTTATGCCTGACTAATAAGCATTACCTTTATCCTTGCACCTTTAGCTTGTATTAAAAGAAAAAAAATGTCATCATGTGTCATGCTATAGAGTAAGATGAAATATAATGCATCCTATAAAAAAAAGAAAAAAGAAAAACTCATAACACAATTATCCCTCTAAAGAAAAAGAAAATAGAATTGAAAGTAAGTTTAGGAGTGTTGTGAAGTTACAATAAAAAAGAGAGAAAAAATATGTGGAATAAAAGAATATGAAAAGAATGACAAAAGATGGTGCACTGAAATATCAAATAAAAGCTCAATTGTAGTTAAAAAATGTATGATGAAAAAAAAGAGCTAAGGTGTAGAAAGAGCCTAAGTGTCTTCATTTATCAACTACCCACCTAAGCCTTACATTATAACCATGTAAAGTCCTTATTAATCTTAAGCTAAGTGCATATTTATATTAGTGGAGAGGGATGTGAAAAAGAGACTTATGAGACTTGTTGTAAGATTGAATGTGATTAGCATACTCATATAGGTTGATTTCATAAGTGCATTGGATGATATCATGTGTAGCGCACACACACACAAATCAATTTATCAAAAACCTTACATATCCTTGTATTGATGGAATGTTGATTGATGAATATGTGAACCTCTTTATCATAAGATTGTATAACTCTTGAGAGGGATAGTTTTCGTGAAATATGTATATACTAATAGAAGTATATTTATGAATATACTACCTATGTTATTTTATTTAGTTATACTTGCCTTTACTTGAGGGCAAGTAAAGAGTTATGTTTGGGGGTGTGATGACTCTATGAAAATAGAGTCATTAGCGCACTTTCTTACTTAATATTTATTCATTTTAATTAATAAATAGTATTTTTGGGGCAAAAAATATTAAAATATAAAATTTTTAGTGAAAAAGAATGAAAATATAATTTTTGGAATTTTTAAGGAATTTTATGGATTTTTTATGAATTTTTAACGACATTCCAATGAGAACCTACCATGTGGCATGCCATGCAAACATAGAGGTTGATTGGGAAAGGAACACAAATGCCACGTAAGCAGCGACAACGAATGGTAGATCTTCACGTGTGAGGAACGACGAACCGCGTGCCACATGTTGGCACATCATTCAATCCGAGTTTGGAGCGTGGTCAAACCTTCACACCATGTGTCATCATGCGATTTATCCCCACGTTCCACCTGTGCACCACGCCATCCGTTACCATGAATCTCATTGTGTTGTATGGCGCTGACTTCATGAGTGTTGACTCAGACCAGTCTCCCCTAATCACCCCATAAACCCTAAGAAACCTCCACTAACCGAATTTTGATTAGTTTTTGGAGCTAAAAAGAGAGAAAAATATAGAAATATTCAAAAGGAGATACAAATTTGTTGGAGATTCAAGAGAAAATTAGTACTACGGTTCAAAAGATGGATTGTGTTTCTTCTACTCTTTTCTTTATCAATTTTTATGTTTTTTTTATGAAAAATATGAGCTTTAGAGACAAAATTATGTCTAGTTAATTTATTAATCTAGGGATCTTATGAATCCAATTTTCACCATATGATAATCTAATATTTTATCCCAATTATAATTATAATTTTATTATATTATTTAATCTAATTTTTATGATATTAATTGTTTGGCTAACAATTTATCTATAGAGGAAATTAAATAGATTTGAGAGAATTATTTAATTGTCTATCTTGATTAAATAACATGCATTATTTCTAGGCAGAGATGTATGATTATTATATGTGATCCATAATTGATGAACTTAATGATTAGTATGCAATTTAACTGGTATGAAAGTGTGATTAAATTAATTACTATATGGTGTGTAGTTTACTTGAGAGAGGAATACATGCTAAGTTAGATTCAACTGATTATGTAATTAATTGATAATTATATTAGGGGATTTTAGTTATTCACATGTTTAGAAAATTAGGGGATTAAGTATTCGTAGATATTTTTTCATATATCTTCTTATTTACCAAATCTAATTTAATTAATTATTGATATTTACTTTTAATTATTTTAATTTTACTTCCTTAAAATATAAAATCACAAAAAAATTGATTTTTATTTTTTTGTTTTAAAAATTAGTTTCTAATAAAATAATTTATGTGGAAAAGATCTTTTTTTATTATTATATTACTTATTACGATGCTTATACTTGTATATTCATTGCACATAGAATTTATGTAGTGATCAGAAATTCACCTCGTCTCGTCTCTTTGCCATTGATAAATCCTTGTAGTCCATAAATCTTCGTGATATGATTCAATTGCATAGCCTATTGCAAATAGTTTGATTGATCAAGACGAAATGAGAAATTTGGATTAACAGGAAATGTTTGCAGGATATTGCTACTCATAGTAGCAGCAGAAGGTTTTTCAGCTTTGGAAACTGATTACATTTTCACACTCGACTTATAGGTGTAACAGATGAATCATCTATGGTAGGGGCGGAGCCAAAAAAAAATATTATGAGAGGGGTTAAAGTGTAATGTTTTTTTAAATAAAATAGAAAAATATATTTAAATATTTTGAAGTAAAAAATATATCATCATATAATCTAGTGAAAGGTTATGCACAATAGTAGACTTTTCTTAGTCAAATACAAAACTTTCATCTAATGTTACGTGAGAGATACATAATTAACACAGCATAATTAAAAATATAAAATATAATAATTTAATAAGTATTGAGATTATATTTTAAAATATATATTGTTAAAAATAAAAGATTAAAAAATGCAAATATTTTTTTGTCTATACTTGTTGCATTTGTTTTCTTTAACCGATGAAATGAGTCGGCTTTATAGTAGCGATAGAAATGAATCGGTTTTATAGTAGCGGTAAAAATGAACGAAAAAACTATTAAAAAAATATTAAAATTTTCATATTAAAAAATTTCAAATAAAATAAAATGTGAAATAATATAATATTAGAGAAAATAAAATTTAAAATCAAACAAATTATGAAAAACTTTGAATATATGAATGAAAAACCTTAATAGCTTTAGTTTTAAGTTTATCATCATATTTTTTTTTATTTTTATAATGTTTGACATTGTTATTTAAATATCATTAATTAAAGTTAAATATATGAAATAGTTTTGGATTACACTATATAAACTTAAAATACTTTTATATAACATATATTATCATAATTCTATATATGCAACTAATTAATATTTAATAAATGTGAAAATAAAAATACATATATTTAATTATTTTACTCATAATTCATTTATATCATTTTTATTTACATATCTCTTAAATATTGTTGATACATATAATAATATATTAAAATATACACGTACAAAATTAAACATAATGTATTATTGTAAGTAAAATATTTATTTAATATTAAAAATATATATGTAATTAACTTTTAGTAAAACGTTTTATCAAGCTACAAAATCACCCAGCCCCATAAAACTCCGTCTCTGATTTACGGTAAAGACTTTGATACCATATTAACTTAATCACTGAGATAATCAGATTGTAGATGAAGAGTTTGATATAATGCTTGCATATATTCATTGTATGACGGTAGCTACTTTATCTAGAGGAGATGAGGGTGCATTACATGTGTAATTCTGCTAATGTGCTCACGTGCTCAATTATTGGTATTACATATAATGAAGCATGTAAATAAAATTGTTTTTTTACTCAAAATGATAATATATATGAAGGGTTGGGACATGTATTATATAAAGAGTTGAGATTTAATGAAGTTATTTTCTCTCTCATTTCCTTTATAAATCTCCACATTTGATAAATGTCAGTGTAAAAAAATTAGGTGTAATCATCGATCATATATATATATATATAATTTAATGTTTATTTTTCTTGTTTAAGTCAAGTTATAAATATAAAATAGTATATTTATTTATGCCGAAAAGAGTTGAAATGATGTCGATAATAACAGTTTTTCAAGAGTTGGTCTATTCTTAACCTAGGTAAAGTCCATTGTGTTGCAATATAAATAAACAAAAACAAAATAATTTTTAACTAATGTAATAAAGATACTAACTAAAGCTCTAAAAACTCCGTACACTATTACAATGAAGGGCTTTTAAGTCAATTATTAACCGACTTAAAATAAGGTAACTTAAAATTTAAAGTCGGTTCTAGCTAGAACTGACTTTAAATTTTAAGTCAGTTCTACCCTGGAACCAACTTTAAATTTTAAGTCAATCCTACGTGTCACCAACTTTAAATTTTAAGTTGAACCTACTTGTCAACCTACTTTAAATTTTAAGTTAATCATACGTGTCAACTGACACTACACCAAAATCGAGCTTTAAATTCGGTTCGGTGAACCGACTTTAAATGTTGTGACTTACATTTAAAATCGATTCAATGTGTGAACCAACTTTAAATTATGACTTTTTTTACACCATTTACTCATTTTCTACAATACTCCGATCACATAATAATAGAAAATACCAAAATCTGTTTAACAAAGTTTTAATAATACAAATAATTGAAAAATTAAATATTAATTAACTACTTGAGAATTAAAATTGTTACAAAAAAAAATAATTTATATACAATACATATATATATATATATATATATATAACTTAAATTACAAATAAAATGATGTCGTCTATTTTGTCATGGATTTTATGATATTCTCACTTTATTTCAAGGAGAGGAAGCTTGGTTTGCTTATAATCACCTATATAGTGACCAGAAAACTAGGCAAGAGAGATGAGATGGAGTTTGGGCAAAACACAGCTGGTCCATATAATAATTCATTCTCTTAAATACATAAGCACATAAACATCCATCAAACAAGCAGTCCAAACTTTAGAGACACAAAAATGGAGAAATTAAAGCATTATAAAAATTACTATGGTGTTGTCCTATGTTATTCAAGATCATTAGATTCTTCTCTTGATTCTTCTTGTGATATTATAATTTGAACTATGTGTTCTGTCCATTCTTCTCATAAATCATCAAAAATTTGCATATCATATCCCGACTTGTTCAAACAAAAGAACTATATATAATTAAATTCAAAATAAGAATGTAATATCATGAATTCACAAAAAATAACTTATATATGTTGAAAGATTAGAAAAAGAGATTACTACGTCGGCACCAGAGTGATATAATAATAACTCCATCCCTTTGAAATCATATTAGCAATGTATTAATCTTTTATCTATAAATATGAAGCTATGTGGAATGAAGCTGGTATTTTTAATGCTATAATGAGCTCTAAATATGAAGTCAAGTGTAACTCCGATTTGTTACTTGGGTTGGTTGAGTTTTGGCTCTTGAAAATATGATGATTCTTGGTGGTTTTCCTGTACTTGGCTAGCTAGTGACTACCATGATATTGTCATACCAGGGAACTAGGCAATAGAGATAGATGAATTTTGGCCAAAAAATAGGTCCCATATAACAATTCATTCCCTTAAATACATGAGCACATAAATATCCATCAAACAAGCTGCCCAAATTTCAGACACATGAATAGAGAAATTAAAGCATTATAAAAATTACCATGATGTTGTCATATGCTATTCAAGATTATCAAAATCTCCTCTCTTGATTCTTCTTATGATAATATAATTTGAACGATGTGTTCTACCCATTCCTCTCGTAAATCATCAAAAAATTTGTGGCTCAAAGCACAACTTGTTCCAACCAAAGAACTACATGTATTTAAATTCAAAATAATAATTTAATATCATGAATTCACAAAAAATAACTCATATATGTTAAAAAGGTATATTGGTAAAAGAGATTACCAAATCTTTAATTGGAATGTTGATATTTGTGATTATTTTTCTTATAAACTTCATGACATAGTAACCATACATGGCTCCATCATTTTGTTGTGGAACTTACAAAAAATAAGTGTACATGATTTTCCAAATTCGAACATCTTTATTATTCAATAGTAAATTTTATTAAATTATTAATATTCGCTTGTACATACCATAACTTTGTCTCATATAAGCTTATGTGATTTTTTAAGGACAATGCCCTTACTTTTATTCCACAACTTCCATGCCCTATGAAAGTTTAAAATAGTTAGTTCTTTGTTAAATATTACAAAGAAAAATAGAAGAAAAATAACTACTTATAACTCTTACATTTCAACAACTGTTTTTGTATCTTTATTCAATTATATGGAAGTTGAGTCACAGTACCAAATATGATTGTCATATAAATCAAGAATTACCAACATCTAATTATCTTGGCCTTGTTCAAACTTTAGTGACCAAAGGATTATCAACTTTTGATTTCTCTTAAGTGTTAATATCTCATAAGACAAAATCAACAATGTTGATCTTGCAAATAGTTTTGTTTTATATTTGTAAAACTCTCGCAAATGCACGAATCATTTTATAGAAAATGAAAAATATACTCCCAAGGTCGATCTAAGGGAGGAATATATGTGGTTTTTAATTTATTATTCAAACTTTTAAAAACAAAATTAAATCTTAAACATTGTGTCACGATATTTTGGTTTTTGTGTTTCCTAATCTAATAACATAAAAAATAAACATAGATATGGATTCAATAAACAATCATGAAATTTTTTATCATTCATATTAGTGGAGTATTTATGGATATAATAATTAAGTTAATTATGCATGCTCATATTATTTAGGTTATTAAAGATAAAAATTGATATTTGTTGATTTTCTCTTTTTTGGTATGAAAGTGTCCTTAGGTGGGGACCAAATTCTTTTGTTTAATATTAATTAATTAATATCCTTAGGCGGGGCTTATTAAATAATTAAGTATTAAATTTCATCTTTGTTTCTAAGAAAATAAAAAACCATATAATCATAGCTTTAGGCGGAGTCAGTTAATTAGATTTTATTCAAGGTGTCCAAATTAAACCTAAGAATTTAATTATGCGAGTATAAACTTTCAAGTTTTAAAACCATTACTGAAAATATGTCGTGAATACATTTTTGAATAATAGTTCTTATAAAAAAATGTTTGAAATAGAGTTTCATTTTAACTACTGGGCGATTATACCAACAAATAAAAGACCACTACAAACAGCTAACTATGTTAAATTTAATTATATAAAAATTAAACATAACATATAAGTATAACATATAAAAAATAAATGTAAAGAATTTATTTTAAAATTATACCTCAAAAAAATCCTTACAAAACTTTGATGTTAATTCTGTTGCTGGAAAACCTCTAAACGGTGGATTTGCAATTCTGTTTATTGAATCAAAAACTACAAATCTATAAAAGCATAGCTAGATCTTCTCAAAAAGAGAAGAAATTTAAAACTAAAAACTAAAAAAAAGAAAAATTTCTAGAGAGAGAAAGTTAGAGAGAAAAAGAGTTGAGAAAGTTGTGTTTTTTACAATGGAGAAAAGTGTCCTTTTATAGGTGAGGAAAAAGCCAAAAAAGGTGGAAAAATATTTCAAAAATATATTTTGGACGCATTTGGACAGGCTGGCACGCATGTGGGGCACGAAATTTGCAGTAGACAAGCGTTTGGTACGCACGGGCATACGTAGGACAACACGGACATGTACTGAAATGTGCCGACCGTTTGTGGGGGTGTGCTGGGCATGTGTTGGGCGTGCACTCGGACTTAGAGTAGGCATGTGCTGGCGCATGATGGACTTCGGCGTGAATGGATGGTTGCGTGCTAAATTTTGGCATTTTTGACATTTTTGACATTTTTGACATTTTTGACATTTTTGACATTTTTGACATTTTTGACCTTTTTGACCATTTTGTCTAATTTTTTCATCTTTTTGACTTTTTCTCATTTCGTTTCTCAATATATTTGTTATGTATTGCCTCTAGAATTTTCCTTCTAGTCTTTAAATTATTTTTGAACGATAATACCTAAAAAGCAATAAAAATACCCGTGATTCCGAAAAGATAAATTTATATAAAATATGCTAAAATCATATAAATATAAATCTATTTAATTAATTAAATTACATTAAATCATGGTAATTTTAGTGCTTTTTAAGCACTATCACAACCCCCAACCAGCTTCTTGCTAGTCCCTTAGTGAGAGAAGCGATAAAAAATAAAATAAAATATCCTAAATCACTTTCGTAGATTGACACAGTTACATTTAGCATAATAAGCCTTTACACCCATAGTTTTCCCTAGTGGACTAGTTTAAGTCTCATGAGAGTTTTTGGTAATGATACCCACAAAAATTAACAAAAAAATGAAAAATAAAATAAAACAAATAAAATAAAAAGTTAACTAAAGTTTAAAATAAAGTAAAAAGACTTTATAAAGAAATAAAATACAAAAATATATCATGCTTATAATATCTTTTAAATTTAATAATTAAAATCTTAAGCATAGATTATTTGAACATCCTAAACATTCATTATTTATTATAATAATTAGTTGAAAATCATTTTCATGTTTTATATGAAAAATGTATCAATCTAATTTCACCCAAACTTAGTGTCAGGAATCTGAATTCTCTTCGAATCTATTCCTCACAAGTCAATACTCTCAAAAACACTTAATCATATGGGTTCAAACACTTATACTAATTTATATGCGAAAGAGTTTATGTATAGAAATGAACTAATATATTCGCATATGTATAAAGAAGAAAGGTTTAAAGTGTTATTTTAATGTTGATCTCATGAAATGAATCAAATATAAAAATTTATAGAAAATATTATAGATTACTTTCATGCATCAATCAAATTCATCAAAAAAAAATATCAAGTAATATGCTTTTTAGAAAATATAGGAAGATGCAATGACTTCTTAAGGAATTATTTCCTATATTTTATTTTACATTAAACCATTTCTCACAATTGTTTAGGCTTTTGGGTCTTTTATCTCATTATTATAAATGGATTTTGCCTTTATAATATTGAGATTTCTTGTTTTGGGTTTTTCTAGAAAAGGAAAATTGAGAGTTCCATTCTGGGTTTCTGAAGATATTTTGTCATATTTTATAGAGAATGTAGTAATAAGATTTATAAAAGGTGTTCCTAATATCACCAAATGATGAATATCAGAAACAAAAACAAATGAAGTTTTTAAAAGAAAGTTTTGATTCAAAATGCTAGCCATAACTTTACCAATTATTTGCATTTTTGAATTCATAGCTAAATTTAGTTTTTCTTTGGTTTTATCATGGAATCATTTTGAGATAAATCATGTTTTGATACAATTAAGGTCAGCACCTATATCAAAGAGTGTGACCGTGTCTATTTTGAAATCACTAGAAAATACAAAAGTTATCTTGATGATTTATTTTCTGGTGGTTATTTCTTTTAATATGAAGAGAAAGTCTTCTGAGACTCTTTATATGTTTTCAATATTTTAAGGATTAAGGGTTTCTTCATTCGAATGCTTACACTCTCTTAGCGAGAAAGTAAAAGCTGAATAACCTCAGAATCTTCTTTCTGTTTTTGTTTAAGCTAATCTATTTCCAACTTAATGGTTTTTATTTCACTCTATAGGTCTTGAATAGACCCTTGAGGTTTTTTGTTTTGTCTCTTCCTATCTTTGATAGCAATAAGGTCATATCGATCAGTGCTTATGGAAGGAAGTTTTGAAGCTTTAATGTTTCTTCATCCTCTAAGGATTTAGTTAGATGATCAAGGTATTGCTTTTTAACATCAAGGCTTTCAATATGTTGAATAATATCAAGTAGTAGACGTTGTTTTTCAGTAAGCATATTGATACCTTTTAATGTGCTAGTTTTATAGTCAATGGTAACTAACTCATCAATTTTAGGGTTTTCATTATTCGTAGAGTCTTTAGACTAGGCTTCAGATTCAGATGATAATTCAATTAAGAGGGAAAAAATCTTCTTAAGAGTCTCTTCCTCTAGATCCATTTCATGGAAATTTTTAAGAGACTTTATAGAAATTTGAAGTGTGACCTTTCTTGCCACAATTATAGCAAGTAACATCTTTCAAATTTGGATTGAAGAATGTTCCTAGGTTTTTGGAAATTTATAAGATTTTATAGAGTTTATAGGGTTTTTTGTAACATTTTTCACAGCTGTGCTTATATGGCTTCCTATGAAGTTTTCTAGAATTATCAAAAGAAGTTTTGTATCTATAATATTTTGAAGAAGATTTGTGGTATGGTCTAGAAGATGGTCTTCTACTACAATCTCTTTCGTAGTGTTTAGGTTTTGAAAGGGAAGTGTCAAACTGTTGACAGAAAGAACCTAATTCTTTTCTCATATTTTTAAATTCCCATTTTAATTTTTTTTGTAACTTCAAGTCTTGATAGATTTGATATCGTTATTTTTTAGTATAACTTATGAGTTCACCGTAGTTGAGTTAATCATTAGGGATTATATGGTTTTCAAAGGTTTCTTTGATTTTATTTCCAACTTTCTCTCCCAGAAGAGTTAGACGTCCGACAAGGAACTTCTCTTTCCAGAAGGTTTGGTTAGAACCTTCCCTAAGTAAGACTCTACTAAGGAAGGTTCTTTTATAATTTTGGAAGTCACTTATTTTTTTACACCTAAGGTTTGATAGGAGGTCTGCATTTTTATCCCTGAAATGTGAGGAGTCACCCATAAAATGCAATGATATGGTAAAGATGAAGGTTGATACTACATCCTAGATAGGTTCTCCATGATAATCGAGAATAGGTTCGCCATCCTCCCTAGTTTGGATAGCACTCAAGATATCCAACTATTGTTGTTTTGTAAGGTGGAAATCCCACCATCCTTTTAGTTAGCCTGGAAAGCCAACTATAAAGAGTTCAACGAATGCTTTATCTGAGGTACCATATTGGGTTTTATAGGAATTTGATTCCATTTTAATTTTCTATAATAGGTTTAAAATCCGGTATTCAATCATGCCATCGATATTCCATTTGTAAACAAACGAGACATTGTATTCGGTTGTATGATTTGGTTTGGCTGGGTTCCTATTTTTGAAGTTAGGGACCTAACAGGTAATATGTTTTGAGGTGTTAGGCTTTTCCAATGGAGTTTTTCCACTTCCAAAGACGGTTCCTAAAATGCATCCTCGTCAGAGGTATTAACATCCTAGTATAAGACACAAATATTCTGAGAATTTTGAGGTGTTTGTGAAGTTTATAGGATTATAGTACTGATGTTAGAGTTGGAGCTAGTAAGCTCTAACTTGTCTTTTAGGTTTTTAATGGCTTCTAGAAACTCAAATTTATTAGATTTTATTTCATTTTGAGTGGATTTTGACACTTGATAAGGTTTTAAAATTGGATTTTTAACTTTTTTTATCAACATCTTTACTACTAGAAATTGAAGGTATGTTAGAATGTAAAGTCTATTTTTCTAGTTTAGTGAGTTATTTACCTAAGGTATTTAGGTTTATGTTGGTAAAATTGCTTTGTAATACGATATTTTTAAGATTAGTTGTAGTGTCTTCTTGTGGGCTCTTAAGAGGAGAAGCTTCAACCTTTTGTTACTATAGGGAATGGTTATTGGTCTAAGCGGAGGATGTTCAGCCTTTACATGATCGTTTGGTGTTTCCCATGCAAGAATTCTATTTTTTGTGTTTACTGGTTTTATAGATTTGAATGGTATTAATTTTAAGTTTGTAAACAAATTTATAGAATTCTTCCTAAATCACTTTATGAGTTTTCATTAAGTTTTGTAAAAACCAATAATGTTTCTCTTTGTTATATTCTACAACAAAGTCATCATATAGATATTTTGTATCAGCTTCAAAATCATCTTTCTCCAAGATGTTTAGTTCATGGGCTATATTTTCGGTTATAGTCGATGCTGTTAGAAATTGGGGAGATGATTCATTTTGATCTTGGTTTTGGGTTTCTATGTAGACTGGATGTGGTACCGAAGTACTATAGTCTACGTTTTGAAGGCTTGGACTAGGTATATCTAAAGTAGAATACCTTGGTTTCTTTTTGTATGGTAGATTTATTGTTAAGGAAAAGCTTGGGACTCTTCCTATATCTAAGGTTTTTATTTAACTAGCACTAGAGCACCTAGAACTAGTACATCTGTTAAAACTTAGTTTTACACTACCATCATTGTACTCGGTTATATTCCTAACTGGGTATTTTGCTGAGGTTTTATTCGCTCTAACTCAGATTGGGTTGCTCCTTCTAGGAGGCATTCATATGGCAGGGTTATTTTGTTCCATTCAATAGGTTTATGAATAATTTTATTTGATTTTGAGAGGCCTATTTGAAGGAGGATTGTTTCTCCTTTTTTTTACTACAAAATCTATATTTTCTGTTAAATGTAGATACCATAGCTTTATAATGCACTCTAAAAATCACCGCAATCTGGATATATCCTTTGATCATATCATAGTTGTGAGTTTTGATTTTTAAAATGAGAGATTTTAAAAAAAAATTATCGTTCAAGAAGACAGTGAAATTAGGGTAACAATAAAATGAAATTGGTCCCCTATAGAGACTCAACTCGTTCAGACCTTCTCTGATCAAGGGTTTTAATCCTACTTGGACTAAACGTGAAGAATAATATTTTCTATCAAGAATACTTTTTTTAATCACTATGGCTATTGGTTGAGTTTTACTTTCCTAAATTTCTCTCAATTGATGCTAGAAAATTCTCTTAGGTTGCTATGTATATTGGTCAGACATATGAGGGGGTAATAAGGTGTATTTATATAGTCTCTACTTGACCTATTTGATTTGGATTAGGATCCCTAAATGATCTCCGATTAGGAATCCTACACACAATCAAATTTTGTACTTTAATAAGAATCTCATTCCCATTATGTGCTACAACTTGATTCTAAATTAAAACTACTTTACTAATTAATAAAAAATAAATCCAATTTGATAAATACTAAAATGCCTTTCTTTTCCCACAAGTAAATAAATGACTACCAAACATTTAAAATTTATATTTTAATATTTTAATTAATTCAAATAAACATTTAATCCAACTAAATATTATTTAATATCTAATTGGATTAACTTGACTATGCCAAATTATGATTTTACCCCTACATATTTATTTGACATTTATGACTATCATAAAATGTCCTAATAAACAATTTTATCCAATTGTAATTATGGAACAGACTAAGGGACTAATGAAACTATGAATTCAAGTTTAAATAAAATATTAGTATATTAATAACCCTTTAACTAATTACCAGTGTTTATTAATCTCACAATTACCTTACTATAAACATAAGGCTCAAAAATCTTAAATGTCATAGCTGTTATGTACCGAACACAATGTATATGAATAATTCATTGATATAATCATTAAGTGCAAATCAATCTTCTACAATCATTTCATAATATGACCGAGGTCATTAAGTCCATTTTACCTCCTCTATTACATATTCTTCTTGAGTACTTGCAATACATATGAATAAATATCTATAATCATATTATAGATTGTGTGCAGTCGTTTCAAGCTTTGGATCGCAAAATAAGGAAACTGCTATTTAACATCTACATATACACATAGTGGATTGCACATCCTATGAGATAACCTTCTAGCCCACTATAAACATCAAGATACAAATATACAAGATATCTTCACCCAACACTTCAAGCATCACCAAGTAAGTCGAATAACAAGGTGTGCTACAATAAGGGATCAGTTAAATCACTTAGGATTAAGATTGCACGCACATAGTGATTGAGTTTTGTAGTGAAACAACTGTGATTGAACAGGTATTAATAGTGTTTCTAATATGTCTAGTTAAGTCAAGTATAATTAGCTATTATTGAAGTATCAACAACTAAATATCTCAAAATTAGTCAACCCGATAAGGGTTATTTCATTCCAAATAGATATGAGTTGTACTAGTGACTTAATTAAAGATTCCATGATATAAAATTTAATTAATCATCACAAAAAATTTGATTATTTTACTTAAAACTAATCCTCATGTATATATGCTCATATACTGAGTTTTAAGTAGATATAAACAATTAAGAATTTTTATGATTTATTTGAAGAATAAAATAGAATATGAAATAAATGAAATATTCCTTTTGTTTATTCTAATTTCAATATAAATTTAAATACAAACTTTTTTTTTATTTAGGGGTCTATCCTAATAGATTTATAGTCTCATTGTATAAAATAGCACAAATAAATGGACCTCGAGAGAGCGTCATCTAGGAAGTGTGCAAACGAGGAGGTACATAAGCACTCACAATATTAAGATGGGGAGCAGGTATAATTTCTTTCAATTTAAGGGTACCACCAATGTACTCAAGTTTAGGGCTAGCTAACATGTCAGCCATCACAATGAGATTGCGAGAAGAAATGTTTTGGAACTTATCAGGGAAATCACCACTCATGATATTTTAAATTTCAAAAAAGGGATGCATGAAAGGAAGGGTCTTGATCATTTGGGAGAGAAAATATCTTAATGACATCATCTCCGCAGAGCATGACTTCACTTCTTTGTAGAATGAAAGAGGTAGAAAAAACACAAGTGCGACAATAGGAGAGTAAAACTCTTCAAGAAAAGGAGGATCAAAATAATATGATAGAATGTACAAGGAGAGCGAAGATAAGTAAGCAAACCTTTATCGGATGGAGGGGAATTCATCAATCAATAAGGATTGTTCTCCGATCATAGATGCAGATTTGGGGGAAGGAAGACGCAACAACACAACTAATTATTCTTGCCCCACTAGAGGATCTTTTTTCTTTCATGATCTTTTATGGGGGGCCATTTCTGAGAGGGGAGTTATGGGTAAGGGTAAGGGAAAGAACTATTTTGGAAATGGGAGTAAAAATGTTGGAGGCATATAAAGTGTTTAGAAAATTCTTTGGAGTGAAATGAAAGTGGAGATGGCTTTTTATAGGGGATCCATGAGCTTGATGGTCTCCTCATTGACTACCTTGTTGAGAGGGATTGTGAGAACATGACGAGGGTGTAAAAAATATAGCTTAGTGAGACCTTGGTGAGGGGTTAGCGAAGGTCAGTCAAGGCTCGACACGCAACCTGAGATAAGAGAGAATGGAGCTCAAATTTATTTGTATTTTTTCTTAAAAAGTTAAGCTTTAATAGTAATTTAAAAACACAAACGGGAAGAAAAAATAACCTAGATAACAGACACAATAGGAAAACAGAACTAACATGAATAAGATAAAAATTATGAGTGGTTTTTAATGGGTTAAAAGCACTTCTTAAAAATTATAGTAGTGTACAAGAGAAGTGCATCTTAAGTTTTGAAAAGCATTATTAATGTTTTTTTGGAGAAGTAATCAATACTTATTGTTGGGAAAAGTCATTCTGTATACATGTTCTTTCTTAAAATAACTAAAACAGTGTTAATTAAAACCACTTTTATCATTTTTATCACAAGCAATACTTGACTTAAAATTACTGTTAACTAAATCACTTCTTTAAAAATAACTTCTCATTGTTTAGGTGAAGCACCTTCATATGACCCAAAATCCAAGCCCATGTAGTTTACTATCTCCGTATAAATGTTGTAGGGAAAGAAAGAAAGAAAGAAAGAGAGAAAGAATGGAAGAAAGGAAAAAAAAAGTTCCGTATAAATGATATGGACATTAGGGCGCCACTTATCTCCACCACGTCAATAATTGCAAGAATATGTATCCCTTAATGAATCATAATAGGGTGAAGTGTCTACACGTTACTTTGCTTTGTCTATTGGATATAGTTGCTACGTTTAAAAAATATATTTTTAAATCTTTTTATTTATTAAAAATATGTTATTTCAGTAAATTTATTTGTAAAAATAGTGTTAAACAAGATAAAATTTAATGTTTATTTGATTTTTTATTAAATATAGTTGAATAATACATATGTTACATATATAATTATATTTTTCAATAAATAAAAGTAAATATTTAATTAAAAATTATTTAAATTTTTAAGAAATATTTTTCTTTTAAACTTAAACAAAAAATTTATTTTCTAATATCGAAAGTAAATGATAAATGAGAATTTTATTTAAATTTAATCGAAAAAAATTTATTAAAAAATTTAATAAATATAAAAATTAAAAATTAATTCATTAAATATATGTACCAAAAAATATAAATATTTATATGTTAAATGTGTTATTCTATTATAATAAACGAAAAATTAGATAAAAATAAATTAATTTTATTCTTACTTATTACATTTTTATTAAGCAAAGAGACTTAAAAATACATTTTATAAATAAAAATACTAAACAAAAAGCCTCAAACAAAGATTTGCACATTATTTTCCCGTGATTTAACAAGAATTCAAAATTATATTCAGATTGATACTTTATAGTCAAACACTCAAACTAGCTAGTGCATGCACATGACCACATGGGCGAACAAGTTGGACAATTGCGCTCTTTGCTTCAATTGTTACATTAGCCAGCCATGCGCTCTTTGCTTCAATTGTTACATTAGCCAGTCATGATAGACTTCCATCTAAACTAGTCAAAGCTCAACAATCTATAAAGTACATTGATAAGAGTAATTTAGAGGCCAATAAGAAGACGAAGAACAGAGGAGGAGGATCTGATTTTGAATAATATTCGATATTCCCATTTCCATATCTTCTTGGCTATATATAGCCTTACAACATTTCAAAGCACAAAAGCCATCTATAATGAGACAGCATTAACAAAATTATGTCCCAACTAATCATGAATATGAAGAGTAAAAAAAATTATAAGAGCCTAGAAGAGGAAAAATAATAACAAAACAAGGAAGATGAGTTTTAAGTTTAATTGAAAGCCATAGAAAATCCCCCAAAAATTTCTAACATCCATTGAAATATGCTTGATTCTAAGTTCTAATCCAAAATTAAACTTATACTTAAAGCCATAGAAAAATCAGTCAAAAATTTCTAATATTCATAGAAATATTGATTATGAAAAAATATAAATTTTATAAAACATGAAAAAAATTAGTAAAAATTTTAATATCAAACTACACTATAATGTGATTAATGTGATTGAAGATATTATTTGAATAGGGACAAATTAGATAATATTAAACAACCTATTGATCACTAAATCAAACAAAAACATAATAATATTTAGTATGGTTATTTAACAAGTAATTTTATATAACATTTATGAATCTAACTAATAAATTTAAGAATGTTAAATAAATAATATATAAGATATTTCAAAATATGAATATGAAATATGCAAAGAAATTGGAAAACGAGGAAATATGTAACATTTCTTAAAAAAAATATGTTATTGCATACAAAGCAATAAATAAATTTATATAGAAAAAATATTATTTAAGTCAATAGACGACATTATAGAAATGCTTGCTCATGATGTTTTCTTTTCTCTTCTTAAATGGATCACTTTATATTGTAATGACATTGATAAAAAAAATGTACCAATGAACTAGAAATATGTCAAATTTAGCTCAAAGTTATAGAAAAATCAACCACAAATTTCGATGAATATAGATGCTTATAGGTTTCAACAAAATTAATAATTTCGTTGATAAAGAAAAAAAAATTAATTTTATTAAAAAAGTGTTAATTAATTTTTGACATCGAGTTACACTTCAATATATTTCAGGATATGATTTGAATTTTTCAAAAAAAACAAAAAATAAATAAATACAAATACAAATTAATATGTAATATATGGATCACAATAAATAAAACTTAGTATGGTTTATAAATAAATATTTGCTTCGATCTATTGATTCCCATATGTATCCAATCCAATTGATTAGATCAAGGTGGGACAGATAATGGATTAAACAAGACGGGTTATTATCTATTTTATTATAAGATGTTGATGGTAAAATTAAACGAATCAACTTGGGTTATCATTTAAGTAACTTTTTATTTATCTTTTTAATTATTATTATTTTTAATTTAATTACTTAATCAATTATAACGGTTAAATATGGCTCAAAACAATACCGAAACGCATATATTAAAACTCTATCCCTTTACCTATATATATATATATATATATATATATACATTTTCAGCTGTAGAGTGTGAGGCCAATAGAGAAGCTGAGACATTCAATTTGTCTCTGTTTATAGATAGGAAGTTGCAGAGTAATTTAGCTATACTAGAAATCAGAATCAATCAAATGTATGGCTTTACCTTGTCTCAGCTGCAGACTGGTTGTAAACCCATTGACAAATCCAATTAGTGATTCAGGACCATCAGCCTCAGCTTCCACTAGCAGCACAGCCTCGTGGCCTCTACCATATTGCTGTGTTTAATTATTGATTTTGTGCATAAATTATCTGGGTGTATTTTGGTATATTTTATGAAACTCTTTAAATATTGGTGTTTATATCTTCATTTGATTATTAGTACTCAGTGGAGTAGAATTTTTACATTGAAAAGTTGAAACACTTAAATCATTGTGTGTCATTTATTTTTCTCATTATTTATTATTTTGTTATTATCCATAATTATTTATTTGTGCAACCAAATTAGACCCGAACTTTGCTTCCACAAGTGCTAATTTATAACAAATTTGTATCAGACCATTGGGTTATTCTGTTATTTATTAGAACTGATCAAGTTTGTTCTTTTGAATTTATTTTGAGCTTTTGGTTATCTAATTAGTTTCATATTTTCTGTATTGTGCTTCTGTTTATTTAATATTGGGTTTTCTGCCATGACTGTAAAATACGAAATTGAGAAATTCAATAATATAAATTATTTTAGTTTATAGCGTATGAAGATGTGGACCGTATTAGTTAAATAAGGGCTCGTTAAGACACTTGAAGGCAAGGATAAATTGCCAGAAAAATTAACTGATGAAGAAAAAGATACATTAATGAAAAATGCTCTCAATTTAATCCAGTTATCCTTGTCTGATGAGGTACTATGCAAGGTTGGTGACGAGGAATCTCCTACTAGGTTATGGCTTAAATTGGAGAATTTGTATATGACCAAGTCTTTGACATGTCGGTTATATTTGAAGTAGCATTTGTATACATTCAGAATATCAGAAGGTACACCTTTAAACGATCACCTTGATGAATTTATTAAAATTATTCATGATCTAAAAAATGGTGGTGTTAAAATTGATAATGAGGATGAGGCCTTAGTTCTGTTATGTTCTTTACCTTATTCATTTGAACATTTTGTTGATACCATGTTATATGGGTGAGACACTATTTATTTGGAGGATGTCAAAGAAGCTTTGAATTATAGAGAATTGAAGAAAAAGGTGTCTACAAGCAACAATGATAATAGTAGTGGTTTATTTGTCAGAGGTAGAAATCAAGAATAATACACAAGCAATAATATAGGGAAGTCTAGACCCAAATCTAGAAAAAGAAAGGATAAATGCAACTATTGCCGTCATGAAGGGCATTGGAATGTAAATTGTTTGAAACTCAAAGATAAAGGGAAATCTGCCACAACGTCTTCTAGTACTAATGATGTTGCTGGTGTAGATGATAGTTTTGGTTCTGATGGTGAAAATGTTCTATCAGTATCTATTGGTTCTCTTGGAGATGTTTGGATTCGTGATTCGTGTTGTACTTACCATATGTGCTCCAATAGAGACCGGTTTGCTTCTTATTAGTCTATTGGTGGTGGTGTTGTCTTGATAAGAAATAATATGTCCTACAAGGTTGTTGGTATTGGTATTGTCCGAATTAAGATGCATGATGGTATTGTTAGGGCTTTGAAAGATGTTTGCCATGTTTCAAATTTGAAAAAGAACTTGATATCTTTGGATACTCTTAATTCACAAGGCTACAAGTATGTAGCTAAAGGTGGAGTTTTAAGAGATGGTAAAGGTGCTCTCGTTGTTATTAAAAGGCAATTATCGTGTGGTCTCTATATGCTTCAGATAGCACTGTTATTGGTAGTGTTTCAGTTTCATCATCATCAAATCAAGATTCAGATCCTACTCGATTATAGCATATGTGGCTAGGGCATATGAGTGAGGCAGGGATGTCTATTTTGAGCAAATAGGATTTGCTTGGTGGTCATAAAACTGGAAAGATTGATTTCTGTGAGCATTGTGTTTATGGAAAGCATCGTAGGGTCAAGTTTAGTACAACCATCCATAAAACGAAAGGTATTGTTGATTATATTCATTCAGATCTTTGGGATCCTTCTCGTGTTATGTCTAAGGATGGTGCCCGATATATGTTGACTTTTATTGATGACTTCTCTCGTCATGTTTGGTTGTATTTTCTGAAGAACAAGAATGACGTGTTCTCAAAATTTGTGAAATTCAAGGCTTGTATAGAAAATAAAATAAGCAAGAAAATCAAGCATTTAAGGACTAACAATGGTTTGGAATTTTATGAAAGTCGGTTCAATGAGTTCTGTGAAAGAAATGGCATAGTGAGACACCGCACTATGCGTCATACACCATAACAAAATGGAGTAGTATAACGTATGAATATGACTCTATTAGAAAAAGATCGTTGTATGCTTTTTCAAGCTGACTTGGATAAATCCTTTTGGGCTGAAGCTTGTAACCATGGCTGCTATTTGGTGAATCGATCTCTATCAATTGCAATTGAGTTGAAAACTCCGTTTGATTGGTACTCCTACTAATTACTCTGATTTAAAATTTTTTAGTTGTCTTACTTATGCTCATGTTAATGATGGTAAACTTGAGCCTAGGGCATTGAAATGCATCTTTTTTGGGTATCCTTATGGGGTGAAGGGTTATAGATTATGGTGTGTTGAACACAAGTCACCTAAATTTTTATTAGTAGAGATGTTAAGTTTGATGAGTTTTCCATGTTAGAAAAGAAAAAGGAGTCTATTGTTACAAATAAAGATCATAGTGTTATTGAGCAGGTAAAGCTTGAGAGTGGAGCTCCTAATCAAGTGCAAGAGGGCACTTCAGATCAGCCATCTGTGGATGAGATAGATAATTCTGCTCATGATGTAGTAGAATAGCAACATGAGTAACCATATAGTATCGCTAAAGGTAAAGGAATAAGAGAGATTTGATGCCCTCAGAGGTACGCAAATGCAGACTTAGTTTCTTTTGAATTTTCTATGGTAGAGTCTATTGAGGTACATGCACCTTCTAGTTATCATGAAGTTATCACTTGTGATGAGTCTTTTTAGTGACTGGTTGATATGAATTAAGAGATTTAATCACTTCATAAGAATCATACTTGGGAATTGGTGAAACTGCCTAAGGGCTAGAATATTGTTGGAAACAAATGGGTCTTCAAGAAAAAGAAAGGTATACCTGAGGTTGAAGCAACTAGGTTCAAGGCACGTGTTGTTGCAAAGGGCTATTGTTAGAAGAAGGGTATTGACTTCAATGAAGTATTTTTACCTGTTGTGAAACATAGCTCTATTCGTGTGTTGCTTGCTATGGTTTCATTATTTGACATGGAATTAGAATATCTTGATGTCAAAATAGCCTTCTTACATGATGAGCTTGAGGAACAAATATATATGCATCAACCAGAGGGGTTCGTCATTCCAAGTAAAGAAGATCATGTTTGTTTATTGAAAAAGTCTTTATATGGGTTGAAACAATCCCTTAGACAATGGTATAAGTGGTTTGATTCTTTTATGATTGATCATGGTTACTTTAGGAGTGATTATGATAGTTGTGTTTATCATAAAATATTTCATGATGGTTTATATGTCTATTTGTTGTTTATGTTGATGATATATTTATTGCTTCTAAGAATAAGTTTGAGATTTAGAAATTAAAGTCTCAACTTAGTGGTGAGTTTGAGATGAAAGATTTAGGTGCCACGAAGAAAATTTTGGGCATGAAAATTTATAGCGATAGAAAAGCGGGCAAGCTTTATTTGACTCAAAAAATTTATATTGAAAAAGTTCTTGATTGTTTTGGTATGAAAGAATCTAAACCTATGAGTACACCATTAGGTGTGCATTTAAGGCTTTCTTTGGATTTGTCACCATAGTTAGAAAAAGAAGAGCGGTACATGTCTCCGGTTCCATATGCTAATACCATTGGTAGTTTAATGTATACTATGGTTTGTACTCGTCCATACATTTCACATGCAGTTAGTGTTGTCAGCAGATATATGGGTAATCCTGGCAAGGGTCATTGGCAAGTAATGAAATGGATACTTCTGTATTTGAGAGGCACATCTAATTTTGGTTTGGTACATGATGGAAGTTCTAATACTAGTTGCAGTGTTATTGGTTATGTGAACTCTGATTATGTTGGTGATTTGGATAGAAGAAGATCTCTGACAGGTTATGTCTTCACTCTTTCTCATTGTGCCATTAGTTGGAAGGCTACTTTACAGTCTAAAGTTACTTTGTCTACGATAAAGGCAGAATATATGGCAGCAATAGAAGTAGTGAAAAAATCCATTTGGCTTAGAGGTTTGGTTTATGATTTAGGTTTACAGTAGGATACTTCTGTTGTATTGTGTGATAGTTAGAGTGTGATACACTTGGCTAAGAATACTATGTATCATGAAAGAATCAAACATATTAGTGTTAGATATCACTTTGTTCATAACATTGTCTCTCAGGGTGCTATTGTTGTCAATAAACTAGTCACTACAAAGAATCCAACTGATATGTTAACCAAACAAATCATATTTAACAAGTTCAAGTATTATTTGGACTTGATTGGTGCTCTGAGATAGAATCCAACTCTTTAAAGAATGGATGTTTCAACAATTCAAAAGCTGTCATTCTTTCTTTTGGATCCCTCTTCAAGCACAAACTCAAAAAGTGCTTAGCAGTGTTTGACAACTAGTTTGGAAACTTTTCCATATTATTAGAAAATCCAAACGTGTAAAAAGTTGACATTAAATCATGTATGCCTAACCAAGGAGTACTACCAGTAGCCATTTGAATAACTGTGCAGCCAAGAGCCCAAATATCTGCTGCAAAACCTTACTCTTTTCTAAGTACAACCTCTAGTGACATGAACATTGGTGTACCAGAATATGGTATATCCTATGAACATTTCATATAGAAATTTTCAGTTGAATGAAACATGTAAATCAAAAAATGCTAAACCATTTTTGGCTCAAGCATACAGAAAAAGACTGGATGCCATATATTTTGTCTCCTTCAATATTTGTTATATCCTAAAGTGAACCTAACAATAAGAAAAGTTAATAAGAATCAAATAGTTATTCGCAAGTGAAGACATAATACGAACACCAGCTTTGGAAGTTTATCTTACTAATTAACCATTCTATAGATGAGAAAGCAAGGTTTTATCTTAAATAATGCAGTTACAAAACTAGTGGATCAAAGGGTGTACTAGGTTCTCTTATTGGTTCAATATTATCTAAGAATTCATTGTACCCCTCAGTTTCCTCATCTAAATCCTTTTCTACCTTTTCAACTACAAGAGAAACTTCCAGTTTGTCATCCAATATATCTTGTAGAAAAGTGTTATGAGTAAGTTTATCCATAGAATCAACATTAAAACATTTATCAATGGCAGATATAGAAGGAATGGGTAAAAAGTTAAAAAATATTAAATGGACAGTCTCTCTCAAGATTGTCATTGTGAAATTGCCTTCTTAGACATCAATATAGTTTTGGTAGTTTCCATGAATGGTCTACCAAGAAGTATTGTATGTTATTTATCCACGGCTATATTTTTTGACATATCTAGAACCACAAAATCAACAGGTATTACTAATTTATTTACCTATACAAGAACCACAAACTCAATTATTCGCTTTAGATTTTTGATAGACCTGTCCACAAGTTGAAGTGACATGGTTGTAAGTTTTAAGTATCTCAAACCTAGATGCAAGAAAATTGAGTATTACATCAAATTAATACTAGCTCGAAAATCAAACATTGATTTGGCTACCTTCCTATCCCCCATAATGATGTTAATAATTGTTAGGCCATTTGTACTATGTGTCTATTTGTTGGTTTATGATCCACACAGAAAGTGTGTGCAATGAATACGTAAGTATACGTATCACAACAAGTAATATAAAAGAAAAGATTGTTCTCACAGAGATTATTTTATTACAAACTAATTTTTAAAACTAAAAATATTAAAAATCAATATTTTTGGTGTTTTTATATTTTAAGGAAGTAAAATTAAAATAACTAAAATTAAATAACAATAATTAATTAAATCAAATTTGGTAACTAAAAGGATACATAAGAAAATATCTAGGAATACTTAATCCTCCAATTTTCTAAACATGCAAATCGCTAAATTCCCCCAATATAATTATCAATTAATTACATGATTAATTGAATCTAACCTAGCATGTATTCCTCTCTCAAGTAAACTACATATCATATAGTAATTAATTTAATCACACTCTCATGCCAATTAAATTAGATACTACTCATTAAGTTCATCAATTATGGATCATATACATAAGAATCATACATCTCTACCTAGAAACTATACATGTTATTTAATCAAGACAAACAATTAAATAATTCTCTCAAATCTATTTAATTTTCTCTATAGATAAATTGTTGGTCAAACAATTAATAGCATATAAATCAGATTAAATAATATAATTAAATTAAAATTATAATTGGGGTAAAATATTAGATCATCACATGGTGAACATTGGGTTCATAAGATCCTTAGATTAATAAATTAATTACACATAATTGTGTTCATAAAGCTCATGTTTTTCATAAAAAAAGATATAAAAATTTGATAAATAAAAGAGTAGAAGAATAAATACAATCAATCTCTTGAATTGTAGAATTAATCTTCTCTTAAATCTCCACCAAAATTGTGTCTTCTCTTGAATTTTTCTCTATTTTTAGCTCCAAAAATTGACCAAAATTATGCTAATGGTGGCCACTTGGGGTTTATGGAGTGATTAAAGGCTTAAATATTGCCCAGGTGCAATATGAATGATCAGATCAGCTTCAGATCAAGGGCTACGATCAAAACAAATAAAATTGACAATTCTAGCCAATCACAAAGTGACACATGGCATCAATAATTCACTGGGAGAATCAGGGAGTGGCGCGTGACAAAGGACACTAGTCAGAGTCAATGCTCGCTGAGTCAACGACATATGGCGTTACGTGATTCACGGAAACGGATATCCTACCACGTGGCCTCTACGTGGCTTGCCCAGTCATCTCATCTGCTTGCATGGTATGCCATGGGGTAGCTCTTGATTGGTCCTACATTAAAAATTCATAAAAAATCCATAAAAAATCCCAAAAAAATTCCAAAAATTATATTTTCACCCCTTTCACTAAAAGAGTTTATATTTTAATATTTTTGGCCATAAAAATACTATTTATTGAATAAAAAATGTAAATATTATGTAAAAAAGTGCACTAATGACTATACTTTCATAGAGTCATCAATTTTCCATGTACAAAACAATTTTTCATTTATTTTAGTTAGTGTTTGTCTTTTTTTATGTAAGGTTGCTTACTACAGATCAGTAATGCACAAATGCACATAGTTAGGAACATTATGATTAACGGCATGTTTTTCGCACACAATGGGATTGGTTGTTTATTATTCATACTAGGCCATAAGTGCCAATTTTTGCTTCTTTTCAGGTGCAAGTATTTTTGGAAATAACTCGACAATTTTTGAAACAAAAAAAATTATGATTTTTAGCATCTTGCTAAAGAGCCTTACCACACCTCTCCACATACCCCTTTCCATACCCTTGGTAAGGTGGTTGGTAAGATTCATGGCAAGGATTGTGGTGAGGCAGCCTACCCATTGGTAATTTTCTATAAATACCCACTACTAATGAAATTCCTATCAAAACTCTAACAAAAGTTTAGATCATTTTGAATTCACTTTTCACTCATTATCTTGATTGATTTTTGATAATAGTGATACATCTTTATGAGCAAACAATAGTGTGGTAGACTATTTTACTATATTTATGAGAACTTCCCTATGAGAGATAGTTGGAGCTGACTAGTTTGATTTCTCAAATTATTAGCTATGTGTGATAAGTTGTTATGCTAAGAGATCACCTAAAAGTTCGTTTAGTTGTGAATCTAAATATCTAGTTATTGAAAGTATGGTAAATTAAAAATTCGTAAGTATCCAAATAACCAATCTTGTGTACGTAAAGTAATGAATAAATAAAAATACCAACACATGAGATTTTTAGGTGGAAACAACCTAGGTCACACACATGACTTAAGTGGAAAACCATTGGTCATTCGGATCACCTAACTATCCACTATGAAAAATAAGTATCCAATTACAAGGCTAGGACTCAAACTACCCACCCAGGTAATGCCCCCAAGTAACTTACAAGTCACTACTTTGATCATGGTATCGACAAGATAAGTGTTTGAATCCATACCAGCATTTTGAAAAACTCGAGTCCCATGAGTTAATCAAACCCACACCACTGTCACTTGAAAATTTAGCATATAAACATAAGTGCAAGTGTATGTCATAAAAAAGATTCAATAATGAAAAACCCTAGCTAGTTGATTTTAAAAAATGTATTGTATAAAACAAAAACAACTAGCAACTCTAGAATTATCAATTAAAAGCAAGATAACACAATAGTTATTGTAGGCTTGTTAATCCATCAAATACAACCACAAATGTTTGATAAATTATTTTAATGAATAGGCATACTCGAAATGTTTTAGTAAAATGAGAGAGAGAATAAAATATGAAGAGAATAAGCACAATTAAGCTCTTGGGTGGTAAGTATCAAATGTGTGCATATGATTCATTTAAATATTTTGAAGCTCATTAGGTTCAAGTGGAATTACCATATTTTCCCTAAACATTCTTAAAAAACTTTCAAGAAATAAGGACAATACTATAAAAACCAGTATAATTCATATAAAAATATATGTTTTAAAAACAAATAACTGGCTACTCAATCGATCCCCTCAACTGTTTGATCAATCGATCAAACATCCCTTCGATAGATCTAGAATATGTTTAACCAATATTTCAAAACAAGTTCATCAATCAAGTATATCCCTTGATCGATCTAGCCATATATTAAAATCAGATACAATCAAGTTTATTACTCGATCAATCTAGTATACACTCGATTGATCGAGCTACTCAAATTTATATTTTTCTTATTTTATGGACGGGAATAAAACATTCTTGAAAACTCATGTTTACACTGAATAAGAAGAACATAAAAAAACAAACAACTTGTCCCAAAAGACTCATTCTTTATTAGTTCAGTGTATATACTAATAGAAAAACGAATAATATTCATAAGAGTGAGTAATCAATAGATAGAAATTAAAAAACACAACTCCCTATATGTGTAGTATCTCTAATAAGTATTTTCAAAATATATCTCTCGCTAAATTAACTCCCCTGTTTTTATAGGAGTTTCAATTTTCTCCCCCTTTTTGTCATATGTATAAACAATATAATCATGAAACAAAGACAATAGGTTGAGAAAGCAAGTAGTGTATTTAATGACTAAAAAGAGGAATACATATTCTTTAAAATTTAGTACAAACAAAATAGAAAGCTAAATAGAGGGCTAAAAACATAATATTTTCCAAAAATGAATAAATTCCCCCAAAATTCTAGGACTTCTCTAAATAAATTAGAATAAAACAAAAAATTATAAAATTGATATATATATATATATATATATATATATATATATTAATTGAGGGTATTAACATGACTACAATAGTATGCACAAATTATGAAATTAATTTTGTTCAAAGTGTGACTATTGATGAAACAAGACTGATAATGTCGATCTTACAAATACTTTGATTTTATATTTGTAAAACTCTTGCAAGTGTAAGAATCATTTTATAGAAAATGATAACTATACTCCTAAGTTCGATCTAAGGAAGAAATATATGTGGTTTTTAATTTATTATTCAAAATCTTAAAAATTAAATTAAATCCTATTTAATTTATTATAGAGATGTTTCATCTATTTAATATTTTGCAAGCATAACAACGTTATTATTATATCATATTTACAAACAGCCAGCCATGTTAAATGTAATAACAAAAAAATTAAACATAACATATATATATGAATAAAACATAAAAAATAAATGTAAAGAATTAATTTTAAAATTATACCTCAAAAGAATCCTTACATAACTTTGATGTTAATTCTGTTGTAGGAAAACCTCCATATGGATTTGCATTTCTATTTATTGAATCAAAAACTAAAAATCTAAAAAAGCATAGCCAGTTCTTCTCACAAGGAGAACTTTAAATATAAAAACTAAAAAAATAAAGAAAACTTTCTAGAAAGAGAAAGCTAGAGAGAGAAAAAATTGAGAAAATTGTGTATTTTTTAAAATAGGGATAGGGTCCTTTTATAGCTGAGGAAAAGGCTAAACAAGGTGGGAAAATATTTCAAAAATTGATTTTGGATGCATTTGGGCAGGCTAGCATGCATGTGGGGTGTGAGAATTGTAGTAGATAGGCTTTTGGCACACGCAGGACACGATCCAAGTGTGTACTAGCGCATGCAAAAATTGGTGTGGGTGTACTGGGCATGTGCCGGCTATGTGCGGGCGTGTGCTAGGCATGTGCTGGGTGGGACTTGGTGTGAATGGGTAGCTACGTGTAAGATTTTGGCTTTTTTGACTATTTTGACCCATTTTTTCCAATTTTTCCATCTTTATGACTTTTCCTAATTTTTTCTCAACAAATATGTGATGTATTGCCTCTAGTAATTTATACCCGTGTTATTGAAAAGAAATATTTATATAAAAATATAATAAAATCATAGAAATATAAATCTATTTAATCAATTAAAGTACATTAAATCATAGTAATTTTAGTGCTTTTTAAGCACTCATCAAATATCTATTGACAACATACATATAAGTAGGCAAGACACATAAAGATACTAACATATGTGGGGACATATTCACAATCATCAAAAGTAAAATATATGGTGGAACTATTATAGGATGTCAATTTATGTCAATTAGTTCATATATGATTTGTTATGAAAGATTCAAAAGAAGGAATATCACCTATCATAAAAAAATTGTAGTTGCATTCATACTTGCACAAAATAAAATTCACTTACTAAGAGAGAAATTTAATCTATTTTTCTTTGGTATTCCCCCATTGCACTAATTTTATGTGTAAGGGATTGGTTATGTACTTTCATTTTGTATAACCAATTGTGGCAAATTTGTTTTTTGTAAATGCAAAAGCTTTTGTATTTTTTCTTTTCCTTTAATATTATTTTCATTATTTTTTAAGGAAATATGCACAAACCAATATACTTAGTATGATGACTTTCACACTAGTTGTGAGGTAGTCCTATCTGCTCACTATGGTAGCTTTCCCACACCATAGTTGGTAGGGGTGTCTATGGTTCGGTCCAGTCCACTTTTGTCTAAAATATTTTTAACCAAATCGGACCATTCATATAGTTGAAATCAGACCAGATCGGACCATTTGGCTGTCCAAAATGTTATAACCGAACAGTTTGGTCCAATTTGGTTAACAGTTTTGAACAATTAATAATACATAAATATGATTCAGTTTAGTATGATATAATCTAATAGGATACAATCAAATGTGAAACTAACAAAAAAAACATGACCTTTAGTAAGTCTGAATGGTAAATATATAGATTTTTTTTTATCTTTAGTTGAATGTCAAAAATTACCAAATATATAAACAATTAGGGGTCACAATTTCTAACTCAACATGAATATAAATACATAATAGGCATGAACAAATCACAGACAAAAACATGATTGTATTATAATTCATCACTATTATTTTATAAATTTAAATTCACATCATTACTTATTATTATAAATTAATTACCAACACATGAACACAGATAATGGACCCTACATGTTAACATGATACGAATCCAGTATACGAATACAACACAATACAACACAATCCTAACAAACAAACACAATACAAACGCTAGGTTCCTTGTAAGAAAATCTACAGATTCTGCACTTAGTCCTTCGATCCTCTCACAAAAGTTATTCAGACATTAGATTCTATTTGAGGGAAAAAAACTACTACCAGTAGACCACATACCTATTTCGTGATTTTTGTCCATGGTTCTCATGACATGACGCGACGCGAGGAGAGGTGGCTAGCTACTAGTGGAAGCGACGCGAGGAGAGGTGGCTAGCTGCTGGTGGAAGCGATGCGAGAAGAGGTGGCTAGCTGCTAGTAGAAGTGACGCAAGGAGAGGTGGCTAGCTACTGGTGGAAGCGATGTAAGGAGAGGTGGCTAGTTGTTGATGGAAGCGATGCGAGGAGAGGTGGCTAGCTACTGGTGGAAGCGACGCAAGGAGAGAAGGGTAGCTTCTAGTGGAAGTGACATGAGGAACGGTGGCTAGCTACTAGTGGAAGTGACATGAGGAAAGGTGGCTAGTTGCTGGTGGAAGCAATGCAAGGAATGGTGACTAGCTGCTAGTGGAAGCAACGCGAGGAATAATGGCTAGCTACTGGTAGAAGCGACGCGAGGAGAGGTGGCTAGCTGCTGGTGGAAGCTACACGAGGAACAATGGCTAGCTATTTATGGAAGCAAAGTGAGGAACAGTGGCTAGCTGCTAGTGGAAGTGACACGAGGAGAGATGGCTAACTGGTGGTGGAAGCACAAATGGCTAGACCTAGAGCCCGGACACAGAGCGGTAGAGGAAATGAGGAATTTCAATTTGCTAGGGTTAGGGTTAACGGTTAACGCCTTAACTCGAAAACAAATTATATATATATACCCCTTTATGCGATCGGTTTATATAAAAAAATTAATTATTTAATAAAATTGGTTTGGTCCGGTCTGATCCGGTTCAATCAGTTTATAGTTTTTATAACCGGACCGGACCATTTCATTTACAAAACTTCTCGGTTCGGTCCAGTCTAAACCAGTTTTTTGGTTTAAACCGGTTTGGCGTAGTTTTTGGATACCCCTAATAGTTGGTAGCCCTCTCAAAACTAGGTTTCTCTCTATAAAAACATTTTATACAGTGAAAGATAGAATTCAACCTTAATTTTCATAGCCCATGTTATTTCATGCCCTAAAATCTCACATAATTAATTATATACTTATGTGTCTAGTGAGTGTGTGAATAAATTCGTGTCAACATCGATCATCAAATGTGAAAAATATGTAAGTGCAAAAATCAAAATATCCTTTGTATAATGTGTAGCCAATCAAAATATGTGTGAATGAAGTATGTAATGATCATGTCAATGTTAATCCTACAAAAAAAATTATCTTGGTGAAATAATAAAGAATAATGGTTAAGTGACCAGAAAAAGACAATCTTTCATAACTCATACTTTCTTGAATTTTGGTTTCTTTATATTGTCGGGTTGGAAATCAACTACCATAGTTCTCATTGGAATTTCTTGGACTTACCTTTAGATTTTCCATTCATCCTAAATGAAGATCAATATGCATAGTAGGATAATGATAATTAGTCCTAAAACTAAATGGATTGAATTTCATTTACCTCTTTGAACTACCAACTTAATGTTTTTGTGTAGGATTTTTGAACATGTTACCAAAATTTCCATTCATCCTATAATATAATGCAACATGCATAGATGGATGATGGTTATGAGTCTTACATTGTGAAGCATGGAAGGTACTATTACCTTTAGGAGTATTTATGAAAATATCTACACTTGGGTCTAATATGACCTTTCCTACCACAATGATGATAGACATGCATAAACTTGAAAGCTTTTTCAACCATAGGTGAAACTGTTCTTTGTGTATAATGAGTAACCTTGGGAATAGGGTTAGAAGGCCTTACCATAATAGTCTTTGATGTTGAAGCTCTCTTTGCATCCTGTAAGAATAAGGGTTAGAGGATTTTACAAACTCAATTGTTTTTAAGGATGATGACATTGAATCCTCATCTACATAGCCTAGTCTTCTCTTGTCTTCAATAGTTTTTCTATAATCTATAATTTTATTTAACCTTTTATCTCCAATGTTTAACCTCTTCATAACTTATTTTGACTATTCAAGTTTTTACATAAGATTCTTATTTTCCTACTTAATATCAGCAAGACTTAAGCCCAAAATATTAGCACATTCAGTTAGTTCAACTTTTTCCTTTTCTATAATTGAGGAGTTTATTTCAATGGATTTGAGTTTGTCATTTAGTTTAGCTAGTTCCCCCTTGTATCTTACATAATATATGAAAACTTCATCAATACTAGTGATATTAAATTTTTTCAGTAGAAATTTAGCATCACTTTCCTCATCATATGAATCAATGTCAGACATATTAAATTGTTAACCAGTAGTTGTAGTAAATGCCAAGTAATTGGTACCATATTCAACTGGATTATCATTATCACTTTCAAAGTCAGAAAGTGTAGTATTGAAAGCTTTTACAGTTTGGTTCTTCTTGTTTTCACAGTTAACTGTGAAGTGACCTAAACCTATGCATTCAAAACATTCATGTCCAGTGGACTATCATTTGAGATCCCAGGTAAAATTTTGTTAACTACCTTACCGATTCAAAGGATTGTGACATGTTTTTCTTCTTCTACTTGATTGGACAACTTACTTGGTTTTTGCTTTTGCATATGTTCTACTAGGAACCAAACTTGGGCTTCAACCATTTTTACTAAAGCCTCTAAGGAATCTAACCCATACTTATTTATCATTTGGTTATCCCTACTAATTTGAGTAAAAGCATTCAAATTATCTTCTAAAATTGGCCTATATGGTTAATCTAGTGGGTAAGGTTGGTTTACATATGACCCTTATTTTTGGTTTTTTTTTTTGTATATTATGAGTTATTAAATCTGACAATGTGTGATTGAATATTTTTATCAAATATTAGTTGTGTTATCATGTTTATGAAATTTAATTTAAGTGTATGTTTTTACAAAATAAATTAAGTTTATTTCTTCATTCAAGATTTCTACAAAATTTATTTACTGAAGAATATATTGATGATATATTTTTCATAATAGATTTAAAATCTAAAAGTACGGTTTTAAGATTTAATTTTAATACATTAAATAATTATTTAAATTGATAGCCCCATAAAAGGTAATGATTTAAATGGTTTGTTTCATAAATATCGCCAACACTCACCAAGATTTATAGTTTTTTTTTCCTTTTTTTCTTTATTTATTACACTTTAACTATTTTTTTTAGTGCACAATTGTGTATATTAAAATTGTAGGGCCATAATTTTGAAATGATGTATCAATGTTGATACCCTAGATCGATCAAGCTTTTTGGGTCGATCAATCAAGCAGTTAGGTTTCAAAATTTAATCTCATTTTTATTCGAGCCAAATATTTCAATTGCTATTTTATCCTTATTATTTACTAGTCTATGAATTGGTTCATGATAAAACTTATAATTGGACCTTAACTTGATCTCAGGGCTTCAATCTTTCCTATGTAAAGGATCTAATGCTCCATATTTTAATTAACCATAAGTGCATCAATCTTTTCTTCTTAAGCTCCCACATTCAAATTGCTTTGCAAAAACAAGATCATATTTTTTTAAGCTTCTTTTTTTAATTAATCTATCAAACATTGGTAGTTGTATTTTATTGGTTAATAAACCTAATTAGTTTATGATATTTTGATTAAATGTTCATATATACAATTTCTTCTTTATTTTATTTTTGAATTATTGGATCAAATAATTGTATAAGTGATACCATAATTATTTAGTTTAATTGTTTATTACTAACACAATTATTTGACATAATTCAACTAATTGTCTATTATTTCTTCTTGTTAATTAGACCTGTAACATAAAAATAAAAACTTTACAAAATAATAATAATAATAAAACATTAGGTTTAGGCTTTGACGCTCTAACAGAGCAATCACCAGTAAAATATAATTTACTCGGTAAAATCTCATTTCTGAAAAATATTCATAATTCTTAAGAACTATTGAAACTTATACACAATCACCTTCACTATTTCTTGATGTGCAAACATTGTACGTGCTAATATGGTCATTGAAAGAAACTGATAATTGAACCTGGAAGTCCACAAGTCACCAATCCAAATTTTTTGGTTATTCTCAGGAAAAACTCAATTCATCGAAGGAAATGGATGATTCGGATAAGTTAGGGAATCAGTTTTCTTTTCTGTTATCTCTATATATGCCAATCCCGCCCTTCCCTTATGCCACATTTAGACATTCTTGAAATCTAAAGCAACTAATAAGATGGTCATTTTTTATCCCTGCAGCCTGTGTGAAGGAGTACGCAAAAGTCAAACCTACACTTCGAAACCCACATCTCACTAGGTCTTTATTGATCACATCTGCCTTTGGAATTTTTACCGAAAACAAATGATGATAACAAAATCTGCTAACTGCTAACGGAATAATAACTTGTTTTGATAACACATGTAAATAAAAGGTAATATATATACTTAGTTGTAGAACCAATCAACCTCCCTAAATTCTCTAATTGTATACCTATAGATTTGGTTTATATGGGTTATGGAAATGGTTGCACTTAAAGACATAATGTTGATCGGTTTATTAACCCTAACTCTTAAATGTTCTATTTATAATAGAATCCCAACATATAACCTCAAACCGAATGGGCCAATTCAGGCTTCTAACTGCGGCGAGCCTATGAGCCTATTACAGAATTGGCAATGTTTATTCCATCCCATTATGGACCTAAATAAATACATGCTTACTTAATACTTGACTTGTTACACCTACTTTTTCTTAACATATTTTATTAATCATTTGATATAATTTAGAATTGTGATAATTATACTAGTCCATATAAAATAATTTTAACAATTCTCCCACTTGGACACCATAATCATGCATTGAACACGCATAATAATATTAAATGTTGCATCTCATGACTTTTAAGCCAAACTGTTATGTATAATATACACGAGAGGGTACATATACTACACATAACCTGTCATTGGAGATTTAAAACATGACAACAATAATTCACTTATGCATGGATACGTGATGAAAATTATTTTGACCTATAATTTGCTATGCTTTTAAGCATTATTTTTATGTTTTATTTTAATATTATGTTCTTTTGGAGGATATTTTTTTGTTTTGTAGGTTAATATCCTTATGGAAAAATCTTAGATGAACACGAGTAAAAACAATAAAAACGGGGTGAGAAATGGAAACTCGTACAAGTCAGAACGAGCGACAACCAAACCATCATAACTTTCTATGCATGTCGTGGCACATAAATAAGCATTCCACGGCAAGGTTCTCTCAGGTTGTAACGGAGCATCTGACTTTGGTGTCATGCTGTGGCACAAATAAAAACGTGTCGTGGCCTAAGTGTTAACACTGTCATAAAATTCCAATACACATACAAAACATGTTTTACCAAAAACCTAACCTATCAATACAATAAACCTATCTTAAATATAACCTTACACCTATAGCCGAATTACACATTTCACAACACAGAATTTGGAGAGAAAAACCCTAGTTGTGAAGTATTTTTAAGGATTTGAAAAAGGTTATCAACGCGTTCAAAGATTTGAAAAATCACATATCAAAAGGGGATACTTTTATTGTTATATATTCTTTTTATTTGTATTCTAAACATGTCTTGTATAGTTGAATTAATTTTGTTTAATTTAATTATGTTAGGCTAAAATTTATATATGTGATTTTAGTTTTACTTCCATGAGTGGAAAAACAATTTTATGGTTTTATTTAAATAAAAATTGATTTATTTCTTATTATTGTTTTTCATATATTTAATTATAAATTAATAATTTATTAAATATTGATTTATAACTAAATAGAATATTTTACAACTAAGCATTAGATACATTATTTATGTTTGGTTGTGTATTTATGAACAAGAGTCTAATTTAATTTCATTGATTTGTGTTAAATTAGATGGTTTATATATTTTCCTTAGGTTTGACAATTATCTTATTTCAAGCACGATCTAGGAAGCTATTGGTTAATTAAGAATTATGGGACTTATCATATTCATTAAGGGTTTGCTTATTTAAAAAGAAAAAAATCAATAATTCTTACTTTTTTTGAAAATTATTTAATTTGTTCTATACATGAATGGATGGCTAGCTAATTTCCTATATTTGCTCATCCATATCAATTTGGTTTTAATTTACTTACTTTAATTTGGTTATTTAATTCAGGTTTGCAATCTTTCTAATCAATCAATAATTATTATATTTTTTAGGATTATTTATTTTAACTAATTAAGAAAATATTTAACATTTTAAAACACTTGTCAATTTCTTTAGAGACCGATCTTATGTTAATCTTATCATTAATTTACTTGGAATTCATGCACTTGCGAGCAATTAAAATTTGTTCATCAACACAAGAGGTTCTTGTGTATGAACAATATGCATATTTGAGATTGAAACACGATGTCTCTAAATTTTATCACCTTTAACCACTATATAGGGTGACTATAAAGCATTTAATACATGATAACATAATAGTAGATCATTTATATATACCGAAAACTCCCACTAATCCATACAAGAATGGTTTATAAAAAAAACCCAAGTGGGAAATATGCTCTTGAAATAAGATCGAACTAAACTATAGTGAGTGAATCTAATAATATTTTTCATGCATATAGGCATGTAATCAATTGATGAGATAAGACCGGCATCGGGTAAGCAATACCGATCATTCAAATACTTTGGTTTTATATTTGTAAAAATCTCGCAAGTGCAATAATCATTTTATAGAACATGACAAATATACTCCCAAGGTCGATCAAAGGAATAAATATATGTGGTTTTTAATTTATTATTCAAACTTTTAAAAACAAAATTAATTTTTAAACATCATGTCACGATATTTTGATTTTTTGTGTTTCCTAATCTAATAACATGAAAAAATAAACATAGATATGGATTCAATAAATAATTAAGCAAATTTTTATCATTTATGACAGTGGAGTATTTATGGATATAATAAATAAGTTTTATGCTTGTTCATATTATTTAGGTTATTAAAGATATAAATTAATATTTATTGATTCTTGTTATATATATAAATATCACCTTTGATTGGGTTAGATATTCTTTGTTTATTAAAAAAATCAATCAACACCTATAGGTGGGGTCGATAATTAATTTGGTTAATTAAATTAATTCTTTTTTTTTCTAAGAGATTGAAAATGAATCATTTAAATGCCACTTTTGGTGGGGTTAGACATTTTAAACTTTATTCAAGGTGTCCAAATTAAACCTAAGAATTTAATTATCCGAGTACTAACTTTCAAGTTTTAAAACCATTACTAAAAATATGTTTTCAATACATTTTCCAATAATATTTCTTATAAACACTTTTGAAATATTGCTTCAATATAACTACCGGACAATTGTACCAACAAATAAAAAGACACTACTCTAAATCAAACCGGATAATTAAATCTTAAAATCTAATTTTCATATTTAGTCTGTAATAAAAAATAATATATTTCTCTCTAACATCCTTAATATAAAATCTTGAATAAGAACAAAATCAATTTATTTTATAGAAATATTTTACCTATTTAATATTTCGCAAGCATTACAACATTATTATTATATCATATTTAAAAATAGGTAGTCATGTTAAATTTAATCATAGACAAATTAAATATAATATATAAGAATAAAACATAAAAATAACTGTAAAAAATTTATTTTAAAATTATACTTCAAAAGAATCCTTACAAAACTTTGATGTTAATTCAGTTTCTAGAAAACCACTAAACGAATTTGCATTTCCTTTTATGGAATAAAAAAACTAGAAATATACAAAAGCATAACTAATTTTTCTCAAAAGGAGAAGAAATTTAATACTAAAAAAAATAAATAAAGCTTTCTAGAGAGAGAAATATAAGAGATTTTGAGGGATGATTTTTACAATGGGGGATAAAGTCCTTTTATAGGTGGAAAAAATGCTATAAAAAAGTGAATAAATATCTCAAAAATTGGTCTTGGGCACATTTGGACAAGCTGGCATGTGTGTGAGGGAGACATTTGTGGAAAATAGGCGCTGACATGCGTGGGCAAGCCCGAGACTCGTCATAACATGCCCATTTTGTCTAATTTTTTCATTTTTTTTACTTTTCCTCATTTTTTTCTCAACATATTGATGATGTATTACCTTCAGTATTTTTCTTTAAGTCTTTCAATTATTTTTTAGTAAAAATATCTAAAAAATAATAAAATACCTATGATTTTGAAAAGACAAATTTATATAAAAATACGATACAATTATACAAATATAAATCTATTTATTCAATTAAAGTATATTAAATTATGATAATTTTAGTGCTTTTTAAGCACTCATCAGAACCCCAACAATTTTCTTATTAGTCCCTTAGCAAAATAAGGGATAAAACTAAAATAAAATTAAAAATTAAACTATCCTAAATCACTTCTGTTGATTTACATGGTTGCATTTAGCATATACAACAAGCCTTTATAACCCTGGGTTGTTCTAGTGGACGAGTTTAAGTCTCATAGGGGTTTTCAGTAATGATACTCACAAACATTTAACTAAATAAAACAATAGAACAAGTAAAATAAAATAAAAAAATTTCATGCTTAAACATTCATTATTTACTACAATAATTAGTCAAAAATAACTTTCATATTTTAATCAAAAATGTTTCGTTTTTACTTCACCCAATTTCAATGTTAGGAATCCGAATTCGCTTTGACTCTACTCATCACAAGTCAATACTCTCAATTCACTTAATCCTATGGGTACTAGCATTCATACTAAGGTGCATGTGAATATAACTTATGTTTAGAAATGAACTAATATGTATGCATACTTATAAAATAAGAAAGACTCAAAATAGTGTATAACTTTGATCTCATGAAAGGAATTGAATGTATAAATTATAAAGATATCATATATATTATTTTCATGCATCAATCAAACTCATTATGAAAACATTTCAAGATATATGCCTTTTATAAGTATAGGAAAAATAAATGCAATGACTTCTAGAGGAATTAATTCCTATATTTCTTTTGTACTAACCAACTCTCATAACTGCTTAAGACTAAAAAGTTTGTAGTATCTAGATTATACGACATATTCTTTATCACTTTTTTAAGATATTTTTCAACATATTTTTTTAGAGAGTGGACCCATATACAAATTATACATTTTGTAAGATTTTGATGAATGGATAATTTTGTGGCTTTTCTGTTTGATTTTGATTTAGGCAACCCCAGATATATCTCTTTTTGGTAAAAGTCATGCATGAATGAGATAAAAGCATATACTATCAATTTTTACTTAAATCATTTAATCTAAGAAAATGAAAAATATATATACGACACTCCATTGAGATGAGAAAATTCATACATTCAATGCTAATATCTATAGAGATCATCTAAAATTTTAAAGAAATATAATCAATTAACAATATGTAAAATTACCTAAGATTACCTTAGATTACCCAAAAATAAAATGGCACAAGGAATCCAAATCAACTCAAGAATATTTCTTTTGATTCACAAATCATAACAATTGCAGTCAATTTCAAAATGTGTACTACACACTTGAGTTAACATTTATATCGGTCTTGTAATTTAAAAATATATGTGACATAAAGTCTCACAAAATAAGATTATATTGCTATCAAAATACTTTTTATGTAAATGTTTCTTTAATAAAAAAACATTTATACCTTAATTTAACAATAAGTTAAATATGACTCTTAATATAGGTAAATTTATGGTTGGAAAAACACTAAAAACAAATCAAAGGTGAGAAATAAATAAAAATTTGTCTCATAAAATACAAGCCTTGAAAAAAAATTAACCATTTGACAAATAAAAATGGCTTTAAACTATGGTATCATAAACAAGAGTTTCAACAAAAGTTGAGTCTATATTGAAAATTACATTTTATATTCTTCTGTATTTCAACTCACGCAACATCAGGAAGAAGTTATTGTATACGAAAAATGTTTAGATAATGTATTTATATCTAGCTTAAAGCCAAAATATATATGAATATATTATTCACTTTAAAAAAATATTTTCTTCTTTAGCTTCAAACAATATTATCAAGTCAAAATTTATAATAAAAAAATCAAATCAATTAATTAATTTATTGCAATTATTATGAGCCATATCAATGCTCAAAATACATCCATTTAATTTAAAAAATAATTTATCAAAGGTGAATACAAAAGTATTAGCTATAACAAAATTTCTTACTTCTATATCATAATTATTTTTTTGTAACATTTTAATCAACAAATGTAATAAAAATAGTGTTTAAAACTCCCATAAATAGCATTTCGGTGACAAATGATTTTTTTCGGAATGATATTCAATACAAATGAAAACTCTTTCACCAAAAGCACTTACGAATATCATTGAACTTTATTTTGTAGACTTTTAACGCATTTATATCATTTCTCACAAAAAAAAAATCCACATAGATTATGATTGCTACTTTTGAGCCAATAAAACATAAGTCCCTAAAGAGTATTTTAATATCATTCATTTTATTTTACATGTTGTCATTATACATATAATCGTATGACACACTGTAGAATAGCATGAAGAACACAAATTACTTTGGGACTAACCAAAACATAGGCAATTTTCTCTATATAGAATATATTTACCCTACTTTTCATGTTATCATATAGTAACATAATACACACTTATAAAGTTTATCATATTCATTTGTTATGAATTTTCATAACATTAATGGTTTCTACATATAAAGTTTATCATATTCACACTTATAAAGTTTATTTCTTTTTGTGATTGCATGCAACAAGTACTCTTTAAAATTAGTATAAAATCTAAAATGCTTAGACTCACAAGAGGAATACTCAATTGTTATTCAATTTCACATTTAATATCAGATCCAAAAATAATAAACCAAAAATTTAAAATGGATTTTATTTGTCAGGAAAACCAACGACACAAAATGTGCTTTAAATTAAATGAAATGACATCAAATTTAATTTTAGATAACAATGCATTTCATTAAAAAATTTGGATCAAAATGCAAAATTAAGATCTTTTACATCACGTATTTCAAAATCACAGAATTATACAACTTAACATACTTAGATTCACAAAAGGCAAGCACTAAGGATTCGATTGTTATTTAAATTATCACATTTAATTACAATTTTTAAATTTAAAGTACACACAAAACTTAACAAATGCACCAATATTATACTATAGAATTTATATATATTGTAAAATCTCATTTAGGTCATCAAAACATGCCATCAAAAAATTTGGACAAAAAATGTGAAGTAGACTTAAAAAAATTATATTTTGAATCATTATTTAATAACAATTATTATTTTGCGCATTTTCCTTTTTAACCCTTCTTTTTTTTTCCTTAACAGTGAACATAGCAAAAGACGATAGGAAAAAGGATTTAAAAAAATGAAAAAACTGTTCACTGCAAATGGATTCAATGATTTTCCCATATGACCACCCGAAGTTCCATATGTGAATTTTCCAAATCTGAAAAATGATTAATATTTACTTTTGATTGATCTCTTCGGACTCTTGTACAACATCATGGTCACTAAAAGCTTGATAGCCGAGTTGATACCCTGCACAAATCCATTTAAACTAAATACCTTCGAACATTCACTTAGATTTCATCTAGAGAAAACACATAAAAAAGAATTCAGCAAATAGTAAAATTTTACCTTTCCCCTGGCGGAAAATGTGTGATCCTAGAAACAAAACAGAGTACAGGCAAGTAATTTGCAATTGAGAAACTCACAAGTTTGCCTCACGATGAAACGATATACAACCACAGCGATTGAACTGCTCAAGCCTAAATCTCAACAAAGTAACATGATGTGAAACAACAAAATCCAAATCCTAGGACTTCGGAATATACTGCTCCATCCAGTTAGAACTTTTAACTATACTGCATGCCTCTTTAAACTGGGCTTGCTTGACCAAAGAGTCCAAAATTAAATTACAGGTGTACAAATCAGGATCACAACCATTTTCCTCCATAGAGAAGAAATACCCTTTGGCTTCTTTAAATCTCCCTGCTTCTATCAGTGCCTTAATTAGAGCACTATATGTATAATTATCAGGAATCAAGCCTATTTTGCACATTGTAATAAAAAGATTTTCAGCTTTCTTTACCTTATTCCTCCTACAAAAACTTTGGATGAGAGCATTGAACGAGAAAGCATCTGGGCTTATTCCCTCAACTTGCATCCTTTTTAGAAGTCTCATTGATTTACCTGTATCTCCAATGACACACAAAGAGCGAATCAATATATTGTATGTGAATGAATTTGGACTCATACCCCATTCAACCATTTCAGTTAAACAATTGAAAGCACACTCTAACTTGTTTGCTCGGCAAAGGCCATCAATTATTGACCCAAAAGTGAACATATCTGGTTTGTATCCCTTCTCTAAAAGCATCACCAATAATTCTTGAGCATGCGCTACCTCTCCAGCCTTGCAATGCCCATCAATAAGTGTATTAAAAGTTACAAGAGTAGGAGAAATTCCGCTAAGCTGCATATTTTTAAAACTCTCTAATGCCCTATCCATCATCTGGGCTTTGCAAAAACAATGGATAACCATATTATACGAATAAACATTGGAGATGAGTCCAGCTTTGATCATTTTATCTAAAACCTGATTCCCGTCCTCCACTCTGCCTTCCTTATAAATAGCCTCAACAAGAGTGAGATAAGTATTGAATCCAGGATTCACACCCAGCTCTACAGAACTTTCAAACATCTCAAGCACGGCATTGAGGTGAAAATATTTTATCAAACAAATCATTGTCATGTCAAACGTAGAATTATCCGGCAAATAACCTTTTGAAAGCATATGTCTTAAAAGTTTAGCTGCCTCTCTAGACATAAAATTACTGGAAATGCAATCTAGTATAATATTACAAGCTAATTTACAAAACAAAGGCTCCCCCTCCACAACCCTAAGTAGCATCTCAAAAGCCTTGTGAGGGTCCAAGCAACGAAATGCCCCATGAACCAAGGACCTGATGGTCGCTTCATTTGGGCTTATGTGTCTCTCCTTCATAGTCTCTAAAACCTTGCAGGCTTCATCAATTCTTTTAGCATTACAAAAGCCATCAATTAGAATTGTATATGTGAAAACATTAGGCCTATATCTCAACCTCTCCATTTGTTTGACCAACCGAAGTGCCTCATCCACCACTCCTATCCTACAAACTCCATGGATGAGAATGTTGTATGTGAATCTATCAGCACTACAGTTGTCAATTGACATCTGATGGAATTTCAAATAAGCCAAGTCGAGGGAGTTGGCTTTAACCAATGCATGTATAACTGCATTATATAACCTTGTGCTTGGACTAAGACCCAAAAAAGAGACTTGAGCAAATATGTCAGAACAATACTTGGCCAACCCTAATCTCCCCCAACTACCAATTAAAATACAAATCAAGTCTTCCGTGATCCGACATTGAGATTCTCTTATAGCCTTCAGAAATTCAACAGACAATAAAACAGGACCTTTCCTATAAAGTACATGAGCCAAAATACCACGAACTGATTGATTCCTTGAAAAGGATGGATCCATATTCAAAACCCACACGTAAAACTTCAAAACATGTGATGGGTTTTCTTGATTTTGCAACACACTAGCAACAAAATAAGAGTTTAAAAATATCCTGTTGGCCTTTAACTGATTCTTGAGCAATAAAAACCAGTCCTCCTTGGACAAAATTTCAGATATGTATTGATGATCAACTGGCTTATTAGCGCATACTTTATGTTTAACAGCTGAAACAGGACTCGATGAAATCAACACCAAGTCAGGATTTTGAAGCTGCCATTCTAATGTAGAACACGTACCTGTTGATTGAGAAGACCCATAGGTCCAATTAGAAGGTTTTCTGCGTATGGCCTTAAAAGGGGTCTTTTCCTGAAGGTTTCTGTATAGGTATGGTTTTACAGGTAGATTCCTGACTGCATCTCTCGAAGCCAAAGTAGAAATCCGACTCATGGTAAATTCTTGAACGCCGTTTCAAAATTTTCAAGCCTAAGTATCCATCTAAACCCTATAATTAAATAATAAAAAACTTGAAGCATTAGCCAATTGCAATGAAGATAATACCTGCCAAGCTATGACTGAGTCTCAGATACCTGAGTGCAAAATTGAGCGAGCGATTTAGGTGAAGCTCCTTTTCAATGTCGCGTCCAGAACGGTGATGGTTAGTGTTCTCAATTTTTCCAAAGCTTTAAAATGTACCCGTGAATCGAAATGTCAAAGCATAAATTTTACGAAAACCTTGAGATATTACGATGAAAACTTTATAAACTTTCAATAAAACTATTAGAATTCTTCTAAAATTAGGAATTTTTTTAATAAAGCTACATAAATGTCAAAACAAACCATTATTTATGCTTTAAATTAATTTTTTTATTTAATATTGTTTATTTTGATTATTAGGATAAATTAATTAATCAAAAAATTAATTATAATAAATAATTAAAATATAAAATTTAATTTAAATTACAACTATAATAATATTATAATTTACTAAATTTTAATTGTATACACATAATTTAAATTATGAAAAACAAAAATTATAAAAAAAATTTGCAATAATAAAGTAAAAATAAAAATATATATGAAAAAATTACTGAAAATATTATAAATAGATAAATTTAAAGAAATTATTTAAAAAAGAAAAATATAAAATAATTTTTAATAAGAAATAACATTTGTTGATATTTGCTGTTACAATAATATCCATAATACTTATCATGTTTTACAATAAAAATTATATTTTTATCAAAATAATATTTTATCGACATTGTCGCTACATTCTCAATATTTTTCGAACATTTTTTTTAAATGAAATGAATATTACATATTGATATTAAGATGTCTAAAATCTTGACAATATCCCAATAATAACGATTTTTTCAATCATTGATTTTTCCAATAGGTGGATACAAAGAAAAAATCCAATTTTATTTTTATCGATGGATAACTTGGTATATAAAATGTTTTGTGGGATAGTTATTGAATTACACTTTTTATCGGATTAATATCAGAAATAATCCTAAGTTTTGAGGTATCTTCAAAAATATTTATAAGGTTTCAAAAAATTCAAAAATATCCCTAAAACATAACGGAAGTTAAATATAATGGAAGGGAATAGACTACATTCTTAAAATAGAAGAAAAAAATAAACCAAGAAATAATAAAAATAAAAACAAAAGACATCTTAGGATGTTCTTCGTAGGAAATGATAATAAATAAAAAAATATTTGAAGAAATTCAAGAAGCAAAATTAAATCTTAAAGAAAGAGATGAATTTAAAGACCTATCATTCTTGTTAAGAAAATTATTTCTTAAGAAAAACATAATTTATTATTGTATAAGTAATAAATAAATGAGTATTAAAATTACGGAAGATATAATATACTATTAATTGATAAAGAAAATATATTAAACAAGCTATCCAAAATTTCCACATAAATATAAAGAAAAATTGGATACATCCATTTAAGAGAAATTCAAATATTAATAAAAGCTCATTTCAGAAAAAGAATAAATACACCAATAAAAATAGTATTGCTAGATAACAGAACAATAAATAGGAAAGATGCCTTACTAAGAATGATCTATGGTAACTTAAGATACCAAAAGTTAAAATTTATAGCATATCCTAGATTTTCTATTAATATCTATGATAAAAACCTAAACCAAGTATTAAGTCTAGTTTATGAATTTGAAATAGGAGAATTAATGAAATAAGAAAATCATTCATTTTCAATACATTATCTAGTAGCATATTCTTTAACAAATAGTGACAATAGTTCAATATATGGAAAAAATAAATTTGTAGAAATAGAAAAAATTTTTAAGGAACTTGGACAAATAATAAACCAAAATTACTAACAGATTTTGAAATACTAAAAGAATGACAATTAGATATCAAAGAAAAAACCCTGATAATAGGAAGAAAAAGTAATGTTGTTAGGAATAATAGTATGCCAAAGTTTATTTTCATAGACTATGAAGGAGAAAACTCTAATCATGAAGAAGTTAAAAAACTAAAAGATGAAGTCCAAATAATGAATACATTAGTTCATGATTTTATATTAGGAAAATAATAATGTTTAAAAATAAAATAAAAATTATCCATTTGGAAGTAAATAGAAGTCTAGTAGGCGCAGCCAAAAATCAAGCAACACTATTTGAAATTGTGCAACTATTAATAGAGGAAATGGATTTAGTCCAAGAATCAAACACAAAATACCTATAGCAAATAATAGACACATAAAAAGAATTATAAAAGGAAATAAAGGAATGTGATTATAATAAACTACAACAAGATATACATGAGAAATTTTCAAAATTAAGAATAAATGTATACAATATATATAAAAATAATGAAATTATAGGGCATAGATATGATCTCTTAGAAGGACTAAAAGAAGAACCACTTAGGAGATCAGATGCCTTTATTCCTAAAAATAGAAAAAGAAAAAATGAAGAAAGATCTGAGAGAAAAGATATAATTTCAATTTAATGGAATATAGAAAGTAATTAGAGAGAAAATTCATGAACCCTAAAAATAAGGATATAGAAAAATTAGTAAGTTTTTTAATACTAACTAATGAAGAAATAAAAGAGCATTATAGTGAAAAACTTTGTACAAACAAAAAACTATATGAAACCAATTTCATTACTAGTTTCTTATCAAGAAGGAGCATCTGACCCGTATAGAGGAGAAAGAAATATGCAAAGAATAGAACAACCTGATGCCATAGATATAAGAAGACAACCACCTAAAATGGAGGATGGTTTGCATTGGGGAACTAGAGGTAGTATTCCACTAGAATTCAAACTCCATGATAATTATAAGTCAGATATTTTAGATTTAGACTATATAAGAGATAAGAAGAAAGCTTTAGATGAATGGGCTAGTGGTATGAGTGTGTTCATACTAATCTCTCAAACTACCCATACAAACTCTTCAATTTGTAGGGTACTTGTAGCACATAAAATGACAGGAAATGTCAAAGTTTGGTTTTCAAACTTAATAGATCAACAACATTTGTTAATGCAAGAGAATGATCCCATAGGAAAAGAATACTTGGATATAGTAATAAATGGAATATACAAGGAATTTGTTGGAAAAAATAAAGGAAGAACTATCACTGAATTCAGTAAAAATGAAATCAATGAAGCTAAATGGCATCTAACAAATATGAAAATTTGTAACATGTGTTACATAGATTCTTTTATTTGTGAATATGAAATGTATACCATAAATTACCACCCTCTATGAAAAAAACTTATAAAGAAATGTTTTTTCCATAAATTACCTAGAACACTACATAAAACCCTTACAAAATGTTGGGAATAAAGAAATAGGGAAACTATACCAGATACTCTATAAGAAAGAATAAGAAGCATTAAAAGTTAGATAATTATTAAATGGCAAGAAAGAAAGAAAATATAAACAAATAAGAGGAAATGACAAAATCTGTTATGATACAAAAGATTTTAGAATATCAAAAAAATATGGATGTAATATAAAATCTTATAAACAAAAAATATAAAGATATAAATTTAAAAAACAAGATTTCCATATATATAAAAAGAGATTTAATAGAGAAACCTATAAGAAAAGATATTTTAGAAGGAAACCTTCTAAAAACAGGAATTATTGCCCTTTAGGAAAGAAAAAATATAGATGTTGGATCTGTAATGAAGAAGAACATTATGTCAATGAAATATTCAAGTAGGCTTCAACATAGAAAGGAATTTAAAAAGGAATTTCCACAAAAAGCAAAAATCTTAGATGAAGCTTTCAAAATGGAATTAGAACCAATCAAGGAATCTAATATAGATGATACTTATAATATCTATCTATTGGAAGAAACTGAGGAAAAAATAATTGACTCATAATATGAAAACTCAAATTATGGGTATTCTTTATCAGAAGATGAATGATTTGTATAGTATTACAAATCCAAATAGTATTTATATTAAAGTAGGACTAAAATTTAAAAGTTATGCCACTTATCATTTACATGCATATATAGATATAGAAACTAGTATGTGTGTAGGCAGTAAATATGTATTTCCAGAAGAACACTGGACACAAGTGCCAAAAGATTTAATTGGAAGAATTTCTAATAATAGTACAATGAATCTCAATAAGGTATTAAAAGATATAGATATACTAATAGGAGGAGAAAAGTTTCACATTCATACCATATATTAACAGGAAAGAAGAGTTGATTTATTAATATGAAATAATTTTCTAAACCTATATCAATATTTCACACAATATTTAGACAAAATAAGTCTTACAACCCTAGAAAGAGACACCATTTATGTCTCAAAAATGAGCAAAAGCTTTAGCTGTCTCAAACCCCACTTTTATACAACAACATAAAAAGTGAAAACGTGGTGACTAGAGATACACTAGCAAAAAACTTATTTAGAAAATATGTCATTAGATATAGAAGAAAAACTAAACTCTTTTCTCAAAGAAATATAGGAAGACAAAGCCTTAATAGACATCATAAAACTATTAAAAATAGTAAGTTCGGAAAATCCTTTGGATCCAAAAATAAATATATCTAAGACAATAGTCAACATAAAATTAAGATATCCTAACAAGGTCATAAGAGTAAAACCAATTATTTATACTCCAAAAGACATGATTGAATTTGGAAAACAAATTCAGGAACTTTTGGAATTAAAAGTCATAATACCAAGTAATCACCTCACTCTAGTCTAGCATTCTTAATTGAAAAAGAAGTTAAGAAAAGAAGAGAAAAAAGAGAACGGTAACAAACTTTAAAACATTAAATAAATAAACCATTGATGATGTATACTTCATTCCAAAGAAAGAAGAACTACTATCATTAATAAAAGGAAAGAAATACTTCTCAAGTTTTGATTGCAAAAGCGGATTTTGGCAACCCCATATATTAAATAATATTCAAGGTTTCCCTAGTGAATTAAAAGACAAAAACCAATTACAAAGATTTTTAGGATGTTTAACATATGTTGAAGCATACCTCAAGAAACTTGTAGAAGTGTAAAAACCATTACAAACAAAATTGAAAAAAGATCATATCTAGAAATTGATAGAAGAAGATACTCTGTATATGGATAAATTAAAAGCAAAGGTAAAAAAATTTCCAACTTTATACCATCCAAGGCCATATGATAAAATGATAATTGAAATAGATGTTTCACAAGAATATTGGGGAGAGATTCTAAAAGCAAGAGTAGATGACAAAGATGAATATCTTTATAGATATACATCCTAATCTTTCCAAGGTCTAGAATTAAATTATCACAATAATAAAAAATAGTATTTAGCTATTAAAAAAAGCCATTAAGAAATTTTCAATATATGTTATAAGTTCCAGATTCATTGTTAGAATAGATGACAAAATTTTGGTGATTTCTTAAAAACTAATATTATAGGTGATTACAAACAAGGAGGATTAGTCATATAGCAACAATGGTTCAACCATTACAATTTTGATGTTGAACATTTTCCAAGACATAAGAATATCTTAGTAGATGCTCTTACTAGAGAATTAGCACCTTTAACTATTTTTATGCTTTCAGGAGTGGAACATCTTGACATCAAGATCAAGATAAAGGAAAAGGAGATAAAAATCCTAAAGGAACAACTTGTGTTTCTATATCTCGAGAAATCTCTTATGGAGATAGGAAATAAACATGAAAAACTTAATTGTTCAAGACAACCTCTAAATCCCAAAATCTCAAAAGAGGAATCTTCATTAAAAATTCAATTTAAAGAAGGTGAAACTTCTAAAGAAATAATTCAAATTGAAAAGGAATAACCTAATAGTTCACAAGAAAAAAAATTCTAAAACCAAAAATCTCAATTGGGTAGATGAGACAGAAAAGAAAGGATAGAAAAAGGTTTATGTGGTCTATAATGGCCCAAAACCAAGAATCTATAACAATTGGGAAGAAGCTAGTAAATCTATTCTAGGAATTAATGGAGTAACTCATAGAGCCTTCACCAATATAATAGAAGCTAAGGGTAGTTTTGCCAACTACAAAATACCAAAACTAATAACTCTAGAGGAGATAGTATGAAATTATTTCATAGCATTACAATAAAAACCAACACCTCCAAGCAGGTCGACAAACCTAGGAAAGATAGCAAGGTCTCCAATGCTATTTAGAGAAGCATCTCCCCTAGAAACATAAAAAATAGTAAAGCATTTAGTGTTATTCAATGAAACATCTCCTAGAAATGCTCCAATCATTAAAGATGAGAAGGACCAATATAGAAACCTCAATAAACCACAATGGTTAAGTCTCTATAACATGGCCAGGAAGTCTACCGAGGAATATATTGAAGATATGAAGTTCTATAGCACAGACAAGGAATTTCCTGCAGGAAGTAAATTCAATATCTTAGAAGGAGCTGATCCAATATTTGTTTATAAAGCCTTCCATATAGGATTAAAAGAAAATATATATCCAAGGATTAATTTAAACGAATTAAATTATTTCCCAAAAAATTTTAAAAGAAAAACCAAGAAATTCAGAAGGAAAATTAAAGTAAGTGATAAGCCTGTTTATCTTAGATTTTTTAGTTCATTAATGGACCAAAATAAGGAAGGATGTATCCGTCCCTACGACTTCATCAAGATAGGGATTTCTGATTAGTTCTTAAAAAGCACTAAATTTAATGTACTTTAATTGATTAAATTGATTTATATTTTTATGATTTTATCATATTTTTATATAAATTATTCTTTTTCAGAATCACAGGTATTTTTATTGTTTTTCAATTATTTTTGTTCAAAAATAACTTAAAGACATGAAGAAAAATACTAGAGATAATACATCACAAATACATTGAGAAAAGAAATGAGGAAAATTCAAAAAAGAGGAAAAAAAATTGGACAAAATACGTCAAAACAATCAAAAATGTCAAAATGGCCGAAATCTCACGCATACCAGCACATGCAGTAGTACATCCGTGCCGAGTCCTGGGCATAGCATCCCACCCGCACCGAGTCTTGCGTGCACTAGCACATTCCCCATCATGTCCCGCACATCGAATTTTGAAATATTTTCACCCCTTTTTTGGTCTTTTATCCACCTATAAAAGGACCCAATTCCCCTATTGTAAAAGACACGATTTTCTTAACACTTCTCTCTCTAGAAATATTTCATTTTTTTTAGTTTTTAGTTTTTAAGTTCTTCTCTTTTTAAGAAGAACTAGCTATGTTTTTATAGATTTTTTGTTTTTGATTCAATAAATAGAGATGCAAATCTGTTTGGACGTTTTTCGCAACAAAATTAACATCAAACTGTTATAAGGATTCTTTTAAGGTATTATTTTAATGAATTCTTTACAGTTATCTTTTTATGTTGTATTCTTATATGTTATATTTAATTTTTCTGTGATTAAATTTTACATGGTTGGCAGTTTGTAAATATGATATAATTATAACGTTGTTATGCTTATGAAATATTAAATAGATAAAACATTTTCATAAAATAAATTGATTTTGTTTTATTCAAGATTTTATATTAAGGATGTCAGAGAGAAATACATTATTTTTCATTACAAACTTAAATCTTAAAATTAGATTTTAAGGTTTAATTATCCGGTTTGATTTAGAGTATTGTTCTTTTATTTATTGGTAGAATCGCTGGTAGTTAGAGTGAAACTCTATTTCAAAAGTTTTTTTTATAAGAATTATTATTCGAAAATGTATTGACGACATATTTTCAGTAATAGTTTTAAAACTTGAAATTTAGTACTTGAATAATTAAATTCTTAGGTTTAATTTAGACACCTTGAATAAAGTCTAATTATTTGACTTCGCCTAAAGTTGCGATTAGATGGTTTTCTATTTTCTTATAAATAAAACTAAAATTTATTATTAATTAATTAATTAATTAAGGATATTAGTTAGTTAATATTTTAGTTTTTACTACTTCTCTTGCTAAGGGACTAACAAGAAGCTAGTTGGGGGTTGTGATGAGTTCTTATAAACCACTAAAATTACTATGATTTAATGTATTTTAATTGATTAAATAGATTTTTATTTGTATGCTTTTATCATATTTTTATATAAATTTGTATTTTTAGAATCACAGGTATTTATTGTTTTTCATGTATTTTAGTTCAAAAATAACTTAAAGACTTGAAGAAAATTATTGGAGGCAATACATCACAAATATGTTTAGAAAAAAATGAGGAAAAGTCAAAAATGGAAAAATTGGAAAAAATAGGTCAAAACGGTTAAAAATGTCAACAATGGCGAGTCCTGTGTGCGCCCTACAGGCAACACATGCACAGTACATGCTCATGCATAGCCAGTAATCCACATGTCTACACTCACCTAATGTACCCACAGGACATGCCCACGCCCCCACACACAGCTAGTACACACCCGTGCATAGCCAACATATGCCCACGTCGAGTCCCACACTCGCCCATGCTTATCTGCCAAAAATCATGCCTCCCACATGCATACCTACCTGGGTAAACAGATATAAAATCAATTTTTGACTTATTTACCCACCTTTTTTGGCCTTTTTCTCACCTATAAAAAGACTCTCCCCCATTATAAAAATCATCCCTCAAATCCCTAAACATCTCTTCTCTTTCTCTTTCTAGAAAGTATTCTTAGTTTTAAAGTTCTTTTCATTTTGAGAAAAACTAGCTATGCTTTTATAGATTTTTAGTTTTTTATTCAAGAAACAGAAATGCAATTTCGTTTGGAGGTTTTCTAGAAATGAAACAAGCATCAAAGTTTTGTAAGGATTCTTTGAGGTATAATTTTAAAATTAATTCTTTAGAGTTATTTTTATGTTTTATTCTTATATGTTATATTTAATATTTTTCTAATTAAATTTAACATGGTTGGTTGTTTATAAATTTGATATAATAATAACATTGTTATGCTTGCGAAATATTAAATAAGTAAAACATTTCTATAAAATAAATTGATTTTGTTTTTATTCAAGATTTCATATTAAGGATGTTAGAGAGAAATATATTATTTTTCATTACAAATTGAAATTTGAAAATTAGATTTTAAGATTTAATTCTCTAGTGTAATTTAGAGTAGTGCTTTTTAATTTGTTGGTACAATTACTCGATAGTTAGAGTAAAACTCTATTTCAAAAGTTTTTATAAGAACTATTATTCAAAATGGCGAAGCATCCTAGATGTCCTACCAATAGATCAACCTGAACCCAGTAATTAGCCCGAGCTTAGTGATCAACCAGAGCTTAGTGATCAACCCGAGCTTAGCGATCAGCTTGAGTTGAGGTCAACCTCAACCCATGATATGCTATAATTTATACCAATTATACCTCTCTGACATGTAAATATGTGTCCTCATTATGTGATTAACACTTTTGTATATAATATTCTATAAATAGATGAACCTCTTATGAGATCCACATATTCAACCAACTGTCTTAACTTCTCTCTCTCAAATCAAGTTGAATCTTAACATTTTGGCGCCCACTGTAGGGCTTAGAATCTGAGGTCGAGCATAAGTTTCTGACCTCATATCCTTTAAGATTCACCCCATTCCTTGAGAGAGACTTGGAAGACTAACCATGTTCTATCCACGAACTATAAATACCATGGTAGGAACTCACTTTAGAAGACGGTTGAGGTTGATTGATCGTGAAGCAATGGCAACTCAAAGAGACACCTTACTAGCCCTCAATGGCTCCTATGAGCCTTACCTAGGGAAAGAGAGATGCCATGATGTGCAAGTTGGTTGCTGCCACCCTCTGTGAAGACGTATAGAAATGGTTCAACAACCTGGCCCTCATATCAATAAACTCATTCCCGCAGTTTGCTAGGTTATTCATCACAAACTACACCTACAATAAACCTTTGAGGAATGAGTCTCACTACCTTTTCTCAATTATCCAAAGGAGAGGGGAATCCACCAAAGAATACATGAAATGGTTCAGAGAAGATAAATTAGAGATCTCTGACTTCCCTAGTTCTATTGCTATAGAGGCCTTTAGATGAGGCCTATTGAAGAACTCTAACCTGTTCATGAAGTTGACTAAGGCAATACCATGCACCTTAAAGGAAGCTTATGGGGAGGCAAGGAATTTTGTAAACCTCGATAGGGAGCTAAGTTTGGTCAAAGGTTATCAAACTGATATAGAGGTAGTGCTAGATAAAGAAAAGAGGACGATGAGTCAAGACAGGGAAAATCAAAATAACAAAATCAAGTGTTTCACACCAAGTAACATGCAAGTTGGGAAATGGTTGAGAAATAAAGAACCTTGGGGAAGGTCACTCTCCCCTTTTAAGGATCGTCCCTTGAGATTTGAGCTAGCTCAAGTTGTAAAGAGAATAGAGGATGAACCCAATGTCAAATGGCTAATAAATATGAAATCCCCCTTAGAGACACATCCAAATGGTGTGCCTTCCATAAGGATGTGGGCCACTAAACAAAAGACTGTAGAAACTAGAAAAAGGAGATAGAAGAGTTTATGTCTAAGGGGTATCTAAAGGACCTTATGGAGAAAATGGAGACAAAGGGAACAACCAAGGTGTACGAAGGGCACCAAAACCAATAAACTCGTCAGATAGTTGTAGAGAGGCACGTGATGAGCCCAACATTAGGACCATACATACCATACATGGAGGACCTGGGTGATGATTGCTTAAAAAACACTAAAATTATCATGATTTAATGTACTTTAATTGATTAAATAAATTTATATTTTTATGATTTTATCATATTTCTATATAAATTTGTCTTTTTGGAATCATATGCATTTTTATTATTTTTCAAGTATTTTCATTCAAAAATAACTTAAAGACACGAAGAAAAATACTGGAGGTAATACATCACAAATATATTGAGAAAAGAAATGACAAAAAGTTAGAAAGAAGGAAAAAATTGGACAAAATGGGTCAATACGATAAAAAATGTCTAAATGGCCGAAATCTCGCGTGCACCAGTGGCGTAGCTGCCCATCCCGTTGAGTCCCACATGTAGTAGTACATCCATGCTGAGTCTTGCGCATAAAATCCCACCCGCGTCGTTCCACATGTGCCAACTACCGTCTACCGTGCCAACAGACCGTTTGCTGAGATTTTCGTGCCACATACGCTTGCCAACTTGTCCAAACACGTCTAAATTCAAATTTTGAAATATTTCCCCTTTTTTTGGCCTTTTCTTAACCTATAAAAGGACCATCTTCCCCATGTAAAAGTCATAATTTTATGAGCACTTTCTCTCTCTAGAAAGTTTTCATTTTTTAGTTTTTAAGTTCTTCTCTTTTTGAGAAGAACTAGCTATGTTTTTATAAATTTTTAGTTTTTGATTAAATAAGCAGAGATGCAAATCCATTTGGAGGTTTTCCAACAATAGAATTAACATGAAACTGTTGTAAGGATTCTTTTAAGGTGTTATTTTAATGGATTCTTTACAGTTATCTTTTTATGTTTTATTCTTATATGTTATATTTAATTTGTCTATGATTAAATTTAACATGACTAGCTTTCTATAAATATGATATAATTATAACGTTTTTTTGCTTGCAAAATATTAAATACGTAAAACATTTCCATAAAATAAATTGATTTTTTTATTCAAGATTTTATATTAAGAATATTAGAGAGAAATACATTATTTTCATTACAAACTTAAATATGAAAATTAGATTTTAAGGTTTAATTATCCGGTCTAATTTAGAGTAGTTGTCTTTTATTTGTTGGTACAATCGAAAATGTATTGATGACATATTTTTAGTATTGGTTTTAAAACTTAAAAGTTAGTACTTGAATAATTAAATTCTTAAGTCTAATTTGGACACCTTGAATAAAGTCTAATTATTTGACTCCGCCTAAAACAATGATTAGATGGTTTATTATATTCTTAGAAATAAAGTTGGAATTTAATATTGAATTAATTAATAGGTCCTGCCTAAGGATATTAGTTAGTTAATGTTAAACAAAATAATTTGGGCCATGCCTAAGGACACTTTCATACCAAAAAGAGAAAATCAACAAATATCAATTTATATATTTAATAACCTAAATAATATGAGTAAGCATAATTAACTTAATTATTATATCCTTTAATACTCCATTGTTATGAATGATAAAATTTGCATTATTGTTTATTGAATCTATATCTATGTTTATGTTTATTTTTATGTTATTAGATTAGGAAACAAACAAACCAAAATATCGTGACAGGATGTTTAGGATTTAATTTCATTTTTAAGATTTTGAATAATAAATTAAAAATCATATATATTCCTTCCTTAGATCGACCTTATGAGTATACTTATCATTTACTATAAAATGATTCATGTACTTGTGAGAGTTTTACAAATAATAAAACAAAAAAAGGGATTTCGCAAGATTGGTATTTGTAATGCCGGTCTTATGACTCATCATCACTGGGGTCAACGGGATCTTTAATAATTCACGCAAAAGATTCATATGGGATATGCAATGTCCCATATGTATACGCCTTGGATAATACAATATCTCTTATAGAAATCATATTCGATGAGAAGGATGAGACCTTATCCCATCACGAGGACCCTTTAGTAATAACTTTGAGGATAAGATCTTATGATGTTTGTTGAATAATGATTGACACTAGGAGTTTAGTAGCTCTTCTTTTTCTGACCACTACTAGGGCCCTAGTAGTAAAGGATTATGACATCATTAATATGGAGCTCCCTCTCATAGGATTTAACAGTAGTACCACATATGTAAAATGAATAGTGGTTGTACCTAACATGGCAAAATGAGTAATAATAATGACCAATTTTATAATCATTAACGTCCATACACATTATAATGCCATCTTGGGAAGGTTATGGATATAAAAAATGAGAGCAGTCCCATCCACCTTTCACCAAGTGATCAAATTCTCCATGGCTGAAGGTCCTAAATGAGTAAGGGGAGATTAAAAGAAGTCCAAAAGTTGTTATAAAGCCACTATGAAAGGGACCATTCCCAAATAGCAATCACCAAGAGGTCTCTCTCAAAAGAGACCAATTATAAAAGGCCTAGCAAGGCCAATTTACCTAAATAGAGTAAAATAACTCCTAATGGGTGTTAAAGGCAAGAACTAGCCCTTGAAAATGGGTGAGGATTTGACTATAAAGCTTGAGGAGCAACTCTCATAGTTCTTGAGAACTAATGTAGATGTCTTCACATGGTTTTCAACAGACATGTTGGGAATTGATTCTAAAGTCATTACACACTAGTTTATTATTTAGCCAGAAGCTTAAACCATTCAACAATGGTAAAGAAAATTCCTCATAGAGAAGAATGAGGTGATCAAACACCATGTGGTGACCCTCAAAGAGGATGGAGACATCAGGAAGGTCAATTATCCTTCATGGATTTCATATGTGGTACTAGTAAAGAAAGCGTGTGGATCATCACTTATGTGCATGACCTTCACAGATCTAAATGAGGCATGTCCCAAGGATTACTTCCTCTTTCCAAGCATAGATCAGCTAGTAGATGCCTTTTTCGGGTTTTGGTTGAAGAGTTTCTTGGATGCATACTTCAAATACCACTAAATCAGAATGCACCTGGAGGATGAGGAGGAAACTTCTTTCATCCTAGAGAAAGGGAAATTCTGCTACACAAGGATGCCATTTGGACTAAAAAATGTGGACGTTACATATCAAGGATCTATAGGAAATATACGAGGTAATCAGAAGGTATGGCATGATACTTAACCCAAAAAAATGCATCTTTGGTGTTGTTACAAGAAAAATTCTATGGTTTCTCATGTCAGCAAGGGGGATTGAGGCCAATTCAGACAAGATACAAGCGCTGGTGAACATGAAACCACCCACTAGCCTCATGGGAATACAACAAATGAATGGAAGAATAAAGGCACTGAATAGGTTCATCTCTAAATGCATTGACAAGTGTATGCCCTTCTTCAAAATGTTGAAAAAAAATATGTCGATCTTTTGGGACAAGGACTGCAATGTAGCCTTTGAAGGAATCAAGAAGTACCTCAGCAAGCCCTACGTCTTGGTCAGCCCCCTACCAGGAGAGGTTCTTTATTTATATATGGTTGTGACACCCCAAATATGCATTGTCATGCTCTTAGTTGAAAGGGACAAAATTTAGCACCTCATTTACTATGTCAGCCAAAAGCTCAGGCATTACTTCGACTCGCAGACAATTGTGATACTTACCTCACAACCTCTTAAAAGTGTCCCTATGAGACTATATGTTGTAGGGAGACTAGCCCAGATAGCCATAGAGGTGGGAGATATGATATTAAATACATGGCTAGAAGTCTCATTAAAGGGCATCCAGAGGCTGAGTTTATGGTTGAATTTAGTGATAAGCTTGAAGTCTTCACCAAAATAGAGCAAGCAGAGGTGTGTGGGATAGACCAAACGGAAGCCCCATCTTGGCACATAGTTTTGGATGGGTTGCATAACTTTAACGACACAGGACTAGGGGTGGTAATAGTTGATCACGACAACAACTACTTTGAATATGTAGTCAAACTTGATTTCTAAGTCACTAATAATGTTACAGAATATGAGGCTATAATATTTAGGGCTATGATTGCAAAAGAGGTAGGGTCAGATAGAATCACCTTACATAATGATTCTAGGCTAGTGGTGAATCATTTTTTAGGGATGTTTGAAGAAAGAGATGGAAAAATGAAGGGATACTTGGAAAGATTAAAGTAAGAATGCTCAAAATTCTCTATGTTTGAAATTAAGCAAATAGCTCAAAACGAGAATGGTCATGTTGATCCTCTAGAAACCTTGGCATCAGTAAGGGAGACCAATCATAATAGAGTAGAATCGATAATGGTTCTTACAGAGGCATCTTTGTAGAAGGTAAAAAAAAGCTCAGGTGTGTGGATGCATCCTCTATCACATGGTTCATCCCAATTTATAATTTCTTGGAAAAGGGGAAACTACCAAAGGATCGCAAAGCCATGAAATAAGTCGAGGCCAAGGCAGGTCGGTACATGATTGACGGAAGGAAGCTATACTGAAAAACCCTACTCGTCTTTGGCCTTCTATGTATAGCCAAGGAGGGATTTGAAAATTTGATGTTTGAAGCACATGAAGGAGACTACAATTCACATTATATAGGTAGAAGATTATCACAATGGATTATGAGACATGGTTATTATTGGCCTACCATGCTAGTAGACTATACCAAATACACTCAGAAATTCGATAAATGGAAAAGGCTTGCCCCACTATCATACACACCTCTGAATACCATGGTGGGGGTGGTAAGTCCTTAGCCCTTCTACAAATGGGGACTTGACATAGTAGGACCCTTGCCCTTAGGTACGGGCCAAAAGAAGTTTCTCCTTGTGACCAATGATGATTTTTCAAAATGGATCAAAGTAGAACCCTTGGGTAGAATACGAGAGGAAAAAGTGATTCGATTCATATGGAAGTCCAAAATTTGTTGTTTTAGCCTTCCCAAGGAGCTCATTATAGATAAAGGGAGACAATTCACTAGCCAAAACATCAAAGCATTCACCTCAAATACAATATTAAGATGTGCCATTCAATGCCATACTATCCCCAAGCTAATGGTCAAGTAGAATTTTCCAATAAGATAATCATCATCCTACTAAAGAAGAGGTTAGAAAGCACAAAAGGAAGATGGGTGGAGGAGCTTCCAGGTACATTATGGGCTATTAGGATAAGCCCCCGAGAGAACACTAATAAGACATTTTTTGCCCTAGTCTACGGAGACCGAGGTCACAATTCTCACTTCTTGATCAGTTCTAGTAGAGGAACAAAATGATGTCACAAGAGTAACCGAATTTACCCTAGTAGAGAAGAAAAAGGATGAAGCTTTAAGGAGAATGGAAAAGTAAAAAAGGAAAGTATCATATTACTATAACAAAACTGTGCACTTCAAAATATTTTCCAAAGGTGATTGGGTTCTCAAGAGGGTCTTCCCCAATAAAAAGGAATGGATGGTAGGAAAAATGGGTGCCAATTAGGAGGGACCTTATCAAATAATTGAAATAACACTGGGAGGGGTATAAGTATTGAAAACCATTAAAGGCATTGAAGAAGGAATTAGTTGGAATGCCAGACACTTAAAGAGATACCACTTTTAAATGTACAGTAATTTTCCACTTTTTGTAACATCAACACATATCCATATATGAAACAAACCCCTTTAATAGGTAGTCCTTCCCCAAAGCTCTCCTACCAGGTAGAACACCCTGGCACTTACATAAGGTCACAAGTTTTTCACCTCGGTCAGGAACCAGGTTGGCACTCTAACTTTGAGAGAAGATGTACACCTTGGTCAAGAACCAGGTAAGGCTCTCTCTCCAATCAATCTAAGCCACGGGCTAATCACCTTGGTTAGGAACCAGGTAGAGAATCCTCGTACTTGTCACCTTGGTTAGGAACCAGGTAGAGCATCCTCGCACTTGTATAAGGTCACAAGTTTTCCACCTCAGTCAGGAACCAGGTCGGTGTTCTGACTTTGAGAGGAGATGTATACCTTGGTCAGGAACCAAGTAAGGCTCTTTCCCCCACCAATCTAAGCCATTGGTTGATCACCTTAGTTAGGAACCAGGTAGAGCTCCCTAGCACTAGCATAAGGTCATGAGTTGTCTATCTCGATCAAGAACCAAGTTGGTGCTCTGACTTTGAGAAAAGATGTACACCTTGGTCATTAACCAGGTAAGGCTCTCTATCCCACCAATTTAAGCCATAATCTGATCACCTCGGTTAGGAACAAGGTAGAAAGCCCTGGCACTAGCATAAGGTCACTAGTTCTCCACCTTGGTCAGGAACCAGATCGGTGCTCTAAATTGCATAAGGTCACTAGTTGACCAATTAAGTCAACAACTAGGTTGTGATATGTATAAAAAAAAGAGAGAAAAAATCCTTGGATATTTATTAATACAAGTACGTGCACAATGGTAGGGCATTACAAGTACATGCTATCCAAAATGTTTTTATTATAATCTTTGATAATTATTAATACAAAGCTCGACCTTCTTAGAAGGTTGAAAACTATTTAAACGCTTGGACACATGACCAGTGTCTAGATCATCAATTTCTTCAACTAAGGGTAATAACTTGGCCTAAATCTCAATAATTCTTTTTTGTACATAGGTGATGGGCTCATGATGAGTTGTCATCAACATGACTAGCCCTCATTCCAATTCTTCAGTAACCTTCATCACCTTAAGGAAGACTCTTTCATATTGCTTCATATAAAAGCTCACCTAAAATGATTCCCCATCTACAAGAGTAGCCATACTAGCCAAGGTCCTCCTCTCTCTAGATTGAATTAACTCATCCTTATAAGAAATAAGCTCACACTTAGTCTCTTTTACATTACACTCAAGTTTAACCACCTCGGCTTTGAGTGCCTTAACCTCATCCTTAAGCCTACCATTTTCAACTCGTAAATCTTGAACTAAGCATCTATTGGTTCAATTAGAATCCATAAAATATGACCAAAAAAGTTAGAGGAATTGACAGAAATCCATAAATGCATGTATTAAAAAAATTTCTCAACCACCTTTTTATAGGAGAGGAAGGTTGATAAAAAAATAAATATCAATGACCCAAGTTCCCAAAAAACAAGTGGGTAGGTCAACATAATAAATACACAATAAAAGAGGCAAACTAATTTTCCATTAATAACTAAATTTGATTTCTTCATTTGATTTTTTCCCTTCACATTCTCACAAGTATGAGCTCGCAACCACACAAACAGGAATGGTGTCGAGTTTAGAAAAAAAATTGGATCGACTCATTAAAATTTGATGATCAGTTACCCATACCCCATCAACCTTAAGGTCATCCTCACCATTAGAAGAGCCCAAGCCTTCTCCTTCTTCCACCTCCATAGAAGGAACCCACATACATGGGAGAGTGATCTGGAAATCTAGAATGTGGTAATAATACTTTCCCAAATCCTTATACTTGGCCTCCATCGTAAAGGTTTCCATGGCCAGCTCATACGCCTCTCTACGCTTGACTCAAGCTTCTGAGCCATGGAATCCACATCGACCTTTGCCTTATAATGGACCTCTTTGGTAAAAGCCATGGCCCTTCTCTAGGCTTCCCTAGCTCCCTTCTCAGCTTGCCTTTGAGCTCCTCGAGCTTAATAATGCATTGAGCATACTCATTTAGCTTAGAGGTGGCCCTTTTTAGCTTTTCCTCCTTATCAATTGCCTTGCCTTCCCACTTAGCTGCTCTCGCCAATATTGTGGTGTATTTTGAATGTGTAAACGTATGGCTCTTCTTCTCCAGCACCAACTCAACTTTCAAAAAACCCATATTGTAAGCCTTGTGAAAGTCATAGAGCAACATGAACTAAAATAAAAAAAGTCAAACAAATAAGTCTCAAGCTCACTCTTTATATACGCTAATTATCAAATATAAAAAAATGTGAGATAACCCTGACACATTTGGCGACAGATGACCTTGCTAGAGTCCACACCCTCGTAAATAGCCTCGAGCTACTTCTTATATGAGTCAGTAGAAAGAGGCCTCATACAATAATTGAGTTGCTCTTGCTCCAAGCCTTTATTTAAGACTATTCCATCCGCATCAGTAGTGAGGTCACTAAGGATGGCCTTCCCTTTCCTTATATCCTTTAAAGGATCACTGGATTCTTTAGAACCCGAGCATGGAGTTGGAGTCACGTGCTGCTCTCACAAATGTGATAGGGGTGGGAAAATATTTAGAGGCTCAAGGCTCAGGGCAGGCTCATTGACCACCACCTTGTTCTTCTTCTTCTTTAGCAAAGAATGGAAACCTTCATGAGAGGATATTTCCCTTTTCTTTCCTATAGAAGAACCCCCCAAGAGCTAGGGTTGTATCCTTTGGAAAGCTCACCCCTAGAGGTACGACCTTACTCTTTATACAGGAAAAAAGCTGAGTAGCAGTAAAATCCATAGGATCTGCAAAATAAGAGTGAGAGGGATGCCACATTAATCACATCACATTCAATAACAAAACAAAAAAGAGGGGGAAAGGTAAGTCATATGATTAGTTCACCATCATTGGCCACCACCTCGAATCGACCCCCAAAGTTTGTAGGAAAAGTTCTACATTTAAGAGGAGCCCTAGGTTTATGATTGATCCTAAGGGGAGGTTCCACCGCACCATGCCTTATCAAACCACACGCGACAAAGCTTGGGGTATTCAACAAGTTCCTCCAGTTAGTCTTTTCAGAAAGATAGTTTTCGATATCAGCAAAGCTTTACTTCGTGTCAAGGCTCAAGGTCATGAATAAGGAAGTAATATTCCTTGTCACAATTTTAGTGTCATTCTAGACGCTCCGTATCAATATTGTGTCATTGGTAGGAGACTCCCACTAACCTAAAAAATAGAAAAAAAAATACTCTTTCCATTTTTTCTCATTCTCAAGAAGTGACACATTCATCCCTTGATCCTACTTCACCAATATATATACCCTCCTCAGATCTATGGGGTTCTACTATTGGAAATAAAAGGGTATAGGGGGAACCTTACCCCCAACCACTGATATATATACCACCCCTAGTTCTTAACAAATAAACATTAGCCAGAGCAGATGCCTCCACCTATTAGGCATCAACTTCCCTAGTGTGAGCTGTGTCCTAACCAAAAATCTCCTAATGATAGGGTATAAGGGGGAATGTTACCCCCAACCATAGGGCCTTTTCATAAAGACGGTCCAACAAGATAGAGGTTGATCACTATCATAGGCTCCCTCTGGAGGAATTATTATCTAAACCAAAGTAGGAATGTTGTAGGTTTTTCTTAATCTTTCTTAATTCTAGGAAACCAACCCATAAGTTTTAGACATAGCTGACCAACCCCTGGTACGACCTGTTGGTTCCCCAGATCCTATATCACTCATTTTCTTCCTCCATGTCCTAGCCATTGAGATTTAAGTATAAGGCATGCTCAATATAACAGTGGAAGTGACATGAGGATGAGGGGTAGAGGTAGAGGGCAGAAGTAAAGATCAAATCACCTCACTAGAAGAGCCCGAGCCAGAAGACCCCAAGTCACCACTTGCACAAGAATATTAGAGGCTCTCCTAGGAGCCCGAGTGGGAGGCTGAGGTCTCTTCTTTGTGCTTTCTATAAAAAGCTACAAAAATATAAAAAACAAAAATAAACTGATGGGAAAGGTACAAGAAAAAGATATTACCTAGGGTCAAGTTTGAAAATAAAAGAAAATGATCCTATAAAAACTTACCTGAAAAGAAAGTAGAACATCATTAGGTTCTCGATGCTTGAACTCTAAAAAATCAAACAAAAAAAATATAGTACAAGCTAAATTCTTACCACCTAATTGAAAACCTTTGACAAACTCGAGGTGATGCAACATAACATTTTTCTTCACTATTTCTCAATTGTGTAGGTAATGATGATAAGTCCCAGCCTAAGCATCCCTTTATATAGACGCACTTGGTTTCTCTCTCTAATCAACTGACACACATTTATTAGGGGAGCTGAACAGTTTGTATTCTATACTCGGTAATTACTCTTCCACCTTATAAAAGAGTCTGAGCTGAAAGAGTAGAGGGATTGGATGTTTGGATATCCAAACTTGTCCAATGCCTAATCCACGTAAATTGCTCAAGCAAATTCACCAACTTGAGATGGAAGGTGAAGCACCCCAAATGTTCTACATGTAGATCAACCTGAACCCAGTAATTAGCCCGAGCTCAATGATCAGCTCAAGCTCAATGATAAGCCCGAGCTTAGTGATTGATAAGTGATTAAAAAGCACTAAAATTACCATGATTTAATGTACTTTAATTGATTAAAAAATATTTATATTTATATGATTTTATCGTATTTTTATATAAATTTGTCTTTTCGGAAGGAAGGGTATTTTTATTATTTTTTAGGTATTTTTGCTTCAAAAATAATTGAAAGACTCGAAGAATAATACTAGAGAAAATACATCACAAATATGTTGAGAAAAAATTAGAAAAAGTAAAAAAAAAATGGAAAAATGGACAAAACTTCCCACCCACACACGCATCACACCGAAAGTCCGCGCATAGCCGCAAGCCCGTGCGTAACCATGCCCATTCACTTTGCAACTCCGAGCGCAACTGTGCATGCATCATGCCAAATTTCTATGGGCGTTAGCACCTACATCAGCGCCCAGTCACGTGACAAATCCTACCCACATTAGCACATTTTGGATCGCAAATCCCACACAATCGTGCACGTCAGCACCCCACATACATGCTAACCTGTCCAATACGAGTCTATCATAAATCTTTAAGAAATTTTTCCACTTTTTTAGCCTTTTTCTCACCTATAAAAAGTCATTCTCCTCCTTTGTAAAAAACATACCTTAAGACAATTTTCTCAACTCTTTCTTTCTCTAGCTTTCTCTCTCTAGGAAGTTTTCTTAGTTTTTAGTTTTAAAGTTATTCTCTTTTTAAGAAGAAGTAGCTATGATTTTATAGATTTTTAGTTTTTGATTCAATAAACGGAAATGCAAATATGTTTGGAGGTTTTCCAGCAACATAATTAGTATCAAAGTTCTGTAAGGATTCTTTTGAGGTATAATTTTAAAATGAATTCTTTACAGTTATTTTTTATATTTTATTCTTATATGTTATGTTTAATTTGTGTGTGATTAAATTTAACATGGCTGGCTGTTTATAAAAATAATATAATAATAACGTTGTTATGCTTGTGAATTATAAAATAGGTAAAATATTTCTATAAAATAAATTGATTTTGTTTTTATTCAAGATTTTATATTAAGAATGTTAGAGAGAAATATATTATTTTTCATTACAAACTTAAATTTGAAAATTAGATTTTAAGGTTAATTATCCGGTCTGATTTAAAGTAGTGCTATTTTATTTGTTAGTACAATCGCCCGGTAGTTAGAGTGAAGCTGTATTTCAAAAGTTTTTATAAGAACTATTATTCAAAAATTTATTGACAATATATTTTTAAAACTTGAAAGTTAGTTCTCGGATAATTAAATTCTTAGGTTTAATTTGGATACCTTGAATAAAATTTAAAATGTATAACCCCACCAAAGGTGGCATTTAAATGATTCATTTTCAATCTCTTAGAAAAAAGGAAATAATTTAACTAACCAAATTAATTATCGACCCTACCCATAGGTGTTAATTGATTTATTTAATTAACAAAAAATATCTAATCGCACCAAAGGTGATATTCATATAAAAAAGAGAGAATCAATAAATATCAATTTATATCTTTAATAACCTAAATAATTTGAGCAAGCATAATTAACTTAATTATTATATCCATAAATACTCTACTATTATAAATGATAAAATATTTGCATAAATGTTTATTGAATCCATATCTATGTTTATTTTTATGTTATTAGATTAACACAAAAACCAAAATATCGTGATAGGAAGTTTAGGATTTAATTTAGTTTTCAAGTGTTTGAGTAATAAACTAAAAACCACATATATTCCTTCCATAGATCAACCTTGGGAGAATACTTATCATTTTCTATAAAATTATTCGTGCACTTGCAAGAGTTTTATAAATATAAAACCAACGTATTTGTAGGATCAATATTGCTAATTCGATGTCGGTTCTGCTAATCAGTGATCAACTTGAGATCAGTGATCAACTTGAGCTCAATGATCAGCCCGAGCTCAATGATCATCTCAAGCTCAATGATCAGCCCTGGCTCAGTGATCAGCCCAACATGGGGTCGACATTAACCCATGATATGTTGTACTTTATACCAATTATACCCCTCTGACATGTAAATATGTGTACTCATTATATGATTGACATTTATATATACAATATTCTATAAATAGATGGGCCACTTCTGAGATCTACACATTCAACCAATTATCTTAGCTTCTCTCTAAGTTTTCTCTCTAAAATCAAGTTGAATCGTAACAATATCCATAAATACTCCACTCTTATGAATGATAAAAATTTGTGTTATTGTTTATTGAATCAATATCTATGTTTATTTTTTTTATGTTATTAGTTTAGGAAACACAAATCAAAATATCATGAAGGGGTGTTTAAGATTTAATTTCGTTTTTAAGAGTTTGAATAATAAATTAAAGACCACATATATTCCTTCCTTAGATCGACCTTAGGATTTTTCATTTTCTATAAAATGATTCGTGCACTTGCGAGAGTTTTACAAATATAAAACCAAAGTATTTGCAATATTAGTATTGCTAACGCAATGCCAGTATTGTCTCATCAATCACATTGATATTATGGGTTCAAGTACTCAATAAGGTATATGCGAATAGAAATTATGTAAAGAATAAAGAAAAAAATGTTTGCTTATGATAAAAACAAGAAAGGCTCATATATGCATAACATGGATTTTATGAAAAGAATTAAATGCTAGGATTATGAATATATCACATTGCTCACATCACACTTCAATAATGGACCGACATACATATATGTGTTATGGTGAGTGGCTAATTTGGCTCTCTCTTTTTTCCCTAAGGGAACACACACACATATATATATTATTAGAAGTCAAGCATGAATGAAGATAGGAACAAACTTCTAATTTCTACTCAAATCATTCAATCTAGGCAATGAAAATAAGTACATGATACTTCATCAGTTTTTTAAAATCCTAACATCCAATATCAAACTTATAGAAATCATCTAACAATTTGAAATAATAGGAAAAGTGTTTAAAAGAGTAGAAGAAAAATCATCAATCAGAATAAAATGATATAGGCTTGATAATATCTCACATAGTAGTCTTTACTATTTGATTCATATATATCAATTTTGGGTTCATCTCAATTTCAAATCCAAGTATGGAACACAAATTATAAATACAACTAATTCTTACAATAATCCATAAAAATGTTTAAGATATCAAACAAACAATACAAAGACTCAAGTATTCACTTTAAATTAACTAAAAACATGATAATTTTGTATCAATTTTGTCTTATAAAAATGGACCTAAATGCCCACAACTAAATTAAACAATAGCAAACACATGTTTAATAAAATTTAAAAACATAATTTCATATGTAATTTTACTTCCAGCCCCAACATATCCTCAATGTTCAAATGTAAATTAAATAAAAAAGAGAAAAAGAAAAGAAAAGTTACCTACTCCTAATAGTGTAATGTGATGTGGTTACTCATGTTGCATCCATAATCTATCTAAAACTCTATAACACATAGAGAAGCATTGTGTACCTCTTATTAATCATATATTATCAAAGAGTTATGAAATTAAAAGTTCTAAATAACATAAACATTATTCACACTAACAGAAATAAAAATAAAATAAAGTAAAATATACTAAATTTAAAGAAATTATACAAATAAAAATAAAATACAAATACAAATAATAGATAATAATAGTAATAGTAATAAGATAAAAGATGAAAATAAAATAAAAACAACTATAACTAACAAATAAAAACTAAAAAATAAAAAAATGAAATATTTTTAATGAGTTACCTCCCATTTAAGGCTAAGTTTAAAGGCTTAGCAAGACATTTCTTGGGGTGACTACCATATGCAAAATTTAATACCCTTAATGTCCCTCTCGTCATTTTTTTTCATGTTCATTTTGACTGGAAACTATTATCTTGCTTGCTTTTGAAAGTGCTCTGCTAGTTACTTTACTTGTACTTCCACCCTTTTCATAGATGCCTCCAAATAGTCCCACCTTTGATTATTTTTCACTTGGTTGTTTTTTCTAACTTGAATAAAAGCATTAAAATTGTCCTCTAAAGTTGGTGTATTTGGAGGATTATGAAGTATTTGTTGATTGAATTGCTACCCCTGCATATAATATAGGTTTTGGGCATAGGTAAGGTTGTTTGTCCTCCAAGAGAAATTAGGATGATTTCTCTACCCTTGATTATAAGTGTTTGTATAAGGGCCATTCCTAGGTCTAGGTTGATAACCCTCCATTGCATTCACTTGTTCAAGTCCTATAATTGATTCTCTTTGAAACAGACAAGTGTTAGCACCATTCCTATAATTACTACACAATCCACATGCTTCTCTGTTTGGGGTGCTCTTAGTGGTGAGATATGTAAGCTAATTAGTCAATTATGCAAGTTTCATAAACATTTTAGTACTAGAGTCTATCTCATGAACTCTGGCTCTTCTCACTCTAGCATCCTTTTATTGGGAATTAGCAACCAATATTTCATAGAGATCATAAGTCTCTAAGGAAGTTTTTTCTCCCATTGCACAACCTACAACATTGTGTACTGTGATTTGGCACCATTGTGTCAAACCATCATTGAAAAATTGGTTCTATAATTGTAGTGGATAATGGTGATGGGATCATTTAGTGAGAAGTAGTTTGACCTATCCTAAGCTTTATGCAGTAGTTCTCCTTCCATTTAAGAGAATGTTCTAATTTTAGTTGTTAAATCGGAAGTTTTCTGATAGGAATAAAATTTTCCCATGAATTTATTGTAGACTCCCTCTCAAGTTATAGGGAACTTGATGGAAGAGTTATTATCCATACTTAGTCATATCTTTGATCGTGTATAAGAAACACCTCATTTTAATTGGTCTTTATTGAGACGATTTAATGAGATTGTTTGTATAGTAGAGTAGAAGTCTCTAATGAAAGATAAAATATCTTCATTAAGAGTCCCATAGTAGGAGGGAACATGAAAAAATGAATATTTTTCAATTAATAGTTCCAAGTTAGGTCCTCTAACTGTATAGCGGTGGTAGTAGTGCCAATGATTGTCCTTGCATACTCCTTCATTACAATATCCCTTGGTACAACATCTCTAATGTTTAAAGGTTCTAAAGTAAGCTCTCATGGTGACTCAATTATAGGCTTAATAAAAGGCTCTTGGATTTTAGTATCCAACCTTTAAGCGCTCATTAGATCTATTAACATTAACTATGAAAGGTATAAGTGGAGTCCCAAGGGATCTCTTACCTCGTATATAATAACAAAACCACAATTACATTTAAACACTTGAAAGTAATAAATAAAAAATAAAAGAAATAAAAATAAAATAAAATAAGCAACTAATTAGCAAAGAAATTAAATAAGGGAAATAAATTAAATCTGGTCTGGTATGCATTTTGAGGGGCTTTCAATGTAAAAAGAGTACACGGGCCGTGATGCATAATTTTTCATGCTACAACAAACATAGAAAAATTCCCAAAGTATTCAAACAGAGACCCTTGTATCGAGGTAGGATGATGCCACGAGCCCGCTTTTATTTTTGTTATTTAAAACTAAACAAATTTGAAAAATACAAGACAATAATAAAAAGAAATAACAACTAAACTAAAAAATAACTAAACAAACCAAAAATATTCACAAATCATGAACTTTTTAGAAATTTCATAAATAATCTAAAATGCTAATTCTCCTATAACGACGTTAAAAACATGATGCACAAATTTTGTATTTATAAAAGCTCTTCAGTGCATGAATTACTTATTTATGATTTATGTGAGTGTTGGCAATATTCGTGAACAAAACATACAAATATAATTTTAGTTTTTAAGTGTTTTTCAAGAATATTTCAAACCAAAGAAACTATCAAGCTCCAATGAAGACATAATAGGTATACCTCTATTCTTATGCACATTATGAATTTAGTCTACTCGATTGATCAAGACATGTCTAGATCATTCGAGGTGTATAGATTGATCAAGAATCAATCTACTTAGTTTTAAAGGTCCTAAATTAATTTTTAATTGACTATATAGATCGAGTAATTAATGGTTGATCGATTGAGCACTAGATCGATCGATTAATTGCCCCTATCAATCTAACCTAGTCAGAATTAATTGTTTATTACACTAAATCGATCGAGGATTAATTGTATCAATTGAGTATGTTTTGATCGTAGTATTGGATTGATCAATAAGGGTATCAAACTATGTGATTGATCGATTGAGCATATGTTAGATCAATCGAGCAACCATGCCTTAAATTTTAAAACCTATTTCTAATTTGAATCGAGTTGATTTATTATTATATTGTTCTCATTATTTAAAACTCTTTTAACTGATTTTATGGATAGAATAGTAATATTGCTTAGACCTAGTGTTTCAAAATACTCTTGTTTTGCAAAAAACAATTCAAGTATACATTTTCATTTAGTTAATTTATCCAACATTTTGTGGTTATATTTGATTAACAAGCCTATAATTTTTGTGATAATTGTGTTTAAACTAATTGTTCTCGGGTTGTTGATTTTGATTTATCTAATATATTATTAAATCATCTAAGTAGTGTTATTCATTATTAAAGTAGTCACTTGTAAGTAGATTACTTTAGAGCTTTATCTTGGTGAATAGTATAATACATGGCCTTGTAATGAGACCTTATTTTTCATAGTGAATAGTTAGGTGGTTCATTGGACCAGTGATTTTTCTCTTACATCATTGGTATGACATATGTTATATCCATCCAAAATCTCATGTTAATTTATATTCTTACATTACTGTATTTACATGTGATTGCATACCTAGTCATCTACAAAAATTTAATTTATCACCCCTTTTAGCTAATTAGATCCTTAATTAAATATAAAGTTTCACTTGGTATCAAAACTGGTCACTAGATACACTTAGTATGCCTAAGAACTTCTTATGGATCACTTAAGATAGGGTTTCTCTACAACCCTTACACCTTACTTTGATGGGTTTAATTACCTATATTGGAAGGCTCATATGAGAGAATTTCTATGGTCTATAGATCAGAGTTTCTGGAATTCTATACTTTATGGTTGGGAACCACCTACGGTTACCAAAGATAATGTAATCACTCCTAAGCCTAGAAAAGATTGGACCATTGAAGATAAAACTAATAGTAACTAAAATTAATAAGGTATTGATACTATATTTAGTGCTTTATCTACTAATGAGTTTCATTGTATTTCTCATGATTAACTGCTAAGTATGCTTGGGATATTTTAGAGGTTGCCTTTGAGGGAATCACACAAGTTAAACAAACTAGACTTTGTATGCTTGGTAATTAATTTGAAAATCTTATGTTAAAAGAAGATGAGACTTTCTCCAGATTTTATATTAAATTATATGATATTACTAACACCTATGCCAATCTTGGAGAGAAAATTGATGATTTAGGATAGTTTGAAAGATTATCTACTCATTACTAGATTTCTTCCATGCTAAGGTCATTACCATTGATGAAAGCAAAGATCTGAACATCATCAAAATAGAGGAACTCATTGGATCACTTCAAATTTTTGATATGAGCTTTCAAAAACCTCCAAAGAACAAAAGTATTGCTTTTAAAACTGCAATGATTGATGATGGTGATAATGAAAATGATGAGGATGGTGACACATTCCTACTCTTAGCCAAAAGACTTAAGAAAATCTTAAACCAAAACAATTCATAGAGTAAATGTTAACCAAATTGCTCAAGGGATTCGAATCCAAGAGAACTCAAACCGATGAGTTCTGAAGGTAAGAAATATAAACCTACTAGATCGCAATGCTTTGAATGTATGGATTATAGTCACCTTGTAACTAATTGTGCCAAGAAGAAGAACAAAACTAGAAGAGCCTTCAATGTTGTAGTTATTGACTCTGAAAGTAACAACAATAACCTAGTTGAATCAAAAAACAATGACAGCGATTGTATGGCATCTACTGCAACTACTGATGGACACTCTAGTAAGTTTGATATCCATCTAGATGATGAGGAAAGTGATGCTGAATTTCTATTCAATAAATTTAATGAAAATAATCTTGATGAATTCCTTATTGATTTAGTTATCAATAAGAGACAAAAAGATAAGTTACTTATAGAAGTAACTAAATTAAATGATAAACTTAAACCCTTTGAAATAAAATCCTCAATTATTAAAAAAAATTGAACTATTTGAACGTACTAATGTTTTGAATTCAAGTCTTGCATATCTTATATAGGAAATAATAATCAAATGCAAGAACTTGAACAATCAAAAGAAGTCGTGAAGCGTTTAACCATTGGAGCTAAAAGGTTGAATAAAATGCTCGCCTTTAGGAAACCTTTTGGAGACAAGAGAAGGCTAAGGCTATGTAGATGATAATTCTATGACATTGTCTTCAAAAGCAATTCAGTTTGTAAAACCCCCTAATCCTCCTACTTCACAGGATAAAAATACAGCATCAACATCAAAGGAAACTATTGTAAGCCCTTCTAACTCCACTCATACAGTTATTAATTATGCACAAAGAACTATTGCACCTATAATTGAGAAAATTGTTAAGTTTGTGGCTATATGTTATCATTGTGGTAGGAAAGATCATATTAGGCTTAAGTGTAGAGTTTTAATGAATGCTCCTAAATTTAATAATACTTTCCATGCTTCACATAGTAGGACTCATAACCATCACTCATCTATGCATGTTTCATCATATTCTAGGATGAATGAAAATTATAATAACATGTCCAAAAGTTCTACTAGAAAGCATAAAGTTGTTGGTTTAAAGAGGCAAGTAAAATTCAACACTCTTAATTCTAGAACTAATTACCATCATCCAATAATGCATGTTGCATCTTTATGTAGTAATAAGAAATTTATAGCTAAGTCTAAGAATATGCCAATAACAACTAAGATAGTTGATTTACAATCCAAATATATAAAGAAGGAAAAATTTAAGAAAGTTTGGGTTAGAAAAGATTTTCTCTTTCCGATAGACTGACCATCATTTATTATTCACCTAGATACTTTTGTTTAAGTGCTTAATTGACCCTAGGTGAGCATCTTTTTCTTGTTTGTTTCCTTTTTTGTTATTTCTTTAGTTTTAATAATAAATATAAATAAATTAAAAATAAAAAGAGGGAAGTGGACTGCCTTGACACTGACACGAATGCTACATACTTTTTCATATTTATTGACTATGCATTATGCAAATGTATATTGTAACTTGTGCATTTACATATTTTTCACATTTGGTAATTGATGTCAACATGAACCTACTCACACACTCATTGGACACATGTATGTCATGCTTGAACTTTACAATTAATTATGTGAGATTTTAGGGCTTGAGCTAACCTTGACTAGAAAATTATGGATGAACTCTATCTTTCAATGTATAAAATGTTGCTATATAGAGACATATAGTTTTTAGAGTGCTACCTATTGCGATGTGTAAAAGATACCCTAGTAATTAGAGAGGGCTACCTCACAACTAGTGTGAAAGTTATTATACTTGGTATATTGCCTGGTGCATATTTTCTTCGCAAAAGAAAAATAATATGATAAAGGAAATAACTATATACCAAAAACAATAACTGTAAAAACCAAAATAAAGAGTCACAAATGGTTATAAAAAAATAAAAATAAATAATCATTCTCATATAAAAAGAATAATAAATAATGAGAGAAAATACAAAAAAAAATTAATCAAAGTTCTCTCTTAGTAAGAAATTTTTTATTATGTGCTAGTATGAATTCAACCAAAAATGTTACATGAGAGGCAATGGTTTTTTCTTTAAATCTTTTATAATTAATCATAAATAGACTATTTGACATACTATTGGAGTTCCAATATTTATCTCACTTTAGGTGACGATCATTATGTCGCTATATGTTTTAATATGTTTGTCTTGTCGACATATATTTATGTTATTAATGGATAATCAAACTTTACACGAAATTAATTTTTTTAATTTGTGTGTTTCATTATGGTCATGCTTTAAATGAGTCTACTACCCCCAATAAAAAAAATTGTATTTATCTTTATCAGTTTTTATAAATTTTTGTTTTATTTTATGTTATTTTGGTGAGTCATAAAACTTATAGAGAGTTCATTCATTGCATACATCTAATTATTGCTCATATTGAATGTAAGCTTGCGAGAACTATCTTAGGAGGAGAATTGCTTTGAAAATAATTTTTTGGAAATTTTTTGTTATTAAATGAGTAATGGGTACGCGAAGTAACAAATATAGGTACCCTGCTAGGGGTTAGAGAGGTTACAGGGATGGTTAACAGTGGCCTAGGCCCAACAAGCTTGATAAAACATATAACTCAGTTAGATAGAGTACTTCGTTATCGAACAATATGGTCCTAGATGTCCAAACCTGGTGAAGTTATTAGATCCTAATGTGATCTCGGTCCATCCCTCTACATGAGCAACCTGTAAACTCTACTCGAAAATATAGAGTGACCCGAATATGACGACCTTCCTTAATTTAAATATAGTGACCTGACAATGTAATGCTTACCAAAACATATGATTTTACCAAAACATGTAATTCTTTATCTAGGTCGCCCAGCTTATAACCTACCACATACATAAGATGCCATATATATACCCCTTCAATAAGGAGAATACAGGATCCAATTCAGTCATCTAAATTTCTAATTCTCACTACAAATCACTAAAATCCTGAACACTTGAAATTCTCTCCAAACAATTAGCGTCGTCTGTGGGAACTCAAATCTTTCTAGTCCATATTTGGCATTTAAGACCTGATCATATACTAAGAGAATTAACTTGTGTTTTTGATTTAGACATCGTCAAATGGATTGCCTACCTATGATCAATGAACAGATAGACAACCTAGTCCCATTGGCTCAAGAATTTGACCTTAACGATAGGGCTCTTTCTTCCTTACCCTTTAGATCATTGACCAATCATGATTTAGTAATTACCTCAGCTATCAAAACTGGGTTTCAACCCTTCGCGATATAGACAGGCCCATATAAGCCACACAACCTTTAGGTACTTCTCCAAATTATAGTTTAGATAACATTCAGTCTGAAAGAGATGTGATGATAAAAGGACTTCAAAAACAAATAACAGAACTATAATAAGCCTTCATAGAATCCCAAAGGGAAAACAATAAGTTAAGATCCTGGTTAGAAAAAAATGTGTGTTCAGACACATGGAGTTCATTTTACACACCCAGTAGTCCCAAGATAATATGCCAACCCTCTAAAAGGGAATGTATATCTCGTGCCCATGACCCTCGTCAACATATAGATGTTGGGTAACGTCCCTAAATAATTTTTTATCCTCATTTCATTATGAGGACCTCCCAATTGAATCATCCCACTTACAAACCTACTATTCAACTAATTTATCCATATAACTTGAGTGACAAATTGGACAAGAAATTAAAGGAGATGGAAGAAAACATATGGACGAGAGGTAATGATAGGCTCAAAGGGTAGGAAAAGTCAAAGCCATAGGGTGACATTGAAAATGTTTGCAATCAGTTATCGATAGCACCTTTCTTGAATGTCATTGAGTTAATGTTCCCTCCCCCGAAGTTCAATGCTCCCAAATGTCTAGCATATAAAGGAATCAAAGATCTGATAGCACACATTATTCAATTCAAAATGGCCATGGTAGCAGTGATCCTATCCAAAGACAAATGGAAGTCAATTTACTGCAAACTATTTACAGCCACCTTCTATGACTCGGCCCAACAATGGTTCATGGAGTTCCCCTTAAGAGTATCCCTAGCTTTGACACTCTGGTCAAAGTATTCATCACCAATTACGCTTGTAATAAACCAATCAAGAAAGAGTCTCACCACTTGTTCTCAATAATCTAAGAGGAAGATGAGACAATTGAAGCTTACATGAGGAGGTTCAAAATGGAGAAGAAAGAGATTAATCAATGCCCTGATTCCATAGCCATTGAAGCCTTTGGAAAGGGAATCAAGCATGATAATGGCCACTTTATAGAATTTACAAAAACTACACCATGCTCCCTAGATGCCATTTATGAGGAAACTTAAAAAATTTCAATGTGGAAAGGGAAATGAAATCAAGCAAAAGGTTGGTCAACAGAAACCCGAGTAGGCTCACCCCTATTAAGAGAGAAGAAAACAAAAGGCTTGTTCGGAATAAATGTCCAATTGTCCCCATTTCAAACCAACCCTAAGGACGAGAGGTAACTCAGAGACATAGGTAGTGCCTTATCCCCCTTTTGAGGACCGCCCCTACATGTCACATTGGTAGAAGTAGTGCGCCGAATATAATGCCTCAACAACGTCAATTGGCCACCCGCCATGAAGTGGGAGATTGAGCACCTTCTTTTAGAAGGGTACTTAAGAGACATTATTGACAAGACCAAAAGTCCTCAAGAAAAGGGTCAAAGGCATAACTCTAACCAAAGGGTTAGAGTGCTAACCAACCCAATTTGCAGGGAACCAAATAGGGCACATCCTACCCCCACTAGGAGATGTGCGAGTAATACACACCATTCATGGTGGACCTACCATGGTCGGCTATACCAGAAACTCTAGGAAAAGATACACTCAAGAGGCTCGAGACACGAGACATTTGGTCTACAGTTTGAGACTAGAAGGCCCCATTTACGTCAAATATTAGTCAACAATGGTAGCTCATCTGACCTCTTATACCTATCTACTCTGCTTGACATGGGCATAGATCCTAAGGATATCACTCAACAACAATTTCTGCTGGTTGGATTTAATGGTTGTGTAACGATGTCAATAGGGACCATAGGTCTACCAATATTGGTAGAAGGCACTATAATTTTGACAAACTTTGTAGTTTTGAACACCTTCACATCTTACAATGCAATTTTAGGCCACCCATGGATACACAAGATGAAAGCGGTGCCTTCAACATACCATCAAATTATTAAGTACCCCACTGTTGATGAGGTAAGAGAAATTGAGGGGGAACAAGATAGGGCATAGAGTTGTTACAATGTTGCTATAAAGAATGTGTTACCCCAACCTTTGAAATAACAATTAAAGAACAAACATCATTCCAACAAGACTAAGAAACTGTATACAGGTGAACATATTACAATGGAAGTCCATGGTGAATATGATGTGGTTTATATAGGGGAAATGGAGAATGACCAAATCCGTGAAAATCAGTTCTGAACTACCTTATTCATTAAAGGCTACTCTCATTAATTTCTTGAAGAATAATGTGGATTTGTTTGCTTGGAAAACTGAAGACATGCTTGGCATAGACCAAAGTATCATCTCCCATGAGTTATGCCTGGATCATACCAAAAAGCTGGTCCAATAAAGAAAGCAGAGATTTTCTAGATAAAATCTCAGCTTTGGTCACCATAAAGCTCTCCTACTGCCTCAAGGAGAACCAACAGTTGAACGGACATATAGTAGCTTTATACCACTTCATCACTAAGTGCACTGACAAATGTCTGCCATTTTTTTTATTATTGAAAAAGAACACGAAATACCTCCAGGATAGTGAATGTGAATGAGCCTTTCATTCCATTAAAATTTACTTGGTGAAAGCACCTCTTTTGGCTAATCCTATGGTAGGAGAAGATTTGTATATATACATGTCCTTTAAGAACAACTGTTTAAGTGCCATATTGATGGTCGATAGAGAGAGAATCCAAAACCTAGTGTACTACGTGAGTCATTCACTGATAGGGGCACAACAACGATATCCTCCTCTAGACAAGGCAACCTTCACGGTAAGAATGACAGTATACAAACTCAGGCATTACTTTGGTGCACACAAGGTAGTGGTCCTCACCCCATACCCCTTGAAAAACATTTTGGGTAAAATAGATCTATCTGGACATGTTTCTCAAATAGCCATTGAGTTGAGTGAATTTGAAATAAATTATAAGCCTCTGACAGCTATTAAGGCACAAGCCCTCGTAGATTTGGTCTCAGAATAGACACAAGAGAAAACCCAAGAGTGCACTGATGAGTGCTCAAAAAGCACTAAAATAACCATGATTTTATGCACATTAATTGATTAATATATATATATTTATATGTTTTATCATGTATTTATATATATTTGTCCTTTTCAGAATCACGGGTATTTTTATTGTTTTTCAGGTATTTTGGCTTAAAAACGTAACTTAGAGACTCAAATAGGAATACTGGAAGAAATACATCACAAATATATTAATAAATAAATGGGGAAATGTCAATAAATATGGAAAAATTGGATAAAATGGGTCAAAAAGGTCAAAAATGTCAAAAAAGAGAAAATTGTGCCGCTTGCCAAGCAGCCGCGCGCAGCCCGCGCGAACGCGCCGGCCGCGCGGAGCCAGGCCGCCCGCTTCACCGCGCAGACGCCCACGTCCGCGGGCATCAGCCCACGCCCATTCCCAGTTCCGCGCGCGCCCGCACGCGTATCTCTTGCTCCAGCGCGCGCCCGTGCGCGCAGCGCCTGCCTTCTGCGCGCGCCTGTGCGGGCCCAGCTGCCCTCCGTGCGTGCCGCTGCCATTTCGCCCCATTTTTTGCACGCAGCCGCCTCATGTCATACTGACGTCATCATTATGACGTCAGCAATTACCACTCCGCGTTTTCATAATTTTTTAACATTTTTTCCCCCACTTTCTCTCTCCATCCTCACCTATAAATACACCCCTTCTCTTCACTTCATACCACACCTCAAAACACATTCTCTTCTCTCTTTCTTTCTCTCTTTTCTTAGATTTTTTAGTTTTTCTTAGTTTTTAGCTTTTCTTAGTTAATTTCTCTTAGTTTTAGAGTTCTTCCCTTTTTGGGAAGAACTAGTTATGTTTTTGTAATTTATTAGCTTTTTGATTCAATAAATGGGAGTGCAAATTCCGCTTGGAGGTTTTCCAGCAACGAGAATAGCATCGAAGTTCTGTAAGGATTTTATTTTCTTTACAGTTATTTTTTATGCTTTATTCTTACATGTTATATTTAATTTGTCTGTGATTAAATTTAACTCTGCTGGCTGTTTATAAACATGATGTAATAATAACGTTGTTATGCTTGCGAAATATTAAATAGGTAAAAATCTCTAAAATGAATTGATTTTATTTTTATGCAAGATTTTATATTAAGAATGTTAGAGAGAAATATATTATTTTTCATTACAAACTTAAATCTGAAAATTAGATTTTAAGGTTTAGTTATCCGGTCTGATTTAGAGTAGTGCTCTTTTATTTGTTGGTAAAATCGCCTGGTAGTTAGAGTGAAGCTCTATTTCAAAAGTTTTTATAAGAATTATTATCTGAAAATGTATTGACAACATGTTTTCAGTAGTGGTTTTAAAACTTGAAAGTTAGTACTCGGATAACTAAATTCTTAGGTTTAATTTGGACACCTTGAATAAAGTTTAAACTGTCTAACCCCACCAAAGGTGGCATTTAAATGGTTCATTTTCAATCTCTTAGAAAAAGGAATTAATTTAATTAACCAAATTAGTTATCAACCCTACCTATAGGTGTTAATTGATTTGTTTAGTTAACAAAGAATATCTAACCCCACCAAAGGTGGTATTCATACAAAAAAGAGAGAATCCATAAATATCAATTCATATCTTTAATAACCTAAATAATATGAGCAAGCATAATTAACTTAGTTATTATATCCATAAATACTCCACTGTTTTAACAGATAAAATTTGCATAAATATTTATTGAATCTATGTTTATTTTTATGTAAGTAGATTAAAAACACAAAACCCCAAAATATCGTGACAGGATGTTTAGGATTTAATTTCGTTTTTAAAAGTTTGAATAATAAGTTAAAAACCACATACATTCCTTCCTTAGATCGACCTTGGGAGTATACTTATCATTTTCTATGAAATGATTCGTGCACTTGCGAGAGTTTTATAAATAAATAAAACCAAAGTAACGGGCAGGATCAGCGATGTCGATTACGCCCGATCATGTTTTTGGCACCGTTGCCGGGGATGGTATCAAGTTTTTGGCGCCGTTGCCGGGGAAGGAATAGCGTTTTTAAATTATTTATCAAAATTTTAAAAACTTTTTGTGTTGTAAATAATTGTGATTTTTTTTATTTTGATTAAAAAAAACAAAAATAAATTAAATTTTTTTTTGTTGTTTGTGAATAGTAAAATAAAAACAAAAATTTGATAAAAATTAAAATAAATTTTTTTTCTCTCATAAAAAACAAAAAAAATAATAAATATATAATAATAAAATTGTTGTTCGTAAATAGTAAAAACAATAAATAAACAAAAATTAAAATAATTTCAAAAAAAAAATTTCAAATTTCAAATTTCATAATAATAAAAAAAACAAGGAAAATTAAAAAAAAATAAAATAAAACTTACCGTTCAAGAATAGTAAAAAAAAGTAAAAATAAATAAAAAAATTAAAATTAAACAATTAAAAAATTAAAAAATTAAAAAATTAAAAAATTAAAAAAATTAAAAAAATTAAAAAAATTAAAAAAATAAAAAAATAAAAAAAACTTAAATAAATTTTAAATAAAAAATAAAATAAAATAAAAAAATTATAAAAAAATAAAAAAATAAAAAATAAAAAATAATAAAAAAACTTAATTTTTAATTTTCATTTAATTTTAAGTTTTTTTAATCTTAATTTTATTTTTTAAATAAAAAATAAAAAAATTCAATTTTTATTTTTTACCTTTTTTAATTTTATTTTATTTTATTTTCCCTTTTTTATAATTTTATTTTATTCTATTCTATTTTTATTTTATTTTATTTTATTTTATTTTATTATTTTTGTTTTACTATTTTTTTTTCTCTTAATTTTCATTTAACTTAATTAACTTAAGTTTTTACTAACTTAATTAACTTAACTTTTTAATTAACTTAGATTTTCATTAACTTAATTAACTTAAATTTTTATTTAAATTAACTTAATTAACTTAGCTTTTTAATTAACTTACATTTTCATTAACTTAATTAACTTAGATTTTTACTTAACTTAACTTAATTAACTTAGAGTTTCATTAACTTAATTAACTTAAATTTTTACTTAACTTAACTTAATTAACTTAATTTTAATAGCATGAAAAGTAAAGATCTAAAGGAGTTCTGTCTAGGAGACTAGTTCTTGGAAGCCTTTGTGCCACTAGTCTTTCCTGGGAACGTTGTTCTGTCTAGGAGGATGGTTTTTAAGGAGCCTTTGCACCACCATTCTTTCCTGGGAGCACTCTTGGTTAATACTGATTATGTTATTTTAACTTAGATATTATACTTAAAAAAACAAAAAAAAACAAAAAAAAAATCTGAAACTATCTCCAAAATTTTAAAAGTTTTAATTACAATCTAAGGAGTTAGTTGTTTTGATTGATCTAGGTACAATTGTGTTTTGATGCCTTTAATTATTTGATTTGTACCTAGATGTGGATGATTTGAAACTCACAAGCATGTCCCTAGTTTTAAGTACAGAAAAATTTAAAAATCCATAGGACATGACTGAAAAAGTATAGGTAGACAATCTTGTCTTACTTGTAGGTTTGATTGACTCAATGATGAGGGGACATTGAGTTTACTTAAAAGGCAATCCCCAAGTTACGTCTTGCTAAGACGTTAAACTAAGCGCTGGATGGGAGGCAACCCATCATTTTAGGTAATTTTTTGTTATTTGTTTTATATACTTAATTTTATTGTTTATTTTAGTTTAATTATATGTGAATAATTTTTAAATTGTTAAAACTAAAAATATTTGTTGAGTTGTTAGAAGTTCACAGCAATCTGTTTGTATACACTTTAATAATGAATATGATGAATGCACCTGCATTTCTCCATTACTACTTACACATTCTCAAGAAATAGGTAATCTTTCTTCTCTTTTCTCTTTATCTTTAATTTATAGTTGTTACATTGAGGACAATGTAAGTTCTAGGTTGGAGGTGGTGAAAAGTTACCATGCTTAATTAGAAAAGAAAAAAAAAAGATTTAACAATTTAAAAAATTTAAAAAAAAAATTTAAAAAAAAAATTATTAATTTTTTCTTTTTTATGTTCATATCTTCATTTTTTGTGTTTGGTTTTATTTTCTTTGTGTGATTTAGTAATTTTTGGAATTAAAAAAAAAATTTCTCACAAAAATTTATCATTTCTTTAAATCAAATTTAAGTAAATAGTTAAGTCTTTTGTACTGTTAGATTAATTTTTGAAAACATATCATGAAATATTTTGTAATTATTTTTGATAATTAGTTAGTTTTTGTCATAACTAGTATTTCTTGATAAGATGTAGAAATTATATTAAACCCAAAATCGGTGTTTATGAATTTGTTTTAGTGGAGACTACCTTTGTGAGATATAATTTGAGCCTAATTTCCCTTATTCAGAGTGAAATATATATTTTTCTACTCCAAACACATTTCTTATTTCTTCAAATTCTTAGATGATCTCTATAAGCATTAATATTGAATGTATGAATTTTTTCTCATCTTAATAGAGTGTCGTATATTTTTTATTATTATTTTTGCTTAGATTAAATGATTTGAGTAGAAATTGACAGTATATGCTTTTATCTCATTCGTGCATGACTGTTACAAAAAAAGAGAGACATATCTGGGGTTACCTAAACCAATATCAAACAAAAAAGCCACAAAATTAACCACTCACCAAAATCCTAAAAAAAATGTACAATTTGTACATGGGTTGACTCTCTAAAAAAAATGATATATATTGAAAAATATCTTCAGAAAAATATAGAGAGAAAGAAAGAATATATAGTATAATCTACATACTATGACCCACATTGCCTACAAAGTTGTGAGTAAAGGCTAATTACAAAAGAAAGATATAGAAAGTAATTTCCTAAAAAGTCATTGCACTTTCTTCATTTGTAAAAAGCATATATCTTGAATTTTTTTCTTAATGAGTTCGATTTATGCATGAAAATAATTTTTATATATGATATCTTTATAATTTATACATTTGATTCCTTCCATGAGATCAACGTCAAAATAACACTTTGAGCCTTTCTTCTTTATACATATGCGAACATATTAGTTCATTTCTATACATCAACTCTTTCGCATATAAATTAGTATGAGTGTTTGAACCCATAGGATTCAGTGTTTTGAGAGTATTGACTTGTGAGGAATAGAGTCGGTTTAATTTGGATTCATGACACTGAAATTGGGTGAAATTAAATTGATACATTTTTGATATGAAATATGAAAATGATTTTCAACTAATTATTATAATAAATCATGATTGTTTAAAGAGATTAAAATAACTTATGCTTGAGATTTTAATTATGATCTTAAAGGAGATTAAAAAGTATGAGACATTTTTATGATATATTATTTTCTTTTATTCTTCAGAGTTAATTTTTGATGTTGTGATAATTTTAGTTTTTAAGTTGATTATTTTTATTTCTTTTGATTTTTTACATTTAGTTCAATGTTTGTGGGTATCATTACTGAAAACCCTCACGAGACTCAAACTCGTCCACTAGGGCAACCTAGGGGTTTAAAGGCTTGTTGCATAGGCTAAATGCAACCGTGTCAATCTACGGAAGTGATTTAGGATAGTTTAATTTTTAGTTTTTATTGCTTCTCTTGCTAAGGGACTAGCAAGAAGCTGGTTGGGGGTTGTGATGAGTGCTCAAAAAGCACTAAAATAACCATGATTTTATGCACATTAATTGATTAATATATATATATATATATTTATATGTTTTATCATATATTTATATATATTTGTCCTTTTCGGAATCACGGGTATTTTTATTGTTTTTCAGGTATTTTGGCTTAAAAACGTAACTTAAAGACTCAAATAGGAATACTGGAAGCAATACATCACAAATATATTAATAAATAAATGGGCAAAGGTCAATAAATATGGAAAAATTGGATAAAATGGGTCAAAAAGGTCAAAAATGTCAAAAATGTCAAAAAGGAGAAAATCGCGCCGCCGCTAAGCCCGCCGCGCGCCAGACCCACGCGTGCGCGGCGCCCACCAAGAAGACGCTTCCCACGTCCGCGCGCGTCGGCCCGCGCCCATTCCCGCTTCCGCGCGCATATCTCTGCTCTCGCGCGCCCGTGCGCCTCTACCGCTCTCCGTGCGCGCCGCTGCCATTTCGCCCCATTTTTTGCACGCAGCCGCCTCATGTCATGCTGACGTCATCATTATGACATCAGCAATTACCACTCCGCGTTTTCATAATTTTTTAACATTTTTTTCCCCACTTTCTCTCTCCATCCTCACCTATAAATACACCCCTTCTCTTCACTTCATACCACACCTCAAAACACATTCTCTTCTCTATTTCTTTCTCTCTTTTCTTAGATTTTTTAGTTTTTCTTAGTTTTTAGCTTTTCTTAGTTAATTTCTCTTAGTTTTAGAGTTCTTCCCTTTTTGGGAAGAACTAGTTATGTTTTTGTAATTTATTAGCTTTTTGATTCAATAAATGGGAGTGCAAATTCCGCTTGGAGGTTTTCCAAAGAACGGAATAGCATCGAAGTTACGTAAGGATTTTATTTTCTTTACGCTATTTTTTATGCTTTATTCTTACATCTTATATTTAATTTGTCTCGTGATTAAATTTAACTCATTGCCGTTTATAAACATGATGTAATAATAACGTTGTTATGCTTGCGAAATATTAAATAGGTAAAAATCTCTAAAATGAATTGATTTTATTTTTATTCAAGATTTTATATTAAGAATGTTAGAGAGAAATATATTATTTTTCATTACAAACTTAAATCTGAAAAATTAGATTTTAAGGTTTAGTTATCCGGTCTGATTTAGAGTAGTGCTATTTTATTTGTTCGTAAAATCGCCCTGTAGTTAGAGTGAAGCTCTATTTCAAAAGTTTTTTTATAAGAATTATTATCTGAAAATGTATTGACAACATGTTTTCAGTAGTGGTTTTAAAACTTGAAAGTTAGTACTCGGATAACTAAATTCTTAAGTTTAATTTGGACACCTTGAATAAAGTTTAAACTGTCTAACCCCACCAAAGGTGGCATTTAAATGGTTCATTTTCAATCTCTTAGAAAAAGGAATTAATTTAATTAACCAAATTAGTTATCAACCCCACCCATAGGTGTTAATTGATTTGTTTAGTTAACAAAGAATATCTAACCCCACCAAAGGTGGTATTCATACAAAAAAGAGAGAATCAATAAATATCAATTCATATCTTTAATAACCTAAATAATATGAGTAAGCATAATTAACTTAGTTATTATATCCATAAATACTCCACTGTTTTAACAGATAAAATTTGCATAAATATTTATTGAATCTATGTTTATTTTTATGTAAGTAGATTAAAAACACAAAACCCCAAAATATCGTGACAGGATGTTTAGGATTTAATTTCGTTTTTAAAAGTTTGAATAATAAATTAAAAACCACATACATTCCTTCCTTGGATCGACCTTGGGAGTATACTTATCATTTTCTACGAAATGATTCGTGCACTTGCGAGAGTTTTATAAATAAATAAAACCAAAGTAACGGGCAGGATCGACGATGTCGGTTCTGCCCCGATCATGCACTCCCATACATGCGGTAAAATCAACCTTCACGGGAGAAGCATCTCCCCCTAAGTCATAGTTATGGAAGGTGTATGTAGATGGAGCAAGAAATTCATGAGGAGCAGGAGTCAGAATCGTAATATTTACTCCAATGGAAGGCTTAATAGAATAACGCCATCAAATCACTTTCCAAGCAAACAAAAACATCGTTGAGTATGAGGCCCTACTCTTGGTGTTGCAAAAATTAGTAGCCCTTGGAGCTAAGAAGGTATTAATCCATAGTGATTCATGCTTGGTGGTAAACCAAGTCAAAAAGGATTTTGAAGCTAATGAAGAAAGAATTAAACTTTATGTACAGGAGGTGAAGAAAGCAAAAACAATATTTGAAACTTTTGAGATCAAGCAAATTCCTTGAGAAGGAAACACCCATGGTGATTCCTTGGTTACATTGGTGTCTATGGTGAATTCAGATTTGAAGAGAGTCATCCCGGTGTCCTATTTGTCAAGACCTAGCATTGGAAGAAGTGAAGTAAAAGATAGAGCTTAGTTGGATGTCATGTCTATGACTCATGTTTCATGGTTGAAACCATATACAGAATACCTTGTCAACGATATTCTCCCAGAATGTAAACACTTAGCTCGTAAGCTCACAACAAAAGAAAAAAACGATGTCATTATCCAGAAAGTCTCAAATCAAAATAATTATGGTGGCCCATGGTTGAAATGCTTACCTATGACTGAAGCTCAGATGGTCCTGAGAAACTTATATGATGACCAATGTGAAGCTCACTCTGGAAGAAGAACTCTTTTACAAAGGATTATCCGATAAGGTTACTATTAGACTACCCCTCTCAAAGATTGCATCTCTTACGTAAAAAGGTGTGATAGGAGTCAAAGGCATGCAAATGTGCCACACTGACTTGGTTCTGACCTAAAATATATTGTTAGCCCATGTTCATTTCAGAAATAGGGTTTGGATATTTTGGGACCATTTCCTATCGCTTCAAGCCAAAGAAAGTTCCTCATCGTGTCGACTGATTATTTTACTAAATGGATAGAGGTAGAATATTTAGTATGAATCCAAGAAATGGATTTGGAGAGATTTATATGGTGCAACATCATATGCAGATATGGATTACCTCACAAACTAGTTATCGATAATAGTAGACAGTTCACCGAACAAAAACTAGTATCTTTTTATGACGAGAAGGGTATCAAATTATCTCATTCCAACCCTTACCAACCGCAAGCAAATGGCCAAGTTGAATAGTCTAATAAGACACTCATAAATATATTATGGAAATGTTTAGAAGGAGCAAAAGGAAAATGGGTTAATGAACTACTCGATGTTGTTTGGGCCACAAAGACTACCCCCAGAATGTCAACAAGAGAAACTCCTTTCTCCCTTGTCTATGGCACTGAAGTAGTCATACCCCTTGAGATACAAGAACCTACCCTCATATCCAATATCACACAATATGATAATGATCACTTAAGATGGGAGAACCATTTGTTAACCGAAGAAAATGAGAAGAAGCCTTAATAAGACTCGAGTCGTAAAAGAGAACACTCCAAAATACATATAACAAGTTTGTTAAGCACAAGAGATTCGGTATTGAGGAGTGGGTTTTGTGAAAAGCTTTGGGCAAAAAATTCAAAATTAGCGCAAGATAGTTCGCTGCAACGTGAGAAGGTCAATATCGAATATACGATATCACTCTTGCAGGCTCTTACTTGATAGAACATGATGGTATAAAGGAGGCGCTGAGTGGGAATGGAAAATTCAAAAAATATTATGTGTAAAGTTATGTTTTATATATGACAAGTGCAATATCTTTTGATCTATCTTTGTGTTATTGAATTTATTTAATGAAACCTTGAGTTAGAAGTAGTCTAACGACCTTCTCGCTTGGGATGCAGGATTCGTCCTATGCCTCATGATTAGAGGTGGAGTCCCATGAACCCCTCAATTGATATGCGAAGTACATTCAAAGGAGCGCATGCAAGGGGATGGATGTTCACCCTTGTATAACGCACACCTCTTATAACTTATTTAATGAATCCCTAAATTAGAAGTAGTTGAATGTTGTCTCTTTTGGAGAACATAAAATCATTCAAGTATTCACGATCACAAGTAATAAAATTTGATAAGTAAGTTATCGTTCCCACATAGATTTGTTACTATAGTTTGTTGAGTACTAAAATTATTTCACTCTGATTTTATCCAAAACAAGCGAAAGTTTGAAGATGTTTTAACTAACTAAAAGTTTTATAACAAAATAAAAGAAAATTCTAGGATTGTAGTTTTCACCAAATTAATCCACTCGAATCATATTATTTTCTCTTGATTTATATTTTTTTAGTAAATTTAATTTGTCAACCAAGAACTTCTAATTTTATCCATACATCTCTTCCAAGCTCCGTATAGACACATCTCGCTAAATTAATTCACTATATTCTTATGAGAATTAAATTCACCAAGATTCATTATGTTCTAAGTTCTCAAATGGCCACACATACGATAAAGATATATTCCTATCCTTCATATATACATGTTATTCTATCCATGAGCAATATACACAAAAATGCCTCTTCCAAGTTTATTTGAGTGCCACGAATCAATTGATAAATTTTCCAATAATCAAAAGCATTAAGCACAAATAGAATAAATAAATTAAAAGTCTTATAAATCTTTCAAAAATAATTAAATCCAAGCTTCATAAATTTAGATAAAACGCAACCCTAGAAAAATTAAATTAGTTTATAATAAAAATTAAAATTACAGAATTTAAGGAATATCAGTTACAGAACACAAAGAAAATTAAAACATTTCTGCTCTCTAAATTTTTGGCACACGTAGAACACAATAGAAGCCAAAAATGGCTTTTGCGTGTTCCACAATCCAATTCTCCAACCCTCAAAACGAACCCCAAAACCGAACCTCCTATATTTCTCTCTGTATCATATATTTATAGCCCCAATAAAATATTAAAAATATTTAAAGTGGAAAACAATAAATATTCTTTTGGCAGATGCATGTAAAAGAAATTTATCGTGCAAAATAGAGGACAGCGTGCGCCGTTTCTAATTTCTTTTTAATTCAAAACTCATGCCACGTGTCGGCATATGATTGGCTGCTTGAAATAATATGACATGTGGCATCCTTTCATTCGCAGTATGCACGGGCTCACAAGGAATGCAATGCAAGGGAAAAATGGTGCCGAGACACGTAGGGGACAGAAAGCTACTGGAAATGCGTGTATGGTTCTGCATTTTTGTGTTCACCAAAATGTGCCACATGTCAACACATGATTGGCTAAAGAAATAGTGGGACACATGGCAGACTTCAAATGGTTGGAGGGAGAGCTTCCACATGGTTGTGCCACACAGGATCATCGCGCGCAAGACACGTGGGTCCCACCCTGCATGTCGGCCTGCGCACCAAGTGGGCAATACGCAGCGCTGAGCAATGTGCACTTGAAAACCCGCATCTACTCGAGATGTGAGTGTCTGGCTCCATGCGTCTCATCCTAGCCGTTGATTTTCTCATCGAACGGTGGGTGTGGCGCATTGGTGATGGCGGGAGTGGCCTTCTATTCCTGCGCAGAAAATAAATTTCCTTAATTTCATTTTAGCCCTTCAATTTAATTCAAATTAACTTTTAACTTTCGTTAATTACAATTAAGCCCTTTTTATAATTTAAATTAACTTTTCCACTTTCGTTAATTACAATTAAGCCCTATTTTAGTTTAAATTATATTTTCAAACTTTTTATTTACAATTAAGTGCTTTTTCGATTCAAATTCTTTAATTTTCTTAAAAATATATTCCTTAAGAAATTAACAGTAAATATTAATTTATTTCATTAAAATTAACTAAAAAGTCAAGAACATAGCAATTATAATTAATAAAATAGCTGAAAATAACTATATAAAATACAGTTATCACACCCCCAAACTTAAGATTTTGCTAGTCCTCGAACAAAAGGAAAGAAATAAAACAAGGATAGAAGCATTTAAAATAGCGATTTTCAAAATATTTCTTTTTGGTCATTTAAAATAACATAACTCAAAGAAATAAAAGAATTTTATCTAAGCATTGAAATCAATTTAAAAGTATATTACATTTTCATAATGAATTTTAGTGTGTGTGTGAAGTCTTTTCATATTTCATCACATGCTATCCGGATTAGTTTATACAAATATGAACGCAATTAATTTTTAATGAAATCACAAATCTCATAAGTTTATTTTTCATTTCTCTCTCCACTAATGTAGACAAACACAAAACACAAAATCAATAAGACTTTATTAAGCTTGTAATGAATGGCTTAGGTAAAGGTAAGATAAAAGATAATATTTAGCTCAAAACTTTTCCCAAACACATCATTTTAGGATTGAAAAAAGATATCTTCTATCATCACAATGAATACTTCCCAATTTGGGATTTAACATCACATACAATAATCATTTTATTTTTCTTTTCTTTTCCTTTCTTTTTTTTTCTTTTTATTTTCTTTTTTTTTTCCTTTTTTTTCTTTTTCTTTTTTTTTTCAGCATCCTTTTTTTCGGATATATCTTTAGAAATTTACTAACAATTGTCGCATGTTAGTGCGATAAGAAAAATCAATATATCTATACATATATGTGTATATATATATATATATATTGGCTTTTGAAAGGAGTAAAAATATATATATAAACTTTCAAGCTCAAAAGGGGTATACTATGGATAAAGCATATGAAGGTAGATAGAATTTTGCCTCGAGAGAAAATCAAACAAATTCTAAGAACTGTGACACCACAAATATCAATCAAATTGCATACTCACATAAACCTTCTCTAAATTACCATAGCAACTAAAAAATCAAGACTAGTGCTCATAAATATATATTCTTGTAAAAATGTAACATACGTAAAAATTATTCATAGCTTAGACAATATTCAAATTTTTCAAGGAGCTATGCATCATTTAAACCGAAGAAATAAAAATAAATCACCATTTAAAACAAAATATCTTCAATCAACCAAACAAATAAATTTCACAAGCAAGAATACCCAGAAAATATTTCAATTAAGTTCAATATCTCTACCACCCCCAAACTTAATATCCACATTGTCCTCAGTGTGCGAAATTAAAGAACATATGAGATGGTTTTAAAGAAACTTCCTGGTTTGGTTTGTAAGGTTAAAATCCAAAATAGCTTCATTTCCTCCACTTTGCACCTACGAAAAAAATAAAAATAAAATAACAACATAAAGAAATATATAAAATAATACATGCGAAAATAAAAAATAAAACACATGGGTTGCCTCCCAAGAAGCGCTTGATTTATAGTCATCAGAGTTATGGTTATAGATCATTGGGTCTACTACCTTGAAAAGCTCACATAAACGCAAAGTAAGGCGTAGTCAAATCCATCTTTTCAGCTTGGGTCCTTAGATTGCTCACCACGAAGCTAACCTTATTGCGATAAGCTTTGGTACATTCTGCCTTCAAAGTTTCTACCATCACAGACAAAGAGCTCACCTGAATTGACATGGCACCCAACTGGTCTTGAAGAGAGCAAGTTCTCTCCTTGGCCTCCTCATCGATCTGCTCGAAATGCTTGGCCACTTCACCCTTATCAAAGCAATAGGTGTCAACTTTTCGTAGCTTCTCCATCTTATCAATAAACTCACCTTAAAGATTCAAATTTTCACATCTTTCTTGGCCATCAAGACATTATTTTCTTTTACAATCTTCTCATATTTGGTTATCTATAAGCAACTGGCCTAGACCTCGTGCTTATAGCCCCTAAGTGACAACTCACCCTCCCTTACTAAGCAGACAACCTACATATGAGATGAGTTATACTTTATTCTTGAAAATACTACTAAGTGGTAAATGTCAAACAATTTACCTCAAAGAGATGATCTGCTATTAGCTCCCCATTGGTGCCTCCTTCGCTCCTATAGACCTCCTTAACTCGCGACCTCTCAACATCAACACCAAAATATTGGTACATATCTCTCTTATGATCTGTTTTCCCAAAGATCCCCTCATTGAATTAGGTGATCGGCGTATCTAAGACCATTGTATCTTTTAGGAAGACCTCATCAAATTCAAAGTCATCCATGTCCATAGCCTTTATTCTAGGGGTATACTTCTCCCCAACTTTCCTCTTCTTTGAAAATTCATGTCTATGAGGTGATGAACAGCTCAGATTACCCAACGTTGCTAAAGGCATTATGACCTCTGTAACTAGAATGACATCTTTGTCCCGAGTTGACGAAAGGGACATAGGTTCCAAATAGGGTATGTAAAAGCCAGATCCTAAGTGCCCAAAGTGTCAATCAGGTCTTCTAAGTCAATATGAGAGTAGTCCATGCCTACAAAAAGAAGAATACATTAGTAACTTTACCAAAAACAATTGAGCTAAAAAATTACTTTGTCAAAAACAAAATGACCTTGGTATTCATTTGAATAATCTCTCCATACCCCAGACTTCTCAAGCAAGCTATAGTCAATATATTATGATAACCTTCATGCAATGTGTCTTGTAGCTTGATGCATCTAATTTTTTCATTACCAATTATATCCAATTTATTTATGAGCTTGCTAGCCCGAGCTTTCGAGGTGTTAAAATGGTGGTTCCACGTATATCAAACAGGAAAATCCATCCCGTCACCCCAAATGTCCCTGGTGATGTAGAAATACATATCTTTCCAGCCCGAACTACTATTAGGGAGTGTGAGATGCAATCTGTGGCCATCTATTTGGACTTAAAAGGGTTCACCATCTATTTGGATTTATTTGGGAAAATATTATGTCCAAAGTGTTCAAAGCACTAGCTACCAATTTAGGAAAGGGGTAACTGAGACCTATTTTAAAGGCCGCTAGGTGAATCACTTAGCACCCTGGTAAAGGATCATTAACATCACATAAGTGGGGAGGTACTGGCATTATACCTACATAAGCAGGGAGGTCATACTATTGCCTTACCTCTTCCAATTTCTTTGCTATAAGGACATTGGGCATCTTTTCAATCTGATGCTTGTCCTTAGTTCTATGGGTAGGCTCACCCTTATTTTCCCTTTTTCTTTTTAGGGCAGGATACTTTAGTAGATGCCAACATAAGGATCCTCATAACAGGAACTAGATGCCATAAAGATAAGGTAGACACCACCTTGGATCCCAAGGAAGTAGGAAGAGTGAGAATACCTTCCTTAACGGTCCTTGGGGTAGGCCTGTTGTCACTATTCCTTCTCATCTCAGGTCGTTTAGTTTGTAGGGACCCCGAGGGTACACGACTTGATCTAGGGGATATATTTTTGGATGGGTCTCCTTTCGAAGACCTATCCACTTTTTTTCCCTTATGAGACATAAAAAAAGATAAAAGATAAAAGGAAATTAACTAAATAATGAGAAGATCATTCGACTCAAGAGGTAACAATATAACAATGACCTAATTTCCAATAGACATCGTTATATGCATGAGCTGAAATCCTTACCAAGTAATTTTTTAGGCGAACTTATCGAAAAAAAATACCACGTCTAGCTAGTTAGCAGGCTTAAATTCTCTAAAGATAAATTTACTAAGTTAAACAGGTAGGGAGAAAGTAAATTTCTCTATTATTTATAAAAGGCGATCAAGAAGCTGAAAGGTTTCAACCAGAATAAAATTAATTAAAAGTATTATTTGTAATTAAACAGCCTTGACTTCTCAAAATCAAGAGAATATATGAGTTAATGTTTGGTATTAAATGAGTAATGGGTATGCTACCTAAAAAATATAGGTACCCTACTAGGGGTTAGCGAGGTTACAGTGATGGTTTAATAATGGCTTGGGCCCAAAGAGCTTCATAAAACATACAACTTAGTTAGCCAGAGTACTCCATTATCGAATGAGGTCCAAGATGTCCAAACCTGGTGAAGTTATTAAATCCCTGATGTAATCTCGGTCCATCCCTTTACATGAGTAACCCGAAAATCTACTTGGGAATATAGAGCAACCTAAATATGATGACCTTCCTTAATTCATATATAGTGACCTAACAATGTAACTCTTATGACGACCTACTTTCTGCTTAATTAGTTCGTATATGATTTTACCAAAACATGTAATTATGTATCTAGGTTGCGCAGTTTATAACCTACCACATACATAAGATGCCATATATATACCATTTAATGAAGAGAATACACGATCCAATTAAGTCATCTAAATTTATACTTCTCACTACAAATCACTAAAATCCTAAACACTTGAAATTCTCTCCAAACAGAAATATTACACATAGGGGGAGTTGTTCTTTTAATTTCTATCTAATGATTATTTGCACTTATGAACATTCTTCACTTTTCCTATTGTTATATATATACGCTGATCTAATGAACAATAAGTCTTTCAAAACAAGTTGTTTGGTTGTTTATATTTTTGTTTTTTAGTGTATACATGAGCTTTCAAGATTTAAGTGAAAATGGTTTTACCTGATCAGAAGGTAGTTCTACTATGTAAAAAAATTATTTTTCCTATGAGCTTTATGTAATGAGAGAGAAGTTTTATCACACAAATATGATAAAAGGGGTGATTGTAAGGTTTATGTGAGTATTGATGATATTTGTGAACAAAATACAAATGTAATTTTAGTTTCTAGGTGTGTTTTTTAAGAATAGCCAAAGAAACTATCGAGTTCCAACAAACACATATGAGGTGTATCTCTATTCTTATGCACGTTAGATTTTACATTGCACACAGAAACATTTTGAATTTAGGCTACTCCATCAATTGAGACATGTCTAGATTGATCGAGGTGTATAGATTGATCAAGAATCGACCTATTTAGTTTAAAATTTTCCAAATTAATTTTTTAATTAACTTGATCGATCGAGTAATTAATGGTCGATCGATTGAGCACTATATCAATTGATTAATTACCTATATTTATCTAAGCTGGTTAGAATTAATTATTTATTAAAGTATATGAATCAAGGATTGACTGAATCGATTGAGCATATGTTAGATCAATCAATTAGCCAAGCCTTCAATTTTAAAACATTTCTAACTTAAATCAAGTCAAATTATTACTATATTGTCCTTATTCTTTAAAAATCTTTTAACTGATTTTATGGAAAAAATAGTAATATTGCTTAGACCTAATGCTTTAAAATATTTTATTTAAACAAACCTAAGCATGCAAATTTATTAACCATACAAGAGCATTACTCTCTTTTGAAAGTACATTTAATTATGGATCTAAATAGCTAGTCAGCGAAATTATGGTAAATTAAAATTTTGTAAGCAGCTAAACAACTAATCATGTGTATGTAAAGTAATGCAAAAATAAAAATATCAACACATGATATTTTTAGGTGGAAATAACCTAGGCCACACCAATGACCTAAGAAAAAAACCACCAGTCCACCGAACCACCAAACTATCCATTATGAAAAATAAGTATCCAATTACAAGGCTAGGACGTAAACTACCTGCCTATATAATAACCCCAAGTGACCTACATACAAGCCACTACATTCATCATAGTCTCTACAAGATAGGCAATTAGATTCATACCAGGATTCTACCAAACTGGAGTCCCATATGTTAATTAAATCCACCACATTGTCACCTAAAAAGTTAGCACAAAAAACAAGTGCAAGTGTGTGTCCTATAATAGATTCAATAATAAACAACCCTAATTAGTTAAACAATATACCAGATAAATCAAGAACAACTAGGAACTCTAAAATAATTAGTTAAAAGCACAATAACACAATTATTATATAGGCTTGTTAATCCATCAAACACAACCACAAATTTATAATAAATTAACTTAATGAGAAAGCCTAGTTAAAAACTTCTAGTAAAATAAGAAAGAATTAAAGATGAAGAGAATAAGCACAATAACTCTTGTGTAGTTTATTTTAAATGTGTGCTTAAGCTTGTATTTATAGAATATTTTGAAGTACATGAGGTTAAAATATAATTACCATATTGTCCACAAATAAATTAAAACACTTTTAAGAACTAAGGATAATACAGTAAAAAGAAAATCCAAATCATAATAGAAATATGTTTTAAAATCATATAATTAACTGCTCGATTGATCTAACCAAGTTCTTGATTGATCGAGTACATTGATCGATCAATCAAATGTAGTCTCAATCGATTCAGTCAACACTTAATTAATTATTCAAGAAATGGATCAATCCAGTGATTTAACTTGATTGTTCTATTCCTCAATTGATTGAGTAAATCCCTCGATCAATCTAGTCATGTGTTAAAATTAATTTAATCATGTTAAATTGCTTGATCAATCCAGTTATTACTCGATTGATTGAGTGGCCTAATTTCACATTATCCCTATTATATCTAATATGCAATTTAATGTGCACGAGAGTAGAAAAATACCTGATATGGGACCATTGAGATAAAATAGTTTCTTTGACTTCAAAAATTCTTCTAAGATATTTCAAAAATTCTTCTAAGACATACCTAAAAACTAAAATTACAACTATATGTTTTGTTTAACGAATATTGCCAATATTCACATAAGCCTTACAATCTCTCCCTTTGAAATATTCGCATACAAAACCTCTCTCTCACTACATAATTCTTATAGGAAAATTAAATTTTTACATAGTAGTACTAATCTATGATTTAGTGAAACCATCTTTACTTGATTCTCAAAAGCTTATGTGAACATTGAAAAACAAAAACATAAACAACCAAACAACTTATCTCGAAAGACTCATTTTTTATTAGTTTAGTGTAATATAATAATATGAAGTGAGAAATATACATAGCGATAAGTAATAATATCTTATAGAACATTTTAAAAATATAACTACCCCTATGTGTGATATTTCCAAAAAAAAACAATTCAAAGTTGATTAATGAGATAATTTGTCTCCCCTAAGATAAATATCCCATTTTTTTATCAATTCAAGTTTCCCTTATTTTAAATTATCATTTTTTCAATTTTATCTTGACTTTTTAAGTGAAATATACCAAATGAAAGTTTGTTTAGTTATAGATCTAAATATCTAGTCAGTGGAAGCATGGTAAATTAAAATTTCATAAGCAGTCAAACAACCAATCACGTGTACATTTAGTAATGCAAAAATAAAAATATCAACACACAAGATTTTTAGGTGAAAACAACCTAGGCCATACCAATGACCTAAGAAGAAAACCACTAGTTCACCCAACCACCTAACTATCCACTATGAAAAATAAGTATCCAATTACAAGGCTATGACTCAAACTTGCACCACTACCACCTAAAAAGTTAGTATATAAATACAAGTACAAGTGTGTGTTCCAGAGCAGATTCAATAATAAACAAACCTAACAAGTTGCTTTACATAATAAGCACAATAGCTATTGTGTGGTTGGTTTCAATTGTTTGCTTAGGTTTGTATTTATATAATATTTTGAAGCACATTAGGTTAAAATAGAATTACAATATTTTCCATTAAATTAATTAAAACACTTTTGAGAAATTTTAAAATCATATAACTCGTTGCACTATCAATCTAACTAAGTTCTCAATCAATCGAGTACAATGGTCGATGGATCTAATTTAGTCTTAATCAATCCAATCGAAATTTAATTAATTATTCAAGAAGTTGATCAATCTAGTTATTTAACTCGATTGACTAGCTCTCGATCGATCTAGTCATGTGTTAAAATTAATTTAATCATGTTATATTGCTCAATCGATCCAATAATTACTCGATCAACCGAGTTGCCTAATTTCACAATGTCCATATGGTGTCTAATATGCAATCTAACATGCATGGAAATAAAAAAATATTTGATAAGTGACCGTTGAGGCTTGATAATTTCTTCAGCCTCAAAAGTTCTTCTAAGATACGCATAGAAACTAATATTATAATTATATGTTTTTTTTCATGCATATCGTCATCACTCACATAAACTTTAAATATTTATCTTAATATCTCTCTGGTTTTGCAAAAATTATTCAAATAGGCATTTTCATGTAGTTAATTTTTCAAACATTTTGTGGTTGTATTTGATTGATTAATAAGCATACTATATTTGCGATATTGTGCTTAAACTAATTGTTCTAGAGTTGCTAGTTGATTTTGATTTATATGATATATTATTAAATCATCTAATTAAGATTATTCATTATTAAATCTGCTCTAAAATACATATTTATATTTATGTTATTATGTTAATATTTCTGGTACAAGTTGAATGGGTTTGAATGCTTGTGTTACTTGAGTTATTGAATCGTTCATCCAAATTCGAATACCTTACTTGTAGAGAATATGAAGGAAAGCAATGACTTATAAGTATATTACTTAGGAGCTTTATATTGGTAGGTAGTATAAGACCTTTGGACTGGTGATTTTTCTCTTAGGTCATTAGTGTGGCCTAAGTTGTTTCCACCAAAAAATTTCATGTGTTGATTTATATTTTTGTATTACTTTATTTACAAGTGATTGCATGCCTGGACATCTGCGAAAATTTTATTTTTTTATCATTTTGGTTATTATCTATTCTTACTCTTTAATTAATTAGACATGTAACTAAATTGAATCTTTCAACTTATAATAAGTGATAAGTGATGAGTGCTTTAAATTAAAGAAATTAAATTACCATTATTTAATGTACTTTAATTATTAAATAGATTTATATTTGTATGATTTTATCATATTTTTATATAAATTTATCTTTTTAGAATCACATGCATTTTTATTATTTTTCAGGTATTTTCGTTCAAAAAATAATTTAAAGACTCAAAGAAAAATACTGGAATCAAACATCACAAATATGTTGAAACAAAAGGTCAAAAAAATGAAAAAAAATTGGACAAAATGGGTCAAAAATGTCAAGTCTTGCGTGCAGCCACCACACACATGTTTGTAGCCAACACATACCTACACCAAGTCCCTCTCCTCCATTGTAAAAACAATCTCTCAAATCCCTACAAATCTCTTCTCTTCTCTCTCTATATTTCTCTCTCTATAAAGTTTTCTTATTTTTTTAGTTTTTTTTAGCTTTAAAATTCTTCTCTTTTTGAGAAGAAATAGTTATGCTTTGTATATATCTAGTTTTTGATTCAATAAATAGAAATAAAAATCTGTTTGGAGGTTTTCCAAAAACAGAATTACCATCAAAGTTTTGTAAAGATTCTTTTGAGGTATAATTTGAAATGAATTCTTTACAGTTATTTTTATTTTTTATTCTTATATGTTATATTTCATTTGTCTGTAATTAAATTTAACATGACTGACTATTTTTAAATATGATATAATAATAACATTGTTATGCTTACGAAATATTAAATAGGTAAAACATTTCTATAAAATAAATTGATTTTGTTTTTATTTAAGATTTTATATTAAGGATGTTAGAGAGATAATACTTGGATAATTAAATTTATAGGTTTAATTTGGACACCTTGAATAAAATTTAAAATGTCTAACCCCACCAAAGGTGGCATTTAAATGGTTCATTTTCAAAATCTTAGAAAAAATGAATTAATTTAATTAACCAAATTAATTATCGACCCCACCCATAAGTGTTAATTGATTTGTTTAATTAACAAAAAATATCTAACCACACCAAAGGTGGTATTTATATATATATATAATCAATAAATATAAATTTATATCTTTACTAACCTAAATAATATGAGCAAGCATAACTAATTTATTTATTATATCCATAAATACTCCACTGTTATTGAATCCATATTTGTTTTTTGTTATTAGATTAGGAAACAAAAAAATTAAAATATCATGACAGGATGTTTAGGATTTAATTTTGTTTTTAAGAGTTTAAATAACAAATTAAAAACCATATATATTCTTTCCTTATATCGACTTTGGAAATATACTTGTCATTTTCTATAAAATGAATCATGCACTTGTGAGAGTTTTACAAATATAAAACCAAAATATCAACAAGATTGGTATTGCTAACCCTATTCCGGTCTTGTCTCATCAAGTTTTTAGCATCGTTGTCGTGGGAAGGAATAGTATTTTTAAATTATTTATCAAAATTTTAAAAACATTTTGTGTTGTAAATAATTTTGATTTTTTTTATTTAGTTTAGAAAAAATTAAATTTTAATTTATTTAATTACTTTCTTTTCTAAAAAAAATTAATTTTTTTTTATGTTTTAATTTTCATTTAAAATTTTTGTATTAAATATTATGTATATATTCTCTAAATTTTTGTATAGTTATTATTCTTTTCTTTTTTAATTGACAGGTGTTTTAAATTTACGCTTTTGCTAGTCTATGCATGGTAAGAGATCCTTAGACACTATACATAGATAATATCCATAAATTTAAAAAACTGTCCACAAGGCTGGATTCTAACCATTAGCCTATTTTTGAGCCAAACACAAAACCAAGCTTTAATCCTCTACTAAAACCAATAGAAATGGTAGAAAACCCATATGTTAGGGAAACCCCCATGAAGGAGTTTGCACGGCCAATAATTGGCACGGCAACTACCTCTATCCAGCTGGGTGAGGCTGCTCGGAATTATGACTTGAAAAACATTCATTTTTCCATGCATCTTTCGTTCTATGGGTTACCTAATGAATATTCTCTTTATTTCATTGGGGACTTCTATGCCACAATCCAAACCTTCTCCCTTAGTATTCTAAATAAGGATCATTTTAGAATGAGGTGTTTCCCCTACACCTTGAAGGACAAGGCCAAAGCTTGGTTGATGTCACTCCTTCCATGTTCTCTGATGACCCGGGAAGACGTTTATAACAAATTAATAGGAAAATTATATTCCTACCAAAAAACATCAGAGTTAAGAGAAAAGATTGCCACTTTCTCTCAGATGGAAGGAGAACCATTCCATAATGTCGGGGATAGGTCCAAAATGTTCCTCACTAAATTCCCCCATCACAGCTTCCCTCTGCAATTGCAGAACCAATTCTTTCATGATGGAATTACGTAGCAATGCCAATTCATTATTGGAGAAGTTATAGGAGAGAAGACAGCCTCAAAGACGTACAACCTCTTTAAGATGTTGGGTGGGAATTCCCAACATAAAAGCTCATGAGTGGGAAGAGCTAGAGTTCATGAAATTTATTCCAACAATGAAGTTCAACGATAACTTGTTCAATTCACCAAGCAAGGTGCCCTTTTCACTACCCAAACCAACACCAATAATGAACATTGTGGTTTGTGTAGCAACATATGACATTGTACTAAAGCTTGTCCATATCAAGGAGAAGCACCAGCTAGACCTGAACATATTAATGTTTTAGGAGCATATCTATAGAGAACAAGATTCGATCCCAATTCAAATACCTACAATCTTGGATGGAGAAACCATCCCAACTTCTCCTAGAGGCAAAACAACCTTCTTTCTCCCAAAGCTCAAATCATCCATACCAACAATTCCACTAGCCCATTCCAAGAAGCCTTCCTAGTAAAACAACCCTAGAGGACAACTTGAATTCTTTTATTCAAGTCTGCAGAGATAACTAGTCTAAAACCAATCAATGGTTGGACTCTGTGAATGCTTCTCTAAAAAAGGTGGAAATCCAAGTGGAACAGTTAGTTGAGCATTTACAAAAACAAAGCAAAGACTAATTGAATGATCAAATTGGATCAAATAAATTCAATGAAGAGGAGACATTGACTTTGTCATTCTAAAATCTCCAAGCAACGTCTTGCTAGAAGACGATCAATTTTAGTCCTAAGTGGGAGGTCACCCATTATTGTATTTTCCTTTCTTTTAGTTTGTTTTATTTTGTTTTGTTTTTATTTTAAGAACGTGTGTAATAAAATTCCAATGAAATAATAAAAATTCATTTGTTTCAAAAATTGTGTCCATTCTTTAAATTTAGCATTATAAAAAACAATTAACTTAGGTTCCCTATGTTTTTTTTCTTTAAGGCAATACATTTTGTTAAGTGATAAATCTTTCTTAGAGAGTTCTACTATTTTTCAATTTAGGAGCTAGATATTGATACACAAGAGGAGAAGGATAAATTTCAACTATAAGAAGTCATGAGAGATGCTGGAGATAATTAAAAAGTGATGAAGGACTATGCAATGGCAATCATTGGCAATGCAACTTCTAGCATACAATTGCAAGAGGCTACAAGGAACTATGAATTGAAAAAGATTCATTATTCTTTGTTGCCTTCCTTTTACAATATCCCTCAAAAAATAACACAATCCCTCAAATTCCTAAAAATCTCTTCTATTTCTCTCTCTAGATTTTTCTCTCTAATTGCATAATTGTTTATTGAATCCATATCTATTTTTATTTTTTTGTTATTAGATTAGGAAACAAAAAATCAAACTATCATGACAGAATGTTTAGGATTTACTTTCGTTTTTAAGGGTTTGAATAATAAATTAAAAACCACATATATTCCTTCCTTAGATCGAATTTAGGAGTATATTTTTCATTTTCTATAAAATGATTCGTGCACTTGCAAGAGTTCTACAAATATAAAATCAAAGTATCTACAAGATCGGTATTGATAACCCAATGACGGTTTTGTCTCATCAAGTTTTTGGCATCGTTGTTAGGTACTTAATTTTGTTTCATCAATAAGTATACTTTCAAGATTGATTTCTCAAGGAATTGTAGTGGTTTTAGATAATTTTTAACTTTTCTTAAAAACTTAAATGAATTATAAACGAAAATTAAACCTAAACATTCAATCATAATTTTTGTTTTGAAAATCCTTAAATAATAAGAAATAATTAAAATATAACAGAATTTTTAAGTTAACTAAAATATAAACTTAACATTGTGATAATAATCTAAATATTTAGGTTAATTAAAATATAAACTTAGAATATTAATTTTTCCTTTTAAATATGAAAAATCCTTTGGTGGGGATCATTTATTTTGTTAGTCAAACCAATTAATGTCATAAGAAAGAGATATTTAACTGATTGATTAAATTATGTATTATGCCTAAGGAAATAGTAAAACGTTTAAATTATTGTTTTTGGGGAAGTCACTAACTTTAACTCTTGTTCAAGTTTTTCAAATTAGATCTAAATGACGTGTCTAAAACCCAATTCTAAAATTTTAATTCTATTATGAAGAACAAATGACCAATAAGTTATTCATACATAAATTTTGTAACAAATATTGAATCAAAAAATATTTTTTATTTATTTAATTATAAAAATATTCACCTAAATAATCTAAAAAATCATGGAAACAAAACTAAATTCCATAATAACCATACATGCTTAAATTAAAATCCATGATCGGTGACTTAAAATTCCTATTCGATCAAAAAAATAACAAAAAGATCAATTTGAAAATAAAAGATTTGAATCAGATCTTAATACCAATAAGGGATAGATAACTTTTTCGGCTATAAAATTGTGATCCTGATCTTCAAGGTGTTTTTGAATCTTTAGAGATCTTTTCTTCTTTTCTTGAATATAGAAAGTCTCCTAAATTTTGCCTTTGATTTGTTCAAAACTAATATATATCATGTCTAAGAAAATATAAAAATAGTATATGTCAATAAAATTGAAATATGAAAGCTATTGACCTAAGTATATAGCATGTATATTTATAAGAAAATCATTGAATAGAGCTTTGGAAACAAAAATTAACATTAGGCGCTCAAGAAACCTTTATTCCCCGCTACAACATACAGCTCAATCACACTCACACAATCCAACCCGAGAAGGCTTCATCACGAAACACTTCATTTCATGTCATGGCATGATATGTTCAACTTGCCCAATAGAATTCCTTAGATGTGTGGACCATGGCACACTTAATTCTTTGCCATGACATGCTTTGTTTGTGTTATTTTCTTCTTTTCCCTTACACATTGGTTGGTTCTTGATGTAAGGCTTACATGCCTTAATCTTTTTAACTCTTATGGTTCTATTTGAGTGCTCCAAGTGTTGTGTCTTCATATGCTAAAAGTATCAACAAAACATACTCTTGATTCCAAATAGATAGATTTGCATAAAAAATAAAATAAATGTTGTAATCAAACCTATTTATTTCAATTAAATACAGTAAAATCAAGAAATATGAGTGTTTTTCAAGAATTTATCAACTCATGATAACTCTATAAAAATGGAGTTATCAGTGCACTTTTCATTTTAATATTTATTTATTTTATTCAATAAATAGTATTTTTGGGGTTACAAATATCAAAATATAATTTTTTTGTGAAAAGGGGTGAAAGTATAATTTTTGAAATTTTTTGGGATTTTATGGTATTTTTATGTATATTTTATGAATTTTTAACGTAAGACCAATCAATAGCTGCCACGTGATGCCACACAAGTAAAGAAGATGACTGGGGTAAGCCATACAGATGCCACATCAGCACAACATTCATCTCTATTTCATCCCACTTGGTTAACGTGCTTGCCACACGTCCTGACATGATTCATTCAACCGTTCCACCCGTTTGCCATTCTAGTTGTTTCCACAAATCATATTGTGCCAACTAGCACTGACTCGGTGATTATTGACCTAGAATGGTCTCATCTGCCATGAATCGCTCTTTGATTTGCTCACTATATCCATGTGTCACGTGTTTGATTCTAATTGGCTAGCTCTGTCAATTCTGCTTGTTTTGATCTTAGCCCTTGATCTGAAGTTGATATAATGATTCAGATTCCACCTTAGCTATATTTAATCCCCTAGTCACCTCATAAACCCTAATGAGCTATCATTAGCATAATTTTGATTAGTTTTTGGAGCTAAAAAAAGAGAAAAATTCAAAAAAAATCAAAAAGATATACAATTTTGGTAGAGATTCAAGAGGAGATTAGTATTATAATTCAAGAGATTGATTGTATTTCTTCTTCTACTCCTTTCTTTATCAATTTTTATGTCTTTCTTTATGAAATATGAGCTTTATGAATAAAATTATGTATAGTTAATTTATTAATCTAGGCATCTTATGAACCTAACTTTCACCGTGTGATGATCTAATATTTTACCCCAATTATGAATTTAATTTAATTATATTATTTAATCTTATTTTTAGGCTATTAATTATTTAGCTAACAATTTATCTATAGATGCAATTAAAAAGATTTGAGAGAATTATTTAATTGTTTGTCTTGATTAAATAACATGTATAGTTTCTAGGGAGAGATGTATGATTCTTATGTATGTGATCCATAATTGATGAACTTAATGAGTAGTATGAAATTTAATTGATATGAGAGTGTGATTAAATTAATTATTATATGGTATGTAGTTTACTTGAGAGAAGAATACATGCTAAGTTAGATTCAATTGATCATGTAATTAATTAATAATTATATTGGCGAGATTTTAGTGATTCACATGTTTAGAAAATTAAGAGATTAAGTATTTTTAGATATTTTCTCATATATCTTCTTAGTTACCAAATCTAATTTAATTAATTATTGTTGTTTACTATTAGCTATTTTAATTTTGCTTCCTTAAAATATAAAAACACACAAAAAATTGATTTTTTTTAGTCTTAAAATTAGTTTTTAATAAAATAATCTTCTTGGGAACGATCTTTTCTTATCATTATATCACTTGTTGCGATAAATATACTTGCATATTCATCGCACACAATTTGTGTGCCGATCAGCTCACTGTTCCTCACAACGGCCAAGTCCAATCCCATCTATCAATTATCTCGTCCTTTATCACTACTTGCACAGGAAAGGATCAGTGTTATCGACATCGGGTGCAAGGTGTTTGGATAACAAGAAAATAAAAATCCTACTTTTCCTACAAAGTGCAAGGAAAATAAATAAATGGAAAAAAGGTGGACAAATAAAGACTTACCAGACCTTGATGCCAAGTTCCTCTATTCTTCTCTCTTTCAAAAATGGACCTTGAAAGGTAGAATGAAAAAGTGAAGGGGAGCTCTCTTTATATAGATGATGAGAAACTATTTCATCAATTCATCAAGCAACCCATCTAAGGTTTCTAGGTTCTTAGGTAGCCTATGGGCTCACAAGCCCACATGTTTGGATCCATGTTTTCTCTCAAAAAATGGGAAAGTGAACCCATTGAGTGGTGGTTTTGACTTTGACATAACTCCCAAACCAAGAGTCAGATTAACAATTTGAAAAAATCACCACCAAGAAGGCATTGAGATTTTCATACGTAGGAACAATTGAACGAAGGTTAATTTCTCTTTTGACTCAAATAGACAATTAGGACCTAGATGAGAGGTAGAGATACGAACCCATGGAATCTTTTCACGAGCTTTATACCAATCAACCAAGAAGGGTTCACAAAGCATAAATTAAGAAAATAACACAATGAAAGTACAAAACAATATGCTCAATTCAAAACACAACAAAAAATAACCAGTAGTAAGAAAGAAAAAAACTATGGTAAACACACTAGTGACGGCTACCTTATGGGCTCCTCTCTAGGCTAGTAGTATGCACAAAAATAGCAAACCATACACAACATGTGAAACAGTCATACATGCTGAAAAGTTATAAAGGATTTCTAATCACTTCAAGACCTTATATATAAGAACATATTCAGTAAATGATGAATGTACTCTCACAACATGCAATGAAACAAAACACATCTTACCAAGAGAAAGAGTTTGACATATGGTACACAACAAGAATAAGGAGATACTAACTCCTTAAAGACTCACACCAACCACACATACAAATAAACAATAGAAGCAATATAAATTAATCAAAAAGCAAGCAAATTAATTTAATATTGCAAAAATAATAAACAAAAAGCTAAACACTTAACTGATAATCATGGCAACAGTACAAATAAGCACAAACAAGAAGTAAATACCCAGCAAATATATTATCAATAATCAGAAACCAAGCCATTGTAGAGACATACATGATTTAAACTCAAATTGTACTAGCCAAAATAATAAAGCATGCATAACACCAAATATAATGAGATAAAACCACATAGAACCCATATATATGTAGTAAAATCCTCGAGTTTCTTAAAGCAACCAATCGGTAGCAAACAAATCCACTAAGAAATAAAACAAATATAACCCTGATAGAAATAAAGCCCTGATTATCTCTATCAATTAGAACCATTATATAAACTGCATATTGTTGCCCTTGCTTGCTGCCTCTACAATGACTTGGTTTGACATATAAACTTGACTTTCCTCCAAAGGAAACACTACTCGATGTAGTGTGATCAACTACCATAGATCAGTAATGTTTAATATGAATAAGATTTGAACACCCAACGAGGGAAACCACACAACCATAATCACCCACAAACCAAAATGGGACACATAATCCACCACTTACAGTACACAGCTAAAGATATGAGAACTCAAACAATTGAGCTCAACCACTCTCATAGAGTTGTTCTCACATAAGAAAATTTTGCATGAAGATAATTACCAGTCTACACATAGTTCACAACCACACAGGTTCCTCACATAAGAAAAAGTTGCATGAGGGAAAATACCATCTAATACATGGCTCATAATTGCATAGACTCCTCACAAAATTCTACTTGCAAACACCGCCTCAAGCACTCACCACTCAAGAGCACGACTTTTCCCACATAATCATGAATCATTAATACCTAATGATAGGGGTGTCCATGGTCTGGTCCATTCCGGTTTTTCCTAAAAACAATTTAACCAAACTGGACCGTTTGAAACGGTTTTAAGAAATAAAAACCGGACCAGAACGTTTGACTTATAAAACGGTTTGATCCAGTTTGGTTCCCGGTTTGGTTCGATTTTTTTATAATTTAATGAAGAATAATGTGAAATTTTTAATATATTATTAAACCGGTCCGGTCCGGTTCGAACGGTTTAAAATTAATACAAACTGGACCGGACCGTTTGATTAGTAAAACCGTTCAGTTTGGTCCGATCCGGTCCGGTTTATGGACACCCCTACCTAATGACACCCAAGGTAATAGTGATCCTAAATTAGAAAAAATGAGATGTCAATTTGATAGAGTTCCACTACATATTTTTAAGATAAAAAAGAAGAGGGGTATTTATAAAAATCACCCAAACTCAATGGCCAACCTCGTTACTGGTCTTCACCACGCCCATGTTAAGGGGTGTGGTAAGGCCCATGTTAAGGAGTGTGGTGAGGTACCAAAAAACATATTTTTTTGTTCTAAAAACTATTGAGTAATTTTCATAAATACTCACACCAAAAACGAAACAAAAACACGTGCGAAAATGTTAGTGAACTAGTGTACAATGCTCAACCTAGCATGCACACTATGAAAACCAACCTCCTAGTGTATGTAAACATGCTAACATATAAAGTGTACCTAACTATAACCATGTGTGCATTACTGATCGTCAATAACCAACCTTACATAGATGAAGACATATATACACTATACAAAATAAATAGTTTTCATGTTTTGCATACAGGAAGCCCACAAAACACGAAGGGTCACAAAACTTACAAACATCACCACGCATGTTTTAAGTGTCTGGGAAAAACAAGAAGTTTTTCATACGAGCAAATAATGACCACGCGAGGGTAGACACAATGCCACTAACGAGGTTTAGAAAGTTATGAACCTAGGTAATGACATCATCCTAGCTCATGTATCCAGGCCTAGCAATTCTAGGGGATAATATTGGGTGTATAATAATTAATTCCATTTGGAGCAATATAAGAGGTCTCAGTCAGCAAATAACTCGCAGGCCAACCCAATAATCGTTGAATCAGTAGATAAGCATCAATATCATATAAATATCCAACAATATAAGCGAACAACATTTAATCTCTTAATTATTAGACAACGAGATAATTAAAGAGATAAAGATTTGACATTATGATAAGTTTATCAATATGGGTAAAGGTTACCAATAAGTATATTTCCTCCTATACATATTCATCACATCTCACCATTAAAGATAACTTGAAATAACTTCAGACACTTAAATCTATACTCTCTCTAAATATCTCTCTACATTTTTATGCATTACAAGGACATACACTAGTCTCATTCTTCTTCTCACCACCCAAACTTACTTAAGCATTGGAGAGCCAAAGGTCACCACACCCCGTGGTGGTCCAAGATCCTAACAATGTGTTCTCTATTCTGAATACACAAGAAAAAGAGACAACCAATAAAATATTTGGAGACTTAATCATTCAAAAATCATTCAACACTAATGATTAAGTCTCCACTTTTGAAAAAAAATATCACAACTCATTTATTGATAAATGGAGCTTAAAGCAAAAGTGGGCAAAACACCCTTACCCATAAGGCTTTTAAGACTTTCTTTTTAAACTCTTTTCGATCATTCTTTTTTATTTCATTTTTTCCTCACTTTTGACTCTTTTTTTCTTTTCTTTTATATTTCCTACATACTAACCTAAAATTTATTTATACAATTAACTAGAATTTTTTTATTCCCACACACTAACCTTAAAGCAAAAATTTTCTTTTAGTAATCATTAGGAACCAATGATCTCACAATAATAACTTTTATCATAAATTAAGTTAGATATGTGTCTTTTTTCATCCGCCTTTGCTTTTTTAAAAATAGTAGATATTCTCATGGCTTAAAGAATAGTATATGTTTTATTAAATTTTTAAATAAAATACATAATAATATATTGAGTATTTTTGATAATTATAAAGAGTTTATTAAAAAATTATAAAATAATTAAAGAATAGTGAAAAGTGTGAGTATGATAAAAATTTAAACTTTATTAAATTTTATAAAAGTTCCTTAAAGGTTATAAAAATTTATGAAAAAAATCATACTAATCTATTCAAACTTATATAGAGTTTTTAAAAGATTAATACAATATATGTTGAAGTCTTCAAAGTTTATTAAAATATGTACGATTTTTAGAATTTAAAATCTATAAAGTCTCTCTAAATCTTAGTTAACTTTTTAAAATTTTAATAAAATATATGTTTAAGTCTTTAAAAATCTATTAATATATGTAGATTTTTTAAAATTTAAAATCTTTCAAAGTTTCCTTAAATTATAATCGAATACATCATCTTTAATACCAATAATGAGTGTAAATCTAAACGACACTTTAATTAATGTGTTTGAAATTTCAATTGTAAAATTATTTCATAATTTTTTCTTCCATCTTAAATTAAAAATATATTTTTTCAAAAACTTTAAAATGTAAGAAAAATATAAAAATAAATTAAATATGTTTTTATGATGAAATTATTTATATAGGAAAAAAAATATGTGAAATAAATTAAATATTATTTTAAATATAAATTATTTTATTAAAATATTTATTATCAATTTTATCCGACTATATTATATAAACTATCACAAAATATTATATTAAATAATTATAATATAATTTAATATAATATAATTAAAATTAACTTAAATTAACTTGGTATACCAATTATGCCTTTAATACGATAACAATGAAGTCCAAAATCATCCTCAACCACCGCACCATTTAACGATACTAATGATGGTATAAGTGAGCTTTATAACATCAATACCTTGCAGCGGTACTGGTACGAGACTCAATTTTTATTTTCATTTGAGCATAATATTTACTACTTATTTCACCAGTTTCAATTGCAAATTCTATACATTTTTAATTTGTGCAAATATATCCAAACTTTAATTGTTTGTGCTATATGAAAAAAAAATTATTGTGTTAATAAATCTAACCGAAAATAACTATGACATTCAATATTACTATCATTTTTTATTTTGTTAACACATTTCAACAAAAATTGAAAGTCCTTAAATATATATAAAAAAAAAACCATTAGGCTACTCTCTTTTTTCCAGTCATTCCAGTTTAATTGAGAAAAAAAAATAGAGACCATTGTATCGGATGATTGCTAGAACTCTTACATATTTAAGTAAATATTTTAACCAAAAATATTACTCTTTAATACGTGTTCAAATTATCTTTATTTTTTAATATATGGTCAATTTTAAGTTTTTTCCTACCTTCTAGTGGCAGAACTTGAATTTTTTTTTGTGAAGGGGCTGAATTGTTTATTATAATTTGTTTTTGGCAAAATGATATTTAGAGATTGAAATGTATGTCATTAATTAATAGTTAATTCTTATTTATTTTAGTTATTCTTTAATAACTTCTTATAAATAAACCTATGATAAAAATAATTAATATAATGGTTGGATAAACCAATTAGCATATTATAATTTATAAACAAATCAACAAAAAATCAGAAGATAAAATATAAAAAGTCATATATAAGCAAACATAAATAAATTTGAAATAAAATAATAAATGCAAGGAGAAAAACAAGGGTACGATTGATCTAATTTTTCATGATTGGAAAAAAGAAAAAAAATTATTTTACAACTGACAATTTTTTAATTCAATGCCTAAATAAAATTAAATATTACAAATAAATCATATCCATTAAAATACTTTATTGCCGGTCCAAGGCAGCACCTTTACTACCGGGCCAAAATAATTCCAATTGATAATAACCTAAAACATGGAACCACTCAAATACTCGATAGATTGAACAATACATTGTATACAAAAAGAAAAAGCCATCCAGCAGGAGAAAGCAAAAATATTTATGTACACAAAATGAAGATGGAGGACAATGACACAGAATTCCCAATATCAAATGTTTTCCGGCCAAAACTCCCTGAAATAAGCCCGCTCAAATTCCTTCTCTTGCAACTTCTTTTCCATCTCTTGCATCTTCCTCATCTTTTTTGACAAAGGCTTCGACTTTTTTGAAGGCATTTCCTTTTCCTAATTGAGATCAATATTGTAATCGTTTTGCAGAAATGATAATATTTAAAGTCTTACCTTTTTTTTTGGGTCATGGGGCTTCAATTCATACTAGTATATGAAAATATATTATGTATAGTGTGTAGCTATGTTATATATATATATATGTTATGTACAATTAACGTGCTATTTTTGGTCAATCAACAACATATAGGTCGGGATTCTTTTATTGTTCACACTTTAAAAGTAAGTATTTTAAATTTCAAAGGAAACAAAACTCACCTGATAACATTTTGCATGATAGGCAGTAATCTTGATAGGCTTTACAGCCTTCTTCACTTTTTCAGCTCCTAGACCCCGTTTATTACTCTTCAAATAGGCTTCTACAGGTTCCAACCTACCCTGTTCAAGAAAGATTTAAAACATACTTTTATTAGATTATCTAAACAGCTTGCCACGACAACAAAAACGATAAAGCCAATGTCAAGGATGCATAGAGAACATTAAGGGTGCTTTTGTCAATAAGCATTTTTTTGTTGTCAAAAATGCTTTTAAAGGTTCTCAGAAACATTAATAAACAGATCCTAAATTTAAGATCTCAAAGTTGCTATCAAAGCCTACGTTCTATGGACTCTTTTAGGATAAAAGAGACATAAATTTTTGGATAGTATTCAGTTGTTAAACACACTCATTTTTCTGTAAATTTTATGTTCCTTGAACACGGGTACTTACGAAAAATGAAGAGTAAGTAAGATAGATCAGAGCTACACTTTCCTTGCCTCAACATAAAACAGAGAGCAAATGATAATCTATGAACGTGCACATTTAATATTTTCTCAAAATTTCAACTGATTGCACTTAACCCTGCTTTCAGATGGTGTAGCATACTAGATACATTTTGACTTTCTAAATCCATAATTTAAGCCAAGAATATGCTAGATGGCCCTCAATTTGATTTGATAAGTAGCCTATATGATTGAACCCAAGAAATTTTGAATAGAGTCTGTTCATTTTTGTTTTCCTATTTCAAAGGTAAGCAAGAAAAATTACACAAGCTATAACTATCAACTGTTCTATAACTTTTTCTGGTACATCATATTCTTATCTGGAATATACAAGGCCTCTTGCTTCCAATTATACATCCATAAACCCATGCTTCTAGTTACAATTATACATCATTCGAAGCATAGAAATGTCACATGCTGGTGTTGAAGGTGCGACTAATATATTTTATGGATCCCCTAAGTACCAAACACAAAGTCTAAATGTTTTCACAATTTAAGCTTTTAGGGAAATAGTGGTAAATGTGTGGAAGACTATTCAAAATGAGCAGCTCACTTCAAAGAATTAAACATGCCATATAGCACCATCATCCAAAACAAGTAATAAACCCTTTTCAAGGAAGAAAACTGGATAACTACACGATATTACCACTCACATGAAACAGGATAAAAGGGTGAGGAATCATGGCATAGAAAGCTAAGTTGATAGAAGACAAACTAACAAAATAGAATAATTGGTGCCAAACTTTGACCATCCAGAGCAGAATAGTACATGTGTGATTCTACATATAAAAACCAATATTGATAGAAACTTTAAATAAATAAAAGTTTCAAAGCAAAAGGAAGATATGTCATATATGTTTCCAATTTAGTGTAAAAAGACAAAAGGTTGGGCCAGGGGGCAAAATCATTACCTGCTCAGAAATTCCAAGACCTGTTCCTTCTTTCCAACCGTGTTTCTTCAAAAGCTACATAAAATTAAGCCCAAAACTGAGTGCAACATCAAACACAAGAGACAATAACGTAATCATGAATGATAACAGTGAAGTTAAATCTTAAAAGAAATCATAAAATACACACACAAACAGAGAGAGAAAGAGAAGGGTGATCACCTTAAAACCTATATTAGAGGAGTCAATGGCTCCTGCTGACTCACCGGATCCTTGCAAGTCTTTCACCATATTATTCTCCTGAACCCAATAGATCAGGTATTATTTTCAGAAGAAGAAATATAGCTACAAGACTTGCATTTGAACAAGTACTTTGCATTTGATAAGCTTACTTCCGCTTTTAAAAGGACAGAATTCTTCCCAATTTTAGCTCCATCAACTTAAGCAGACAAATTCTTTCTACTAAGGAACACAAAAGGTGGGAATAAAAATAACATTTGGAGAATATGCTGCTTTTATGATATACCTTAATTGTAACATTTTCTTTCAACAAGATCTTTTCCAAATAGTCTTATAGAAGTATATAGTGATGGGTGACTTTGAAAACAGAAAAAATTCAAGAATTCAGTACCCAAATTCAAGTAAAAACTTCTACTTATCACATAGCAGATTCTCTACTTCTCACTTTCATTTTCATCTCATCAGGATCTTAAAGAGTTTATAGATTTCAGTCTCAAGGGACTCAATCAATTTAAAGCTTAAAGCCCCAAAATAGCATTATATATTGTACATAATTAAGTTGGCTTCTAAATAGCACGTTAACTTGTAGATTGTACATATATACATATTTAATATGAATGTTTATGTATAAAAGTGTAGATATTTATAAACGATGATACTGATATGTTAATTTAGAGTCAATTCGATTATGTATATCCTGTACGTGCTATTTAGGACCCAACCTCGCACTGACTCAGTACACAAATACATGAAACCCACATTATCTTACATATATGCAAGAATAAACAAGGATATTTTTATAGAAGAAAATCAAACTTCAAGATAGAGAACATACATGCGCACCAGAGCCCGAGCTACTGAAATAAGAATTTGAAATACAGCTACTGATCCTAATCAACCTTACCGTTTAACCTATTTCCAACCAGAACCCGAGCTTTCCAAACCCTGCAGAATTTCTTTTTTAATGTATCTTGTCGTAGACCTAATATTCGAAATTCAAACAAGCTAAAGAGGCTCCAACCTACCATATACATAATTCAACGTTACTGAACAGTTGGGACCAAAGTTACAAATCGATCTCTTCGTCGTTGCAAAAAATAAAAAATAAAAAAATTTGCAAATTAGAAAAACTAACCTGCATAGGAACACCAAATGAGCTTGCTTTCCTTCCAATGAGATCTGCAAAACGAGCTCCAATCCTAACCAGCAATCAAGAAAATTTCGAGAAGACGATTTTTTTTTCAATGAGCAGAGCAGAACCTCTGAATACCCGGTAACGACGAGTCGACGACCGACTCGACTTGAGCTCTCCCTTTTTCTTATTTTGAGTTTTGGCTGAATTTCCTCGTTTTTCTTTTATTTTTGTATTCAGGTTTTTTAAAGAAAACAAATTATAAGGACATCTCTTTCAACGAAAAGTATATCTTACATACTTATAAAATACATTCAGTTACACTCATGAACGAAAATATCATTTCTTTGCTACGTCGAATGTTCAATTAAAAAAATTGAAGATATTATGAATATTAATAATATTTTTAAAAAATATTTAAAATAATAATAATAAATTAATAAAATTAATTTTTTTATTGAAACATTATATATGTGACGCATACATAATAATTATAATTAATATTATTTTTGTATTAAAAATAATTTTTCTACTTTTATTATATTATTTATATATTGAAATTGATATAAAAGTGAATAATGGAATACAAAATTATTTTAAAAATAAAAATTAAATAGTTAAGAAATAAAAAAATAACATGAAAAGAGAATGAGAGAAAGATAACTAAAAAAGTCGGTGTAACTAATTTTTTTTAATAAATCATAATTTAATAACTTATAAATAATTCTAAGTTCATTAAGTTTATGTATTTTTTTTTTTATTTTTACTTAATATATTTATCTTCTTATGTGCAAGATTGATTAATGTGGATTAATAATCCTTACACGCACATAGTTAGATATATTTTGCATGCAAGCATATTTATACACACCATTGGATTGATTTTCGTAACGTGTATCCACAGTTAAGGGTTATGGCTTTTAACAAGCATGCGTGCGAGCAAATCAATGTTTTTACTTATGGTTTTTGGCTTATTTTGGATGTAAATATTTGTAGATATTACTCAACATTTATGTAAAAGAAAAATATAACTTTTTGATACCTCGCCAACACCTTTATTATGTACCTCCCTATCACCCTTGCCACCACCCTTGGCGAGGTGGCTGGAAATGCGGCCGATCGATTACTATAAATACTAAGGTTGAGCATCGGTTCGAAAATCGTCAATTTTAAGTTAATTCAAATTCGATCCGATCCGAAACAAATTATAAATTATTCATTCCAAATCTGATCGGCTATAAATATCAATCCGAACAAATCTAAATCCACCAATTTTAAGGCAATCTGAATCCAATTTGAAACAAATTATGAATTATGAATTATTTAATCCGAATCTAATTTGCTGTAAATGTGAATCCGAACAAATATGAATATGATCGGATTGAATTATGAATTATTCAATCTAAATTCGATTTGCTATAAATGTCAATCCGAATAAATCTGAATCCGATTGAATATGATCAAAATCATAATTTTAACCTATAAAATGAAAAATTACATAAAAAAAAGAAAATTTTAAAATAAAAATATTTTCCAACATTAACTGACAACATGATTATAAATAGTTCAAAAAATATTATCTAAAATAAAAAAAAATTCAATATCAATTACATAATTTAACTCCAAATATTCATAGTTTTATCATAAAGTTTAAAAATATTAAAATTCAAAGTACATCAAAATAAAATAAAAAATTTTAAAGTGTTGTTCACTACAAAGCTTCAATATGAGATGATTATGATATGATTCATTTAATGAAGTATTAAATCTCGATCCTTTAACTTAAAGGACGTAGCATAGAAGTCGTGACTATTATGTAATACACAACAAAACGAGTATTAATTGCCCACGATGTCTGCCACACATGTTTCCTTTGTCCATTTTCATCAATGAATTGTAAAAGAATATAATTGATAAATTTCTCTGTAAATGATGGATCTTATAAATATAATTATGTCTTCGTGATTATGATCAGATAACAGATTAGGCAGCGAAATAAGTACTAATAAACCAATACCCTCCTTTGCCAAAGTACCTGTGTTCCAAATGCAGGGGAGAAGTTTTGTCCGAGATTGTGACTAGTCCTAGCTTGTAATGCTTTTCGATCACCCATCATGGCCTCAATTGCAGGTATAAAATAAAGACAGATAGCAACTACAAAATGGATGTGAGGAAATCAGAATAAAATAAAAAAGTATACAGTTGAAATGAGAATTAATAAGCTTCTCTTGCTAAACAATAAACTAAATATTTCATCAAAGAGAAGGTTTGTTCAATTAACCACGGAAAAAATAAACTATGCGACAATACTTACGTAAAATTAATGAAACCGAAAATGAAATCATATCTTCAAAATCAAGTTGAAAAGCAGCTTCATTAAAAAAAAATCAAATTTCTTTCCCAACGAAGTCAACTGAGTCCACCCTCAAAATTTTTTGGTAAACATGCTATCCAGAAATTTGAGACTTCAATTTTAAAAAAATGAAATAAAGTAACAAAAGATGAACTCAATTTAGTATCTGACTGAAATTCATCTGAAATTTGCTTGAAACTTAAGTTTAGGCTTTTTCGAACTTTAAATTTGAAATCAAAATTGCCAAAAGATTACTGAAAACAAAAGCATAAAAAAACATAGAAAAGAAAACAAACCCATATGAGAAACGAACTTGGAAAAGTTGCCAAACTATGATCGAAAATAAAATAGGAAAAGGTCATTTCAAAAAACGAAAGCAATCTCTGAAAATGAAATAACAACAAAAAAAAGAGAGATTGATTTAGTTACATGTTAGTTCAAGACAGAGTTTTCTCTACTTAGCATCCCAGAAAAATTCGAGAGAAAATACAGGAAAATTCCTCAAAACAGAGCATTTTGTTTGGTCAAACCCTCCTAGAAATTTTTCATAATTAAGATACCGATCAAAAGTTCAGACTTCAATAATGCACCATCAACATCAAGCTACACGAGCACAATACCACCAATTTTTCTTGAAGTTCCGTTCCCCCTCCAACTGTGACAAGTACCAATTTTGGACTAAAACCCTCAACATGAGTAGCTTCTTTCTCAATAAAGAAGTATGGTATAAACTGCATTAAAGCCAAATCAAGATCCGAAAACATCAAACAATTGAGAAATGTTGTTTACTACTAATGCAAACCTGAAACATATAAATGATAAAACTTTATTGCAACGCTTAATTTATCAAATTATCAGCTTTCTCGTGCTTATTTTGGGTGATATAATTAGCAAGGATATACAAGTGTAGCATTTCAATACAATAAAGATGTCATACCTGTGGGAAATACATGTTACTATGACTTATCTCCTTGAACTTGACATTCAAATAGTCCTAAAAACCAAGCCAACATAAATAGAAAATAGTCAGAAAATTAAAATCAGGATTAAAATGGAATAATATTGACAATAATCTCTTTCTTTCACCTGAATCGCTTCCCAAATGGTGTAATCGTAGGGACGAATAACCATAGTTAGCAAGCTCAACAGCATCAATGACATCGAGATACCAAGCATTGAAGTTCTGTGACCGAGGCTTGACAGCTCGATCTTGCGCTTGATTCCTCTGGTCACATAACTTTAAGTGGTGTTAGCTACGAAGGATAGCTAGTTTCGTGTGTTGAACCAAATCTTGTAAAAGTCGCAAGAAAAAGTAGCAATAGGTAGCTAGGACGGAGGTCCCAATCGATAGAGGTAACATCAGTTTTATTTTTTTCAGAGTGTAACTGTTATATTGATTAGTGAATTGTTTGATGTTGAATGATTGCCTTAAGTAACCAGAGAACATTATCACATAGATACAGTCTCTATGTGGATTTATCTCATTATATCTTATATTATGCATGCTCAGTTGTGGTGCTAGTATATTTTGAGTTTGAATTGTGTATGTTAAAATATACTATTATTTAAACTCTAATTAGAATTCTTTTTAACTCTTCATCTTCCTTTTATTTTACATATTATATCCTTCGCTCTATTTGTTGTTATATTGTTATTACTTCTACTAAGTGTTCCACTTTTAAGCTATTATTCTATTCACTACTTGTAGAGATGAGTCCAATAAAAGTCTATATCTCCTTGCCTGTGTGTACCAGGTTGTGGATTTTTTAGTTGATATTAGAGCAGGTACACCCTATTTGAGCTTAACTACTTTTGTGTTGATCCTTTCTCCCTACCTTGTGTGTTTAATTCTTTCAAATATCTTATAAAGGATTATATACAAGGATTGGTCAGTGGTTTACCTAAGTTCAATGGTGTTTCTTACATTTACTAAAGATCGCAATTGCATTCCTATTTGAGATATAACAAGAATGATGTTTGGTCTTTGATTGAGGATGGTTGGATGTGTCCTATGCATATCTCTAAGACTAGTGTTTTTGAATCCAAACCAATCAATGTTTGGAATAAAGAACTTCATCTTTGCAATTTAAACTACAAAGGATTACATTTGTATCAACTCATTCACCTTAGAGGATTATATTGTTACGAATAAGTTTACGACTGTCAAGGAAGCTTGGGAATTCCTAGAAAAAAAATATGTTGAATGCATTTCCCAAACTAGGGTGTCCTCTTTAGAAAAGATAGATGTTGTTACTCCTGAATTCTTTTCTTTTAGGGCTTTTCACTATAAGAATGCTCCATCAGGCTCTTCTTATTAGACTGACACTGGTGAAAATGAACTGTTCTCTCTACAAGATTCCTATGACTAGCTTGTGTATAACAATCTAAAGTTGAAAAAGGTTATGACCAAGATTCATAATAATATTTATGAACCTCACTTTGGACAATGATAAACTTGGGAACAATCTAAAATTAAGTCTCAAAATACATATTAAGTCTCTTCAGATTCTTTTAAGGGATAATGAAAAGTGCCTTGCCTGGACAAGTGAGCTTGAAAAGGCAATTCAGGATAAAGAATTTGAAGTTGTTAGAGATCAATGCTTGTTTGAGTCTTGTTAAAACTCAAAAGATATATGCTAAACTAAAAAAGAAACTTATGTCTTGGAAGATAAAAGGCTATCCTAGAATCCTTATTGGAAGATTGTAATGTTGAGCTGACTAGACTTCATTCTCATGTTGAAGCTGACACTAAGTCATTCTTCTTTAATTGAGCCTTTTTGAAAAATATGAAATGGCTAAAATTATTTATCTTTAACAGTATAGCATCACGAGAAAAATTAAAGAAGTTATTGAAATTAGAAATAAGTGGTCCCTTGGAGATACATGTTTTGAGAAGTTATTAAAACCTAAAGATGTTCTTCCCTTATATCGACTACTATACAAGAACATTCTTCTGTCATTAAGATTTCTAATGATGACTTCAACAATTTTTTGAGTGCTCAGAGCATGTCTCTCTCCTATATTTCTTGTAACTTAGGTTATTTTACCTCTGTCTTTTCTCAAAAAGAGTCTCCTACATATAATGGGGATATGTTAAGTCATATGGAAGAACTTCTGAAACTTCTATTACTCTAACTAGTAAAGCCTGAACTTTATAGAATGATGCTATGTTGATTTTGAATGAGTTTAAATCTTCTATCAAAACTGGTACTTATTATCAAGATTTAAATTGCAATATGGTTCATACTGCCTTAAAGGCATATACTTCTAGTTATTGGTATTTTGACAGTGATTGCTCCAGAAACATGACCAGTAATAAGTCCTTTACAATTTAACTCTCACCAATGATGGATCAGTTACATTTGGTAATGGTAATAAGGCATTAATCTGTGGTAGAAGACTTATCAATGCCCTTGATATCCCAAAGCTCAAAAAGGTACTCTATGTGGAATGACTCAAGGCTAATCTAATTAGCATTAGTCAAATTTGTGACAACAAATACACTGTTAAGTTTACTCAAATTGACTATAATTTGTATGATGAGTCGGGTGAAACTTTGGTCAGAGGTGTTAAATTTGAGGATAATTGTTACTATCTAGGAACTCTTTCTGAAGTTTTTTGTAACAAGCTAATTTTATGCTCCAAAGAATTATGGCATCAATGACTTGGGCATGTTAACTATAAATTGTTAAAGAAAATCTTAAATCTTAAAGTTGTTCGGGGTCTCCCTTCTATCACCTCCATACTTGAACATGTTTGTGGTCCTTGTCAAATGGGAAAAAAAAGAAAGAAGAGTCAACACAAAAAGGACCAACACTTATCTACCATTAGACTTATGCAACTTTTTCACATGGGTCATGTTCAAACTCCTAGTATGAAAGGAAGAAAGTATTTGATGGTTATTGTTGATGATTTTTATAGATATATTTGTGTGTTGTTTCTTAGAAAAAAATCTAAAGCCTTTGATAATTTCAAAACCTTGTGTATCAAGTTACAAAATGAGAAATTTGAATCCATCATTACTATTATCAAAATTAGGAGTGACCATGCTAGAGAATTTGAGAATTCTAAGTTTAGTTCTTTCTGTGATGAAATGGGTATTCAACATGAGTTCTATACACCCAAGACCCCCTAACAAAATGGCATTGTTGAAAGAAAAAACAAGGTCATTCAAAAGATGCCTAGAGTGATAGTATCTAGTAAGAATGTAGCAAAATACTTTTAGGTAGAGGAAGTTAACATTGCTTGCTATATGTTGAATCGTTGCTTCATAAGACCCAGTACTTATCGGTCTTCATATGAACTCATGCACTGAATGAGACCAAATGTTAAGCACCTTTGTGTATTTCGTAGCAATTGCTATATTCTTAGAGATAGAGAGAATCTAGACAAGTTTGAAGCTAAGAGTGATCTTAGAATCTTTACATGATACTTTAGCAATCGCCTTGCATATCCGATCTACAATTTAAGGACTTCTTCCATTATGGAGTTAATTAGTGTTGTGATTGATGAATCTGGTGCTACTAAACTTGTGAAATCATATGAAAATGATATTTTTAATGACTGGAGTTCTTCAGACAATGCCATCGACAATGTTGGGACTCAGCCAATAATAACTCATGTTGATCCTTCTAGAATCGTTGAGAAATGAAAAAGAAGGTGATAAAAAAGATCTGTCTCTTCCCAAATGGTAAAATAAAGCTCATTCTATTGACAACATCAATGGTGATGTGGAAAGAGATGTTAAGATAAGACATCAGTTGCAAGAAAAATTGAATTACATATGTTTCACCTCAATTATTCTTCCCAAAAATGTAAAAAAAGTCATGCAAGACATACATTGGACCAACTCCATGCAAGAAATAACTTAAAAAATTTAGGAGAAATGATGTTTAGCATTTTGTCCCCAGACCTCTAGAAAAACATGTTATTAGTACTCGTTGGTTATACAAGAACAAAGAAGATTAAAATGGAGTCATTGCTAGAAATAAATCTCGCCTTATTGCATAAAAGTATACTCAGATTGAAGGAATAGATTTTGATGAAACCTTCACCCATGTTACTTATCTTGAGTCTATTGGTCTTGCCTGCTTCTTTAGGTTTAACCTTTATCAAATGGACATCAAAAGTGCATTTCTAAATGAAATCGTTAAAGAAGAAGTTTATGTGGAAGAACCAAAAGGTTTTGAAGATCCTCATTTTGCAAATCATATCATGAGACTAAAAAAAGCTCTTTACAGATTGAAACAAGCTTCTCATTTTTGGTATGAACGTCTCACCATGTTTCTTCTTAATAATTGTTTTATGAAAACGTAGTGACAAGACCTTATTTTTCTCAAGGATTAAAAGAGAGGTTGTTTTTGCTCAAAAAATTCACTACTACCATTTAAAATGAGTTTGAGATGAGCTTAGCTAATGAACTAAAATTCTTTCTTAGTTTTCAAATCAAACAAATGAAGGATGGGATCTTCCTCTCACAAGGAAAATATGCCAAGGATCTGGTTAAGAAGTTTGGGTTGGATACTTCCACTTATGCTCAAATCCCTATGACTATAACTTTGAAACTCTATCAAGACTCTTCAAGTAAGGATACTGAGCATACTTTGTACAAAATCATGATTAAGAGTCTTTTGTATCTAACTACTAGCCACCCTAACATCTCTTTCAATGTTGGAGTTTGTGTTAGATACCAAGCTAACCCCAAAGAATCACATCTAGCAGGTGTTGAAAGAATCATTAAATATGTCAAGGGTACTTCTAAATTTGGTATTTGGTACCCTAGGGATATTACTGCAATGTTGGTTGGATACTCTAATTTTGATTGGACTAAATGGAATGATGATAGCAAAAGTACTTTTGATGATTATTCCTACTTGGAAAATTCCTTGATCTCCTAGCACAATAAAAAATAAAGTTTGGTTTCTCTCTCAACTCCTGAGGCTGAATAGATTATTTTTGGATTATGTTGCACTCAATTACTTTGGATGAAACAAATGCTATCTAATTACAACATCAAGGTTAAATATCTCCTCTTACTTTGTGATAATACCAATGCTATTTGTATTTCAAAGAATTGGGCCCAACATTCAAGGACCAAACACATTGATATCCGTTTCCATTTTATAAGAGATCTTGTTAGATCTTGTTAAGTCAAGCACTTTGACTCTCCAGCATATAAGCACTGATCACCAACTTGTCGATATTTTTGCTTAACTTCTAGACTTTCAAAGGTTTGAATTCCTTAGAAAAACTATTGGTGTTTGTCTCTCACCTTGAGAGACTTGTTTTTTAGTTCTTTAGATTTGAACGAGCTTGAAGAATTTTGCTTACAATTTGGCTCTTTCATATTTCCTCTTCTTTTATGTGTTAATTTCTTATGCTAGATGTACCTTCTTTATTCTTGCGTATTGAATTTGTTTTGAGGAACCATTTTTGTTTTATGATTAACTTGCCTTTGACCTAAATTGCATTAAGGCTATCTTGATGTGTGTATTTCTTCAAACGTATGTATAAATAAATTCTTGCATTCTTCTAAAAATGAATTGTCTCTAACAAGCTTTAGAATCCATATGTAGTGTCTCTTGAGGCAAAATTATAGGTGCTACTTAGATAGAAAGATGGCTCAAGCCTTTCTTGAATTATTTGATCCTTCTTGCCACCTTTGACTATTTATCCTCAATTTCCCCTCTTAACTTTTTGTTATAATTTTTTCTTCTTTGCACCTACTATCCAAGCTTAAATAATAAATCCTACTTACCTGACATTCATTTTGTTTTGTTTCAACTTTGACTAGTTAAAAATTTTTGCTTTGTGATTGATTGTGTTTCTCTCAAACCTAGAGAAAAGAAATAGGAGAAAGAAAAATACATAAAAAAGGGAGGAGAAAGAAAGAAAAAGAAAAAGGAAAAAAAGAGTGGCTCAATGAATAATTGTTAAATCGTAAATGAAAAAGTTCCTTTGTTTTGGAAATTTGGGTGCTTCTATTTGAGAGTTACAAGAAAAACATCATCTGTTTAAAGGGTTACCTCTTATGATTGTTAGCTCTGTGCATAAAGTGAAAGTTTTTTTTATCTAAATATGTGCCTTTCCTTAAATGTATCTTATCTTCTATCCAAACCTCAACCTATATTTACAAGCTTTAAAAGGCCTTTTGATTTATTCCAAGCTTGCACTAACACTAATGGAGAGAGAGGATACTTGTGGACTTATGAAGATTGGTTCAATTTTAGCTTATATTTTCATTTTCTTGTTTCACTTAAGAATTTATTCATGACATATAGAGTAAACATGCTTTGCATAGCACACACTAAGCATGAAATCAATTTTTTTAGTCATACTCCATGAATGCATCATGGATTGATGGCTATATGAGTGTGTTACTTAGAGTGCATTGTTTAATATAAACTTGTTATTTGAACTTGCTCATTCTACAATCTATTTTCATCTCATTTTTGTATACCTTCTCTCCTTTATATAGGGGTATAACTTTGACTTTCAATGTCAAAAAGGAGGAGAAGTTTATGTACACAACTATATGTTTGTTGTTATGTTGTGTGTTACATGGGCTGTGAGTGTAGGATTGTACTACATATTGTTTCCTAACTTATATGCACTTAGGAGGAGTATTGCATGAAGTCAACAGGAGTTGTGCATGTGCACTTAAGTTTGTGCCTATCATTATGCACCTATGTAGGGGGTAACACATTATCATGTGGTTTGATTACACACTGTTTCTACATGATACATTCATAGGGTATGTTTTTTTTCTATGTATAGGTTAAAGGTGTAGAGTGAAGTCTTCATGCTTCAGATGTGTTGTGTGTAGTGTACTAAGAATCATGTAAGGATTGGATGAGTTGATTCATAAAGTTGGATGGAGAACTTAAGATGGATGCACTTGGTGTAGATGTGTCTGTTGGATTTTGGTGTGTGTTGTTGAGTTGTTCATGGGAACAAATAAATTTAGGACATCTTTATGATCATCTCATGGTTGATGAGTTTATGTATTTAGGTGTGTATTTTTTCAACAAGGAAAGCCAAAGGGGGAGATTGTAAGTCTCATTGTATTTATGTTTATATGTTAGTTCCCATGTACAAAACACGAAGTCTGTTTTCTTTTTACTTAGTGTATTTGTATTCCACTATGTAAGGTATCTTACTATGGATCGATAATTCCCCCACGTATATAGTTAAGTACACATTGTATACGAGCATGTCTACACACACTATAGGGTTGGTTTTCATAATGTTCATATTAAGTTGAGGGTTGTGGTTTTCAACGAGCGAGCATGCTAGCCAATTGATGTTTTTACTCTTGGATTTTAGCTTGTTTTGAGTGCCAGTATTTGTAGGTATTACTTGGAAATTTTGGAAACAAAAAATGTAACCTTTTGGCACCTCGCCATCACCCTTTCCATGGACCTTTCTATCACCCTTACCACCATCCTAATCAAAGTAGTTAGCGAGGTGGCCAATGAGGTGACCGATAAGGTGGCTGATTGATTGCTATAAATATCGCTTCTCATTAATTGTTGATTAATTTGAAAAAATAGTCAAAACTCTGTCAAAATTTTTCATTGATTTGAATTCGGTATTCACTAATTATATCTGTTATTATTATAAGTTTGTGTGAGTGTATAATAATGTGAGTTGTTATTTTACATAGTGAGTGAGTACTTTTCTATATGAGTAGTATTCAAAGGTTGTGTAAGTTTATTCTACACATTACTGTTCTGTAATATCTTATCATATCACTTTAAGTGGTGTTGGTTGTGAAGGATAGCCATATTCATGTATCAGACCAAGTTATTGTAGAAGATGAAAGAAAAAGCAACAATAGGCAGTTAGAACAGAGATCACAACTGAAAAAGGTAATATTGGTTTTATTTCTTTGAGAGTTGTAACTATTATATTGATTAGTGAATTGTTTGATGCTGAGTAGTTTCCTTAAGCAAACCAAGGATGTTACTACAAAGATATTGTCTCTATGTGGTTTTATCTCGTTATATCTTGTGTTATGCATGCTCATTTGTGGTGCTAGTATAATATGAGTTTGGATTGTATACGTTAAAATGTACTATTATTTAAACTATTATTAGAAAGCTTTTTAACTCTTTATCATATCACTCTGTATCTTTTTACTTATGTGTACTAGGTTGTGGACTTTTTCGATAAATATTTACTTTCTCAAGTAAATGCAAATATTTATCGAAAACTAAAATCGATTACCTTTACATAAATGTTAAATTAATTCATTACATAAATGATAATTTATGTATTTCTTTTAATTTGATAAAATTAAAAATATAAGATTTGATATTTTGTAATATATCCTATTGATGTTTTCAAAATTTTATAAAATTACGAAAGAATTTAGAAAAATATTGAACAATTTTGACATTTTCCAATTTCCACAGAAATATCAAGAAATTTTTGAAAATTGTGGAATATATTTTGAAAAACATATACCCATATCGATACGTCATACATCCCACGTAGCAAACAAAAAGTGTCCAATTAGCAAAGAGTTTTATGGGTCAAACCTAGTAAGTGCCTAATCATCATACAACTATAAACACAATATAATTATCGTAAGAGAATATAGCCCCAATAATTATCATTTCATTATCTTAAAGATAATTAAAGGATAATAAAGAAATAAAGCATAAAGATTATCCTTTAATTATCTTAAAGGATAATTTAGGAGATAATTAAGAATAAATGTCTACAAATAATAGATGTTTGCAAAAGATAATTATTTACAATAGATAAGTGTATACAAAGTTATAACAACTCAATCTAATCAAACAAATATAGCTATCAGGTTTATCATTTCCCTTACATATCATATTGAAATGACTAGATCTCATAATAGAGAATCACATCTAATCAATCTCTTTTCATATAATTACTAGAGGAAGACTGAGATCTCTTCTAAGTTTCATCTTACACTTATTTAATTAAAAATCATACTGCCGAAGACCATCCCGTACAAGGTGGTTTAAAGTCATAACAGTTTTTTCTCACAAATTCCATAAAGAACAATCATACCTAGTATTGATAATAATTGGTATCAACATCTGGCACCATATATGGGAAATAAATGTTTTCTATTTGGTTCAAAATTTTCAAAGTTGTAGGACTCTTAAATTTCTCGAAGTTCTTGATTTGCTAAGAAATAAAAAAAAGATATTTAAAAAGAGAAAGATCATGGACCTTAGCAACAATGTTTTCTTAAAAGAGAATTTCAAAATATTCTAATATACTATTTTCATCTACTTGACTTTATGGACTTGTAAAAAGAGTTATGGATCAAACAGTTAGCTCTACCATTTAGACCCCCACAACTAGTCTGGAGGTCGAGCTTGCTAACCAGTAAGTCATCCTTCCAACTCCACCGTAGCCTACTATACATATAAGAGCTGCACCTAGACCTACTTGCCAATAATGGGCTAGGTAGGTCATAAATAGAAGATGACCTCAAGCTCAAGCCTGCCTGGATATAATATAAAATACACTCTAGGCCATCCTAGAATGTCTTCCATACCCACAGGTTCTTGGACGAGTCATTATCCTAAAAAACATTCCTAAGGCATTCTCTAATGGCCAGAGTGCACAAGGCCAGACCCATAGCCATCCAGGGGTCTATTGGAAAAATGAACATCTGAGACAGAACCCAAGTTCCTGGCCAAGTATTGTCAGCCAAGAGGTGGCTAGCTAAGGAGTGTCATTTAGGCTAAGTACCTTCGACTAAGAGGTGCCTAGTAAGGAAATGTTGCTTATGTTAAGTGTCACCACCCAAGATTTGGAAAGCTAGAGATTGCTACCCAGGAAAAACATTGCTGGCTAGAACATAGTCAGCTTGGGATACTTATCTGGGATAGATGTCACCAGCTAGGATATGATCCGATTGGAACCACCTACTAGATTGACCTTTACCATACGACCTTTTCCCGCCGACCACCCTTTGGTTGTGTGAGGTGAACCCTAGTTGTTTCCATCCCACAAAGTTCCATATACCATTATGCTTGACCAATAACTTGACCCACTAGATGAAAATTCCCATATTTGAACCAACTAAACATACATATTGGCTTCCTATATAAGGATGAGCCTATCAAGATTGTCCATTATGGTAAATCATTACCACTGGATGAATGAGAAAGTTTAGATGAATTCCTAAGAAAAAGTAAAGATGTATTCACATAGTCTTATGAGGATATACCTATCATAGATCCAGAAATTATAATGCACCACCTCAATATGAACCCAAAGTTTGAACATGTTAGGCAAAAGAGAAGATCATACAATCAAGAAAGATAATTTTCCATGAAAGTAGAAATAAATAAAAAACTCTTGAAAGCTAGATATGTACTATCTTTACTGGCTAGCCAATATTGTCTTGGTAAAAAAGCTAACTAGCAATGGATAATGTGTGTAGATTTCACTGACATGAAAAAGACATTTTCCCATTACCACGTTAATAAGTGTTTGAAAACACTAATATTTCGTGATTTTATTGCACGTAAATTTGATAAATGACTTTGATTATATCACATTTATGTAAATATTTATGCAAATTCATATGTTCAAAATCATGGGTATTTTAGGTTGTATTTAGGATGTTTTTAACTTCAAATGCACATGAAGAACAACACCTAAAGCACTCAATTTGCACCCTATGAGCTTAAAAGAATAAAGAATGTAAGCTTTACATGAAGAACCAACCAGTTAGAAAGGTGTATAGGGCACCATTTAAGAAAAGTGAAGCATACCGTGACAAGGATTATAGTGTGCTACGATGCATGTTGATTTGTTGAAATTCGCTAGGCACGTATAGTAATATGTTCTACAACATGGAATAACTATGCCACGGTGTGATCTATTTAAGATGACATTTAGTGTAGCTCAATGTACCTCATGTTGTGACAATGGAAAACTTAGCCCACGATGCATGTTCATTTACGTCAGCCAAAAACCTTTATACCTAACCTTGTCTATAAATAACACCTTAATTTAGGTTTTGCTATAGCTTTTCATATTTTGTTCCCTACCATCCATAATATAGTTTTAGATTAGTTTTTAGGTTAGTCATTCCTCCACCATGTACAGATATAAAGGGGAAACCCACCAATTGTAAAGATGATCCAAGGATTTAAAGAAAGGTAGTGACAGCCTATTCAGAGACCGGGAATTGTTTTTATCAAGAAGGGGTAATTTTATTGTTCAATCTTTTCATTTGTTTTTATAATTTGATGTCTTTCATATTTTAATTGACTTTTGTTAATAACTATGTTTGACTAGATCTGTAAATGAGATTTTAATAGTTTTTGCTTCCAATGATTGGAAGAATGATTTTTATGATTTAAATAAATAAAATATTAGATTGATTTCTTATTCAAAATAATCAGATCTTTGATCATAAATTAATGGTGGACTAAGTTTTGATTTATGATTAAAGAAAATATTTTACAATTAATCCTTAGACACATCATCTATGCTTCATTGTGTATAATGAATAAGAATCTAACTTAATTTCACTAATTTTTATTAAATTAGATGGTTAAAAAATAATTTTAATTATAAATTAATGATAGATTAAATCTCAATTTATAATTAAAAAATATATTTACCTTAGGTTTATCAATTAATTAATTTCAAACTCGATCGAGGAACTTATTAATTTAATTGAATATTTTGGGTTATATATGAAAGAGTCCATAACCCTATATACAATCAAGGTAAGGAGATGTAGACTCCTAAATGACTTGATCATGACTTACAAAAATAAAGAAATTAACACTTATACAAATCACATAGCAAAATCATAGATAGTATAATATCAAAAAATAGATAACTTAAATAACATATATTATATATCAAAGTAGAAAGCTAGTAAATAACAAATACCTTTTAATTAGAGTTTATGCTCAATAAGAGATCATGCATAATACTCGATATAATGAGGTAACCCCATATAGAGACTTTATCAATATAGTAACATCCATGGGTTGCTTAAGGAAAAAACTTAGGAGCAAATAATGCACTTAACAGTAAACAAGTTACAATACTAATAGACAATAAAACTGCTAATACCTTTATCAGTCAAGATCTCCATCCAAACTGCATATTGTTGGTTTTTACTTGTTACTTCCACAATTGTTTGGTTCAACACTCAAGCCCGGATATCCTTCACATCTAACACCACCCAATGTGGTGTGATTGGAAACCATAGATCAAGAACTCTCACTTTTAAATCATGTACGCACATAGCCTACAATTGGATTACTAAACTCATAGAATGACTCATACTTAAGAGTAAGCTTTCCAAAATGCTTTTGGGAAAAATATAATAATCATTGCAAAATTTGGTAAAGTTTTTCTACGTAAAACAGGGGTGAGGCAAAGAGAAAAAAGTGGGGGTATTTATACAGCTCAGAATGTAGACCTCGCTAGCCACCTCGACAACCACCTTACCAAGGGTGGTGGCAATGTCCTTGGTGATATCGTTGGCAAGGTTCTAAATTTTTTTATTTTTTTGTTTCAAAAAATGCCAGGTACAATTCACAAAATACACATACATGAAACATGCCAAACATCACAAGTGACAACGTTGACAAGCGAGTATTCATACTACAAAAACTATCCCCATTGGGTGTGTAAACATACTTGCATACGATGTGTACTGATAACTGTATTTTATACAGTGATTTATGTCTATTTTATCAATTATAATTGCTAGTTTTTTACATTTTTAGTTAATTTTTAATTAATTAAATTAATATTTAGTATTAGTTTTTAATAAATATATTTTAAAGTAAATTAATAAATTTTAATAAAAAAGGGGCTTAATTGCAATTATAAAAAGATCACAATTTAGTTTGAAATTAAGAATGGGTTAAATTGCAAATATCAAAAGATTAGAAATTAATTTAAATTAAATTTGTGGGTCAAAATGAAATTAATAAAAAGTTGAATTTCTGTGCAGGAGAAGAGCCACTCGCGACATTCACAATGCCCAACACACACCGCTCGATCATTCCATCAAACGGTCAACATTAGGCGCGTGACATCCAGACGCAACAAGAGCAATTACGCCGAAATTCCAGAAAGCGCGCAGCTCGGCACACATGGGGCCCACCTGTTGCACAGACTGGCGTGCAGGGTGGGACCCACATGTCGGATGCATAGAATTTCCCCGAGGTGCATCGCTCACCGTTGGATGAGTTGAACGGTCCAGATTGAAGCGCGTGGAACCAAGCTGTCGCGCACCGAGCCGCTCGTCTACAAATCCTGTGCATCGCGGTTCATCCAAGCAGCGTGTACCCTTGCGTTTCAACGAAAAATAAGCAGCCACGTGTCTCTGTATTTCTCTCAGCCAATCACATGGAGACACGTGGCATGTGTAAAAAGAAAAAAAATCAGAAACGCGCAGAATGGTTTTCACGCGTGTTGTTATTTTAATTCCCCATACATTTTTGTCCCCCACTTAAAATAAAAATAATAATAATAATAATAAAAGAATAATTCAGAAGGGGGATATATTTTGTACGCGAGAGGAATTGGGGTTTTTGAGTTTTGGTTTTCTTTCATTTTTTTAGCTCGCAGTTCTTGTTGGAAATTATAGAGAAAGAAGACAATGAAGAAGAAGGAAAGGGAAGAAATTTATTTTTCATTCAGGAATCGTGAAAGAGTTTCTCCTAATCTATTTTCTTTTAATTTTTGTTTCTCTGCAATGTTTTATTTTTGTGGTGTTGTAATTTTAATTTCTGTTATGAACTAATTTATTTGTTCTAGGATTGTAGTGTAGCGTAAATTATGAAACTTGAATTAATTATTTTTGAATGATTTATGGAACTGTTTTAAGTTGTTTATTTTATCTGTGTTTAATGCTTTTAATTATCAGAAGATTAATTAACTAATATGTGACACTTAAATAAACTTGAAAAAGTCATTTTTGTATACTGCTCGTGATAAAATAACGTATATACATAAGGGATAGAAATATATTTTTATTGTATGTGTAACTGTTTGAGAACTCAGAACTTAATAAATCTGGTTGAATTTAATTCTCATAGGAATATAGTGAATCATTTTAACTAGATGTGTCTGTATGGAGCTTGAAAGAGATATATGGATAAATTAGGAGTTCTTGGTTAACAACTTAAAACATGAGAACATAAATCAAGAGAGAATAAAATATTCAAGTGGATTAATTTGGGTAAACTGGAATCCTAGAATTTTCATACAATCTGTTAAAAAAGTAGTTAAGACAAACTGCAACAAATTATTGATTGTTTGGATAAAATCAGGTTTAAATAATTTTAATAATCAATGAAAGTTAGTAACAAATCTTTGTGGGAACGATATTTTACTTATCATATTATTACTTGTGACCGTGTATACTTGCACGATTTTATGTTCTTCAAAAAGAGACAACAAGTTTTTGGTGCCGTTGCCGGGGATTTGTTTTACTAAATTTTGTTGATATTAATACCAATTAATCTTATTTTAGTTAAAAAAAATTTTGTTTTATTGCTTACTATTATTTGCTTAGATTTGTGTTTATTTATGTTTTAATTTTTTTTATTTTTATTTTTATTGTGTTAGATTTATTTTTCTGATTTTTGGATAGAGTGGGACTTTGTATGCGATGCATAAGAAATCTTGACAATAGTTCCGTTAGATCTAGAAATTGAGAGAACAATTTTAAAATTTTAAAAAAATAATAATAAACAAGAAACATCAAAACATCTAAATATGGATGAGGAAATTCCTGAAGTGGAGGAATCAAGATCTTTAAGAGATTATGCAGTGCCTATGGTTGGGGGCATTCATTCAAGCATTAGAAGACCATAAATTCAAGCCAATAATTTTGAAATTAAGCCTGCAATCATTCATATGATTCAAACATCAGTTCAATTTGGTGGTTTACCCCAAGATGATCCCAACTCCCATATAGCAAATTTTTTAGAGATTTACGACACCTTTAGGCATAATGGAGTCACTGATGATGCTATTTGGTTGAGAATTTTTCCCTTTTCACTTAGGGATAAGGCAAAGAGTTGGTTGAATTCATTTCCATGTGGTTCTATCACTACTTGGGAGGATTTGGCTCAAAAAAATTTAGCCAAATATTTTCCACCGGCAAAGACCGCAAGGATGAGGAATGAAATCACCACTTTTATGCAATATGACTCTGAGTCATTATATGAAGCTTGGGAGAGGTACAAGGAGCTACTTCAAAGATTTCCTCACCATGGTTTACCGAAGTGGCTTCAAGTTCAAACATTTTATAATAGTTTGATGGGTCAAACTAGAAACATGATTGCCGCTGTAGCAGGTGGTGCTCTAATGGGAAAATCAATTGATGAAGCCTACAACTTATTAGAGGAAATGGCTTCCAATAGCTACAAGTGGCCATCAGAGATGATGATGCCTAAGAGAGTGGCTGGAATTCACGAGATTGATGCTATGACCTCTTTAACTACACAAGTATCTACTTTGGTGAAGAAGATTGATACTTTGGGTGTCCATTCTATTCAGAGTCCTTTTGTTGCATGTGAAATTTGTAATGGAAATCATGCCAGTGAGAGATGTCCTCACAACTCTGAATCTGTCAATTTTGTTTCCAACTATAATAGGAATCAAAACAATCCTTATGCTAACACTTACAATCCAGGGTGGAAGAATCATCCTAATTTATCCCGGAGTAACAATGAGGGACCATCATCTTCTATAAAGCCCATATATCCTCAGGCCTTTCATAACCAAGCTCCATCATAAGAAAAGAAGCCATCATTGGAGGATATTTTTGCTCGATACATGGCCAATAATGAGACTATTCTTCAGAATCAAGCAGCTTCCATCAGAAATCTTGAAGTTCAATTAGGGCAACTTGCTACTGCTGTCAACAACCGCCCTCAGGGAGTTGTGTCGAGTGATACTGAAACTAATCCTAATAGGGGAGAAAAAGAGCATTGTAAGGCAATTACGCTCAGAAGTGGAAAAGAGTTAAAAGAAATACCTGAGCCCATTTCTTTGCAAACCCTTAATGTTGAAGCGTTTGGCCCAGAAAAACAAGATTGTGGAGAAGAAATAGCTGAAGAAAATGAAGCATCAACAAAACCCATAATGAAACCAGTTTTAGAAAGTCTCAAGTCGTATAATCCACCAATTCCATTTCCTCAACGCTTCCATAAGCAAAAGCTTGATAAGTAATTCTCCAAATTTCTTGAAGTTTTTAAAAAGCTTCATATTAACATTCCTTTTGCTGATGCCTTGGAGCAAATGCCTAGCTATGTGAAATTTATGAAGGACATCTTGTCTAAAAAAAGAAGGTTAGGTGATTTTGAGACCGTTGCTCTCACATAGGAGTGCAGCGCCATCCTTTAGAAGAAGCTACCACCTAAGCTTAAAGATCCAGGAAGTTTCACCATTACTTGTACTATTGGTGAGAAATTCTTTGGTAGAGCTCTGTGCGATCTGGGTGCAAGTATTAATTTGATGCCACTTTCCATCTATCAGAGACTTGGATTAGGAGAAGCACAACCGACCACTGTAACTCTTCAACTTACAGATAGGTCTTTGAAACACCTAAGAGGCATTATAGAGGATGTGCTTGTCAAGGTAGACAAGTTTATCTTTCCTACAGATTTCATAATTCTTGACATGGAGGAAGATAAAGAGATCCCTATTATTCTGGGTAGACCATTTTTAGCAACTGGTAGAACTTTGATTGATGTTCAAAAAGGGGAACTCACTATGAGAGTTCAAAACCAAGAGGTAACTTTCAAAGTGTTTAAAGCGATGAAATTTCCAAGTGATTCTGATGCTTGTTATAGAGTAAATGAGTTAGTTGATAGCTGGTCTACAAATAACTCCACTACTGATTCTTCTGCAATTTCTCCTGTGAATCTAAATAATGACTTAAGAGCCGGTTATGAAAAGCGTTGTTTGCCAATCAATGTGATGGACCAGTTTCGTCTACAAACATATAAAAATGTTAAGCTCTATAAAGAAAAGACAAAGGGATGGCATGACAATAAGCTCTTGCATCGACATTCTGAACAAGTACACAAAGTTTTGCTCTTCAAGTCTCGGTTGAAATTATTCCTAGGGAAACTAAAATTAAGGTGGTCAGGACCTTTTACTATTTCCAAAATGCATCCATACGGTACTGTTAAGATTAAAGATGAAAAATCACAGAGGAATCTCCAAGTGAATGGACAAAAACTCAAACCTTGTTGGGAAGGTGAGTCGATCATCCAAAGTCAACCATTTTGTTATATGACCCAACCTGAAGTAAGGAAAAAGGAAGTCAAGCTGATGACTCTAAATCAAGCGCTTCTTGGGAGGCAACCCATGTGTTTTAGTTTTTATTTATTTATTTATTGTATTTTAGAACATGTATTAGTTGCATATTTCTTCATTTTGTTATTTTGTTTTGATAGGTGCAAATTGGAGGAGGTAAAACGATTTTGGATTTCAATCTCACAAGCCAACTCACCATTCAGGGAAGTTTCTTTTAACACATCTCCTTTGTTCTTTAATTTCCACACATTGGGGACAATGTGCATATTAAGTTTGGGGGTGTTGAGATTAAACTTATTTGAAATATTGCTTGATATTGTTGCTTGTCTAGCTTTATTTGTTTAGTTGATCGAACATTAGAAGATATTTTGCGTTTAATGGTGATCTAATTTTTGTCATTTTATTTCTTCAGTTTAAATAATGCATAACTCCTTGAAAAATTTGAATATTGTCTAAGCGATGGATACTTTTTACGTATGTTTCATTTTTATAAGAATAAATATTTATAAGCACTAGTCTTGATTTTTGAGTTGCTATGATAATTTAGAGAAGGTTTATGTGAGTAATGAATTCAATTGATATTTGTGGTGTCACAGTTCTTAGAATTTGTTTGATTTTCTCTCGAGGCGAAATTATAGATAACATTTAATTAAGAAAATGATTTAGGCCATCTTTGGATCGTTTGAGCCTTTCTATCTACCTTCACATGCATTATCCATAGTATACCCCTTTTGAGCTTCAAAGTTTAAATATATATGTTTCTCATTTCAAAAGGATACTTTAATATATATATATATATATATATATATATATGTTTCCTATCTCACTATCATATGACAATTGTTAGTAAATATTTAAAGATATAACAGAAAAAAGATGATACTAAGAAAAAAAAGAAAAAAAAATGATTATTGTATGTGATGATAAATTCCAAATTGGGAATTATTTATTATGATGATAGAAGGTATCTTTTTCAATCCTAAAATGTTATGTTTGGAAAAATTTTTGAGCTAAATATGATCCTTTGTCCTACCTTTACCTAAGTCATACATTACAAGCTTGATAAAGTCCTATTGATTTTTGGTTGTGTTTGTCTACATTAGTGGAGAGAGAAAAGAAAAATAAACTTATGAGATTTGTGATTTCATTAAAATCTGTTTGATTTTATATTTGCATAAACTGATCCGGATTGCATATGATTAAATATGAAAAGACTTATCACACACACTAAAATTCATTGTGAAAATGTAATATATTTTTAAATTGAGTTTGATACTTAGATAAAATTCTTTTATTTCTTTGAGTTATGTAAATTGGAACGACTAAAAAGAAATATTTTGAAAATCACTATTTTAAATGCAGTTATCTTTGTTTTATTTATTTTCTTTTGCTCGAGGACTAGCCAAAACTTAAGTTTGGGGGTGTGATAACTGTATTTTATACAGTGATTTACATCTATTTTATCAATTATAATTGCTAGTTTTTTACATTTCTAGTTAATTTTTGATTAATTAAATTAATATTTAGTATTACTTTTTAATAAATATATTTTAAAGTAAATTAATAAATTTTAATAAAAAAGGGGCTTAATTGCAATTATAAAAAGATCACAATTTAATTTGAAATTAAGAATGGGTTAAATTGCAAATATCAAAAGATTAGAAGTTAATTTAAATTAAATTTGTGGATCAAAATGAAATTAATAAAAAGTTGAATTTCTGTGCAGGAGAAGAACCACTCGCAACATTCACAACGCCCAACACACACCACTCAATCATTCCATCAAACGGCCAACATTAGGCACGTGACATCCAGACGCAACAAGAGCGATTACACCGGAATTGAAAAAAGCGCGCAGCTCGGCACACATGGGGCCCACCTGCTGCGCAGACTGGTGTGCAGGGTGGGACCCACATGTCGGATGCACAGAATTTCCCCGAGGTGCATCCCTCACTGTTGGATGAGTTGAACGGTCCAGATTGAAGCGCGTGGAACCAAGCTGTCGCGCACCGAGCCGTTCGTCTATAAATCCTGTGCATCGCGGTTCATCCAAGCAGCGTGTACCCTCACGTTTCAACGAAAAATAAGCAGCCACATGTCTCTGTATTTCTCTCAACCAATCACATGGAGACACGTGGCATGTGTAAAAAGAAAAAAAATCAGAAACGCGCAGAATGGTTTTCATGCGTGTTGTTATTTTAATTCCCCATACATTTCTGTCCCCCACTTAAAATAAAAATAATAATAATAATAATAAAAGAATAATTCAGAAGGGGGGATATATTTTGTACGCGAGAGGAATTGGGGTTTTTGAGTTTGGTTTTCTTTCATTTTTTTTAGCTCGCAGTTCTTGTTGGAAATTACAGAGAAAGAAGACAACGAAGAAGAAGGAAAAGGAAGAAATTTATTTTTTATTCAGGAATCGTGAAAGAGTTTCTCCTAATCTATTTTCTTTTAATTTTTATTTCTCTGCAATGTTTTATTTTTGTGGTGTTGTAATTTTAATTTCTGTTATGAACTAATTTATTTGTTCTAGGATTGCAGTGTAGCGTAAATTATGAAACTTGAATTAATTATTTTTGAATGATTTATGGAACTGTTTTAAGTTGTTTATTTTATCTGTGTTTAATGCTTTTAATTATCGGAAGATTAATTAACTAATATGTGACACTTAAATAAACTTGAAAAAGTCATTTTTGTGTACTGCTCGTGATAAAATAACTTATATACATAAGGGATAGAAATATACTTTTATTGTATGTGTAACTGTTTGAGAACTCAGAACTTAATAAATCTGGTTGAATTTAATTCTCATAGGAATATAGTGAATCATTTTAACTAGATGTGTTTGTATGGAGCTTGAAAGAGATATATGGATAAATTAGGAGTTCTTGGTTAACAACTTAAAACATGAGAACATAAATCAAGAGAGAATAAAATATTCAAGTGGATTAATTTGGGTAAACTGCAATCCTATAATTTTCGTACAATCTGTTAAAAAAGTAGTTAAGACAAACTGTAACAAATTATTGATTGTTTGGATAAAATCAGGTTTAAATAATTTTAATAATCAACGAAAGTTAGTAACAAATCTTTGTAGGAACGATATTTTACTTATCATATTATTACTTGTGACCGTGTATACTTGCACGATTTTATGTTCTTCAAAAGAGACAACATGTACCTATCTATGTGCATGTGTGAATTATTGGTCTGTAATAACCAAACTTACATAAATGAAAACAAATACACTATGTAAAAGAAAATAGATACTATGCATTATACACGGAAAACCAACACACAGACACGTGTATAACGAGACTTACATTCTTCCCCTTTGGCCTTTCATTTGAAAAAACTACATAACTAGGTATAGATTCTCATCAAACATGAGATGTTTATGAAGATGTCCTAAGGTTGTTTATTCCTACCAATAATACAATGACACACCGACACACCTACACTAAGTGTATCCATCTTGTGTGCTTCATACATCTTCATGTAAGAAGTCATCCATTATATCACTCTAAAACACAAGGGTCTCAACACCACTGCACACAAAACATCTGAAGCTTGAAGACTTCTGTTGGTCTCTTAAGAGAACATGAACGTGCAAGTATACCCGGTCACAAGTAATAAGTGATAAGTAAGATATCGTTCCTACGGAGATTTGTTACTAATATTTGTTAAGTACTAAAATTGTTTCAACCTAATTTTATCCAAACAATCGATAGTTGGAAAGAGTTTAACTAAACTAATTTTTGATAACACTATAAAATAAAATTCTAGGATTGTAATTTCACCAAATTAATCCACTTGAATCATATTCTCTTGATTTATGTTCTCGCATTTAATTTGTCAACCAGGAACTCCTAATTTATCCATATGTCTCTTCCGATAACAAATAAACACATCTCGCTAAAATAATTCACTATATTCCTATGAGAATTAAATTTTGCAAAGATTCATTAAACTCAAAGTTCTCAATAGTTAAACATAGAATAAAGGTATATTCCTATCCCCTATAAATATATGTTATTCTATCCATGAGCAAAACCCAAAAATTCCTTTTCCAAGTTCATTAATGTTCACAGATCAATTGATTAATCTTCCAACAATCAAAAGAATTAAGCACAAATAGAATAAATAAATTACAAACATCTCATAAATCATTCAAAAATAATTAATCCACGCTTCATAATGTAAGTTACATAGCAACCCTAGAATAATTAATTTAGGTCATAGAAAATATTGAAACTACAATACAAAAATATTTAGACATTTTAGAGAAATAAAATTAAAAAAAAATTAGAAAAAACTCTCTCAGGATTCCTCAATGAAAAAAATAAATTCCTCCCTTTTTCTTCTTCTTTGCTGTCTTCCTTCTCTGTATTTTTACTGAACAAAACAACAACAGAAACCAAAAATGGCTTCTGCATGTTCTCCCCACTTCTTTCAGCATCATAATAACCCATTATTTATGGCTTCTACTCTCTCCAAAAATACACCAAAAATATTCCTCAAAACAGGCATGCAAAAAGGGTAGGAAAACCGTGCAGAATGAGCTGTGGCAGTGTGCAATTTCCTGAATTGTTTTTACCTTACGCATGACATATGGGGATCTATGATTTGTTGTCACGATAATATGACATATGAAAGCTTCGTACTAGGCGAGACGTGAGGGTGCAAGCAGAATAAGTGCATAGTGTCGTAGGATAATTTTGCGCACTAGGCGATGTAGGACAACTAGACTCAACTCATGGAGCGTGGACAACACGCAAGATCAGAACCATTCATCATTTGATCTAACAGTGGGTAACAAAGAGTGTGTCTCGGGAAAAATCAAATACACAGATAGGTGGACCCCACTCTATGCGTTATAACTGTGCAATGCAGCTGGAAATCACGTCCACTTGCCCACATAGCGTTTGCAAATTTTAGTTAATTGCATTTAAGCCATCTTTTAATTCAAATTAAATTTTCAACTTTTGTTATTTGCTTTTCAGTCCTTTTTAAATTTAAATTGTTTAATTTTCTCTAAAAATATATTTCTTAAAAAACTAATAGTAAATAATAATTTAAAAACTTAAAATTAACTAAAAACCATAAGAACATAACAATTATAATAAATAAATTGGAAAAAATAACTCTAAAACACAGAGTTATCAACTTCACTTTACACTTGCAACCTGCACACACAAAACAAAAACATACCTTGTGAAATATCATGTAGAAATAATGTGTAATAAACCATATAATATCGTGTTACCTCTACACAGGTACACACAGATAGGCACAAACACACGCAAACTACACAACCCCTTAACTTTATACAAAACTCCCTCTAAATGCATGAAAGTAAGAATGCAAAATGTAGTGCAATCCTACACTCATTACCTATGCGACATATAGTTATGCACAAATACTTCTCATCCTTTTGACACTGAAAGTTAAAAGAACATCCCTATATGAGGGAGAGAAAACATACATATATGAGGGAGAGAAAACATACATATATGCTATAATCCTAATACTAATGCAATGCAATAGGTATGATTAAAGAAAAGACAATAAGAAGTACCTCATACTTCAAGAGAAAAAGACACAGAAAAGCACCAAGACACTAGGGAGGTAGGAGCATTCAACATGAAACAAGCTAAATTCATAGGTAACCAAATATAAGTGCAAATGGAAAACATCACAATCTTCCCAAGAAAACATATGTCATGCATTTTAGTAATAGTTACTAGGCAATGAATGGCAAGCAAAAAGCATGCAAGAAGGAAGCAAAAGTAGGGAAACACAAAAGTAGACATGTGAAACCAGATATTGCCTATAATCCATTCAACATGTCATACTAATAGTCCTATTTATGCATAGTTCATATAGTGATACTACATAGAGAAGGAAGTACCATAAGAACGTGCAGCATAACAAAAACTCATTAATAGGACAAACAATAGGAAGTAAAACAAACACATCACTTCCCTTGATAACATACACAAGATATACACCTCTCTCTTTAAAATTATGCATGTGATGTAATAAATAAGTTATGTATTCTACTTGCTAACCCTCAAACAAAAAGGAATGGTAATGAAAGGCCAAGGAATGGGTAGAGAGATAAGACATTTAGTCTTGAAGACACCTTTGTTGATCCGAACAAATGGATAATTTCATATCCATGACACTTATACCCTCATACATGGGTTCTTTTCTCTTTACTTCTCAAACATCAACCAATAAAGTTGAGAGAACAATATACAAAAATTAGATGTTTATGCAACATTATCTCAACACAGTCATCATATTTTCACCTTTTCTTTTCTTTTCTTTTATCATTCTTTCCCCTTTTTTTTAATATTCATCAATCCATTATCAATTTTTTTTCCTTTTTCATTCCCATTTTTTCCACCTTTTTCTTATAAAAATTAAAAGGGTAAAATTGAGAAACCTAGAACGTACAAGCTCAATTAAAGGCTGGGCAAGGTAATGGGAATAAATATTTGGGCTAGGCAAGTATTTAGGGGCAAAGAAATGAAAGGATACCATAAAGGCTCAAAGAGAGGAGACTAAGGATATGCGAACAATGGTGGAAAGAAATGAACAAATGATTCAAGAATGGCATAAATTCTCTTTCTAACTAAGTAGTACCTAGAATTTAATCTCAAAAGAAATTAAAGATGGATTCTAGAGCTTGTTAGAGAAGTACAAATTATAAAAGTAGAATATTCACACAAGCTTATCTAAATAATCATACAAATTCTCAAAGATATGACATGTGCAAAAGAGAATTTCATTGTGAAAGAGACAAACAAGAAAAAATTAGCCATACATGCTCTCATGGAATACATATGTCAAAAAATCCATACTTCAATTCAGGTCAAATTTATGCCAAACATATATCAAAATGATCCCTCTAAAATTCATTTTACTTGCAATAGAATATCAAAGAGAAAAGTTGTTAGCTTTACAAAATATAGATCAATGACTAATAAGTGAAATGAAAAGAAAGGACTCAAAAAAGATCAATGCCCAAAAAGAAAGGGAACGTGACTAGAAAGAGATAAAAAACAACACTCACATCATTACTAGTCAGAAAAAGAAATAAACTAACTAACTAGTGAGTAGTACAAGCAACATCCCTAAAATAAGGAAGAAACTAGAGATTCTACTAGAATCACTAAGCATGTGAGAAGGACAAAATTTCCAACATAGAAACACAAGACATGCTTAGATAGGGAGAACATCACAAATAATAGGAGTGCATACAAAGATATAAATCAAGAAAGATATCTCAGTTTATTTCAATGAAAAAGTTAAAGAAAAGTAGAAAGATAAGAAGGAAAAAGATAGGTAGAAGAAGTATAGAGGTAAAAAAGAGATGAACATATAATCAACACACAATATATTAGGTGCAAGAATGTAAAACCTAGTAAGATAGATGAGAGGCATTCTCAATGTCATGTCATAAGAAAGATAGGATTGTAGATAGAGAATTATACTACAGTGACACTATATGATAAAAACACGTGACATGATGCACAAACAGAAAGCCATAGAGGAAGAAGTAGGTAGTATATATGCAAGAAAAATGCATGTAAAGAACATGTCAAAGTAGCTAGCATGTGATAAAACTAGTCAAAGATCATTCATAAAGGTAAAGTAACAAATATGACAATTAACATACTATATACGACTCGAAAATATTAAGCAAAAGACAATAAGAAGTGTCAAATAGATGAACACAAAAAATGACATAAATTCACATACAGAAAAATGACAAACATATGAAGAAAGCAAAGTAAGAAACTCTAACACAACAGATCACCCAAAAACATTAAACAAACTACATCCCTCCATTTAAATAATTTGTGCCTTAGATGCATAATGCAACCTACATGAACATGTGATGAGTGCTTAAAAAGGACTAAAACTATCATGATTTAATGTACTTTAATTGATTAAATAAATTTATATTTGTATGATTTTATCCTATTTTATATAAATTTTCCTTTTTGGAATTACGGGTATTTTTATTGTTTTTCAGGTATTTTCGTTCAAAAATAACATAAAGACACTAAAAAAATACTAAAGCCAATACATCACAAATATATAGAGAAAAGAAATGAGGAAGAGTCAACATGTGCATGCCCAACACATGCCGACATATGCCCAGCATACGCCCGCACGTGGTCGGTACACACCCGCATACAATTGGCACACGCCCAACCAGCACATGCTCGACACATGCCCAGCACAGGTTTACGCCATGTCGCACGCGTGCCAGCATACTAATCACCATGTCCCGTGCTTGCCCACATGTCTACCATGTCAATTGCTTGTCTACCAATATTTTCACACCCCATATACGTGCCAACCTGACCAAACGAGTCAAAATTCAAATTTTGAAATATTTTTCTCTCTTTTTTCAATATTTTACTCATCTATAAAAAGACCTTATTTCCTATTGTAAAACACACAATTTTATGGGCTCTTTCTCTCTCTAGAAAGTTTTCTTTTTTTAGTTTTTAGTTTTAAAGTTCTTCTCTTTTTGGGAAGAACTAGCTATATTTTTATAGATTTTTAGTTCTGGATTCAATAAGCGGAGATGCAAATCCATTTGGAGGTTTTCTAACAACAGAATTAACATCAAACTGTTGTAAGGATTCTTTTAAGGTATTATTTTAATAGATTTTTTATAGTTATCTTTTTATGTTTTATTCTTATATGTTATATTTAATTTTTCTGTGGTTAAATTTAACATGACTGACTGTTTGTAAATATGATATAATAATAACGTTGTTATGCTTACGAAATATTAATTAGGTAAAACATCTCTATAAAATAAATTGATTTTATTTTTATTCATGATTTTATATTAAGGATGTTAGAGATAAGTATATTATTTTTCATTACAAACTTAAATCTGAAAATTATATTTTAAGGTTTAATTATTCGATCTGATTTAGAGTAGTGATCTTTTATTTGTTGGTACAATCGCCCAGTAGTTAGAGTGAAGCTCTATTTCAAAATTTTTTTATAGGAACTATTATTTGAAAATGTATTGACAACATATTTTCAATAATGGTTTAAAAACTTGAAAGTTAGTACTTGGATAATTAAATTCTAGGCTTAATTTGGATACCTTGAATAAAGTCTAATTAACTGACTCTGCCTAAAGGTGTGATTAGATGATTTACTATTTTCTTAGAAATAAAGCTGAAATTTAATAGTTAATTAATTAGTAGGCCTCATCTAAGGATATTAATATTAAACAAAATAATTTGAGCTCTGCCTATGGACACTTTCATTCAAAAAAGAGAAAATCAGCAAATATCAATTTACATTTAATAACCTAAATAATATGAGCAAACATAATTAACTTAATTGTTATATCCTTAAATACTCCACTGTTATGAATGATAAAAATTTACATTATTTTTTATTGAATCTATATCTATATTTATTTTTTATGTTATTAGATTAGAAAACAAAACCAAAATATCAGGATGTTTAGGATTTAATTTCATTTTTAAGATTTTGAATAATAAATTAAAAACCACATATATTCCTTATTTAGATTGACCTTGGAAATATACTTATCATTTGCTATAAAATGATTCGTGCACTTGTGAAAGTTTTACAAATTATAAAACCAAAAGTATTTCGTAAGATCAGTATTTGCATTGTTAGGGACTTGATGTTGTGCTTATCAATATGCTGAAATAAGCCACAATAGCTATATCTAGACAAATAATATGAGGAATAATGAGGTGGATGACTCCGAGTGATACTTCCCATAAATCTAGGACGTTACCTAGCAATGTGACCAACAATTCCACAATAATAACAAGTGTGAACTATGGAGCTAGAAAAATAAGGTCCTTAACTTCGATAAGTAGTACATGGAAAAGAATAAGAGGAAGTGCTCATATTGACTTTCACATGAGGATGAGAAGTCAATTTCTCACAGTGTGGTCTCAATTTCCCAAGCTTACCTCATCAGTGACAAATGGAAATAAGAGTAGGTAAAGGTAGTAAACCACTACTAGAGTGACAGGTAGTGCTACCCTTAGGTAAAGGGTTCACTTTGCTATGGGAATTTGGCTAAGACAATACAATAGATTTACCTCTTGGGTTAGTAGTGCCAAATTTAACTTTGGTTCTTGATTGGAAGCTTTAACATACTTTGTAGAACCCATTGTAGAAGTTAAAACCCCTTGATCGGGGCAGAACCGACATCGCCGATCCTGCCCGTTACTTTGGTTTTATCTATTTATAAAACTCTCGCAAGTGCACGAATCATTTCGTAGAAAATGATAAGTATACTCCCAAGGTCGATCTAAGGAAGGAATGTATGTGGTTTTTAATTTATTATTCAAACTTTTAAAAACGAAATTAAATCCTAAACATCCTGTCACGATATTTTGGGGTTTTGTGTTTTTAATCTACTTACATAAAAATAAACATAGATTCAATAAATATTTATGCAAATTTTATCTGTTAAAACAGTGGAGTATTTATGGATATAATAACTAAGTTAATTATGCTTGCTCATATTATTTAGGTTATTAAAGATATGAATTGATATTTATTGATTCTCTCTTTTTTATATGAATACCACCTTTGGTGGGGTTAGATATTCTTTGTTAACTAAACAAATCAATTAACACCTATGGGTGGGGTTGATAACTAATTTGGTTAATTAAATTAATTTCTTTTTCTAAGAGATTGAAAATGAACCATTTAAATGCCACCTTTGGTGGGGTTAGACACTTTAAACTTTATTCAAGGTGTCCAAATTAAACCTAAGAATTTAGTTATCCGAGTACTAACTTTCAAGTTTTAAAACCACTATTGAAAACATGTTCTCAATACATTTTCAGATAATAATTCTTATAAAAACTTTTGAAATAGAGCTTCACTCTAACTAGCGCGCGATTGTACCAACAAATAAAAGAGCACTACTCTAAATTAGACCGGATAACTAAACCTTAAAATCTAATTTTCAGATTTAAGTTTGTAATGAAAAATAATATATTTCTCTCTAACATTCTTAATATAAAATCTTGAATAAAAATAAAATCAATTCATTTTAGAGATTTTTACCTATTTAATATTTTGCAAGCATAACAACGTTATTATTACATCATGTTTATAAACAGCCAGCAGAGTTAAATTTAATCACAGACAAATTAAATATAACATGTAAGAATAAAGCATAAAAAATAACTGTAAAGAAAATAAAATCCTTACAGAACTTCGATGCTATTCCTGTTCTTTGAAAAACCTCCAAGCGGAATTTGCACTCCCATTTATTGAATCAAAAGCTAATATATTACAAAAACATAACTAGTTCTTCCCAAAAAGGGAAGAACTCTAAAACTAAGAGAAATTAAGTAAAAACTAAGAAAAACAAAAAAACCTAAAAATCTAATAAAAGAGAAAGAAAGAAAGAGAGAAGTGTGTTTTGAAGGTGTGTTTTGAAGTGAAGGGAAGGGAGTATTTATAGGTGAGGATGGAGAGAAAAAATGAGTAAAAAATGTTAAAAAATGTAAAAGCAGCGTATTGGAATTGCTGATGTCATTAATGACGTCGGCGTGGACGTCCATTGTAGGCATTGTATCAGCGGATGAACAGTACCCGCGGATGAACAGAATCCCGCGGATGAACAGTACCCCCGCGGATGAACAGTTCACAAGCGCAATGGCGGAGTGAAGGCGGCGGGCACGATTTTCTCCTTTCTGACATTTTTGTCCTTTTTGACCCATTTTGTCCAATTTTTCCATATTTGTTGACCTTTCCCCATTTATTTATTAATATATTTGTGATGTATTGCTTCCAGTATTCCTCTTTGAGTTTTTAAGTTGCGTTTTTAAGCTAAAATACCTGAAAAACAATAAAAATACCCGTGATTCCGAAAAAGACAAATTTATATAAATATATGACAAAACATATAAATATATATATATTTAATCAATTAATGTGCATAAAATCATGGTTATTTTAGTGCTTTTTTGAGCACTCATCACAACCCCTAACCAGCTTCTTGCTAGTCCCTTAGCAAGAGAAGCGATAAAAACTAAAAATTAAATTATCCTAAATCACTTTCGTGGATTGAAACGGTTGCATTTAGCCTATGCAACAAGCCTTTAAACCCCTAGGTTGCCCTAGTGGACGAGTTTGAGTCTCGTGAGGGTTTTCAGTAATGATACCCACAAACATTGAACTAAATGTAAAAATCAAAAGAAATAAAAATAATCAACTTAAAAACTAAAATTACAACAACATCAAAAATTAACTTTTAAGAATAAAAGAAAACAACATAACACAAAAATGTCTCATACTTTTTAATCTCCTTTAAGATCATAATTAAAATCTCAAGCATAAGTTATTTTAATCTTCTTAAACAATCATGATTTATTATAATAATTAGTTGAAAATCATTTTCATATTTCATATCAAAAATGTATCAATTTAATTTCACCCAATTTCAGTGTCATGAATCCGAATTAAACCGACTCTATTCCTCACAAGTCAATACTCTCAAAACACTGAATCCTATGGGTTCAAACACTCATACTAATTTATATGCGAAATAGTTGATGTATAGAAATGAACTAATATGTTCGCATATGTATAAAGAAGAAAGGCTCAAAGTGTTATTTTGACGTTGATCTCATGGAAGGAATCAAATGTATAAATTATAAAGATATCATATATAAAAATTATTTTCATGCATAAATCAAACTCATTAAGAAAAAATTTCAAGATATATGCCTTTTACAAATGAAGAAAGTGCAATGACTTTTTAGGGAATTACTTCCTATATCTTTCTTTTGTAATTAGCCTTTACTCACAACTTTCTAAGCAATGTGGGTCATAGTATGTAGATTATACTATATATTCTTTCTCTCTATATTTTTCTGAAGATATTTTTCAATATATATCATTTTTTTTAGAGAGTCAACCCATGTACAGATTGTACACATTTTTTCTTAGGATCTTGGGTAATGCGGGTCATAGTATGTAAATTATACTATATATTCTTTATCTCTCTATTTTTTTCTGAAGATACTTTTCAATATATATCATTTTTTTAGAGAGTCAACCCATGTACAGATTGTACATTTTTTTAAGGATTTTGGTGAGTGGTTACTTTTGTGGCTTTTCTGTTTGATCTTGGTTTAGGTAACCCCAGATATGTCTCTTTTTTTTTTGTAACAGTCATGCACGAATGAGATAAAAGCATATACTATCAATTTCTACTCAAATCATTTAATCTAAGCAAAAATAATAATAAAAAAATATACGATACTCTATTAAGATGAGAAAAAATTCATACATTCAATATTAATGCCTATAGAGATCATCTAAGAATTTGAAGAAATAAGAAATGTGTTTGGAGTAGAAAAAATATATATTTCACTCTGAATAAGGGAAATTAGGCTCAAATTATATCTCACAAAGGTAGTCTCCACTAAAACAAATTTACAAACACCGATTTTGGGTTTAACATAATTTCTACATCTTATCAAGAAATACTAGTTATGACAAAAATTAACTAATTATCAAAAATAATTACATAATATTTCATGATATGTTTTCAAAAATTAATCTAACAGTACAAAAGACTTAACTATTTACTTAAATTTGATTTAAAGAAATGATAAATTTTTGTGAGAAATTTTTTTTTTAATTCCAAAAATTACTAAATCACACAAGGAAAATAAAACCAAACACAAAAAATGAAGATGTGAACATAAAAAAGAAAAAAATTAATAATTGTTTTTTTTTTGAATTTTTTTTTTTGAATTTTTGTTTTTTATTTTTTTTAAATTTTTAAATTGTTAAATCTTTTTTTCTTTTCTAATTAAGCATGGTAACTTTTCACCACCCCGACCTAGAACTTACATTGTCCTCAATGTAACAACCGTAAATTAAAGATAAAGAGAAAAGAGAAGAAAGATTACCTATTTCTTGAGAATGTGTAAGTAGTAATGGAGAAATGCAGTGCATTCATCATATTCATCATAAAAGTGTATACACACAGATTCTTTGTGAACTTCTAACAACTCAACAAATATTTTTAGTTTTAACAATTTAAAAATTATTCACATATAATTAATCTAAAATAAACAATAAAAATAAGTATAAAAAACAAATAACAAAAAATTACCTAAAATGATGGGTTGCCTCCCATCCAGTAACTTAGTTTAACGTCTTAGCAAGACGTAACTTGGGATTGCATTTTAAGTAAACTCAATGTCCCTCATCATTGAGTCAATCAAACCTATAGGTAAGACAAGATTGTCTACCTATACTTTTTCAGTCATGCCCTATTGATTTTCAAATTTTTCTGTACTTAAAACTAGGGACATGCTTGTGAGTTTCAGATCATCCACATCTAGGTACAAATCAAATAATTAAAGGCATCAAAACACAATTGTACCTAGATCAATCAAAACAACTAACTCCTTAGATTGTAATTAAAATTTTTAAAATTTTGGAGATAGTTTCAGATTTTTTTTTTTTTTTTTGGTTTTTTTAAGTATAATATCTAAGTTAAAATAACATAATCAGTATTAACCAAGAGTGCTCCCAGGAAAGAATGGTGGTGCAAAGGCTCCTTAAAAACCATCCTCCTAGACAGAACAACGTTCCCAGGAAAGACTAGTGGCACAAAGGCTTCCAAGAACTAGTCTCCTAGACAGAACTCCCTTAGATCTTTACTTTTCATGCTATTAAAATTAAGTTAAGTTAAGTTAAAATTTAAGTTAATTAAGTTAATGAAACTCTAAGTTAATTAAGTTAAGTTAAGTAAAAATCTAAGTTAATTAAGTTAATGAAAATGTAAGTTAATTAAAAAGCTAAGTTAATTAGGTTAATTTAAATAAAAATTTAAGTTAATTAAGTTAATGAAAATCTAAGTTAATTAAAAAGCTAAGTTAATTAAGTTAGTAAAAACTTAAGTTAATTAAGTTAAATGAAAATTAAGAGAAAAAAAAATAGTAAAAATAATAATAATAATAATAATAAAATAAAATAAAATAAAATAAAATAAAAATAAAATAGAATAAAACAAAATTTTAAAAAAAGGAAAATAAAATAAAATAAAATTAAAAAAAAAAAAAAAAAAATTGAAATTTTTTTTTATATTTTATTTAAAAAAAAATAAAATTAAGATTTAAAAAAAAATTAAAATTAAATGAAAAAGTTTTTTTTTATTTTTTTTATGTTTTTTTATATTTTTTATATTTTTTATATATTTTTATTTTATTATTTTTTATTATTTTTTTATTATTTTTTATTATTTTTATTATTTTTTTATTTTTTATTTTTTATTATTTTTATTATTTTTATTATTTTTTTTATTTTTTTATTTTTTTATTTTTTATTTTTTTTATTTTTTTATTCTTATTTATTTATTAATTTAATTTAAAATTTATTTACTTTTTTTACTTCAAATTTCAAAATGCAAAATTATTTTATTATTCATGCTATATATTTTTTTTATTTATTACGAAATTGAAATTTGAATTTTTTTTTACTTTTCACAAACAACAAAATTTTTTATTTTTTTAATTTTTTAATAAAAAAATCATAATTATTTACAACACAAAAGTTTTTAAAATTTTGATAAATAATTTAAAAACGCTATTCCTTCCCGGCCAATGCGAAAACTTGATCGGGCGAGCAGACATCGCCGATCTGCGTTCATTTGGTTTTATGTATTTATAAAACTCTCGCAAGTGCACGAATCATTTACGTAGAAAATGATAAGTATACTCCAAGGTCGATCTAAGGAAGGAATGTATGTGGTTTTTAATTTATTATTCAAACTTTTAAAAAGCGAAATTAAATCTTAAAGATCCTGTCACGACAGTTTGGTGTTTTGTGTTTTTAATGTACTTACATAATAATAAATATAGATTCAATAAATATTTATGCACATTTTATCTGTTAAATCAGTGGAGTATTTATGGATATAATAACTAAGTTAATTATGCTTGCTCATATTATTTAGGTTATTAAAGATATGAATTGATATTTATTGATTCTCTCTTTTTTGTATGAATACCACCTTTGGTGGGGTTAGATATTCTTTGTTAACTAAACAAATCAATTAACACCTATGGGTGGGGTTGATAACTAATTTGGTTAATTAAATTAATTCCTTTTTCTAAGAGATTGAAAATGAACCATTTAAATACCACCTTTGGTGGGGTTAGACGATTTAAACTTTATTCAAGGTGTCCAAATTAAACCTAAGAATTTAGTTATCCGAGTACTAACTTTCAAGTTTTAAAACCACTACGAAAACATGTTGTCAATACATTTTCGGATAATAATTCTTATAAAAACTTTTGAAATAGAGCTTCACTCTAACTACCTAAGGCGATTGTACCATCAAATAAAAGAGCACTACTCTAAATCGAATAGGATAACTAAACCTTAAAATCTAATTTTCAGGTTTAAGTTTGTAATGAAAAATAATATATTTCTCTCTAACATTCTTAATATAAAATCTTGAATAAAAACAAAATCAATTCATTTTAAAGATTTTTACCTATTTAATATTTCGCAAGCATAACAACGTTATTATTACATCATGTTTACTAAACAGCCAGCACAGTTAAATTTAATCACAGACAAATTAAATATAACATGTAAGAATAAAGCATAAAAAATAACTGTAAAGAAAATAAAATCCTTACAGAACTTCGACGCTATTCCCGTTGCTGGAAAACCTCCAAGCGGAATTTGCACTTTCATTTATTGAATCAAAAAGCTAGAAAAATTACAAAAACATAACTAGTTCTTCCCCAAAAGGGAAGAACTCTAAAACTAAGAGAAATTAACTAAAAACTAAGAAAAACAAAAAAAACCTAAAAATCTAAGAAAAGAGAGAAAGAAAGAAGAGAGAAGTGTGTTTTGAAGGTGTGTTTTGAAGTGAAGGGAAGGGGAGTATTTATAGGTGAGGATGGAGAGAAAAAATGAGTAAAAAAATGTTAAAAAAAATGTAAAAACGCAGCGTATTGGAATTCTTGATGTCATTAATGACGCCAAGATGACGTCATGGCGGCCGCATCAGATGCATCAGCGGATGAACAAGATACCAGCGGATGAACAGTACTTCAGCGGATGAATGCCAGCTACAAGAAATTGGGCTGAGTCGGGGCACGGCGGTAGCGGCGGCACGATTTTCTCCTTTCTGACATTTTTGTCCTTTTTGACCCATTTTGTCCAATTTTTCCATATTTGTTGACCTTTCTCCATTTATTTATTAATATATTTGTGATGTATTGCTTCCAGTATTCCTCTTTGAGTTTTTAAGTTGCGTTTTTAAGCTAAAATACCTGAAAAACAATAAAAATACCCGTGATTCCGAAAAAGACAAATTTATATAAATATATGACAAAACATATAAATATATATATTTTTAATCAATTAATGTGCATAAAATCATGGTTATTTTAGTGCTTTTTGAGCACTCATCACCCCTTACTAGACCTAATTCCATGCTTATCCTCAGAGAAATTGACATTGTTAATCATTTCATATAACATTTTTGTACCTATTGTAATTCTATTGATAACAATGGTAGAATGAGCCAATTCCTTCTCCTACATGCTAAGTTTTTCTTTCGAGGTAACTACTAAGTCTTCCTTTTCTTTGAGGAAGGATTCAAGGCAAGAAGTATAATTATTAAGAATCCTTACTCTCTTATGTAGTTGCTCAATCTCTACATCCTTCTTCATAAGGGAGTTAGTCAAATGATCCTTTAGCCCTTAAGGAAAATTATATACCTTTTTGGGTTTTCAACTTCATTCTTTTTATTTGGAGCAGGTGTGAGATTTACAACAAGTTTTATAGCTTTTCCAAAAATAGGAACCTTCAACTGTTCCTTAAACTTTTTAACTTCTTCATGATTTACATTAAACTTTTCCAACAAATCATCATATCTTTTTTCAATGACCTCACACATGCTTATGAGATTATATTTTTCATCAACAGAGGACTTTCTTTCCTCTAGGGTTTTCTTTAATGCGTAAATCTTGCATTCTTTTTTATCAAGGCTCTCTATAGCCTTTATCTTATCCTTTTTAGAATTGATATGCTCCAATAGTAAAGCATTGTATTTATCAATAAATTCATCTTACTCATCTTCATCAATCACCTCTTGAACATCTGAGATAATAGTCAGAGAATTAATGATATTACTGAGGTAACAAAGGCCATAAAATTAATATCATCCTCATCATCACTATTAATACTATCTGAAATAGTAACCTCATCTTTCATTGTACATTTTTTTCTTGACTTTTTTTAAGACACTTGATAGCAATGTGACTAGGGTCATCACATTTGAAGCATCTTATTTTATTTAAGTGCCTTTTGTTAGGCTTCTCAAATTCACAATTTGAGTTGTCATCACCTTTTATGGTTTTTGAACCTTTAGAGCTTAAACACACCTTTCCAATACCCCAAAAGTGGGTTTATTTTTTTTATGAGGAATCTTGTGAATCTCTGAGCAAGTAATTCCATTTCTTCCTCGTCAGAATTAGATTCACACTCAATAAAAGTGGCAATAGTATCAATACTATGACCAATTTGCTGAGCATTCTTGAGTGTCATATTCTTTCCCTTATCATAAACAAATTGCTCTTAACTTAGCAATAAGTGGTAAAGTTCAAAAACTTGTAGATCATTGACTATCTGATTTACAATCAACTCATCGAGTTTGAACATTGATTCGAGCATAGTGACCTTAGCATAAAACCAGTAAGGAAAGCTAGTGATGATTTTATCAATTTGCTTTTCCTTACTAATAGGTCTTCCCAAGTTGTAGAAACAATTGATAATGTTGGAGAATCGTGCATAAAACTTGTCAAAAGTTTTGTTTTCCTACATGATGCATAGTTCAAAGTCTCTTTTTAATTTAAGGATTCAAGATCTTTTGACAACATGCATTCCTTCATGGGTCATCTATAGAATTTCCCATGTTTGTTTTGAGGTAGTATAGCTCGGTATTCTTCTATGGTACCAAACAAGGTCATCTCAGGACCACAAAAGGCCCTCATTTGAGATTTCCAATAAGCATAGTTCAACCCATTGAATAGTGGATGTCTATATGTTACCCTTTTTCTCCTAATTCCCTAAGAAAGAATGTGTTTGTGTGTAAGAGAAAGTGTTAACAAGACCAATACTGAAGTAGTTAAGCCTTAAAAAGTGCATCTACTTTGAAAATAAATGAAAGAGTCCATGACCTAGTATATGACCAGGGTAAAGATATACAGACTCCTAAAGGACTCGGCCCTAAATAGCACAAATGAGGAAATAAACACTTATATAAATCACGCAGTAAAATCATAGATAATATAATATTCAAAAGTAGATAACTTGAATAACATATTATATATCAAAGTAGAAAGCCAGTAAACAACCAATGTTTTCTAATCAAAGTTTATGCTTCAATATTTTGAGACATATACACAACAATCTATATGCCAACATCCTCGAGTTGCTTAAGGAAACCACCGAGTAGGAAATAATACATTAAATAGTAAACAAGTTACAATACTAATAGATAATAAAACTACTATTACATCTATTAGCCAGGACCTTCATCCAAACTACCTACTACTACTCTTCACTTATGGCTTTCACAATTGTTTGGTTCTACACTCGAACCTAATTGTCCTCCATAGCTAACACTATACAATGTGGTGTGATTGGAAACCACAGATCAAGAATAGAAGGTGTAACAACTCACACATTCAAGGGACACACGATCCAATACTAATATCAAATCATATACGAAAGATGCATAGTCAAATCACATACTCATGCAGCCTATGATTTGATTACTAAACTTAAAAAATGACCTATACTTAAGAGTAAGCTCCCCAAAAAGATTTCAAAAACAGATATAATATAGTTGAAGGGAAGAGAAATAAATGGGGTAGTTATAAGACTCGGAATGCAAACCTCATCGACCACCGTACCCCTCGCCAACCACCTTTCCAAGGGTGGCAAGATTCTTGGAAAGCTCATTGGCCTAAATACCACAAATGACAATGTCGGTGAACGAGTGTGTACACTATAAAAACTAATCTCATGGTGTGTGTAAACATATTTGCATATAAAGTTTATCTAACTATGTGTATGTATGAATTACTGATCTGGAATAACCAATCATACATAGTGGAAGACAAACACATTAAGTAAAAAGAAAACAGACACCATGTTTTGTACACTAGACATCAACAGAGACATAATTACAACAGAACGTACAATATATATTTCTTTAGTTTACCAATTAATTAATTTCAACTCTAACCAAGGAAGACTTTATTAATGAAATATAATTGAGAACTTACTATGATTACATGGAGTTTTATTTAAAAAGAAAATAAATCAATAAATCTAGCTTAAATGTTAAAATGTTTAGGAATTATTTTTTCTTAACTAAATTAGTAAACATTTTAACTTTTTAAAACCACCGTTATTCCATAAGAGATGATCTTGAGAGTATACTTCTCGCTTACTATATGTGATTCGTGCATTTAGGAGCTTTTAATAAATACAAAATTCAACTATTAAGTTTTTTGTACATCAAAGTTTTGGCACCATTGTCGAGGAGGAATAATATTTTAAATTTTTATCAAAATTCTAAAAAATATTTATAAATATTCATGATTTGTCTTTTCTTAATTTTCTATAAATACTTGTGAGTTGTTTAAATTAAAATTAAAAGTTAAAAAAAATTTAAAAATATATTTTTTAAAAATAATTAAAAATTCAAAAAAATATTTTAGTTTATTTTTACTTCTTTTCTTTTATTAACTTGTTTTTAGTTATTTATTTACTAGCTAAATTAGTTTCTTTTTTAGTATTTTTGAGTACTAATTTTATTTCATTTTCTTTAATTATTTTTAGTTATTTACTTACTAACTTCAATTATTTTGTTATTTTTTATTATTTGTATTTTCTTTTTGCTATTTATTTTTGTTTAGTATTTTTGTGTACTAACTTTTATTTCTTGTACATTTTATTTTCTCTTATTTTATTTACTTGTTTGTAATTTTTTATTTATGTACTTGTATCTATATATTGTATTATTGTTATTTATTTATTTACTTTTATTTTTATTTTTGTAATCGGCCAATTAATTTTTATTTAATTATTTTCTTTTTCGTTTATTTTTATTTATTTTTATTTTCTTTTATTTGTGTATTTTTTTATTTTTGTTATTTCTTTGCTTTTACTTTATTTTATTTTTATATTATTGTAATTTTTAGTATTTATTTCAATTTTGTATTAGTATTATGTTAGTTAAAAAAAATTTTGGCTATGAAATGTTTTTTCTACTCCCTACGGCATTAGGATCTCGAGATAACAATTGGATTGAAGGATTTTTTTTGCACCATAACACACTAATCCAATGTTTGAATATGTTGGGTTATTTATTTTATTGTGCTATAGTATGAAACAAAGTGTGTCGCCACCTGCTTTGAATTTTAAACTAAAAAAATCTAAAAAAATGCGTTTCAAATCTAACCTAGAAAAATTCTCTTCTTCTTCTACAAATCCTTTTTTTCACCTCTAAACACAAATAATTCTTAAGCTATATCCAGAGGTTTAAAAATTTTTAATATCAATATCACCGTTGGTAATAAAAAAGGAGTAAATGCTCGGTTAGACCTTGGTGCACGTGTTAATTTGTTGTCTTATTCATTATACTTGTAACTAAGCACGGGTGAGCTAAAACCCATAACCATGTCCCTTTAATTGGCTGGTAATTCTACAACATATCCTAAGAGCATGGTAAAGGATTTAATGGTACATGTAGATAAAAAATAACTATAAAAAATTCATTTTAAAATTATACCTCAAAAGAATTTATACAGAAATTTGATACTAATTCTATTGTAGGAAAACCTCCAAATGAATTTATATTTCCATTTATTGAATTAAAAACTAAAAATCTATAAAAGCATAGCTAGTTCTTCTAAAAAAGAGAAGAAATTTAAAACTAAAAACTAAGAAAACTTTCTAGAGAGAAAAAGAGTTGAGAAAATTGTGTGTTTTTACAATAAAGGAGAGGGTCCTTTTATAAGTGATGAAAAGCCTAAAAAATTGAAAAACTATCTCAAAAATTGGTCTTGGATGTGTTTGGATAAAAATGGCACGCGTGGGCTACACTAGCATGTGCGACCCTCGACGTGGGCGTGGATCTTGGCGTGGTATGCACTGGTGCGTGGGACTTGGCGTGAGCGTGGATTATGACGTGACATGCATGTGGCTAAATGTGGGACTCGGTGTGAGCATGGATCTCGACATTGGTAGGGATTTCAGCATGATGAGCGCATCTACGCGCATTTTTGAGCAATTTTGTCCATTTTGTCCATTTTTTTAACTTTTCTTCATTTTTTCTCAATATATTTGTGATGTATTATCTCCAATATTTTTCTTCGAGTCTTTAAATTATTTTTGAAGTAAAAATACCTGAAAAATAATAAAAATACCTATAATTCCAAAAAGAAAAAAATATATATAAATATGATAAAATCGTATAATTATAAATCTTTTTAATAAATTAAAGTACATTAAATCATAGTAATTTTAGGGCTTTTTAAGCACTAATCATAACCTTAAACCAACTTCTTGCTAGTCCCTTAGCAAGAGAAGCAATAAAAACTAAAATAAAAAATAAAAATTAAACTATCCTAAATCACTTTCATGGATTGACACGATTGCATTTAGTATATGCAACAAGCCATTAAACCCTTATGTTGCCATAGTGGATAAGTTTAAGTCTCATGAAGGTTTTCAGTATTGATACCTACAAACATTAAAAAAAATAAAAAAATAAAGAAAATAAAATAAAATGTTAACTAAAATTTAAAATAATGTAAAAAGACTAAAATAAAGTAAAGAAATGAAATACAAAAATATCACATGCTTATAATCTCTTTTAAATTTCATAATAAAAATCTTAAGCATAGATTATTTCAAATTCTTAAACATTCATGATTTATTATAATAATTAATTGAAAATTATTTTCATATTTCATATAAAAAATGTATCAATTTAATTTCACAAAAACTTAGTGTCAACAATCCGAATTCGCTTCGACTCTATTGCTCACAAGTCAATACTCTCAAAAACACTGAATCCTATAGATTAAAAAACTCATACTAATTTATATGCGAAAAAGTTGATGCATAAAAATGAATTAATATGTTTGCATATGTATAAAGAAGAAAGGCTCAAAATAGTGTATAATTTTGATCTCATGAAAGGAATCGAATATATAAATTATAAAGATAGTATATATATTATTTCCATGCATCAATCAAACTCATTATGCAAAAAATTCACTATATATGCTTTTTAAAAATGAAGAAAGTGTAATGACTTTTTAGGGATTACTTCCCATGACTTTCTTTTATAATTAACCTTTTCTCACAACTTTGTAGGCTATTTGGGTCATAGTATGTAGATTATACTATTCATTTCTTTTTTTCTTTTTTTTTAAAGATATTTTTCAACATATGATTTTTAGAGAGTAGACTCATGTACAAATTGTACATTTTTGTAAGATTTTGGTGAGTGATTAATTTTGTGGCTTTTTTGTTTGATTTTTGTTTAGGTAACCCCATATATGTATCTTTTTGGTTGAAGTCATGCATGAATGAGATAAATGCATATAATATCAATTTCTACTTAAACCATTTAATCTAAGAAAATGGAAAATAAATATAAGTTACTCTATTAAGATGAGAAAATTCATACATTCAATGCTAATACCTATAGAGATCATTTATAATTTTGAAGAAAAAAATAAGAAAAGTGTTTAGAGTAGAAAAAAATATTTTTCACTTAGAATAAAGGAAATTAGGGTCAAATTATATCTCATAAGGATAGTCTCCACTATTTGATTTCTAAACACCAATTTTGGGTTTAATATAATTTCCACACCTTATCAAGAAATAATAATCATGACAAAAACTAGCTAATTACCATATACTCTATGATAGGTTTTTGGAAATTAATCTAATAGTAGAAAAGACTTAATCATCGTTTAAATTTAATTCTAAGACATGATCAATTTTTATGAAAAATTATAAAAACTAATCCTAAAATTTTAAAAATTACTAAACCACACAAAGAAAATAAAATCAAACACAATAAAAATGAAAATGTAAACCTAAATTTTTTAAAAGTTGTTAAATTTTTTAAAATGAAGCATGATAACTTTTCACCACCCCTAACCTAGAACTTACATTGTCCTCAATGTAACAATTGTAATGATGGAGAAATACAGGTGCATCCATCAAATTCATCATTAAAGTTCACATAGATAGATTACTGTGAACTTCTAATATCTCAACAGATATTTTTAGTTTTAACAATTTTAAAATTATTCACATATAATTAAACTAAAATAAACAACATAAATTAAATAAAAGAAAATTACCTAAAATGATGTGTTGTTTCTCATCTAGTGCTTAATTTAACATCTTAGTAAGACGTAACTTGGGGGATTTCATTTTAGGTAATCTCAATGTCCCCATATCATTGAGTCACTCAAAACTACAATTATACCTAGATCTAACAAAGCAACTACCCCATTTTATCACAGATTGTGATTAAAATTTTTGAAATTTTGGAGATAGCTTGAGAAAAATGGTGGGACAAAAGCCTCCTTAAAAACCATCATTCTAGATATATAAACGTTCACAGGAAAGACTAGTAGCACAAAGGTTTCCAAGAACTAGTCTCCTTGATAGAACTCCTTCAGATCTTTACTTTTCATGCAATTAAAATTTATGTTAGTTAAGTAAATAAATTAAGTTAAGTTAAAATCTAGGTTCATTAAGTTAATAAATTAAGTAAGTGAAAATCTAAGTTAATAAATTAATCTTTTTTTATAATATTTTTAAAATTAAAATAAAATTAAAATTAAAAATTAAGAGAAAATTCAAAAAAGTATAAAAAATAAATGAGAATTAAGATTTTAAAAAATTATAAAAAAATTAAAAATGAAAAGAAAACAAATTAAAACAATTAAAATTAAATTAAATTTTAAAATTAAAAATTAAATGAAAATGAAAACTTCAAAATTAAAAGTTTTAAAAAAAATTTGTAATTTGTTTTTAATTTTTTTAACACAAAACACAAAATAAATAAAAAAATCACAATTATTTACTACACAAAATGTTTTCAAAATTTTCATAAATACATTTAAAATGCTATTCCTTCCCCGAAAACGGTGCCAAAAACTTGATAAGCAACACCGGTAATGCCAATCATACAAATACTTTGGTTATATATTTGTAAAACTCTCACAAGTTGAGTAATATACTATCATGATATTTTGACTTTTGTTTCCTAATCTAATGACATAAAAAAATAAACATAACTTGATGTGATATATGTGTGGCTAAACGCAGGACTCGACGTGAGCGTGGATCTCGACATTGACGTAGATTTCAACGTGATGGGCACAGCTGCACGCGTATTTGAGCAGTTTTGTCTATTTTGTTAACTCTTTTTTCATTTTTTTCTCAATATAATTTTGATGTATTGCCTCCAATATTTTTCTTCGAGTCTTTAAATTATTTTTTAAGTGAAAATACATGAGAAATAATAAAATATTTGTGATTTTGAAAAGATAAATATATATAAAAATATGATAAAATCATATAAATATAAATATTTTTAATCAATTAAAGCACATTTTATCATGGTACTTTTAGTGCTTTTTAAGCACTTATCAGATATATTAGCTTAGTTAATTATGCTTGTTTAATATTGAGTAGGTTATTAAAGATATAAATTATGATTATTTTCTAAGAGATAGTGAATCATTTAATTTTCACATTCAGTTAAGTCTAACAATTTAAACTAACATTAGATGTCAAAGTTAGATTTATGATTTAAGTATTTGAAACTAACTTTCAGATTTTAAAACTATTATGAAAGATATATCATCACACTACTACAAAAAGAGTATTTAAGTAGAATTTTAAGTTGATACGCTGAAAAATTGACTTAAAAAATTAAAAATGTAGCATCGATTGAAAATATATCTTTAAATAATAATTCTTATATGAAAAGAATAATTTGTTAATATATATTTCATTTATAAACTTTGGTTTAAATGTTGATGATGAAATAAAACTGAATTCATTTTATAAAAATATTTAATCTACTTTAATATTTCACAAGCATAACAACATTACTAATATCCTATATTACTTATAGTTAGATATGCATAATTTAATAAATTATCAATAAATTAAACATATATCATGTAAAGCAATACTTAGAAATATTATGAAAATAATACATTTTAAATATACCTCAATAAAATTCTTAGGATTTCTTTTGGAAACCTCCAAATAGAATTGCAGCATTATTTATTGAATTAAAACTAAAAGCTATTACATTAACTAAATTTATTCAAGTCTCGAATGAGAGAAGAACTTTGAACTACTAAAAGAAATAAAAAGACTAAAGAAAGCTAAGAAATCTACTACTAAGGAAGCTATAGGATTCTAAAATATATTTTTACAATAAAAATAGGGTCCTATTTATAGGATGAGGAAAGGAGAAAAAAAGTGGAATGTTTAACTTTTCTCCATGGCATACATTTTATTTACGCCGCAGCATACACAACATGTAGAAGGTTTGAGCATGATCCACTCTTTTCACACTATGGCACATAATGTTTTTACAATGTGACCTACATCGTATCTGGGACGCGTTTAATCTTTTCATTTGGCCTCACACCTTGGCTCCTAACAAATTCATGATACGACTCAAACTACCTCACTTGGAAACCCTAATGTCCATGTAATTTCTTTTTCCAATTTAAAACATATGTAATGTTTTACAAATATTTTCTTTTAATCTTCAAAGTTTTAGTGGAGTACTTCAAGTATAATTCTTTAAGTTGATTTATTTTAATACAAGAAATACCTAAAAAATAAAAAATAAAAATACACCTATGATTTCTGATAACTGTATTTTATATAGTTATTTTCACCTATTTTATTAATTATAATTGCTAGATTCTCTTTATTTTTAGTTAATTTTAGTTTAATAAATTAGGATTTACTGTTTTTTCTAAATTTTAAGAAAATTAAATAAATTGTATCGAAAATGTTCTTAATGGCAAATTTGTGTCCAAAAATATAATATCAAATAAAAGAGTGATTAATTGCAATTTATAAAAGTTGAAAATATAATTTAAATTAAAATCGGGCTTAATTTCAATTATTAAAAGTTTAAAATTTAATTTAAATTACAAAAAGGGCTGTATTGCAATTAAACAAAGTTTAAAATGTAATTTGAAATATATTTGTGGGTGAAAATATAATTAATAAAAGTTAGTTTTCTTCGCAGGAGAGAAATTCCACGCGGCGTTATCCAAGCTTCATCGTGGACCGTCAGATCAACGCCTAAACGGTTCAGATGCGTGCGTGCACTTCAACCCGACCAGGGAGAGTGGGTGCAGGGAATTCCTTTATCGCGCGGCTCGGTGCCCGAGTGGGGCCCACCTACCGCGTAGGCCGACGTGCAGCGTGGGACCCACCCATCTAACGCCGTGCAGACCCTGTCCTCCACCTTCGCGCGCCCCTTTTCCCGTGCAGCCGATCCACGTGCGCCCGGTTATTCCACCAACCAGAATATGCCACGTGTCCCACTTAATATTTTAGAAAATCATGTTCCGACACGTGGCATGTTACAATGAACGCGAAAGCGCAGGATCAACCCCCCCGTTCCAGCCGTTGCCGCACTTTCTCCGCGCCCCAATCCCATGCGACAAGTTCTGCGCACGCCCATTCCCTTCAACGAATGAGATGCTACCACGTGTCCCACTATTTGTTTCAACGAATCAGATCGCGACACGTGGCAGCGTGGAAGGAAAATAAAAAAACAGAAATGCGCAGCATCACCCACTCACATTAGTCACGTTTTCGATTCCATTTTTTTTACAATTTTTTGTCCCCCACGTGTTTTAAATTATTATTTTTGCCACACTTCCCTGTCCCCCGCGTGGATTAAATTTTAATATTTTTTTTGATGTATTTTTTAGGTATAAATAGGAGATAAGATGAGAGAGTGGAGAATTTTTTTTTAGTTGGAGTTTTTTGTAGTTTTAGTTTTCAAAAGTTTTTAGAGGAGGTTTTTAGAGAATTTAGAGTTTGTAATTTTTGTGTTGTTTGTGTGTTGGTTGTGGAACACGCAGAAGCCATTTTTGGCTTTTGTGGTGTTCTACGTGTGCCAAATATTAATGATACAAAATGTTTTAATTTTCTTTCTTCTTCATCTTATTTTTCTCTATGTGTTGTAATTTTTATTTTAATTTTATGAAGTAATTTAATTTTTCTAGGGTTGCATTTGATCTAAATTTATGAAGCTTTGATTTTAATTATTTTTGATAGATTTATAAGACGTTCGATTTGTTCGTTCTATTTTGTGCTTAATGCTTTTTGATTATTTACGAATCTTATCAAAACGATCCGTGGCACATAAATAAACTTGGAAGAGGCATTTGTGTGTATATTGCTCGTAAATAGAATGACATGTATGATGAAGGATAGGAATATACCCTAATTGTATGTGTGGCCATTTGAAAATTTAGAACTTAATGAATCTTATTAAATTTAATTCTCATAGAGATATAGTGAATTAATTTAACGAGGTGTGTTTATACAGAGCTCGGAAGAGATGTATGAATAATAAAAAAAGAAGTTTTCGGTTGACAAATTAAATGTACTAAAAAATATAAATCAAAAGAAAATAAAATTATTTGAGTGGATTAGTTTGGTGAAAAATTGCAATCCTAGATTTCTTTTATTTTCTTATGTTACTTTTTTTATTAATCAACGATTGTTTTGAATAAAATCAGAAAGAAATAATTTTAGTACTCAACAAACTATAGTAACAAATCTCCGTGGGAACGATCTTTACTTACAAATATTATTACTTGTGACCGTATATACTTGCACGTTTTTGTGTGTTGTAAAACACACAACAATTTCAAAAAGATAGATTTGCATAAAATGATAGTAAAATAAGCAAATAAAAATCTATATAATCATTAAACATGCACAAAATCACAATATATTAAGCGCCTTTAAGTATTTATCACTTTCATAGTTGAATTGGCTTTTGTTAATAACTAATATTAACTAATTATGTATATATTATTTTAATACTTTTTGCAATGATTTTTATGATTTAAATAAATAAAAGTTTAGATTTATTTCTCTACAATCCCTTATATCATTGTTAGCTTTTTGTGTGCAAAACATGGGGTTTGTTTAATTTACTTAGTGTATATATTTCTTTATGTAAGTTTGGTTACTGAAAATCAGTAATGCACACATATACATAGTTTGGCAAAGTTTCATATACAAGTCTGTTTACACACAATATGGGGTTTGTTTTCGTATTGAGTTGTGTGTATGGATATTTATGAAAATTACTTGGCATTTTTGGAAACAAAATATGAAATTTTTGTGCATCTTGACATGGCCCTCATTGAACCCCTCATCAGACTCTCGGTGAGGTGGTCAGTAAGGACCCCCAACAAGGCCTCGGTAAGGTTGGCCATTGAGCTTAGGTGAGTTCTATAAATACCCTTTTATTTTCTTGTTTATTATCTAGAAAATTGTAGTGAAGCTCTATGAAAATGACATCTCATTTTCTATTTTTGGATCACCATTACCTTGAGTGTAGTTCGGTATTAGTGATTCATCACTGATTGAGAAAAAAACTATTTTCTTGGGTGATGAGTACACAAGGTAATGATTGCTATTGGGTAGTCATGGATGAGTTTCTATGTTGGTTGTTAATTGTACATGCTTGAGTTTACTTCCCACATTGGTTATTCGTGGTATAGGGTTGAGTGTATTTTCCACCTTGGTTGTGTGAGGTACATGGTTGAGAGTAATTTCCATAATTTGTAGTTCACAATCTAATTCACTTTATCGATCTTTGGTTACTGATAACAACACATTGAGTAGTGTTGGCTTTCGAGGAAAGTGAGGTATGTGTATGGTACTAAGTGGTTATGTAGGAAGCAAGCAAGGGTAGCAATAGGGACTTAGGGTAGAGATCTCGATTGATATAGATATTTGTGTTTATATTTCTTTTGAGTTGTATCTATTTATTATTTTTAGTAGATTATTTGTTATGAGTGGTTTCTATAAACAACTCGAGTTTGTTACCATAGATAAAGGTTCTATGTAGATTTACCTCGTTATATAGGTTGCTATACATGTTCTAATATTCTATTAGTATAATATGAGCTTTTATCTTGTCTGTAACAACATACTAGATTTAGACTAATTAGAAAGCTTATTTGATTTATGTTGTTGCATGCCTTCTTTTCTTTCCTTATAATATGCCTATAACTTTTTGATAATATCTTTTGTTGATTGAAATTAATACACCTACATGTGAGTGATCACCACACACGAAGTGTGTGCAATGAATACGCAAGTATACGTATCGTAACAAGTAATATAATGATAAGAAAGATCATTCCCACGGAGGCTATTTTATTAGAAACTAATTTTTAAAACTAAAAAAATAAATATCAATTTTTTTGTGTTTTTATATTTTAAGGAAGCAAAAATTAAAATAACTAAAAGTAACTAGCAACAATTAATTAAATCAAATTTGATAACTAAAAAGATATATGAGAAAATATATAGGAATACTTAATCGCCACAATTTTCTAAACATGGGAATCACTAAAATCCCCCCAATATAATTATCAATTAATTACATGATCAATTGAATCTAATCTAGCATATATTCCTCTCTCAAGTAAACTACACACCATATAGTAACAAATTTAATCACACTCTCATGCCAATTAAATTGTATACTACTCATTAAGTTCATCAATTATGGATCACATACATAAAAATCATACATCTCTGTCTAGAAACTATGCATGTTATTTAATCAAGATAAACAATTAAATAATTCTCTCAAATATATTTAATTCCTTCTATAGATAAATTGTTCGCCAAACAATTAATAGCATACAAATGAGATTAAATAATATAATTAAATTATAATTATAATTGGGATAAAATATTAATTCATCGCATGGTAAAAATTGAGTTCATAAGATCCCCAGATTAATAAATTAACTACACATAATTGTGTTCATAAAGCTCGTATTTTTGTGAATAAAGACAAAAATTGATAAAAAAAATGAGTAGAAGAAGAAATACTATCAATCTCTTGAATCTCCACCAAAATTGTGTCTTCTCTTGAATTTTTTGTATCTTTTTCTCTTTTTAGCTCCAAAAATTGACCAAAATTATGCTAATGGAGGCCACTTAAAGTTTATGGGGGTGATTAGGGGCTTAAATATTGCTCAAGTGCGATCTAAACCGTCAGATCTGCTTCAAATCAAGGACTACGATCAAAATAAGAAAAATTGACAACGCAACAAGTGGCATCAAAAATTCACAGGGAGAATTAGGGAGTGACGCGTGGTAGGGGAGAATGGTCAAAGTCAATGCTCTTTGAGTCAGCAACACATGGTACGATGTGATTTGATACACAAAAATGGGTGGAACACGCAGAGCAATGGCGTAGCAACACATGGCAACGGGGTGTGACCAAGACCAAACTCGGATTGAATACCTTGCTAACATGTGGCTCCATTTCATCCTCTTCACACATGGCATAACATGATTTGCTCTCCGTGATTGCGTGGCATCCACATGGCTTGCCTAGTCAGCTCCCATACTTGCGTAGTAGGCCACATGGCAGCTCCTGATTGGTCCTACATTAAAAATTCATAAAAAATCCATAAAAATCCCAAATATTATATTTTTACCCCTTTTCACTAAAAAGTTTACATTTTAATATTTTTGACCCAACAAATACTATTTATGGAATAAAACAAGTAAATATTAAGTAAAAAAGTACGCTAATGACTTTATTTTAATAGAGTTATCAAACCCCAAAACTTGACTCTTTGCTTGTCCTCAATTAAAGCCAAGTATAACTAAATAAAATAAATTGGGTAGTATATTCATAAATATACTTCTATTAGTACATGAATATTTCACGAAACTTATCCTTGTCAAAAGTCATACAATGCTATGATAAAGAGGTTCACATATTCATCAATCAATGTTCCATCAATACAAGGATATCATCCAACGCACTCATGAAATCAACCTATATGACTATGCTAATCAATTCAATCTTAGAACAAGTCTTATAAGTCTATTTTTTACAGCCCTCTCCACTAATATAAATATGCACTTACTAAAGATCAATAACGACTTTACATGGTTGTAATGTATGGCTTAGGTGGGGGGTCGATAAATGAAAACACTTAGGCTCTTTCCACACCTTAGCTTTCTTTTTTTTTTCATCATGTACTTTTTAACTGCAATTGTGCTTTAACTTGATATTTTAGTGCACCCTTTTTTGTTATTCTTTTCATATTCTTATATTCCACATATCTTTTCTCTTTATTTTTTGTAACTACACAACACCCCCAAACTTATTTTCAATTCTATTTTATTTTTTTAGAGGGATAATTGTGTTGTGAGTTTTGCTTCTTTTTTTATAGGGTGCATTATATTTCACCTTACTCTAAAGCACAACACACGATTGCAATTTGTTTTTTCTTTTCATACAAGCTAAAGGTGCAAGGGTAAAGGTAATACTTATTAGTTAGGCATTAAGTGTGGCTTAAAGATATGAATGGTTCTTTTTTAGGCTCATATGGGTGACTAAAGATATTAACAATGGTTAGCTTGAAATGTTCAATCGATCCGAATAAGGCCTAAATCATTTCTCTTACTAAATACTATTTAGGATTTCACCTCAAGGGATGATCAAATAGATTCTAAAACCTGGTAGATATAATCAAATCACATAACTCACTACAAATTTTCTCTCTATAAGAACACAAAAAATCAATCATGAACATGTGCATAAAAATTTGAATCAATCCAATCAAAACTAGCAAGCATATCACATGATTAATGTAACAAATATGTTACATTCCTTATCCTAGTCACGACAAACAATTTTTATCATTGAGTTCATATATTTCATATCAAGCATGCATGCATTTAGTTTCCATATATTTATTAATTTCTACCCAAGTCATGATTAAAAAAATCCTAAAACTTTAAAATTCATACTAAATGCTAATGTAGAGAATGAAGTTCCCTCCCCCAAACTTAAATTACACATTGCCCTAATGTGCACATATAAATATGAAAATGTAAAAGGAAAGAAAACTCTCGTAGTCATGGCACACCACATCTATCGCTGAAATGATCATTCTTGTTGCACCATTTCTCTCCACATTTATTCACCTATAAAACAAAAAAATGAAAATATAAATAAAATAACGTTGGGTTTCCTCCCAACAAGACGATCATATCAAGTCCTAAGGCACATCCCTTTGTATCCATTTACTTTTGAGTTTTCTTGTAAACAACTTGAGTCTTGATTTGTTCAATAATACTTTATGTTCTAGTTTGCAAATATGGTGCTCAATTCTCCTCTCATGCCATATTTTTGTTTTCCTTTTGAACTTCTTGGCATTCTTATAAGCACTCTACCATAACTCATCCAATTTATGTATTTCTAACAACCTTTTCAATTCTCCATTGTACTCTTTCACTTTCATACTTGACTTGGGATAGGAGGGTAAAAGTATGGGGTCTAAACTTGGTGGCTTTTCAATTAATGATTTGATTTTAGATCCTATCTCAAATATTTTCGTAATCACCTTTGATACACATATGAGAGGCGCGTCCTTCAAAAAGTTCACACAGTCGACATTATCAACCTTCAATGCCATACTTACAAAGTTAAAATAAGTTGAGTTATTTTTAGGTGAGTTTATGTCCTTGTTCATAGCATCACGTGTAACAGTCTTAAGTGTGGGTGACTCAATAGATTCTTTCAAGCTATTCCCACAATCAGTAACATTTATCCTTAAACATTCATTAGCATTATCAATATCAGGGGGTTCAGATTCTTTAAAAACTTTAAATATTACTTGTTCATCTTGCACTCTCATTGTAAGTTTACCTTTTTGTACATCAATGAGTGCCCTTCCAATTGCTAAGAATGGACGACCAAGTATGATAGGAATGTCACGGTCCTATTCCATATCTAGTACAATGAAGTCCACCGGAAAGATGAATTTGTCTACTTTTACTAGAAAATCTTCTACCATACCCCGAGGTCTCTTAATTGATCTATATGCCATTTGTAATGTTACCTAATTGGGTTTTGCTTTACCAACCCCCAATCTCTTGAAGATCGATAATGACATAAGGTTAATGCTAGAACCCAAATCACATAGTGCCTTGTCAAAATGAATGTTCCCAATAGTGCAAGGGATGTCAAAACTACCAGGATCTATCAATTTTTATGGTAGTTTTCTATCAAGGGTAGCTCTACAACCTTTACTCAATGTTATTATTTCATGATCTCCAAGCCTCCTTTTCTTTGATATTATATCCTTCATCAATTTTCCATAAGACGACATTTGTTCAAGTGCCTCTACAAATGGTATATTTATGTGTAGTTTCTTGAAGACTTCTAGAAATTTTGAAAATTGCATATCTGACTTTTGGTTTTGCAGTCTTTGAGGGAAAGGAATAGTGGGTTTGTAGAGGTTGCTCTTTTTTGGCTGAATGTTTTTTAGTGCTATCTTTATCCATTAGTTCCTCCTCATCCTTGTTAATTTCTTGTTTCTTCTCATCCTTTTTTGTGTTATGTTCCTATTCTAAAGTTTTACCACTCCTCACAGCTATAATGTTACACTGGTCCTTACCTTCCCTTCTTAGGTTTACAATTGTGTCACTTGGAAGGTTACCTTGAGGCCTTTGACTTATAACCTGAGCGAGTTGCCCCATTTGGTTCTCCAAATTTCAAATTGAAGCTTCTTGAGTGGACACTTTTGTATTTACTGATTGGATAAAGTCTTTCATCATCCCCATTAAAGCATTTGTATTGTCCTCAGTAGGTAGCTTCTTCTCTTGGCCTTGTGATTGCTATGATTGTTGAAAACCAAGTGGTGGAAATGATTGATGGTTGAATTGACTACCACCTTGACTGTTGTTATTACTCCAAGAGAAATTTGGATGTTGTATCCATCCTAGGTTATATGTGTTTGAGTATAGATTATTGTTTTGATTCACATTTCCCACATAACATATGGATTCAAGATTATTTGGACAATTATCAAACACATGAGCTTCTCCATAAAACACACAAGACACTTTTGAATCTTAGGCCTAGTTTATACTCTCTAGAGAGATTTGAGCCTTCAAAAGATTAACCAAAGATGAAACTTAAGCTGTAAATGGTGTGATATCATTTACCTCATGCATTCCAGCTACTCTTCTTGTGGTTGTCATTCTGTCCATTGGTCATTGATAATTATTGCTAGACATTTTCTCAAGTAAATCATAAGCTTGATTATATGATTTGGCTAGCAATGCTCCATTAGCTATGCGTCAATAATAGATCTTGTTTGAGCATTGAGACCATTGTAAAAAGTCTCCATTTGAATCCAAGACGGAATACCATGTTGTTGTTAGGAAGTAATGTCATTCCTAAGCTTGGAATTATTTGTTGGTGGGAAGTATTTCATCAAGAATTTCTCCACCAAATCATTCCAAGTTGTAACAGAATTAGGTGGCAAAGTGTTTAGCCAAACTCGAGCACGGTCTCGTAAAGAGTAAGGGAACAATCTAAGCCTAAATACTTCATCGGTCACATCATTGAACTTAAATGAATCTACAAATTTGATAAACAATTTGAGATGAATATGAGGATCCTCTATTGGTAATCTATTGAACTGTCCAACTGTTTGTAGCATTTGAAACATCACTCGCTTTAATTCAAACTGATTAGCTTGAATGCTTGGCCTTGTAATTCTTGGGTTCAACCCTTCCAACGTAGGTATTGCATATTCATTCATAGCTCTATCTCTATCATCCACCAAAAACATTTGATCCTTCAAGTTTAGCGCATTATTGTTTATTTGTAATAGATTAGCCATTTTTTTCTCTTGGGTGACAACTTGTTTTCTAATTGATCACAAAATAAGCTCAATTTCAAGATCTAAAGGTGAGATATGTCCCTCACAAACTCTACTCATGGAATAGACTTAACTATGTTTCTACAATACTAAAGGATATGTATAAATAAAAACTAAATAATAAATAAAAATTAAAAAAATAAAAAACTAAATAAATAAATTAAATAAATAAGTCAGTAAAAGAAAATAAGTAAATTAAAATTAAAATTAAAGTAAAGAAAAATAAATTAAGAAAAATAACTAAAATAAAAAATTATTAATTTCTAATATTTATAATCCCCGACAACGGCACGAAAAACTTGATCCTCACACACGAAGTGTATGTAATAAATATGAAAGTATACATATCGCAACAAATAATATAATGATAAGAAAATATTGTTTTCACGGAGATTATTTTATTAGAAACTAATTTTTAAAACTAAAAAAATAAATATCAATTTTTTTGTGTTTTTATATTTTAAGGAAGAAAAATTAAAATAACTAAAAGTAACTAGAAACAATTAATTAAATCAAATTTGGTAACTAAAAAGATATTGCTCAAAATTGACCAAAATTATGCTAAGGGAGGCCACTTAGGGTTTATGGGGTGATTAGGGGTTTAAATATTGCTCATGTATGATCTAGAATGTCATATCAGCTTCAAATCAAGGGTTATGATCAAAAGAAGAAAATCTGATAGCACCAGCAAATCATAGTGCGACACATGGCATCAGGAATTCCTAGGAGAATCAAGGAGCGACCTATGGTAGGGGAGACCGGTCGGAGTCAACATTAGTTGAGTCAACAACATAGGCCCGATGTGATTTGTAGAAACGAATGATGTGGCACACGGGTGGAATGCACGGTGCAATGACGTAGTGACACATGGCAACATGGTGTGACCAAGCCCAAACTCAGATTGAAGGCCTTGTTGACATGTGGCTCACGGTTCGTCCTCCTCAAACATGGGGTAACGTAATTCGCTCTCTATGCTTATGTGACATCCACATGGTTTGCCCAGTCAACTCCTCTGTTTACGTGGTAGGCCATATGGTAGCTCCTGATTGGTCCTACGTTAAGAATTCAAAAATCCATTAAAATTTCAAAAAAATCCAAAAAAATTCCAAAAATTATATTTTGATCCCTTTTCACTAAAAGTTTACATTTTAATATTTTTGACCTAAAAATACTATTTATTGAATAAAATAAGGAAATATTAAGTAAAAAAGTGTGTTAATGACTATATTTTCATGGAGTCATCAGTGAGCTAGGCGTAAGTCCTTAAGGAGTCAGTATCTTGTTACTCTTTCTTGTGTACCAGGTGTCAAACTCTTTTTTTGGTATGCTATATTATGTATGATTGCATGTTGTGAGAGTATAATCATCATTTATTGAATATGTTCTCACATATTAGGTATTAAAGAGATTGGAAACCCTTTTATAGCTTTTCATATATGTATGCTTGTTTTGCATGCTAGATGATTCTTTTCTTACTTATATATGTTGCTAGTATAGGTAGTAGCCTGTGAGGAACACCATCCCTTATATGTTTACCACAAATTATTGCTTTCTTATATGTTGGTTGTTTTAGCTGTATGTTGAATGTAGCATGTGGTTTTCTTCCATTGTGTTATCTGCTTAATTAACATTGTGATGCCTAATTAGTCGAGTTGGAATAGAGCTTATGAAAAGATTTCATGAGTTGAGGTTTCCATCCCTCATATAGGCCTCATTTGTCTATTTAGATCACAAGAATAATTGTCCTCTTTGCAATTATTCCAACGTATGGAATTCTTAGTTGGTATTAGAATGGGTCACCCTTATTTAGGCTCAACCACCTGGGTGCTCAATCCTAGAGCTCTATATACACATACACACATCTTGTATATTTGTCCCCTTTTGTCTCCAATGTAATGGGCAATTGTTATTCTGTGAGGTTGTTTATCTCCATAACCCTTGTGTTTGTATATTCCCTATTTCTTGTTCAGGCATATCTCCTTCTCTTTGCTTATTTGTCTTGCATATTTTGTAACTATCTTATTTGTTGCTATGCCTAATTGTTTGGTCCTTTACAAGTATTCTCCTATACTAGTTTCTTTGACTTGCTATTTATGTGTGTTTACCTTGATTTTTTCTTACGTAGTTATTTGCATGAGTATCATATCACATGTTCTCAACATGTTGTGTATAAGTATTAGGATTTTTCTTCTTGTAGTCTTGTCTTTCTTTCTTATTCCATGTCATATAGACTACATCTCCTATGTTTTACTAGGTTGTTCTTTCTTATACCTAGTATATTTCTTGGTTGTTCTTTGTTTGTTTCCTGTTGTTTTTTTTTGTTCATCTTTGCATGTTCTTCCTTATCTTGTGCTTTAGATGTCTATTTGGAGAGAACTGAGATGTGTTAGAACCTCGTGTACATGAATGTTTCTCTCTACTGTGCTTATTCAGGTTTTCCATGTGTATTTGTATGTCATGTAGATTATTTTCCTGAATTTATGATTCTTGACTTCATACATTACTGTGACTAGACTAGTGTGTTTAGTTGGCATTCCTGATATTTGGGGTGTTGGCCCTGTCTAAGCATTTTGTTGATTTATTTGTTGGAACTTGAACCTTTCTCACATGCTTAGATGTTTTAGTAGCATCACTTGCTTTTTCTCTCTCTTGGGAGAGTTGCTTTTGTTGCTCACTAGTTAGTTACTTTCATTCCTTCTCTTGACTAGCAATGATGTGAGTGTTACCGATGATCTCTTTTGAGGCAATAATGTGTAGTTTGTTGTCGATGATCTCTCTAGAGACAACACTGTATTGCTTGTTCCAAATGTTCTCCCTCGAGGAAAATCTTGTCATTTTGGCCTATGATCTCTTTTAAGGCCATCTTTGTCATCTCACTTGTTTTTTGTTGTCGTGTTACATGAAATTGATTGTTTCTCTCTCCTTTTAGCTTGTTTCTCTTGTGGGAGTTTGCAGACTGTGCTTTTCTTAACAAGCTTACTTTTTCTCCCTACTTCTATATTGTTTTTTTCTCTACTATGTGTAAATGCTTCTATTTTGGGAGAGTTTTATGAGTGTCAGATGTAGAACATGTTTATTTGTTGACATGCAAACATTTATGGGAAGATGTGTGTAAAATGCATGATGTTAAGGGGAGTACTGTGTTTCTTTTGCATCGATAGTGTTTGTTCTATTTATGAGTTTGTGTTATGGTGTTATGTTCTTGTGATGCATTCTTCTTCTTGACATTACTTTGTATGAACTTTGCATAAATATGATTGTTAGTATGACATGTTGCATGCATGTATGCATTCTCTTATTTCACATATCATCCTATGTGTTCACAAACTTTCTTGTTTTGTAGTGCTTTATTGCATGTTTCTTGCGTGTAAGTTGATTATCTGGTATTTGTTGTTGGAATGTATGATATATATTTTCTTTGCTAGATTGGGATTTCTTTTCTTATATGTGTGCATAGTTGATGACTCTATGAAAGTAGAGTCATCAATGCACTTTTATACTTATTATTTATTCATTTTATTTAATAAGTACTACTTTTGGGGTTAAAAATATTAAAACATGATGTATCTAGTGACAATAGGTAAAAATATATTTTTTCTTGATTTTTTATGAATTTTTTAATGTAGGAACAATTAGAACATGCCATATGGATGCCATGCATGCAAAGGAGTTGACCAATTGTCACCACATGGATACTATGTAAGCAAAGGCATCCAATCATTGCATTCCATGTGTACAAGATGATGCATACACTGCCAGGTATCGTCGTGACGATCAATCCAAGTTTCATCATGCGATCAACAAGCATGCCGTGCATCGTCATTCATTTTTTCATTTGTTCTACTAAGGTGCCATGCAATTTTTATATACAAATCATAGCATGTCACGTGTCACACTTCACATGCGAATTAGTCCAGTGATTCTCCCATGCCATGTGTCGCAATCTTATTGGCTAACACTATTTAAATTCCAAGATTGGTAGTTCACATTCTAATTCACTTTATTGATATTTGGTTACTTATCACACAACAATAAGTAGTGTTAGCTTTAGAGGAAATTCAGGCTAATATGTAGGATCAAGTGGTTGTAGAGGCAACAAGCGAGGGCAACATAAGTAGTTAAGGAAGAGGTCTTGATAACTCTATGAAAATAAAGTCATTAGTACACTTTTTTACTTAATATTTACTTATTTTATTTAATAAATAATATTTTTATGGTCAAAAAATTAAAATATAAACTTTTTAGTGGAAAGGGGTGAAAATATAATTTTTGGAATTTTTTGGGATTTTTCTAGAATTTTTCTAAATTTTTAACGCATGACCAATTAGAAGCTACCGCGTGACATGCCACATAAGCAGAGGAGCTGATTGGGCAAGCCATATGGATGCCACGTAAGCACGGAGAGCGAATCACATCACGCTACGTGTGAGGAGGATGAAACATGTGCCACGTGTTAGCATGGCGTTCAATCCGAGTACAGAAATCGATCAATGCATCATGCCACGTGTTACCACGCCATTGCTCTGCACGTTCCACCCGTGTGCCATGCCATTCGTTTTTGCGAATCACATCGTGCCATGTGTTACTGACTCGACGAGCATTGACTTTGATCAGTCTCCCCAACCACGCGTCGCTCCCTGATTCGCCCAATGAATTTATGATACCACATGTTGTGCTATGATTGGTTGAAACTGTCAGTTTTGCTTGTTTTGATCGCAACCCTTGATCTGAATCTAATCAAACGGTACATATCACACCTGAGATTTATTTAAGCCCCTAATCACTCCATAAATCCTAATTGGCCTCCATTAGCATAATTTTGGTCTTTTTTTGGAGCTAAAAATAGGAAAAAATTCAAGAAGAGAAAATTTTGGTGGAGATTCAAGATGAAATTAATAGTACAATTCAACAGATTGATTGTATTTCTTTTTTGCTACTTTTTTCTTTATCAATTTTAGGTCTTTTTTTTAATGAAAAATATGAGTTTTTTGAACACAATTATGTGTAATTAATTTATTAAGCTAGAGATCTTATGAACCCAATTTTCACCATGTGATGATCTAATATTTTTTCCCAATTATAATATTAATTTAATTATATTATTTAATCTAATTTTTATGCTATTAATTGTTTGGCCAACAATTTATCTGTAGAGGCAATTAAATAGATTTGAGAGAATTATTTAATTATTTGTCTTGATTAAATAACATGTATAGTTTCTAGGCAGAGATGTATGATTCTTATATATGTGATCCATAATTGATGAACTTAATGAGTAGTATGCAATTTAATTGGCATGAGAGTGTGATTAAATTAATTACTATATGGTGTGTAGTTTACTTGAGAGAGCAATATATGTTAGGTTAAATTCAATTGATCATGTAATTAATTGATATTATATTGGGAGGATTTTAGCGATTCACATGTTTAGAAAATTGGAGGATTAAGTATTCCTAGATATTTTCTCATGCATCTTTTTAGATATCAAATTTGATTTAATTAATTATTGTTATTTAATTTTAGTTATTTTAATTTTGCTTCATTAAAATATAAAAACACAAAAAAATTTATTTTTATTATTTTTAGTTTTAAAAATTTATTTCTAATAAAATAATCTCTGTGTGAATGATCTTTACTTATCATTATATTACTTATTGCGATGCGTATACTTACGTATTCATTGCACACACTTTGTGTGTGACGATCAGGTCCCGAAGGATATAGGGATTTGTGTTTATATTTTTTTTTAAGTTGTATCTATTTATTATTTTTAGTGGATTATTTGCTGTCAGTAGTTTCCATAAGCGACTCGAGGATGTCACCACGTAGGTAGAGGTTGTATGTGAGTTTACCTCATTATATCTGTTGTTATACATGATCTAATGTTATACATGATCTAATGTTATTTTAGTATAATCTGAGTTTCTATCGTGTACGTGCCAATATATTATATTTAGACTCTAATTAGAAAGCTTATTTGATTTATATTGTTACATGCTTTCTTTTCTTTCTTTGTAATATGCTTGTAGCTTTCTGATTATTACTTTTGTTTATTGAAATCAATATGCTTGCATATAAGCTTGGTATGAGTCCTTAAAAAGTTAGTATCTCCTTATCCTTATTATGTATCAGGTGTCGGACTCTTTCTTTTGGTATACTATGTTATGTATAATCACATGTGTAAGAGTAAAATCATCATTTACCAAATATATTTTCACATATGAGGTCTTGAAGGGATTGAAAATCTTTTATAACATTTCATGTATGTATGCTTGTTTCACAAGGTATGTATCTCAAGTTAATAATTTTTAGGTAAAGAAAAATTTCAAAATTAAAAAAACATGAGATTTGATTATTAAAAAAATTCATTGTTTACTTTAAATACTAGAAAATGTATAAGTATTATTATTTAATGTTAAATATTATTAAATACGATGATTTTATTTTAATTTAAATTATTATTATTATAATTATTTTTATTAATGGTATATTTTTGATAAGAATGATACTAAAGTTTAAGTAATTAAATTGTTAAAAAAGATTTTTCATTATCGTGGTATTAATAAAAATATTTGTTATTATATTATTGACGAAAACATTCTAATATTAATGATTTGAATTTTTTGTAAAACAAAAAAAAATTATTTATTGTAGATACCGGAGAAAAAATAGTAGTATATATTAGTTGTACGGAGATTATAATGTTTTTACTTAGGTGTTGTTTTTACTTAGGTGTTTAAAACAATTACGATAGAAGGATGGAGATAATTGTAGAGTACTTATTAATTAAGGAATTAATAGACACAATGAAATTGAAATAATTAATGAAAAATTAATAATCAATAATAAAATTATATGCATAATATTTATTACTCTCTGAAAGCCCAACAGACAGCAAGATTGACGAGAAGACACCTTAAAATATTGAAAAATAATATTTTGACTTTAAATCGATTTGAAGGAGGAAAACAAAAACTTAGGGGGCCTCATCTGGGCCGACGTCCTAGGTAGCTGCTAGACTGCCTGGGCATTGGGTAAGTACATATTTCTACTAAAAATTATATCTAAATTTAAGAGAATAAATCTAATAATATCTTGAAATTGTTTAATAGATAATGATCAAACTGTGTAAATTATTAACGATTTATGTTTTAAAATCTTTCGATTTGAATTAGACAAAATACTATAATATTATTATTATTTTATCACAAATATCATTATATATAAAAAATACATCACCTAAACCTAATAGACGCAGAGAATCAATAAAGATATAATATTATGAGTAGATATTTAATTTATTTTCTAAAATTTTGATATTATTATTTTTAATCTTATCTCAAGTAAATTTAGTTATTACAAGCTGTATATTTTTATAAAATCAATTTATTTTAATTTAATTAGAACTTGAAGAACATATCACATGTCTCTTTAATGTATTACAAGAATTTGTGTACCGAGAGAATATATTTTATTTTACTATTTAAACCAATTAGTTAAAAGCAAGATAATTTACAAGCAATATCAACATAAAATTAAATATTTTTTATTACATATTATTTTTTTATTACAAGCTTGCAAGTTCCCATTAGTTTTCAGTGATAGTTAGCGCTATTTAACATTCAAATTATTCTGTTTAATTTGATAAGACGTCATGATTAATAGATTAGGTTCAATTTAGTTTAATATGATCTTTATTAATTCAATATAATACTTATCAATTCAATGAAGTTAGTACCTATAACATATCAAGAAAGCCAATTTAACCATTCCAATGATTGCATTAGGTAAATTTCTCAAATATGTAGTTGAGAGCTTGCACTAGTGCTATGCATCTCCTATGTGTATGATCAGATCCCTAGTTCAGTTGCTCTTGGCATAATCATTCAAAGTACATTTTTCATGGTTATACTCTTTATTTGCATACTTTTAATAATATATTATTATATTCTAAAGATCATATAGGAATCATTTTAATCATAATATTATTTCATGGTAACTCATGAGATAATACATTCATTATTACAATTCATAAGAATTCAAAAGCATTCCATATAAAGTTTGCATAATTTTCAAGTATAGTTATTTTATAAACATATCCACTTATTGAGATTTCAAGCTCACCTAACATATTTATTTTCCTCCCAATAATAGCTTTTGAGGCCACATCACATGAATGTGAAGACTTAGGATCAACCTTTTGTTGTACTGTCTAGGCTACTTTATCTCCTTGCCAATTTGTAGAATGTATTTTGGTTGATGGGTTTTGAACTAATGGAAATGGCTAGAAAGCCTTATGTTTTGGTCTATAATATGTATCTTAAAGTATGAAGTTATGTTTATGATCATGAGCCGCTTTTTGGTTGTATAAAATTATACAAAATTTGTTGGTGTGTGAAAAGTATTCTTTCAGAACTATTTTCATTTAATTGCAAGGAGGTTAGTCCAATAATTAGGGGAGACTCTATCCTTTTTTTTTTAAATGGACAATTTGGTACCAGAGAAAGTCAAGTCTCTTATCTGTAGATGAATACTACATTTCTTATTACCCTCTTAATGATTTCTCTTTTTCTTTGTTGTTTAGTTTAAGATAAAAGTATGCCTTTAGGTGGTTAAGGTCGTGCTCGTTCTAGTAGATCCTTTTATGATAAACTAGCTACTATCTGGAAAGAGGTCATTGAGAGTGATACACATGTAAAGTTTATAGCAAAAGCACATGCAAAATGCACCACCAGTACATGCTAACCTACTTGGGGTTCCACAACACGTAGATATTGCATCAAATATCACACATGTAGTAAATCTTACTCATGGACAAAATAATGTACTGGAGATGCAAGACCTCATCCATGAACTAACTCATGTTCTTGAGCATACTATCAAGCTAGGAGCTATAAGATTTTCTTGTACTTTAGATGTTGTAATTTAAGATTGAAAGTTTATAAGATATGGACCTAATTAACCTAGAGGGGGGTGAATAGGTTATTTTTATTTTTTATCAAGTTAATAATTTAATAACCTAAACAAAGCGGCCAGACATGTAATCCTGTGTAAGAGTAAAGTGCAGAAATTATAACACACGATATTTTTAGGTGGAAACAACCTAGGCCACAACAATGACCTAAGAGGAAAACCACCGGTCCACCGGACCACCTAAATTTCCACTATGAAAATCAAATGTTCAAGTACAAACTCGGTCTTATGCTACCCTCCCTAGGATACTGCCCCAATGTACTTTACTTACGAGCCTCTGCTCTGTTTTCACAGTTTCCAATATTAGCGTGAGCGGTTTCCAAACTAACTTTCCAATAAGCTCCCCGCAAATCAGATCGTTTACAAATCAACTGCAATCGGTAGCCCAAATTTTTTTTCAGCACATATATATTTGTTTTGCCTAAGCTCATCAACCATAATGTATCTTTTTATAGATAATTATAATACCTAATAGTAGTAGGGTTAAATGCATTTTGGGCTTAATTTTTTAAAGTCCATTCAAAGCCTTAAAAGATATTTTTTTTAAATCATATCTTAAAAATATTAAGACACATAAAAAATATTTAAACACCAAAAATAATTTTAGATTTATGAACATGTATTATTAAATGTATAAATGCAATCCTATGTGTCGTAGTTATAAAAGACATACCTGAAGTACGAATATTTGGTACTTGAACATTAGTTCGGTTTTTCTTGATAAACTTGATAGCAGGCCTAAAAACAAATTTACAAGTAAATATTTTGTCGACGAAAATAGCCAACACTCATAGTCCTTACAAACTCCCCCTTTGGTATTTTCGTGTGGCAAAACCTCTCACTTACTACATGACACTTATAAAAATAAGATAAACATACAATGAGGTCCTAGACTCCATAGTGGAACTATCCTATAGTTCGGTGAATCCATCTTCGCTGCAACTTGACAAGCCTGTAAGTAACTGAAATGACATTGACAAAGCATAGGACAACTTGGCATGAAAGCTTCATTGTACATTAGTTCAGTTTACATAAAAATAAGCGAAGTGTAAAGAATAATCATGTAGTGTGCATTCATATTAATCAAGTTTAATTAAGTATGTTCTCCCCCTATATGCATAACAAAATAAACACATGGAAGTAAAACACATTATTTCTCTCCTCCTTTTTGACATACGAGAAGGACAAAGTATTAGACAACAAAATGAAGCTAAAATCCTCCTAAAGATATAGCAATGTTAAAGTAGAGTAATACATAAATGTAATATGCTTTAATATCCCCCTAAGTTCTATGACTCTCTAACTTAGAAATGAATTAAAAAGGTAATAAATAAAAATGAAGAAAAATCTGGTTTTTTTTTTGTAATTTTCATAACTAGCCACATTAGGTATTAAACTCATTTAATTACAAACAAGCACACAACCAATTGAGAACTCATCATTTTTTTAACTCCAATTTTGATTATTTATCATATAAATAAATAAGTAGAATAGAAGAGGTGCACACCCACATTTTGCATATATAATGACATATTGACATTTACTTAAAGTAGTATATATGTTTAAACTCCACAAATATGTCAATTAATTCATTTATGACCTATCAAGAAAAACTCAAAAGAAAAAATTATCACCTATCATGTAAAACTATAATCGAGTCTTCAATCTTACAAAATAAAGTATATCCACTAAAGGAGGACTTTCTTTTTTTTTTTGTATTTTTTTTTTATACATATGAGGTAAATGATATATATATTAACCTCTATTGGCTCTCTTTTTTGTGCATTCAATGTACAAAATTTATATGTAATCGCTTTTTGCATGATTTTTCATTCTTTTTTTTGCACGAGCCATAAACCTAGCATGATGACTTTCACACTAGTTGTGAGGTAGCCCTCTCCGCTCATTACGGTAGCTTCACACATCACAATAGGTAGCCCTTTCAATACTAGGTGCCTCCATGAGATAAAGTTTTTTGAAAGCAAGAAATATAACTCAACACAATTTTACAGTCAAGATTAGTTGAAGTCCTAGAATCTTTCAAGAAAATCCATAAACTTCAAGCAAAACATATATGTGTGTTCGTGAGTGTGTGAATAAGTTCATGTCAACATCGATCATCACATGTACAAGAATATGTGTGTGCGTAAGCCAAAATTGTAAAATAATTTATACAATAAATATCAAAATGAGTTGAGTCACTAAAAATGAGATTATGTGTATAGAAGTATTAAATAAGTCGAATACTATATTGGCCAAACAAGGATGCTATTTTTTTTTGTAAGTTTAACTAATAAATAAAATAAAGACAATAAATATTGCTCACCTAAGTTCATTTAAGCACTCTAACAAAAATACCTAGATGAAGGAATAAAAGATGGTCAGGTGACCAAGAAAAAACAACCTTTTCTAACCTACATTTTCTTGCATTTTAATTTCTCTATATCATTGGGTTGTGACTCAACTAACTTAGGTTTCATAGGCATGTTTTTGAACTTAGCTGTTCTTTTCTCATTCATCCCAAATGAAGATGCAACATGCATAGATGAATAATGCTTATGGGTCCTACTATGTGAAGCATGGAAAGAATGATTAAGTTTAGGAGCATTCATAAAATATCTACATTTTGGTCTTATATGACCTTTCCTACCACAATGATGACAGACAGGCACAAACTAAACATTTTTTCAACCATAGGTGCAATAGTTCTTTGTGCATAAGTAGTAACAGTAGGAGTAGAGTTTAAGGACCTTACAAATGTGGTCTTTGATGTTGAAGGTGTTGAATGTTCATCTATGTATCCAAGGTCTCTCTTATCTCCATGTAGCTTTCCATAGTCTAGGACTTTGGTCATTTTTTCAGCACCTATGGTCAAATTCTTCACCGTATCTTTAGCAATACTAAGTTCTTGCCTAAGCTTTTTGTTTTCCTCAGTGGTTTCTACAAGTCTCAAATTCATGGCATTAATATTTTCAGACAATTCCTTTTTATCTTTATCTAGGCTAGAGGAATTTGTTTTGTGAATATTGATGATATCATTAAGTTTAGTTACTTCCACAAGTAGTTTATCCCTCTCTTCTTTAGAACCTAAGCAATCTATGAATAGTTCCTCATAACTCGATACATTAAATTTAGACAATAATAAAGAGGATTTTACTTCCTCATTTTCTTCATCCGAGCTAGAGTTGGAGTCATTATGGTGTACTTTGGTAGTTACGGTGAAGGCATGATAGTTGGTGTCATCATCTTCTGAGTTACTAGCATTATCCTACTCCCTTTTTGTGTCACTGAATGTAGCATTAAATGTTTTTCCAAATTTATTTTTATTGTTTGCACAATCTATAGAAAGCTCATATATTGTGCGAGGACTAGTGAGCTTAGTTTTCTTACCATCAGAGCGAGGAGGCTTAATTTCCCTTGACTTTCGGTCCCTTAAACAACTAGATTGTCCCTTATTAGATTGAATATTTTTTTGACCCTTTATTTTCAAGAACTTCTTCAATTTTCGTGCTAGCAAGACTAATGACTCATCATTCATATCCTCATCACTATCAGAGATGTCCATTTTGGAGCTTTTGAATGCCACATCCTTGATTTTCTTGGGACGATAAAGAGAAAGCTCATAGGTTTGGATTGACCTAACAAGTTCATCAATATTTAGTGTGTCCACATTCTTGCTTTCCTCTATCGCTATAACTTTCATCTTGTAGTCAGCTGTTAAGGAGCTTAGGATTTTGCATACTTATATTGGTTGTGGAATTTTCTTACCAAGGTTAGAGCAAGCATTAGTGATATCACAAAAGCGAGCATAGAATTGACCAAAAGTTTCATTGTTGCTCATTTTAATGGAATCAAACTCAGATGTTAGCAATCTCAATTTTGTTTGTTTTACTTGGGAAGTTCCTTCATGAGCAAGAGCAAGTGCATTCCATGCATCTTTAGCAGTCCCCAGTCGGAGATGCGACGGAACTTATCCATCGACACTGTAGTAAATATTGAGCTTAGACCTTTTTGGTTTTCCCTACTAAGGGTGCATTCTTCACTGGTCCAGCCTCTTCTTGGCTTTATGATTGTTACACCATCTTTCGTTACCGAAGATGGTTCTCAACCATCAAGAATAGCATCTCATACTTTTTCATCTTGTCTGAGAAAGGTTTGAATGCGAGCCTTCCAGTAAGGGTAATTAAACCCATCAAAGAGTGGGGGTTTAACAGATGACCCACCTTTTTTCATTCGATCCACAAGTAAGTGTGTGTGTCCTTAAGGATCAATCTCACTAAGTGTGTCTAGTGTCGGCTTTGATACCAATTGAAAGTTTATAAATTATGGACCTAATTAACCTAGAAGGGGGGTGAATAGGTTATTTTTAATTTTTATCAATTTATAATTTGATACCTTAAACAAAGCGGAGAGGCATGCAATCGTATGTAAAAATAAAGTGTGGAAATAAGAAAATAACACACGATATTTTTAGGTGAAAACAACGCAGGCCACAACCATGACCTAAGAGGAAAACCACCGGTCCACCGGACCACCTAACTTTCCACTATGAAAATCAAATGTTCAAGTACAAACTTGGTTTTATGTTACCCTCCCTAGGATACTTCCCCAATGTAATTTACTTATGAGCCCCTGCTCTGTTTTCATAGTTTCCAATATTAGCGTGAACGGTTTCCAGACCAACGTTCCAATAAGCTCCCCGTAAATCAGATCGTTCACAAATCAACTGCAATGATGTAGCATGCATAGATGAATAATGCTTATGGGTCCTACTATGTTAAGCATGGAAAGAATGATTAAGTTTAGGAGCATTCATAAAATATCTACATTTTGGTCTTATATGACCTTTTCTACCACAATGATGACAAACAGGCACAAACTTAACATTTTTTTCTACCATAGGTGCAATAGTTCTTTGTGCATAAGTAGTAACAGTAGGAGTAGAGTTTAAGGACCTTACAAATGTGGTCTTTGATATTGAAGGTGTTGACTGTTCATCTATGTATCCAAGACCTCTCTTATCTCCATGTAGTTTTCCATAGGCTAGGACTTTGGTCAATTTTTCAGCACCTATGGTCAAATTCTTCACCGTATCTTTAGCAATACTAAGTTCTTGCCTAAGATTTTTGTTTTCCTCAATGGTTTCTACAAGTCTCAAATTCATGGCATTAATATTTTCAAAAAATTCCTTTTTATATTTCTCTAGGCTAGAGGATTTTTTTTGTGAATATTGATGATATCATTAAGTTTAGTTACTTCCAAAAGTAGTTTATCCCTCTCTTCTCTAGAACCTAAACAATCCATGAATAGTTCCTCATAACTCGATACATTAAACTTAGACAATAAGAAAGAGGTGTTTACTTCCTCATTTTCTTCATCCGAGCTAGAGTCAAAGTCATTGTGGTGTGCTTTGGTAGTTGCGGTGAAGGCACGATAGTTTGTGTCATCATCTTCTGAGTTACTAGCATTATCCTGCTCACTTTCCGTGTCACTAAGTGTAGCATTAAATGCTTTTCCAAATTTATTTTTATTGTTTGCACAATCTATAGAAATATGACCAAAACCCCCACAAGTATAGCATCGAGGACTAGTGAGCTTAGTTTTCTTACCATCAGAGCTATGAGGCTTGATTTCCCTTGACTTTTGGTTCCTTGAACAACTAGATTGTCCCTTATTAGATTGATTATTTTGTTGACCCTTCATTTTCAGGAACTTCTTCAATTTTCGTGCTAGCGAGACTAATGACTCATCATTTATATCCTCATCACTATCAAAGATGTCCAGTTTAGAGCTTTTGAATGCCACATCCTTGATTTTCTTGGGACGATCAAGAGAAAGCTCATAGGTTTGGATTGACCTGACAAGTTCATCAATATTTAGTGTATCCACATTCTTGCTTTCCTCTATCGCTATTAGTTTCATCTTGTAGTCAGCTGTTAAGGAGCTTAGGAGTTTGCGTACTTGTATTGGTTGTGGAATTTTCTCACCAAGGTTAGAGCAAGCATTAGTGATATCACAAAAGCGAGCATAGAATTGACCAAAAGTTTCTTTGTTGCTCATTTTAATGGAATCAAACTCAGATGTTAACAATATCAATTTTGTTTATTTTACTTAGGAAGTTCCTTCATGAGCAAGAGCAAGTGCATTCCATGCATCTTTAGCAGTCTCACAGTAGGAGATGCGATGGAACTCATCCATCGACACTGCAGCAAATATTGAGCTTAAACCTTTTTTGTTTGCCCCACTAAGGGTGCGTTCTTCGGTGGTCCAGTCTCTTCTTGGATTTATGATTATTACATCATCTTTCGTTACCGAAGGTGGTTCCCAATCATCAAGAATAGCATCCCAGAATTTTTCATCTTGTTTGAGAAAGGCTTGCATGCGAGCCTTCCAGTAAGGGTAATTAAACCCATCAAAGAGGTCTAACAGATGACCCACCTTCTTTCATTTGGTCCATAAGTAAGTGTGTGTGTCCCTAAGGATCAATCTCACTAAGTGTGTCTAGTGTCGGCTCTGATACCAATTGAAAGTTTATAAGATATGGACCTAATTAACCTAGAGGGGGGTGAATAGGTTATTTTTAATTTTTATCAAGTTAATAATTTAATCACCTAAACAAAGCGGCCATACATGTAATCGTGTGTAAGAGTAAAGTGCAGAAATTATAACACACGATATTTTTAGGTGGAAATAACCTAGGCCACAAAAATGACCTAAGAGGAAAACCACCGATCCACCGATCCACCGGACCACCTAACTTTCCACTATGAAAATCAAATGTTCAAGTACAAACTCAGTCTTATGCTACCCTTCCTAGGATACTGCCCCAATGTACTTTACTTATGAGTCTCTACTCTGTTTTCATAGTTTCCAATATTAGCGTGAGCGGTTTCCAGACCAACGTTCCAATAAGCTCCCCGCAAATCAGATCGTTCACAAATCAACTGCAAAATAGTTAGCACAAAAAACACAAGTGCCCATGTGTGTTCTAGAACGGATTTAACAATGAATAATCCTAACTAGATGATTCAAAATATATGTCATTTAAATCAAATCAACTAGAAAATTCTAGAACAAAAAGATTAAGTACAGATTCAATAAAAATAACTTCCTTAAAATTTAATACTCAAATCAAATAATCATGATTACACATAAAATTATTTAATCTAAATATCTAAACATTTAATCCAAAAGAATTAAATTAATTAAAAAAATCAATATATATTAATTACCTTCCTTTTCAATTTCCTATGTACCTTTCAATATATATATATATATATATATATATATTAATTATATCATACTTATTTCAATGCTTGCTATAATGTATATATATATATATAAACTAAATTTGTAACTTTGTTGCCGCCAAAGGAAGAACTCACCCTAGATTGACAATTATTGCACCGTTCTTCTTTTTGTTTTTTTTGTTTTCTTCTTCAGTAGATTGCGACTCCTTCTATGGATTCAGTAGTTTTTTTTTAATTCAACCAAATTTTGATTGTTCCTTTGGATGCAATCGATAGCCCCAATTGTTTTTTCAGCACATATATATTTTTTCTACCTAAGCTCATCAACCCTAATGTATCTTTTTATAGATAATTATAATACCTAATAGTAGTAGGGTTAAATGCATTTTGGGCTTAATTTTTTAAAGTCCATTCAAAGCCTTAAAAGATATTTTTTTAAATCACATCTTAAAAATATTAAGACACATAAAAAATATTTAAACACCAAAAATAATTTTAGATTTATGAACATGTAGTATTAAATGTATAAATGCAATTCTATGTGTCGTAGTTATAAAAGACATACCTGAAGTACGAATATTTGGTACTTGAACATTTGTTTGCTTTTTGTTGATAAACTTGATAGCAGGCCTAAAAACAAATTTACAAGTAAATATTTTGTCCACGAAAATAGCCAACACTCATAGTCCTTACAAAGATGACTAGATTATTAAGATTGAGCGGATGTTTACTCTTATAATTTGTTTAAAGGATTAAAAAGTTTCTTTAACATTGTACTTATTGGAAGGTAGTTCTTACCGTTGGTGGGCTTCTTTTCAAAGACAACATACTGATCCTACAACCATCAATTAGGCTAGTTTTGGACAAGCTTAAAATGATCAATATTTCCCAAGATTTTATCGGGACATAAAACAAGCTGAATTTCTTAGAATTGTTAAGGGACCTATGAGGATTGTTGAGTATGAGAAAATATTTATTGGGTTGTTTTATTATGCTCTTCAGTTAGTGGAAGTCAAGTCAAAGAAATGCAACAAGCTTTTGCATGGCATTCACGAAGTAATTAGAACTCCAATCTCCTAATCTATGCATATTCAATATAGAGCATTGGTGTATATGGTATTATAAGTGGAGCATAATATTTGAAAAGGGCAATGTTTTGGAGACATACATAGAAAAATAATATATGCAATAATTGGTTAGAAGGTGCCTAAGTAGTAGACACAAAAGAAACAAACTCCAAGTTAAGGAGTGGTGAGAGGTACCAAAAATAGTTTCAGACTTGATACACATAATTTTGACATATAGTTTGTTATGTTTTTAAGTATTAATTTTATGCTTTATTATAGGAATTTTGTTATTTTAGAATTTATTTTTATGTTATGAAGGGTTATGAGCTCTTGGAGGAATAAAGGATTGAAACAAGCAAAAAGAGTGAAAACGGAGCAAAAAATGGCTACTTGAATAAGTGGAACAAAAAGAAAATGAAACACTTTAGGATTTAATTATGCACCATGGCACAAACATTTCTAGGCCACAACAGAATGCTCTATGGAAACTTTTATTTAAGGTCTTGCATTACGGAACAACCATTGTAGGCCACAACACAATGCTTTTGCGTTGTTTTATGAGATTTCAGACTGGTCTTGCACCTCTGCACCATGAACTACTTTCAATTTTTGGCCACTAATCCCTTCGTGAATGGTGACATATTTTCATATTTCTTTTCCTAAGCCTAAACTATAAACACATCAAAAATTATTCTAACCTATCATCTAGCCGAATTCCATCATTTTACATAGTATTTAGAGAGAAAACTCTCAATTGTGAAGCTTTTCCAAGGATTTAAAGAAGAAGATAAACCAATTTCAAGGATTTGGAGATAGGAGATCAAAAGTGGGTATTTTAATTGATAAATTTCATCCCTCTGTATTTTGGTTATAACTTTTGTAATTAAATTGATTATGTTAGGAAAGATAATTGTGTGGGATATTAGTTTTGCCTCTATAAATGGATGAATATTTGAATGATTTTATTTAATTAAAGTTAAATTATCTCTTGTTCATAGTTTTTCGTACCTTTTTCTTATAAATTTATTATTGGTCATTTTAATTTGTGATCGAAGGAAATATTTTAGAATTAGACATTAGACACATTATCTATGTTATAATTGGGCAATTATGAACAAAGTTCTAATTTAATCGTATTGGCTTGTGTAAAATAAGATGGTTAAATTATTTACCATTGGATTGCTAATTATTAAGGAATTAATATATTAATTTATATTTATGGGACTCACCATGATTATTAGAGGTTCTTCTATTTAAAAAGGGAAAAATCATTGTTTCCAACTATTGAAATCAATTGTGAAAATTCATTTAAATGGTTCTACCATGAGTAATTAGATAACCAATATCCCGTACAAATTCAATCATTTGAATTATGTTAAATAATCTATCCGCCTTATTTTAGTTTGTTTATGCATTTTATAATTTACAGTCATTCTGCCAACCAACGTTGTTAGAGTGTTTATGATTGTTTCTTTAGTTTATAATGAGAACAAGTTAAATTTATAATCACATCAAATTCCTTTAAAGATTGACCTTAGAGTAAACTTATAGCAAATCTATTAGTAATTCAAGTACTTGTGAGCATTTAAAATTTACACTTTAAAACCCCATGATCGTTCTAGTTAGGATACTAGTTTTAGCCAATCTGAACTACAATAAAGATCTAGTGATCAAAATAAAGATTCGATGCCATTTATAGACAAAGGGATCAGAATGAATAACATAGTAGGTTTACTTATCCTCAATGCACTAGGTGTGGTATGGGTGGTGGTGTATGTTAGCACTACAGTTGAATTGGACATATAAATAAGGATGGTCCATATCTTACTCAATCCACTACAGTTGAATTAGACATATAAATAAGGATGGTCCATATCTTACCCAATCCACTGCAGTTGAATTAGACATATAAATAAGGATGGTTCATATCTTACTCAATCCAACACATAGGCACATAGGGTAATTTTTCTCAAGGATAAAGTACACACACTATTAATCATGGAAAACAACAAAGTGAGCTAGATGCATCTACTATTGGATACTCATGATGGTGACTGAGCTTTCTATCCTTGAAGCAAACTAAGACAAGGTAGACTAGTTAGCGAGTAGATAAGAAATGTAGACTCATTGAATACTAGATGTGGTTGCATATACAACCTTTTGGTAACTAGATCTAAATAGTTATAACCCTTGTCATGTTTAGTATATACAAGAAAAATGCATGGAATGGACCTCATATAAAGTTTGCTATTCGGGTATGGTCAAGTATAGCAATAACACAAATAACCAAATAGTCTTAAATTTGAGTAATCAGGTTTGACATAGTAAAGTAATTCAAAAGGATATTTATGGGAAAATGTTCTAGATGATAGCCTTTTGATCAAATATACTATTGATTTAAACCTATACACTTATAGTTCTAAGGGCAAACAAGCTTTAATCATCATTGACAATCTAGTTTCAACCACATGATGATTTTTACATTCCATAACCCCATTTTGAGGTGAGTTGGTGTATATGGACAAGTAATCTCTTTCTTGTAACCACCTTGAAACAAGTATGTCTTTAAGGATTTAAGTTTGTTCCACCATCGCTTTGTACTTGTTGAATCATCCTTTTTAAACTACATTTATACTAGTGCTTCAACATATAAAAATATTTGAGTCATATGACTCTTATAATGTACCAAAAAGAGCCATTGACTCTTATAATGTACCAAAAGAGCCATTGATATTTTTATTTTCAACCATAAATAAAATGAAATATATAACACTGTAATCAATGATGAATGGTAAAGGACCCTAATAATCCACATCCATTATCTCAAATGCTTGACTAGACCTTTCATGAATATGTATAAAGGGTATTCTATGAGACTTACCAAGTCTACATGCTCCGTATGACCTTGTTGAATCATCACTAACACATGTCTCATTCATTTCATTTAATATTTATTTCAACACAGAAAAGTGATGATGTCTTAGCCATTATGCCAAACTAGATTGTCCATAGTTGCTTTATTGCATTGAATAGGTATAATAGTAGTATTAGGCATCATATTAGCATGTATATTGGTAGAGACATTATTAGAAAGTCCACATAAATATCTGTGCAGTTCTGGTATAGTAGAGGTAACCAGTTCAACATGAGATGTCTTACTAGGAAATTCGTAAAATCTATTATCTACTCCTCCTGTAAACACTACCTTCCTTTGGCTCAACTCCTTCACATAGAACAAATTAGGAAATACTCTATTGAGACATTATTATTAATACACATTTTTCATATTCAAATAAGATTCTTTTCAAGTTAAGGTACATGCAATAAGTTATTGAGTTTGAAAATCAAATCTCCATTACCAATATTTCCTTATGTACTATATATGTTGAATTATTGTATAAATGCAAGTAGGATATATAATACAAATAGTAGTTTCAAAAATAGGAACTGAAAATTTTGAGTCAACTTTGCATAAAAACTAACATAAATTTGCGTCGATTCATACACAAAACCAACTCAAATTTTGAGTCTGATGCAATTTTTTCTACGTCATGATTTGTTTCAGTTTTATTCAAAGACACGAAAAGGTGATTTTTTGTGAAAAAAACAAATGCAAATTTCCCATTTTGGTGTAATGTGGCCTATATGAGAGATAGAGGCTAAGTGACCCTTACCTAGTGGTATAGATTCATGTTCTACATAATGAGCTACCTATATCAATTTTTTGCTATTAGACGTAAGGTCATGACTATCCCTAGATTCCATGTACCAATTTGGATCTTGATGAATTTCTAGTATTATATGCATTGTATTATAATGCATATGGATTATAGTTAGAGCATTGTGTATAATGACTATACACTAACAAGTCCTATGATAAATACTTAGCATGTTCTAGTATTTAGTGATTAGTTATTTGAGTAGTCATATTAGGATAACACATATACCCACCCTAGCTAAAGCATTGATTATTGGTTAGGTGTAGATGGTGTTATAGTTAACGAGTGAAAATTAGTCAAATGTTTATTAAGTAAAAGTATCAAAGGAGGTAGAGTAGTAGTCGGTAAAGAATAAGATGCACCAGTCACATGCGACAAGTTAGCTTGGGTCAAGGTGGTTTGGTAGGTCTAGTGTAAAATATAGGTAAACACTATTAGGTGGAAACAACCTAGACCATACCAATAACCTAAGAGAAAATTTATCGATCCATCGGACCGCTTAACTATCCACTATGAAAAGAAAGTATCAAGTTAAAAGGCTATGACTCAAACTACCCACCCAAATAATTCCCCCAAGTATCCTAATTACAAGCCGTTACTTTGATCATAGTCTCTACAAGATAGATGCTTAGATAAGAACCAACGTTATGACAAACTCGAGTCCCATAAGTTAATCGAATCCACACCACTGTCACCTAAAAAGTTAGCATGTAAACACAAGTGCACGCATGCATCCTAGAGCGGATTCAATAATGAAAAACCCTAATTAGTTGATTTAAACAATATATAAAATAAATCAAAAACAAATAAAAAAAATATAGAACAATCAATTTAAAGCACAATAGCACAATTGTTATAGTAGGCTTGTTAATCCATCAAACACAACCATAAATGTTTGATAAATTAACTTAATGAAAAATCATACTCGAAAACTTTTAAAAAAATAAGAGAAAATAAAAGATGAAGAACATAAGCACAATTAAGCTCTTGTGTGGTTAATTCCAAATGTGTGCTTAGGTTTGTATTTATAGAATATTTTGAAGCACATTAGGTTAAAGTAGAGTTTCTATATTGTCCATAAAATCATTTAAAACACTTTTAAGAAATAAAGACTATACTATAAAAACCCATTCCAAATCGTAATAGAAATACATTTTAAAATTAGATAATTGGTTGCTTGATCAATCGAGTACATTGGTGGATCAAATATATTTTTCGATCGATTGAATCTAATCTCTATAAATCCAGTGGTCATTTAATTAATATTTGAAAAGGTGGATCAATATAGTGATTTAACTTGATTGATCAAGAAAATCCCTCAATCGATCTAGTAATGAATTAAAATCAATTTAATCGGGTATTATTGCTCGATCGATCTAGTCGACCGAGTAGCCTATTTTCACATTGTCATTATTATGTGTAATATGCAAATTTAATGTGCACAAGAATAAAAATATACTTGATATGTGATTATTGAGGCTCAATAGTTTCTTCAGCTTGGAAAAATTCTTCTAAGACACATCTAAAAACTAAAATTAGAATTATACATTTCGTTCATGAATATCGGAAACACAAACATGAGCCATACACCTCCCTATATTGCATGCTGTATATTTTACTCTATCTTTATCTAGAATCTTCTTAGGTTACTATCCTTCTTAGAATAAATTAAACTGCCTAATTATCTAGTCAATTTATTTCTATTTTTTTTCTATGTCATTGATTTACTATTTCATTTGCTTTTGTATTTTACTTACATTGTTTACAAGTTAGGGCTGAGTCTCTAGGAGTAGTAGACTCCTTATCATCGTCGCTCATCAAGTGTGAGATTTCTCCATTGATATCAGAGTAAGTACACCATTAGTGTTTTATTGGCATTCCTATGAGTTGGAAAGTCCTGTAACTCTTTTGTGTCTTTGTCGGCATTCCTGTGAGCAAAACTTAGGGTTTGTTTTGTTTATTTTGTGTTTTTTTATCCTCTATGAAAAGTCAATTAATGATGGTCAGTATTACACACACTCACGTATCTGGTTACAATTTGTATGTTTGCATGTTTTTCACACTCCACATGGGTTGGTTCATTAGTATACAAGCTAGGTATATTTTCATTTTTTTTATTTGTTGAAGTTGTTTTGCATGTATTTGTGGAAAATTACTTAATAAATTTTAGAAAAAAAAATGTAATTTTTTGTGTGCTCCCTCAAGTCTCACCACCCCATTGCCACCCTTGGCCGGTAAGTGTGCATTGACTATTACCCAAACCAAGTAATGGCTATTACACTTGCCACTATAGGTAATGAGAAGGGTAGCAAGGAACCTGAACTGCTTGGAATTTTTTAAAAATACTTTTTCTTTTAATTTTTTGAGTAAGTAGAAAAATGTGGGAAAACTTTAGCAAATTTAAAAGTTTTTATTTTTCAAAAGTAATTTATTTTATTATTTTGGATTACTAATACCTCGAGTATGGTATCAATATTAGTGATTTGTGAGTGTTTTTAGCAAAAATTATTTTAACGATATTAGGTTGATTAAAAGTAAATTAACACCCATCACTTAGATTACTTTTTAGGTTCTTGCGCTTTGGATAAGGCTACCCGTAGAATTCATATATATATTGATCATTGGTAACTGATCGTACCACAAATTGGTGGTTGAGTTCAAAAGGAGAGCCAAATTTAGCTTAGATAATTGTAATTACAACGGTAGCTAGTAAAGGCAGTATAGGAGCAGTGAAAGTAGGTGTCATGACTAATAAATGTATTAAATATTGAGTTATAAACTTTTTTTAATTTTGTTAATGGATTGTTTGCGGCCGAGTGGTCATTAGCAACCTAAGGACTTAACCACAATGGTAGAAGTCTATGTATGTTTACCTTGCTATATTGTTGTGTTTGCATACCCTAATGTTTTAGTTAGTACACAAGAACTATTCTACCCAAGTAGGTGCCAACATATGAGGATTTTGTTATTTTTGAAAAACACTTCTTTCCATATAGGACATGTTATTATCGACTTCAACATAATCACTCATCACATTTAGTAATGTTATATGATTCTTCATTTTTCAATCAATATCAAGAGAAGGATGTTAGCATCAGAGCTAATCATGTTTGGTATTGTGACTCAGCTTTCATAGAATTGAGTAAAGATACAAAAGTAGTTGTTGAAATTTTAGAGTTATAGCTAGTCATTTTTCTTCTATTGTTCTTTGTAATATTTAATAAAAAAAACTAACCGTTTTAAACTTTGATAGGGCATGGAACCTATGGAACAAGAGTAGGGGCATTGCCCTTAAAAAATCTCATAAGCTTATATGGTACAAAGTTATGGTATGTACAAGAGAATATTAATAATTTTATTAATTTTACTCTTGAATAATAAAGATGTTCGAATATGAAAAGTCATGTACACTTGGTTTTTGTAAGTTCCACAACAAAATGATGAAGTCATATGTGGTTACTATGTTATGAAGTTTTTGAGCAAAATAATCACAAATATCAAAATTTCAATTGAAGATGTGGTAATCTCTTTTACCAATATACATTTTTAACATATATGAGTTATTTTTTGTGAATTCATGAAATTACGTTCTTAATTTGAATTTAAATACATGTAGTTCTTTGGTTGGAACAAAACGGGCTATGACCCGTAAATTTTTTATGATTTATGAGAGAAATGAGAAGAACACATGGTTCAAATTATATCATCACATAAAGAATCAAGAAAAGATTCTGATGATCTTAAATAGCATATGACAACATAATGGTAATTTTTATAATGCTTTAATTTCTCTATTCCTATGTCTGAAGTCCCTTGTTTGATGAATGTTTATGTGCTCATGTATTTAAGGGAATGAATTGTTTTATGGACCTGTTTTTTGCCCAAACTTCATCTCATCTCTCTCGCCTAGTTCCCTTATGACAACATTATGGTAGTCACTGGCCAACCAAGTACAGGAAAACCACCAAGAATCATCATTCTCGTGTAATATCATGAATTTACAAAAAATAACTTATATATGTTAAAAAATTAGTAAAAGAGATTACCACATCGACACCCGAGTGATATAATAATAACATTTTCCCTTCGAAATCATACTAGCACTGTATTAATCTTTTGTCTTTAAATATGAAGCTATATAGAATCAAGCCGAAATTCAAAAATACACATTTGGACAGCTTAATTTACCAAATCAAGTTGTAATGACTGTTTTAGCATGTATAAAACCTTTTTCAACCTGTACACCTTTCCTCCTCTATCAATTATCCAAGAAGAAATGCATTCTTAATATCAAACTAAAATAGTGGCCAATCTAGTTCCCTACAATAGAAAGTATAAATCAAACAATATTCATCTTAACTATAAGAGAAAATGTCTCTTAATAGCCAATACCATAAGTTTGAGTACATCATTTAGTTACAATTCACAATCATTTTCCCCTTAGGTAACTTAACCAACTCTCAAGTAGAGTTCTTCTAGAGGACATTTATTTTTTACCATGGAAACTCTCCACTTTGATCTTCAAGTGTTTCTTGAAAATGACTAGGAATAGATATAGAGAAAATTTGATATGCAAAAACTAAGTGAATTTTAGATAAATAATTATAAGAAACAAAGCCAAAGATGAGATAAATAATATTAGACGAAGGCTTAAAAAATCCCAACCTGTCAAGTTTGTTCACGTTCTCAAAAAAGATACCTCCAAACTTGACCATTAAATAATGGATCCAAGATAGTAGGTGCTAACACTACAGGATAAAAGGTATGTCAGAAGTAGAGATAGTAGAGAATAAAAAAGATACTTCTACTTGTACCTCAGAATCAATCTTAGAAGGCTCATTTGAAGGCATGGTGGTAATATCATAAAGATGAGCTTCTAATTCAGAAGATTGGCAATTTTTTTCCTTTTCAAATGCCTCTTGATAGTCAATATCATAAGTTGGATCATTCTCCTCGGGGTAACTTTTCTTCCAATAATATAATCTTTTTTCTCTCCACTAGCAATATGTATCTCCAAAATTCTAGACTAGACACGATAATTGGTACTGTCCAATTTAATATTAATTGAAGAAGAACTATCATATGTAGTCATGGTAGAGACAAATTTACTATCAGATTTAACATTGATTGTCGAGAAATGAATAGTGTGCTCCTTAGACATGATACCAAGGAATAAGGCCAGAGTAATAGAAAGTATAACTTGAATAATATTCATCAAGGAAGAAGAGAAGTAATGGTTAGAAGAAAAGAAGTTTGAATCCACCTTAATTTTACCACTTTTTTTTCTATCCATTGCTTCACATATTTCTTACTACTAATCTCCCCCAGAAGAGGAGTTAGAAAAATATGTTCAGAAAAATAAGACTTATGTTCACAAAATCGAACATCCATAGACACAATACTTATCTACAGATGAGTGAAAACATTTATACCCCTTCTATGTACTAGAGTAACTAAGGAAGATACACTTCAGAGCACGTGGGTGAAATTTATCCCTATCATACACATGAACGTAACACACAGTCAAAGACTTTTGGACACAAATTAAAGGTGGAAGGTATAGTGTGAAAATGGATAATTTTCTCAATGAAGTTTGATAGCTAATAATGTGAGCAGACATTCAATTAATAAGGAAAGCAGCAAGCATGATAGCCTTAGTCCAAAGACATTTAGGAACACGCATAGTGAAACAAACGGCATGCATCACCTCAAGAAGGTGATGGTTCGTACGCTCTGTTATGTCGTTCTTTTATGGCGTATAAGTGCACATTGTCAGGTGAAGAATGTCATGAGTTTTGAAAAAATCTATAAGAGACAGATTACAAATTCATGACCATTATAAGAGTAAAAAAACTAAACATGAGCATGAAATTATGTGATAATCATAGTAAAAATTTGAAGAACAACATGAATAACATCAATCTTAGACTTTAAAAGATAAATTCAAGTAACTCTAGTGCAATCATCAATAAAGGAAACAAAATAATTATGACCAGAAGTTGTAGTAGTAGAAAAGAGGCCACACATCAATATAAATACAAGCAAAATAAACATAACTTTTATTAGTATTCATTTGTAAAGAAACACAATAGTTCTTTGAAAAAATGCATTATTTACATATCAAACTAGAAGCAAAAATATTATAAAATAATTTAGGAAATAAACACTCAAAATAACAAACAACTAGATGTCCTAAACTACAATACCATAACATGATTGTGCTCTCTCAATCTCTCTATCCATTTGAAAGCCATAACTAGAATTGTTAATCCCCTTTTAGTAAAGGCATGCTCTCTCCTTACCAGTGACGATCACCATCTTTGTTTGATTGTCCTGAAAAACATAACAAGTACAATAAAATGTTATAAAACAATCAAGATTTTTGGTAAGTTGACCAATGGACAAGATATTATTTTTAAGAGTTGGTGCAAGTAAAACAGAAGACATGAAAAAAGTGGATTATGGTGAGACATTGCTAGATCCTAAAATTAGTATTGTGTCTTATTGATAATGTGATCAAACTTAAAAGAAGACGATATTAAAGAATCAAGAATGAAAATGTTACTGGTCATATGGTCACTATTTTCTGAATCAATAAGTCAAGTGTCAGAAGTAGAAAAAATAAATACTAAACCATAATTAACCTGAGTAGTTACTTGAGAAATCTAAGAAGCAAAAGATTAAGAATTTGCGACAATGGCAATTAGGGAATATTTCGTTTTTCTTTCCCTTACTTAAATTTGTACCATTCTGAATAACTATGCTTATTTCAATAAACATCAATAATATGCTTAGTATCATGACAGTATGTGTAAAATTGAGAACTAGAGTCAATAGATAGGGATCTAAATGGGGCCTACTTCTTTAGGCAATAAGGACAGATGACACATGGTAGTCTTTAGTGCCCATAAAGGCCTATCTTTGTACTTCAGACTTGAGAAAATGCTATTTCAAGGTTGGGTAAAGAAAAGGTAGCCAAAACCTAACTATTAATCAAATTCAAACTTCGATCTAGACCAATTTTAAGAACATATAAACCGGATTCTTAATAAGTCTGCGGTAATCTAACTCTATGAAAATAGAATTTAATTCATTATAATATTCAACAACAGATAATAACTTCTTACTTATGAAAAGTCAAAACATCAAGGTAACTTTTCCTAACTGTATCTCACACCACTTCGCAGTTTCATACTATACAAAGTAAGATATTAACTTGTATATCATATTGTTGATAATTCATGATTTTACAAAAATATCTTCGATTTTTTATTTATGAAATCATTTTCAATTTTTCATTTATCATAAGTTAGATCATTCTCTGTGTCAACTTTTTTTAAAATTTCTTCTCTCTATAATAATATTTCTTTTAAATTTTGAACCAAATATAATAACGAAGATTATCTAATTTAATATTAATTAAAGAAAAATTACCATATATAATTATGGTAAAAAATATCCAGCCCTAAAAAAACAAAGAAATCAGCCCAAAAAACCAAGAACACCAAAAACAAACTCAGCAACAAAAAAAAACAGAGAAAACAAAACAAAACCAAAAGCAATCTAATCAGACCATTGGTTCTGACTAACAGGGCAAGGGTTGTGAAAAAAGACGATGTTGGGAGATGGGTCGACGGAAGTGGAGGGATGAAGGGCTGGACTGATTCGACGGCGATGCTGAAAGATAGTTTTTCTTGCAATCAAGTACAGAGAAAAAATCAATTGGCGATGAGATGCAACAGGGACTGGGTGGCGCGCTGTCGAGAGAGGCACAGAAAGAGAAAGAGAAAGAGAAGGTGGCGAAAAAGACTCTTTTCGGGTTTCTGAAGAATAGGTATCAGTTTTTTTTTTTCTTTCTATACTAAATTAATTATGAAAGATATTATTTTCTCATTATTACAATTTCATAATTAAGGGAAGAAATAAATCCAAAATATTCATAGAATTAATACATATATACAATTTAATTAAAATAAAGATATTTTTGAAAATATAAAAATATATTATTATTATTATTATAAACTTTTTTAACAAAATTATGATAAACTTAATCATGTCAATTATATAAATATTTTATTAACTAACTTTATTTTCATAAAATTACTTTTAAAAAATTTATTGGAAAAAATTAAGTATATATATTTTTATCACTTTGATGACATATATTTAAATTTTGAAGTTATAATTAATCAAAATTATAAAATTTTACTGTTTTAAAATGTAAATAGCATGAATTATAATAAAATATTGTTTTCTTTACTTGAGAGATTATTATAATTTTTGTTGTTACTTTATTAATTGACCAATGATTAATATTACGTTAATTCAATAAAATTTTAACTTTCAATTAAATGCTTTTTTTTGAAAAAGAAAACATAATTTACTTTTAAATATTACACATATTTATATAGCCAAAAAAACAATCTCACATACTTTAAAATTAACATTTTTTATGAAATAAATTGAATGATTATAATCCTTAAACAAATTTGCACCCAAAATTTTAAGATTAAAAACAATTATGTAGTTATTTTTTAATAATTTAGACAAAATTTTCTTATGTATCACTGTCAAACAAAATTTATATTTTTTCACATATTCATTTTATTCATGTTAATAAAGTGTAAAGGGAGTACTTGAGAGAAAAAAATACTTTTACTAAAAATAAAATTATTAATTAATTTTAACATTATTTTATTTATATAAATTAAAATAAAAAATTAATATACTTACATGGTTAATAAGTTAATAAGTTAGAACATATTATTAAAAAGTATTAAAATAAATTACTTAAAATATTAAAAATTATAAGAATTATAGTGTAAAAATCTTCAAACAAAACGCAAGTAAAGAGTAAAAGACTAAAAAAATAAGAATAAGAATAGTAAAACAAAAAATACAATGCATAAAATAGAGATGTAAAAAGATAATGTCAGATATTAGAAATTTTTTTAGATAAATAAATTTATTTACTAAAATAGATAATTATTTATTTTAATATTTAAAGTAATCGTAAATTATACATGATTTATCGTGAGTGAAAACTGCTTTTTTCCAAAAGATGAAATATATAGATTTTTTTCATAAATTCCATTCATGATAATTAAGTAGTTAAAAAATGAAAACACAAAAAAAGCATGTGGTAAATAAGAGAGAAATAAATTAATGTTTGTTTTTTGCTAATAAGATAAGCAATGTTACTGTAGTAAGATTCTTGAGAAAAAGTTTATAAAGGGTCTAATAAGTTCTGATGGTAATATAAATATAAAAATTTTTAGCATCAAAATGATTGTGAAAAGCACAATTAATAACATTTTAAGCAAGTCTATTATTTTTCATAGGAATCCATTTGGTTGAAAACATAGAAAACCTACTAAGCTCCTAAGACATTGAATGAAGAATTTATACAAATATATAATGAAAGTGTGTATGCCAATTGATTGAATGAATGCATCAATCAATCACTTTCTCATCTCTCTCTACATATATTGGTTTCGATTTTCATTTTAGAGCTTCTTGAAATGCAAAGAGGAAAGCAAAAGTTTATGCTACCTCCAGTGATGGGACCCTACTTGGCTTTGACCAACCATATAACAGAAAGTCTTATTATGATCCATCACTACAAAAGCCTACTACAGCTCTGCCATTGATCCACGCTGCATCAAACTTATAAGCTTCACAAGGATGAACCGTTGCCAATGGAGTGTGATATAAAGTTGTTCCTCCAATACCCCAATTATAGGACTCACATTTGTATTAACAAATAGGTGGTAGAATACCTTTACACTCTATTGGAGACCTTTGTAAGAATTATTTCTGCATTTTGAAAGAGAATAAAATTCCTAAGCCAGTACTATATAGTCTCGAGCATTGGAACTGTAATTAATCTGAATTCTACGATAGTCACATCCGTGGGAAATAAAGTGCTAAAAGGGGAGAGATAATAAAGTGAACGTAAAGTCTTAGATGTCCAATTTGGAAAAGAATTTCCACAGTAAATTCCATTCCAAATTAATTAAACAAGAATGAATGGAGAATTCCACACTGTGTGAAAAAGTTTTCTATAACTTCAGTCTCTATATGAGAAAGGGGACAACTATAGTCATTTAGAGTTTTAAAATGACCAATTAATAACCACTCTTACTAGCTAAAGCTTTATGAAACAGTTTCCACAAAAAGGATCTTGTGCCTTTCACATAGTTTAGCCTTCCATAGCTTGTTCTTGAAAACAGTTTGACTATTCAGGCATCGATCCTTAATTAGAGATAGATAAGAATCTTTAACAGAGAATGTGCCTGCTTTTCTAGACCCTAACCAAACAGCTTGGTCCTTTTGGAAAGGAGTAAGAGGTCTTAAAGAGTAGATGTACTTGGTAATGTTCAAATCATAAATTGATATCATCAGTTTGAAGATATCCTACTGATGACCCGATCAGTTTAGCACTTCTAGCTTGAGATAACACTTTAGACTCCAATTGGATAATGTGCTTTTGATCGAGTTTGTTTAGCATACCTTCAAATTCTATTTTCTTGCTTTTGTGGAGAAATAGAGAATGTCCAAGATATTTAATTTGTCCATTTGACATAGGGACTCGAAAAGAGGTACTGATATCTTGTCTTAGATCACAATGTATATTAGGTGAGAAAAAAAGAAAGCAAATTTATTCAAATTAATTACCTGTCCAGAGCCAGAGTGAGTGTGTTTGTAAAATTGACTAGATTTTTAACATTAATTTTATTCGCCTTGAGAGTTTAACATTCAATTGTTGATTTACAGTTTTTGCATTGGTCTAGTGCCTTTGAATTACTTTTTCATAATCTGCATCTCTTAACCAAGTAGCTATAAAGTATAAGGGACAAAATAAAAAAATTTCTCTCAAACCCGAATAATGCAAAAATAATTGGGTTATGTTCAGAGGAATAATTGGACAAATTGATAATGATGGCTATAGGATAAAGAGAGAGCTCCAATTCGAGCTCACCAATCCTCTGTCTAACCTTTGCATAATTTTGTTCCAACACTACCTTTTGTTAGACCAAGTAAATTGGGTTTTAGTGCTCATGGATGAATTGGATGAGTTGATTTTGTACGTGAAAGTTAAACCACCTCTTTTTTTATTGTAAGCAGTAATGTCATTTAGATCACCAATTAAGCACCAAGATTTGTTATTGTTTGAAGAGAATTACAAAGTATTATAGGGTTTTAAAAAGAGTCAGAGATACTCTTAATGTTTCATACAAATCCATATATATAGACATTACTAACTTAAGTGTTGGCACCCATTGAAACGACCATGTCTAACTTGCAATCAGATCCACTGCCACATGACGAGGTCATGTCCATGTATTTTTACAAATCATTTTTTTTTGTCCTCTTACAGTTCTTGTACTTGGGATACCATTTTTGGGTCATACACCTAATGTTTCTCGTGTACCAATACATTCCGTGTGTGATACACCTCCCATACATCATATACCTCGTGTACTGAAAGCACCCCATGTAATTTTTCTAGTGTTTCTATACACATGCTCCTCATAACACCCCATGTAAGGATAACTCATGGACATGGGATACCATGGTCTGCAACACCCAAACATTAAGTCCCTCATTTTTTTTATCTTGAAGCAAGATGAAAGAATCTCTCCTCTTGGGATGCCACTTCAATATATATCTATTTCTTTGGGTTGCAATCTTTTTAACTTCTCAGCATCTAAACCTATTAAAATCTTTGGAGTAAACATTTCACATTTTTCAGTTATCAACCTTTGAACATCTCCTTAGAGATCTAGCTTCCTCACTTGCTATATTAGGAGCCCTAGCCCCTAATTCTTTTCATTTTGCCTTTTCTTATAGCAAATATCAAAAATTTCCTTTAGAGAATTACAGGCCATGTGAAGATTTTTAGTTCATATTTGAAGAATTTCTGACCATGTTAGAGGAGATTTAACTTTTGCTTCTAGAATTTCAAACTGTGTGAGGAAAATATCCATTCTCTATCTTTAGGTGCTTTTTCCAACTCTTATTTTAATTTTTTCTTATTAATCTATGGTTAAGTAGCCTAGTTAATTCCCACCCAATTAGGGTTCCACCTAGGTCCACCTCGGGGACTGAAGACATTCTACCTTTAGTTATTCATAGGTATAACTCACAGGGTAAAGAAATACGTGTAAGAGAACCTATAACACAAAGTAGTTTTTAACACTCCCAATTTCTACCTCGAATCCAACCGATAGGGTTTGTGTGCAAAGAACTACACGTTTTAGAATAAATCACTCTGGGACTTCCAAAGTAGGTCAAACATCTTGTGAGACCACCTTGAGTTATACTAAAACGAGTGGTGCTCAAGTTCCTGAATCAAGCACCCCAGTTGTTTCTCAAGCTCCTACATCTACCAATATCCTAGTTCCAAATCCACTAGGCGTCTCAACTCTAGGACCTATACCTCTCATTCATATCATTGTCCCTCATAAAGTTCATAGAGAAAAGGAATCACAACGTGAACCAATCGGGGAGCTTGTAGAAAAAAATCCTAGGAAAAAATATTAAGAAATTATCCACTAAGTTGACCATAAATGACATGTATTGCTTGAGAAAGATGTACTCTATTCCACTTCATATAAGCCTAGTACCAATTCCCCATCACCTTGAAATGGATGATCTACCCTAGGATGGCACGTTTTACTTGTTGGTTTAAAGTTTCTAATACCTCAGGTGGTAGCTCATTTTTTGAACATATACGATCTAACTTTAGTAAGATAAATCCAAATGAATGAAGGATGCTCTTAAGTTTGGTTGTAGTCAACAGGAAGCAAGAATTCGAGTTGGAAGAGGATGAGTTAGGGGCTATGTTCGAGGTATTATTCTAAAGTTTCCTGACAGTCAAACCAAATTAAAGGATAAGTATTTTTATGTTGGTGGTGATATATAGGACGAAGGACCCATGGTATCTATACATTCCACTTGGAATCACAACTTGGACACCACGTAACCACGGGATCAAGATAAGCTACTCCTTCTTAATAATGATGTGAGAGAGAAAGTTAGTTTCCTCGAGTTACAGAAATCCCACCTCGTGACTTATAAAGATATCCTTATCGAACCTCATTACAAGGCTTTTGTGGTGCAAAAGGATTATCACACTCCACCCTCAAGTTTTGCACAGGGTACTTTGCATTTTGATTTAAATAGCGCATTCTAGTTTTGATCTTTATTTTTTGTAATGTAGGGATGAATTTCACAACTATTGGCATTAACAACCTGGTGTCAAGTCTTTGGGTGAACGTACTAATTAAAATCGATTCACCCGAGCACATGAGAAACTTTCTCACAAGATGGATGCCTCAATTGTCCCAAAAAGTACTCGTCCATATTGAGAAGTTATTTTTTCAATTATGAACCTATTAGTTAAAAGGTGAGTGAATAGAATATCAGGAGAAGCATAACAAATTAAAATTTTGTAGAACAACCATACATGCAATCACATGTAAATAAAGTAATGCAAAAATATAAAGAATAACAAATGATATTTTTAGTTGGAAACAACTTAGGCCACATCAATGACCTAAGAGAAAAACCACCTATCCACTTGACCACTTAACTATTCACTATGAAAAATAAGATCCAATTACAAGGCTAGGCTCAAACTACCCTCATGGTAATACCCCATATAATCTACTTACAAGTCATTGTTTCCATCATAGTTTCTATAAGAAAAGTGTTTGAATCAAGACCAATGTTCCAATGAACTTGAGTCATACGAATTAATCGAACCCATACAATTGGCACTTGAAAAGTTAGCATAATAACATAAGTACAAATGTGAGTCCTAAAGAAGATTCCATAATGAATAAACCTAACTAGATGATTTAATAAATATATCATATAAATCAAAATCAACTAGCAACCTTAGAACTATCAATTCAAGCACAAGTTCAATAAATATATCTTCTTTAAAGATTAATAATCAAATCAAATAATTATGATATAACACACACAATTATTTAATCCAATTATTAAAGAACAAGAATAAGGACGTTATAGGAACATATGACCAAAATATCATAAACCAATTAGGCTTATTAATCAATCAAATACAACCACTAATGTTTGATAGATAAATTAAATAAAAAGCTTAAAGAATATGTTCTTATATTTGCAAAACAAAAGAGAGATTAAGATGAAGAGAAGAATGATCTTATATGGTTAACAAAATTGTAAGCCAATGTTATGATTAAATAGCTTGGGTAGAAACCATAGGTCAAAGGTTAATTAAAAAACTATCCTTGAAAATATTTTAAAAAGCTTTAAAACATAAGACAATATACTAATAAAACAAATTAGCTTAAGTAAACACTATGTCAAATTTGAAAACCTAACCACTTAATCGATTTAGACTTAGCTTGATCAATCAAGTATGGCTGCTTAATCAATCTAATCAAGCTCGATCATTGAACTATTCAATCAATCGACTATGAATAGTTTGATTGATCTACTAAAAAATTAATTAATTTAGAAATAAGTGAATCAATCTAATCATTAATCTTAATCAATCTAGTACTCGATCGATCCAGTTAATGCTTCGATTGATCTAGTCATATTAAGAATTAATTAAGCTCTATTGATCTGGTCACCACTCGATTAATCAAGTGACCTATTTGAAATTTTTTTCTATGTGTCTAATATGAAATCTAACATGCATGGAAAATGAGATATCCCTGAGATGTTATCATTGAGGCTCAATAGTTTCTTCGATTTGAAAATATTTTCCAAAGATACACATAGAAACTAAAATTAAATTCAAATATTTTGTTCATGAGTATCGCCAACACTCAACAAGCTTACATATGCTAGTCGCAAAGGAGAAATAACACGAGGTGGAAAAACCTTCTATGAAACCTTCACCCCATAAGAAAAGGAAATTGGACTCACCATGTGAAGTGGAGATTGAACCCATTCTCATATTGTATCCAAAAATACGTCGTGTAGATGATATGAATTTAAAAAAGATACAAATTGAGAGTATCTTGATAACAATCTTTGAAGAGTATTTGGGAAACCCGAGGTGTTACTGGATGTATATCACCACTTTTGGGGTGAACGGGAATTGCCTTGGGATTCAAATGGCTATAAAGAAGTTTGGGCTAACCCATAGCAAGATGGTTATCAGTTTCATGTTGGAGATAATGAAATATATATAATTTGTGAAATGGTAAGTATAATGTTAAGTACCATGTGTCGATAAGTACTTGGTGTATGTTGCAAGTCATTTCTTTGTTAAAAGAGGGAGAGATTACAAATAATGCATGTTGTGCAAATACCTATGAGGTTAAAGCTCTGGTCACTTAATTCTATAGGGCACTCAAAGAGAAAGACAAAGTTCTAGAAGAGCGTAAGAAGCTACTCAGGATAGAAGAGGCCAAAATCATTGCTTTAGGTAATGATCTAATAAATCGTACCCAAAAATTGAAAGTAGCACCAAATTTTGCTTTGGAAAGAGACAACCTAGCCAAACAAGCCGAGGAAGGGGCAAGATTGGCTATAGAATAGGCAAAGTTGGCTAAGGAACAAAGTGCCACTTTGAACGAGCTAGTGGCCAAACTTATGGAAGATTGTACATGTGGCTATAATTAGGGGCTATCCTTTGTGATGACCAACTTTAGGGCTCAGGTTGTGAAATCCAAGATCCTTCCTACTTTCACGAGCTATGTGCAGGGTTTACAAAATATATAAAATACTCTCAGAACATCCCAAGGCATGTCACCTACTAGATCTCTTGCTCATGAAGACTATGAGCCCCAGCCCAAGAGCTGCACCCCATTAGAACCAACCAAGACCCTGTAGTACTTTTGGCTCAATTTCATTTTAAAATTGTATATGAAACTTATTTCTTCAATTGTACTTAATATTAATGCACCAACCTTTTTTTCATTCAATACTCTTTTCAAGTGTATAAATATATTGCCATTTGGGTCTTTTGAAATAGAAATCCTATAATTTCTTTTGAGAGAAATCTAGCTTCTACCTCTTTAACTTTGCCATATGTTCAAGTATTTTGGACATGTTATTAATATTTTCACACTAAGCACCTCATTCCTATGGAATTTAGAGACATTAATGTTGATGACCTTGTAGAAAAATTTCTCGTGGACACAAACAATATGGTGCCACATGAGCCCATATGTGAACGAGAGGATTCATTCTTATAGGATGGGATGCAAACTTCAAATGGGAATAATATGAATTCTAAACATGACATGATGTCTGTTGTGGTGAGTCCACTTAGTGAGATAGGGTCTGATTTTGTTAGAGGTGAAAAAGAGCACCCCTTTCATCATAAGGCACTTATTTCACCTATTCAAGACAAGCTACAACATGGAGTCATTAAGCTACTAAGTAAGAGCCCATCCCAAGCTATCCCTAAAAAATCCAAACAGATTGCACTTCAAACTTCAACAACTTTTGTAATTGAAGGTGAAGTACCATGTGTGGTGTGTCACAAAAAAATCTTTATGCACTCGTTGAAAATGGTATATTTGGAAATACCACGACCAAGGATGACTTATATCATCATTTTGGCACCCTCGAAAATTGATCGGGCATATCGCGTACTAGAGAATATGAGGATTTTATCTAGCATATACCTTAACACTATTTATTTGAGGTTAATATGCTCTCATTGGTTCTTTCTCCTCTTTATGATTTGACTCTTACCACTAGTTTGGTAGGCAGTGTCTCTCGTTCATGACTTCGAGGGGTCTACTCAACAACTATATGATATAGATCACAATGTTGAAAAAGATATTGAAGTTAAACATGCAACATATATAGAAGCATCACGAGAGCTTCATTGTCTTCAGAATGAATTTTGTCTTATTAACAAAGGATGTAGTGCAATCCTTCATGAGAATCAAAGCTTAAAAGTCGAATGTGATGAACTACATGAAGAAGTTGGTACCTTGTATTTAATAAAGTGAGACCTTTTTTATACAATCTGTTTATTTTTGACATTGTAAACTTGAGAGTTTTAGAGAATTATCATTTATACATGTTCCCCTGAAGGGGAGATCTTTTTGTATTCTCCACCAGACTTCGAGTCATTGCTTCATTATTTATTATTTAAGAGGAGGTTCATTATTATGAACTTAGAAATCTTACTTAGGATGGGCAAGTTGCTTCTTTGTTGCACAAATTTATTGCTAAAAATGTTTGTATAATTTATAAAATAGATCACAAGTGCACGAATCACTTATAGAAAATAACAAGTATACTTCCAATGTCGATCTAAAAAGAAATTATGTTATTTTTAAATAATTCAAAAAATCCTTAAAAACAAAATTAAATAACCTAAACATTCCGTCAAGATTTTTTTGGTTGAGTTTCTAAACTAATAACATAAAAATAAAGATAGATTCAGTAAACATTTAAGAAATTAAATATTTATCATACATTGGAGAATTTATGGGATATATTAGTTAGTTAATCATGCTTGTTCATTATTATGTAGGATATTAAAGATATGGATTAAGATTATTGATTATTTCTTATATGTATGAAAATATTCTAAGATAAGGATCATTTTTTTTTTTGTTAATTAAACTTTAACTTTCCACATTTAGTGAGGCCAACAATTTAGACTATAATTAAATTATGCTCATTTTCTAAAAAATTAATAAACCATCTAATTTCCACCTTCGGTCAAGCCAATAATTTAAACTTTCATCAAGGTGTCAAAGTTAGATTTATGATTTAAATATCTAGAAAGTAACTTTCAGATTTTAAACTATTATGAAGGATATATCATCAATATATCTTCAATAATAATTCTTATAAAATATTTGAAATAGAGTTCTCTAAATATCCGAATAATCAAATCTAAAATCGAAGAGTTATCTCTAAATCAGATTTAGTTAATTCAAATCCTAAATCTAACTATCTTGTTTATTATGAAAAATAATTCATCAATATATTTTTCTTTTACAAACTTCGTTTAAATCTTGATGAAAAAATAAAAATTAATTCATTTTGTAATTTTTTTCTTATTTTAATATTTCATAAGCGTAACAACATTTACTAATATCACATACTATGTAGCTACACATGCATCATTTAATAAATAATGAATAAACTAAACATATAACAAGTAAAAACAACATTTAGAAATATTTTGAAAAGAATACATTTTAAATATACCTCAACATAATCCTTATAATTGTTTTTGAAAAACCTTCAAATAGAATTGTTGTGTTGTTAATTTAGTTGTAACTAAAGCTATTACATTAACTAAATTTGTTCAACTCTCAAATAAGAGAAAAACTTTAAACTACTAAAAGAAATAAAAGTACCAAAGAAAGCAAAGAAAATAGCTACTAAGAAAGCTGTAGGATTTAGAATATTTTTTTACAATAGAAATAAGGTCTTATTTATAGGGTGATTAAAGGATAAAAAAAGTAGAATTTTTTACTTGGCACCACGACACACATTTTATTCACATTGCAGCATACATAACTTGTATATGGTTTGAGCATGATCCACTTTTTTTGCACCATGGCACACAACATTTGCACTTCCCAGCCCACATCACATATGGGACTTATTAATATTTTTCTTTGGCCTCATGCCATGACTTACAAAGTTTTCACACTATGGCCCACTTCAAACTGCATTAGTAGAACCCTAACTTTTTATGTAATTTCTTTTTCCAAATTTTAAAACATAAGTAATGTTTTACAAATGTTTCTTTTAATCTTCCAAGTTGTAATTAAGTCTTTTATGTATAATTCTTCAAGTTGATTTATTTTAATACAAGAAATACCTTAAAAATAACAAAATATACCCATAATTTTGAAAATAAATATTATGTAAAGTGATATTAAACCAAGAAAATATAATTTATATAATCATTAAACATACATAAAACCATGATATGTTAAGTTCTTTTGAGTACTTATTACTCTTATACCTGCATCCCTAGTGGGCGGTCCATTTGGCCTCTTCCTCCATACAAGGCGATTATCGCATTATTTTATTCATGAGATAGGTGATCGAGATAAGTAGGGAAATTAATTCATCACTTATCCTTTTCGACCCAAAAAGGAGGTTCACTTTTGTGAACTCACGACCCTTTCCTAAAATGAGGCTTGTGCCTCTTATACTTGCATTCATAGTGGGGGTCCATTTGGCCTCCTCTTCAATACAAAAGGTTATCGCATTATTTTATTCATGTGATAGGTGATAGGGATAATTGGGGAAATTAATTCGTCACTTATCCTTTTCAACCCAAAAAGGAAGTTCACTTTTGTGAACTCACGGCCCTTTCTTAGGATAGGGCTTATGCCTCTTATACCCACATTCCTAGTGGGGAATCCATTTGGCTTCCTCCTCTATATCATGGGGTTATCATATTATTTTATTCATTATACATGAATCATTTCTTAAGGTAAAGATCATTTTATTACTTGATCAACATACATGGTGTCCCACTTAGAAATAATACTTTTTTAGTAGCTCACTATTCCAACTCAAATCTTCTCATTTTCCATCCTTTTCTATCTTGTATGATCCTCCAAGAATGATGTCGTAGATCATGTAAGGTCCTTCCCATGTTGCTGCAAACTTTACAAAGTACTTTCTATTTTATTTCCAAGAGTTTCACACAAAACCCAATCTCTCACATTGAAATTTTGAAACTGATTGCTTTGTTGTATGAGCATTGAACTGTTTGATTTTGTACCTCTATCCTTAGTAAAGCGTTTTCTTTTTTTCTTCTACCAACATCAAGTCTTCCCTTCGGATGTCATTATTGTCATCTTGTGATATATCAAAATTCAAATTGGGTTCTTGTATTTCAAAGGGAATGACAGCTTTAGTTCCATATACCAAAGAAAATGGGCTTTCCCCTATTGTGATCCTTGAAGTGGTTCTAGTGGTATATAGAACTCTAGGAAATTCATCTCACTTACCTTTATTTCTTCTAATCATTTTCTCAAAATGTAGATCAATTTTTTGTTTGATGATTTCGCTTGACTATTGACTTGAGGTCTATATGGGGTGGAATGTGAAAGCTTGATTTTGAGTTCTTGACAAAATGATGCCACATTCTAAGAGGAAAAATGCCACCCATTGTTAGTTACTAACTCACACTGCAAACTGAATCCATATATTATGTTTCACCAAGTGAACTTCTACATGTCACTCTCTTGTATTCGTCCCAACGGTTTAGCTTCTATCCATTTGAATAAGTAAACAGTTGCTATAATAAGGAACTTCTTCTAGGCTGGAGCGACAGGTAGAAGGCCTACTATGTCTAAACCCCACTTTTGAAAAACCCATGGACTGAAAAGAGCCTTCATTTCACTTGTAGGTAAATGTTGAACATTGGCGTTTCTCTAACATCTATCACATTTACGAGCGTGGTCAATATAATATTTATGCAAGCTAGGCTAATAATATCCTTATCACATGATCATTTGTACGAGTCTTCTCCCAACCAAATGTGCACTATAATAACCTTCATGCAATTCCCTTATCACAAGTTAAGCTTCTAGAGTAGGAAGGCATTTAAGCCATGGTCCTCTAAATATTTTTCGATAAAGGATTCCTTGAAGAATCATGTTATTCGTGGACTCGACTGTGATTGTTCACTCTTCTTCCTTATTTATAGGAAGAATTCCTTCAACAAGGTACTATAAGTATGAGGTCATCTATAAAGTAGTAGTTGTGATTATTGTAAGTTTAGGGGGAGCAAAAGTAATGAATTCTAGAGGGATGCTGGGAATTGGTAGGCACAACACAAGAATTTCTTATTTTGTTTCCTCCTTATGGTGCTTGCTTGATTTCAAATGCTTGAAAGGCTAATATTTCCTTTTTTATTTCTTTGGAGTATTTTTCCATTCTCTCCTCCTTAGCTTGAAAGGTGTTGTTCACCTATTTAAATATCAAACATGAATCACTATAGATCAATACTTTCTTAGCTTCCAAAGAATGGAGTTAACGAAGTGCCAGCAAAAGTGCTTCATACTTAGCTATATTATTAGTGGCTGAGAAAGCAATTCATATACATTGTTCTATCAGTCCTCCCATGTGGGTGAATATAGTTATACCTACTTTTTAGCCTTTTTAATTACAAGCCTTATCCACATATATCATATATAAGTGTAGGGTAGGTGCTTCCATTGACACGACTTCATTTAATGCATTGTTTGGGTTAGTTGTGAGCTCTTCCTCTGCCCATTTGGTGACAAATTCAGCCACTACCTGTCTTTTAATGGCTAATTGTGACTTGTATTGTATATAAATTTTTCTCAATTCAATGGCTATTTTAGAGAGATGACCCATTCGTTATGTCTTTTCCAAGATATTCTTGAGAGGGTAAAACATTTATAGGTGGGTATCTTTTTTGTTCTCTAGTAAAATAATGGTTGGCATAGTACATGAGGTATTGTCTTCCTTATCTATCCACCACGAGGACAACACTATCCACCCTTTTTGTGAAAGCCAAATATAAGTATAGAATTTCACTCATTTTGGAGTTCATTAAGAGAGGTTCCTTCCCCAAGTACTCCTTGATGAATTGAAAAGAATTTTTGCACTATTTGCTCCATAAATAATCTTTATTCTTCTTGAGGAGTTGAAATAAAGGTAAACATTTCTTTGTAGATTTGGATACAAAATGGCTTAATGTGGCTATGCATTCATTCAATTATTGCACTTCTTTGAGGAATCGCAAAGATCTCATGTTGACAAGGGCTGCAATTTTATGAAGATTTCCCTTGATTCATCGGGAAGATACCAAGTGCCCTAAGAATTTTCCTAATGTTACTCAAAAGAGACAATTCTTAGGATTGAGGAGCATCTTATAATGGCGAATGATAGCAAAAACTTTTTCTAGATTATAAACATGATCTCTTATGGACTTGGTTTTGACCATCATGTCGTCCACATACACTTCCATATTCCTCCCTATTTGGTTTTCGAAGATTTGTTTGACTTGCCTCTAATAAGCTACCCCTACATTTTTTTAACGCTTGAGGCCTACAATCAATATCTGATTGCATGATTGATATGTAGTCACCTACTTTTTACATTAAACATTTAATTGTTATTTTGAGGTGGGAGTGGGTTCTGCATTGTTCATGGTGGTATTATAAAAACTTCTCGTCCTTTCCTAATCTTCCTTGATTTTTTCACCATATCCATTTCAAATATTGTTAGGAGAGATTAAAGTACTATAAGGTTTTAGAGAGATAGCTAGATCCCCTTAATAGGTCATATAGGTCCATATATATAAACACTACTAACCCCAAAAGTTGGCATCTTACTGGAACGACCATGTTTGACTTGCAATCAGATCCATTGTCATATGATGAGTTCATATCTATTTATCTCTACAATTCATGTCTTCTTATCCTCTTTCTATTTCTTATACCTCGGGTACCCCTTTGGGGTCATACACTTAAAGTTCCTCGTGTACCAATATACTACTTATGTGATACATCTGGCATACATCTTACACCTTGTGTACTCAAAGCACCCAATGTAATTTTACTCGCATTCCCATACATATGCACCTCATAACACCCCATGTAAGGATATGTTATGGACATGGGATACCATGGTATACAACACCTAAATAGTTATTATAGTATATTAAATTTTCAATTTCAGTCCAGACTATGTTTTAACTTTATAATATGATGACACATAGCACAAACATAGAATCCCATTGTTATTAATATCATTGGGGGATATAGCTTCCACTAACACAAAAGAGCTACCAACGTAAAGATAGAAATACTAATGTCATCCAAAGTCTAATGGTTAGGATAACAATACTATTAGGAAAATTTAAAGAAATTTGCAAAGAACAAGAATGTGAAAGAAAAGCCTTAGTTTCCATTAACCATAATAACTAAGGTTTATATTAATGAACATAACTCGATGCCAAACAATACCTTGAGCATTCAACTAAGGCTGCTTATTCTTGGGTTGGGGCATATAAAAGGCCTCCTTCCTACCCTAAGTAGTTAAAGGAAAAACATTTCTATCACCACATATCTCACAAGTAACATGATGCATGTCATGGTTTACCATAAATTTCAAGTGATCATTCAAACAAATTATTGAAGAATAATTTGGAAGGCCTTCCCTATTTTGAGATATGTTCAAGTGTTGAGCAAATGATTTCTTTTTACAATATGGGTTTTTTGGTGAACTTCAGTATTCCTCATCTTGTGATCCTTCTTTAGACGATCAACTTGCAAACTAGGTCTTGACATCTTTTGGTGCATGCTACAAAATTGTGAGTAACATATGTTGATGCAGCTTTTATCCTAACAGTCATTGAGAACCTACAAATATGAAAATATTGTCAGAAAGCCATATGAATACTTGAAGGAAGAGGTCACATATGGCCTCTAATACTCAAGTCAGATTACGCATAATAATAGAGTAAAAAGAATATATTTTAACTGTATAAAAGATGTGTATTTACAGGCAAATACTTACTTTTAATCCTTATAGGATTATACTACCTTATGGATAAGTCATCTTAATCCTTATAGGATTATACTACATTGTGGATAAGTCATAATCCATGTAGGATTATTATAAGCTCAATCTAATAGAATTTTAATAAGGATTAGACTCCTTTATAGTTAAGAAGTCTGTCAATGAAGGAGTCCTAATCGTGGTGAATTTTCTTTGTGCATGAGATGCTCAAGATATTGTGGTAGCTTCGTAATTGGAAAGTTCTCTTAGACATAAGCTTTATAGTTACCTTGAAATAGTTAGATAAACTATTCGGAGTTAAATCCTTTTAGAGGCTAACTGGTGATGTTCTTCTTAGGAAAACAACATCGTGAAGAGTGTTGTTATTCTAAGAGCTGCTCTCTCAGGTCCTTACTTACTTAAGATATTTGAAGGTTGCTTATCAAGTAATGTGATGTCCTAATGATACAAATGAGCTATTCTTAATAGGGATGTCAGTGTGAGAAGTGATAAGAGCTTTCTCTTAACATCTATCAGGGTCTATACTGGTGGAAACTCATCCTCAATAGTGTTTGTAAAGACTCTATCTAGTCACTATGAGCTGTTTAATAGCTCTCTTCAGATATAAGGAGTTTTTGTTAGTATCTTGAAAGATATGGGAATCTCTTAAGCAATGTTGTAAGATATTCACTACTACAAAAAGGGGTATTTAAGTCGATATATAAAGTCATTTTTTGGGAAAAATTGACTTTTAATGAATTTAAAGTTGGTTCAATGTAGAACCGACGCTATCCACGTAGAACGTAGCATCGGTTAAGGTGTAGAACCGACGCTATCTACGTAGGACGTAGCATCGGTTAAGGTGTTGAACTGATGCTACATGTGGACGTAGCGTTGGTTGACGTGGTGAACCGATGCTACGCTATATGGATAGTGTCGGTTCCACGTGTCAATCGACGCTACGCTACGTGGATAGCGTCTGTTCACCACGTCAATCGATGCTATGTCCACATGTAGCGTTGGTTCGACACGTCAATCAAATCTACGTGCTATCCACGTAGCGTAGCATCGGTTGACACCTAGAACTGACGCTACACACGTGGATAGCATCGGTTGACACATAGAACCGACCTACACACATGGATAAATTCTTTTCTCTTCTTTCTTCCGTAGACAAAAACTATTCCAAGCGTTATATAACTCTCAAAAACCCAAAACTTCTTCCATTTCTCCTCGAATCTTTCTCATTTTTCGGCCACCTATGACCACCAATTCCAGCGCCGGTTGGTGGGTTTTCTTCCTCTCTAACTAATCTTTTAGATTCCCTATTTTTTTGAGCAAAATACTCAAAAACTTTTTATACTCATTTCTCACTTACAAAACACGATTTTTTCTTCATTTCCTTCATTTTGTCACTTCATTTACTCTTGTAAGTATTTCTATTAATCCTACACACTTATTATCATATTTTTTCTGTTATTATGTGTTATTATTTATGTGTATAATTTTTTGTATTTTTGTTATTATATATTATTATTTATGTGTATAGATTTTTGTATCATATATGTAGGTTTGTATCATAACATGAGGAGAAGAATATGATGATCTTGAATAACATAGAACAACACCACGGTAATTTTTTTGCTATTAATTAATATTTTATTTTTCAATTATTTGTATTATTTAAACTATTTGTTAAACTGATTTTATTTTTTCTGCTATTATTTAGTGATCGAATACAGGTTTTAATTTGAGTATAATAAAAAATGAGTAAATTTTAAGCTATTTCATTTAAAGTCGATTTTTAACCGACTTTAATACCCTTTTTTGTAGTTGTGATTGGTGATTAATTTTATCCTATACAACATCTCTCATGGAAAAACTAAAATATTGCATGGAATCTAAACTTTAGTTGGAATTGCATTGTTCTCATCTTGAGCTTCAGCTATATGAAAATTAAAATCACTAGAAAAATATTGTTCCAAATTATTTTTAGTAGGTATCTAAATAGAGAGTTGTCTTTGCGCTTGAGGAAATTTATAAATTAATTGCATCACCATATAGGCAAGTTCTGAATTCAAAATTTGAATCTACTAAGGATTCAATAAGGAAATGTCTATATAAGTAAGTTCTGAAGTCAAAATTTGAATCTGCTAAGGATCCAATAAGGAAATTTCCATATAGGTAAGTTCTGAATTCAAAATTTGAATATACTAAAGATCCAATAAAAAAATATTAAATAAAAAAATTTCTATATAGGCAAGTTCTGAATTCATAATTTGAATTTGCTAAGGATCCAATAAGGAAATTTTCATATAAATAAGTTTTGAATTCAAAATTTGAATCTGCTAAGAATCCAATAAAGAAATAATTAAATAAGGAAATTTTCATAAAGGTAAATTTTGAATTCAAAATTTGAATATGCTAAGAATCCAATAAGGAAATATTCAATAAAAAAATAAATTACACATCACCTCTTGAAATTCAGAGGTGTCTTTTCCTCTACTAGAGTCTCTTCGTATCTCTCATAATATAGTTCAGCTCTCTCTCTCTATATGAAATATATATAGAAAACAAAAAATACAGAGAGAGAAAAAAATTAGAAAAAGGTTTTTTGGTTAAGAACTTACAACTTTGGGTATCTCTTTTTGTATAGAACAAAACGTTGTCGATGTCGCCTCTTTTGCTCTCTCCATCGGACTTGAGAGGGATTACTTGGAGATCTAAAGGTTTCCAACGATCATCGGTAATTATGTTTCTCTAGAAGATCATGATTATAGACTAAGATAATTTAGAATTAAAGATTAAAAGTTCACTAGAGGATCATGGTAAATCTAGGATTTATGTATTGCAGTATAGTTATGCAAGATACATAAATTATATCAATTGATATCAGAGTCAACTCTAGTTGAACCATTAAATTTTGATTTTAGTTCGGATTTTTATGGTTTGAAAATTTAAAAAAAAAATTAATAAGTATAAATTTCTTAATAATATTTCTAAACAAAAAGTTCATTCTGTTTGGAAACTTTTAAGACGAATATTTAGGTAATTGCATGACTTTTTATTATTCAAATTATTTATGGTCAATGGTCAAATTATTCAAATTAAGCACTACTATGTTCTGATCTATATTTCCGCATATCTATTATTTTGGTATTCCGCTGCAATTATTTTCAAACCATAAAAGAGTATACAATAATTTGATTAAACCAAAGTTGACTTTGGATTTTGTTTAAATGATTATTTCATCAATTAATTGTTTGAAGAATTAATAAGTTTGTACTAAGTCATGTTTTAAATAAATTTTTGCCAAAGATAATTACAAGTCATTATGAAGGCTTCAGATTAAGATATATTTTGGAAAATGATTGTCCAAGGTATCATCTTACCAAAGTAAGCTCTCATACTGGCATTGATCATTTGCCAATTTATACATAAAAGATATACATATGGTGTTTGGTTATTGGACTGCCCCAAAGAAAGACAATAGTCAATTATTGTATGTGTATACTTGTGGTAATGAATGGGTAATAGTCATTAAGTTTTAGACGTAATTAGTTAATCGGCCCAAAGGAAGGTTGACTAATTGACATCAAATGGACTATTACATTCAATTGCCAGACCTAATTATCTTATAATAATGATTGACTCCAAAGAGCACTTGTTGTACGAAGATACTTAGTAGATAGAATATGCATTATTTTGATATTTGTTATAATTATTCGGTCATTTGATTAGTTCTTTGTGAATATTTTTCATCAAAAATTACTGATCTTACAGCCAGCATCAATAACATTCCGATGCTGATGGGTTCTAATTACAAGGATTGGAAAGATAATCTAGAGATTATCCTTGGGTGCCTTGACCTGGACATAGCGTTGTAGGAGGCCAAACCACTTATGCCTGTTGAAACTAGTTATGAAAAGGAACAAAATGCACATGCACGGTGGATGAGGTCAAATTTCTTGTGTCTTCGAGTCATGTAGAAGACCATTCCTGAAAGTTTTAGGAGACCAATTTTTGATTCCATTCTTGCTAAATACTATCTTAAGGAACTTGAGTAGAGGTTTGTTAGGAATGAAAAGGTTGAAAATAGGTCTTCTATTAAACAAACTCTGCACAATTAAGTACACTGGTAAGACCAATTTTAGGGAGCACATTCTTGAAATGATGCATACCGCTTCAAAATTGAAGGGACATAAGCTAGTTATATTGGATTATATGCTAGTCTATTTAGCCCTTAACTCTCTTCCTGCCTCATTTGGACAGTTCAAGGTGAGTTACAACTATTAGAAGGAAACATGGATAGTTAATGAACTCATATCGCACTGTGTTCAGGAGGAAGAGAGATTGAAGTTAGACAAGAGTGAAAGCGTAAACATTGCTTCTACCTCTAAGGGAAAAGGAAAACAGAAATGTAAGGCCAATTCAGATGCAACAACTACAAGTTCGTAGAAGAAGCCCAATAAGGACAAGAAACTAGTTACCGAATCGAAGCTGAATAAAGAAAAGAAGAAGGGCTATTTCTTTTGTGGATCTGAAGGGCATATGAAGAGGAATTGTACCAACTATCATGCATGGCTTTCCAAGAAAGGTATGATTTTTGATTTTTATGAAGAAGTTAATGCAGTTTCAGTTTCTGTAGACACATGGTGGGTAGATTCGGGTGCAACTACTCACATCTTTGTGTCTATGCAGGGTTTTTGAAGTTACCAGAAGCCAAGTGATGGTTAAAGATACATCTATGTGGGCGATGGAAACAAGGTAGAAGTTGAAGCTATAGGACATTTTAGATTACTTTTGAAAACTAGCTTGTATTTGGATTTTTTGATACTTTTGTTGTATCGTCTTTTAGGCGGAACTTAATTTTTGTTTTTGCATTGGACAAATTAGGTTTTACTTGTTCATTTGGAGATAGAAAGTTTGGTTTGTATCAAAATTCCAATCTGGTTGCTTTTGGTTTTCTATCTGTTTTAGATAATCTTTATGCTTTAGATACTGTTGCTTCCTATAATGAGACCTTGAACAATGAAACTCGAAACGTTAGACAAAAATTAACACATCAGGATTCAGCTACACTTTGGCATAAGTGTTTAGGTCATATTTCTCAACAGAGAATTACACGTCTTTATTCAAAGTGATATTTTGTGGCCTTTAGACATGTCGGATCTCAATCTATGCATTGAGTGTGCAAAGGGCAAACAAACAAGCATACATAAATATACAACCTATCGTATGAAAAATGTCCTTGAGTTGATACATACAGACATATGTGGGCCATTCCTTACAGCTACTAGGAATAGGCATGTATATCTTATCAGTTTCATTGATGATTATTCTAGATATGGTTATATATTTTTAATTATAGAAAAGGCTCAAGCTTTGGACACATTTAAATCCTTCAAGGTTAAAGTTGAGTTATAGCTCAACAAAAGGAATAAAGGTGTCAGATCGGATCGTGGTGGTGAATACTATGGTCAGTATGACGACTTAGGAGATCAATGTCCAGGGCCTTTTGCTAAATTTCTAGAGGGAAATGGAATTGTGCCATAATATACAATGCTAGGTTTGCCCACAATGAATGGTGTGGCTGAAAGGCATAATTGAACATTAATAGAGATGGTGTAGAGTATGATTTCTCATACCTCACTTCCATTGAATCTCTAGGGAGAAGCACTTAAGATGGCAGCATATATTTTGAATTGGGTACTGACTAAGGCAACGAACAAAACTCTAAATGAATTGTGGATTGGGTGGAAGCCTAGTCTCTAGCACTTTAGAATTTGAGGTTATCTAGCTAAAGCTTGGCCTTATAAGCTATAAGAGAAAAAGCTAGACGAAAGGACAGTTAGTTGCTATTATGTCGATTATGTGGAACGATCCTGGGGGTATAAGTTTTATGATCCTACTAATAGAACAATTTTCGAGATAAATACAGTTAAGCTCTTTGAGGATGTTATGGTTCAAGGGGAAATACAAATCAAATTGTCTTTGAAGAGAAACAAGATTCTCTTATACAAGAAGCGCCAAAAATGGTACCAATTGTAATAAGAATATCTGGAGACTCATTGGTTTAGGATCGTATAGTGAATGAACCTCTAGAAATATAAGAGAATCTAGTACAATACAATGTTGATGCTAAAGAAGAACTTATACCACCTCAAGAACTACAAGAACAAGTGTCTTTAAGGCAGTTCACAAGAGAGAGAAGAAATGCAATATCTAAGGATTATGTTTTGTTCCTTCAAGAACATGAATTCGACATTGGCATGATGGAGGATGACCCTCTCAGTCTCCATCAGGCTTTGGAAAGTACAAATTCTCATAAATGGATCGAGGTCATCAATGAAGAAATAAAGTCAATGTATGACAACAAAGTCTGGGATATCATCCCATTACCTGAAGGTGTGAAACATGTTGGTTGCAAATGGATGTTAAGACTAAGAGGGATTCAAAAGGTAATATGGAAAGATACAAAGCACGGATTGTTGCTAAGGCATTTACACAGAAAGAAGGCATTAACATTACAGAAACTTTCTCACCTATGTCTATGAAAGATTCCTTCAGAATTATCATGGCTTTAGTGGCACATTTTGATATTTAATTACACTAGATGGATGTTAAGATTGTGTTTCTCAATGGAAACATTGATGAATCCATTTATATGATGCAACCACCTAAATTTGAGTCTGATGACTCAAAGTAGATGGTTTGCAAATTAAAGAAATCCATCCATGGACTTAAGCAAGCGTCTCGACAATGGTATTTCAAATTTCATCAAGTAATTATCTCATTTGGATTTGTGCCTAACTTGGTGGGTGAATGCATATATCACAAGTTCAGTGGGAGTAAGTTTATGTTCCTGGTTTTATAGGTTGATGACATATTACTTACCAGTAACAATATAAACATGATGTGTGAAACTAAGAGATTTCTTTTCAGGCATTTTGATAAGAAAGATCTTGTCGAAGCATCATATGTGTTAGGCCTTAAATACAAAGAGATCAAAATAAGGGTATTTTGGGGCTTTCACAACAAGCATATATCGATAAAATTCTCAAGCAATATGGCATAGAACACTATAAACCAAGAAATACCCCTGTTGCAAAAAGAGACAAATTTAGTCTCAATCAGTGTCCAAAACTGGAACTCAAGAAATTAGAAATGCACTAGATTCCATATGTATCAATAGTAGGAAGTCTAATGTATACTCAAGTATGTACGCATCTGGATATTGCATACATCACAGGAATGTTAGGTCGGTATCTCAATAATTCTGGTATGGATCATTGGAGAGCAGCCAAGAAGGTACTTAGGTACTTTCAAAGAATGAAGGATCATATGCTGACATATCGGAGATTAGATAAGCTTGAGATCATTGGATATATAGATTCTGATTTTGCGGGCTATGTGGATAGTATGAAATCAACATCCGGTTATATTTTTATGTTGGCTGGAGAAGCTATTTCTTGGAGGAGTGCAAAGTAGACCATGATTGCTTCTTCCACCATAGCAGTCAAATTCATTATGTGTTTTGAGGCATCGAACTATGGAATATAGCTAAATAATTTTGTTAATGGAATGCGTATTGTGGATACTATTAAGTTGTCACTCAAAATATATTGTGACAATAATTCAGCAGTACTATATTCCAACAATAATAGGAGCTCGTCCAAATCCAAAAATATTGACATTAAGTTCCTTGCTGTGAAGGAAAGAGTTCAGAGTGAACTTATAAGTATTGAGCATATTGGTATAGCTTTCGTGCTAGCAAATCCACTGACTAAGGGATTGGTACCAAAACAATTTCACAAGCATTTCACTCACATGAGTATCTATGCTACAGATGATTGTCAAATTTAGTGGGAGTTTATATTTTATGTATCATGTTTTATGTTTTATATGATATACTTTTACATGTATCATGCAATTAACTTTTATATGATATTATGTTATTTGTATGTATCATGTAGTTATTCAGACTTCATTTATTCATCTTTTAGTTATTCAATTTATTATGCACTCTAATTTTTGATTGACCTCAAAATCAAATTAAGTTAAAATGACCAAATTAGAGATAGGCATGTGGATCACATTGCATGTAATTTCCGAACTACACATCCCCTTTATGATTCATGTTATTCAGTTATGTTTACACAGTGATTTATGTTGGTTTAGTTTCTACGAGACGAATACTACTTAAGTCCTTGTGAATATGATTGATGGACGGAATTGGCTGATGATGCAAAAGGTTATAACAACACAGTGGAATACTCAATTTGATTTTATCAATATATGTATATACATATAACCCAAGTAGGAATTGTGGAGCAAGTAGTTTATTTTTTTGACTTGAACGCACTTGATGTTTTTACTGTAGAGCCACTATTGCAAGATAGCAAGTTGATACTACACGAAAAAGTTACAGCAACCCCTTACCTTGGTGCTAGCACTATTGAAGCACAGGTTTGGATGACTCAATACATTTGAAGATATAGCTATAAGCTTTTTTCTTTCTGAATATGTTAAAATATTTTTCTTTGTAGTAACTTTATTTTATTCTTATATCTTTTAAATTATTTATATATTAAAATATATCTTTTGTAATACTTTATATAAATGTATTATATTCAATTAACATATGGTTTTTATGTAACAATTCTTGAGTTTTGATGTGCAGGAAGGTGTAGCCATTGAAATAGCTGCAATTGTTACTGGGGTTAAAAGGAGAGCTCGCTGCTACTACAGCCAATGCACCAATGGTACCTTTAGAGGTATACGTGTCAAGTTCTTGTCACTGTGGACACCTTTTCCATTGATGACAATCATTCAAGATCTGATTTGATTAATTATGCTTTATATGCTTATAATCTTTTGGTTTTATTTTTTTTTCTAAATTCCATGGAGAAATCATTAGTTGATTATAATATCTATTCATGAATAAACCTGTTACTACATGTATGAAATATCTATAGAATGATACTTATGGAAAAATACCCAGGAAGTCGCATGAAGATTTTTGTTTTGTTTTTAGACGATAATGTTTATATTCATCTATAAATATGATTATTTATAAGTTACATATATACATTACAGTTATATTCATCTATAAATATGATTATTTATAAGTTACATATATACATTACAGTTTAATCACGAAGGAACTTACATTATATCAAAGTTAATGAGATACGGAATGGGTGAACAAAATTCATAAATTGATTCTTACAATTATAACTCACCATCTAGTCAAATAAAAAATTAAGGTGAATATACATATAACTAATTTCATGTTATATTTAATGAAAAATCCCTAATAACTAAGACTAAGAATTGAGAATTGCATATATATGTTCAGCATGTGCACTTCATTCATATTCTTTTAGTTGCTTTATTTTCCTGAGAACTAAAAATTGAGAACTACATATATATGTTCAATATGTGCACTTTGTTGATTTTCCTCTCAAGTTTTCGTATTAAAGTAACAAAAATTTACCTCAAGCCAAGGGATACATTCTATCTTTCACTCTTGAACAGGCTCAAGAATTTACTTTGGGTCAATTGTTGTATATACAAGAATAGATACATATTTAAGAACTTATTGAGAAAATCTGAGGTACTGCTTATATTCATGAAATGAGAATGTTGGTATGCTCATAATAAATGCTGCTTTTTTTACGAGAAAATTAGAAATTCACATAATAGATTTTTTCAAGGAAGAAGATTTTGAAGAAAAACATTACAATGTGTCATGAAAAATATCTTTCATATTGATTTAGATTGTAGACAATTTGATTAGTTATATTAGTAAATTTTTTACATGTATTTTATATTTTGGAACACTTTAATTAGCTAGTTATAGTGAGGTTTTCTTATGTTTTAGTGTATATATAAACTCTTAATTAATGTAATTTTCCTCTTAATTACATGTATAATAACTTTTAATTTTCTCAATTTATTTTAATTTATATTGAAAAATGAGATCAATTTGAGATGTATATAGTCACAGTTTAAGTGTAATTAAGACAATAGATATCATTTGGTTATTATCCTATGGCCTCAGTTCTCATAAAACTAAGGCCATAGACATACCCTATGGCCTCAATTTTATGAGAACTGAGGCCATAGGTAACAGTCTATTGTCTCTCTTACTTAGGCCTCAGTTCTTATAACCGTGGTCAGGTTACGATTGAAATTCAAGGCCATATGCATGTATTATAGTAGTAAAACTTGATCGAACAAACTTTCTTATCTAAAAAGAACAATTGATGAGTATGATGCGACATATGGGGTTGTTAAATACATAGATGGTACTTATCAAGAACCTCATTGATTTATTCCTATAAATTTAAAGATTAACCCCGATTATCGTGAGCAGAGTAGATTTAATGGGGTATTGAAAAGCTAGATTTATAATTCAGTTTTAGAATCAATTCATAGTCATGTGGTTGGGAAAGCCACTGCTCGAGAACAATGGCTTGATTTAGCTGTTGAATACTCATCTTCTTCAAAATCAAGAATAATATAGCTAAAGAGTATGTTACAAAACAATCTTGAAAGGTAGTTTGTCAATTAGTGACTATGTTTCCAAAGTGAGATCTCTTGGAGCTGAACTAATTAATGCCTTTCATGAACCTATAATAAAATGAGACCTAATCATGTATATCTTGAATGGTCTGGGGTCTGAATTTAATCCTTATGTTTGTTCTCTTAACAATAGAGGAGATGAAATTTTTGTACAAGAAGTTCATAGCCAACGTTTTACATATGCACATCCTTTTGCTAAACAAAATAAAGGTTTGGAAACACAAGTAGTATAGGAAAATTTTGTTTAGAACCTCTTGGAGATGATAAGCCAAGGGGTACTTATTGTCTCTTTTAGAGAACATAAAAACGTGCAAGTATACACGGTCACAAGTAATAAGATTTGTAAGTAAAGTATCGTTCCCACGGAGATTTGTTACTATAGTTTGTTGAGTACTAAAATTATTTTTCTCTGATTTTATCCAAAACAATCGTTGATTAAGAAAAAAGTAATAAGAAAATAAAAGAAATCTAGGATTGCAATTTTTCACCAAATTAATCCACTCTTATCATATTATTTTCTTTTGATTTATATTTTTTAGTACATTTAATTTGTCAACCGAAAACTTCTAATTTTATTCATACATCTCTTCCGAGCTCCGTATAAACACACCTCGTTAAATTAATTCACTATATCTCTATGAGAATTAAATTTAATAAGATTCATTAAGTTCTAAGTTCTCAAATGGCCACACATACAATTAGGGTATATTCCTATCCTTCATCATACATGTCATTCTATCTACGAACAATATACACACAAATACCTCTTCCAAGTTTATTTATGTGCCACAGATCATTTTGATAAGATTCGTAAATAATCAAAAAGCATTAAGTACAAAATAGAACGAACAAATCGAACGTCTTATAAATCTATGAAAAATAATTAAAATCAAAGCTTCATAAATTTAGATCAAATGCAACCCTAGAAAAATTAAATTACTTCATTAATTAAAAATAAAATTACAACAAATACAGAAAAATTAGAAGAAGAAGAAAGGAAAATTAAAACATCTCAATACAAAAATATTTGGCACATGCAGAACCCAACAAAAGCCAAAAATGGCTTCTGCGTGTTCCACAGCCAACCCACAAACACCACAAAAATTACAAACTCTAAACTCTAAAAAAAACTTCTTTAACTCTATCATAATATCACCTATTTATAGCTACAAAAATACATCCAAAAAAATATATTTTTTTAGACACGCGGAAAGACATTTTTTTTATCGAAAAATAAAAACGTGTGGGGGATAAACGGTTACAACAAAAATATTAATTTAAACTGAGTGGGAGACAACGCTGTGCGTTTCTGATTTTTCAATACACGCTGCCATGTGTCGCGATCTTATTGGTTGGAAAATATAGTGGGACACGTGGTAGCCTTTAATTGGCGAGAGGAAAACGGGTGCATGGAATGGCACCGCACGAAAGCATGGCGCGCGGGGACATGTGGCAGACAACGGTGCGCCTGGAAACGTGCGCCGTTTCCGTGCGTTCTGGTTTACTAAATGCATGCCACGTGTCGTCATGTTATTCGCTGGAAGATTTAGGAGACACGTGGCTTCTTCTTATTCTGTAAAACTCGAGGGTGCACGCCGCTTGAATGTCCCGCGTCGCACAAGATTTTTAGACAAGCGGTTCAGTGCGCGACAACTTGGTTCCACGCACTTCAATCTGGACCGTTCAACCGATCCAACGGTGAGCGATTCGCCTCGGGGGAGATTCTGCGCAGCCGATATGTGGGTCCCACTCTGCACGCTGGCCTGCGTGACAGGTGGGCTCCACTGGGTGCCGAGCTGCGTGCGAGAAATATACCGGGCACTCTCTTTGTGTCGTTTGGAATGCACTCGCCAAATCTGGACCGTTGATTGAATGATCGAACGATGGGTGATGGGCCTCGTGAGTGGTGCGAGTGGCATTCTTCCCCTATGCAGAAAATTCAATTTTTATTAATTGTATTTTGACCCACAAATTTAATTCAAAGAACAATTTAATCTTTCTTTAATTGCAATCAAGCTCATTTCTAATTTAAATTAAATTTTAAACTTTTTAATAATTAAAATTAAGCCCAATTTTAATTTAAATTATATTTTTGACTTTTATAAATTGCAATTAAGCACTTATTTATTTGAAATTATATTTTTGGACATAAATTTGCAATTAAGTACATTTTCGATACAAATTATTTAATTTTCTTAAAAATGTATTTCTTAACATATAAAAGGTGAATATTAATTTATTTAACTAAATTTACACAAATATATCAAGAACATAGCAATTATAATTAATAAAATTGATGAAAATAACTATATAAAATACAGTTATCAACACCCCCAAACTTAAGTTTTTGCTAGTCCTCGAGCAAAAGGAAGAAAATAAAACAAAGATAACTGCATTTAAAATAGTGATTTTCAAAATATTTCTTTTGTCTTTCGAAATTACATAACTCAAAGAAATAAAAGAATTTTATCTAAGCATCAAAATCAATTTAAAAGTATATTACATTTTCACAATGAATTTTAGTGTGTGTGTGAAGTCTTTTCATATTTAATCACATGCAATCCGGATCAGTTTATACAAATATAAAATCAAACAAATTTTCATGAAATCACAAATCTCATAAGTTTATTTTTCATTTCTCTCTCCACTAATGTAGACAAACACAAAACACAAAATCAATAGGACTTTATTAAGCTTGTAATGTATGGCTTAGGTAAAGGTAGGATAAAGGATAATATTTAGCTCAAAACTTTTCACAAGCATAACATTTTAGGATTGAAAAAGGTAATTCTATCATCACAATAATTACTTCCCAATTTGGGATTTATCAACACATACCATCACTATATATTTTTTTTCAGATTCTATATTTTTTTTCTTTTTTTTTTCTTTTCATTTCAGAATCTTTTTTTTTTTCAACATCCTCTTTTTTTTCTTTTTTTTTCAGTATCCCTTTTTTTTCCTGATATATCTTTAAATATTTACTAACAATTGTCAAATGTTAGTGAGATAAGAACAATAGGTATATCTACATATATATATATATATATATATATATATATATATATATATATATATATATATATATATATTTTAGATAGGCTTTTGAAATGAGAAAAATATATATATATAAACTTTGAAGCTCAAAAGGGGTATACTATGGATAATGCATGTCAAGGTAGATAGAAAGGCTCAAACGATCCAAAGATGGCCTAAATCATTTTCTTAGTTAAATGTTATCTATAATTTCGCCTTGAGAGAAAATCAAACAAATTCTAAGAACTGTGACACCACAAAAATCAATCGAATTCCATACTCACATAAACCTTCTCTAAATTATCATAGCAACTCAAAAATCAAGACTAGTGCTCATAAATATTTATTCTTGTAAAAATGAAACATACGTAAAAATAATTCATCACTTAGACAATATTCAAATTTTTCAAAGAATTATGCATCATTTAAATCTAAGAAATAAAAATCAACCACTATTCATAGCAAAATATCTTCAATTAACCAAACAAACAAACAAAAATTTCACAAGCAATAAATCCAAAAAGTATTTCAATTACGTTCAATATATCTACCTCCCCCAAACTTAATATACACATTGTCCTCAATGTGTGAAAGTTAAAGAACATATGAGATGAATTTAAAGAAACTTCCTGGTTTGTTTGATTGGTTAAGCCAAAATAGCTTCATTACCTCCAATTTGCACCTACAAAAAAAATGAAATAAAACAACATAACAAAATATAAAAGCATTGCGAAAAAAAAAATGTAAAACACATGGGTTGCCTCTCAAGAAGCGCTTGATTTATAGTCTTCAGCTTGACTTCTCAATTTGTTTTTCTTTTTGTAAGTTAAGATTTGTGTGTTAAACAAAATCTCAACTTACGAGAAAATTAAAAAATAAATTAAGCAAGAAACAATAACCATAAAAAAAAATTTGTTTTTTTTTTCTTTTTGTGAGTTAAGATTTGTGTGTTATACAAAATCTAAACCCACGAGAAAATTAAAAAAAAACAACAATAAGCAAATAATTTTTTTTCTTTTTGTGAATTAAGATTTGTGTGTGAAACAAAATCTCAACCCACGAGAAAATTAAAAAATAAAATAAACCAACAATAAGAAAATAATTTTATTTTTCTTTTTGTGAGGTAAGATTTGTGTGTCAAACAAAATCTCAACCCACGAAAAAATTAAACAATAAAATAAACCAACAATAAGCAAATAATTTTATTTTTCTTTTTGTGAGGTAAGATTTGTGTGTCAAACAAAATCTCAATCCACGTGAAAATTGAAAAATAAATTAAACACGCAACAATAAAAAAACAAGAAATTTTTTTGGTTTTTTTTTTTGAATTAAAATCAGATTGATTGGTATTAATATCAACAATGAAAATAGTAAACAAATCCCGGGCAACGGCACCAAAAACTTTTTGTCTCTTTTAGAGAACATAAAAACGTTCAAGTATACACGGTCACAAGTAATAAGATTTGTAAGTAAAGTATCGTTCCCACGGAGATTTGTTACTATAGTTTGTTGAGTACTAAAATTATTTTTCTCTGATTTTTCTCTGATTATGTCTTAAAATTGGGCATATTATTATAGAATGCTTTACTTTAAAGAATCTGATTGAAGAAGGAACTCTACCAAGAAACAATGGAGTCATTAAATCCAACACTTCTAGCACTAATTGATGACTATATGAAAGTAGAGTCATTAGCGCACTTTTTTACTTAATATTTACTTATTTTATTCAATAAATAGTATTTTTGGGGCTAATATATTAAAATATAAACTTTTTAGTGAAAATGTGTGAAAATATAATTTTTGAAAGTTTTTGGGATTTTTAACGTAGGGCCAATCAGAAGATGCCATGTGGCCTACCATGTAAGCATAGGAGTTGAATGGGAAAGCCACGTAGATTCCATACAAGCAAGGACAATGAATTGTAAATCACCGCATGTGAGGTGCGACAAATCACATGTCACATGTCAGCACGACATTCAATCCGAGTTCGAAAAGCGATTAAACCTTCACGCCACGTGTCATCATACAATTGTTCTTTGTGTTCCACTTATGTGTCATGCCATCGGTTACCGCAAATCACATTGTGCCATATGGCATTGACTTAGCACGTGTTGACTTAGACCGGTCTCCCTTTCCACGCGTCATGCTTTGAATTGCCCAGTGAATTCTATGTGCCATATGTCACACTCTGATTAGCTGGTGTTGTTGATTTTGTTTGTTTTGATCTTAGACCTTGATCTGAAGCTGATCTGATGGTCTATATTGGATCTGAGCTATATTTAAGCCTCTAATCACTTCATAAACCATAAGGAGCCACTATTAGCATAATTTTGGTTAGTTTTGGAGATAAAAAGAGAGAAAAATACAAAAAAGTTTAAAACGAGATACAATTTTGGTGGCAATTAAAAAGGAGATTAGCACTATAATTCAAGAGATTGATTGTATTTTTTCTTCTACTTTTTTTTTATCAATTTTTATGTCTTTCTTTATGAAAAATATAAGCTTTATGAACACAATTATGTGTAGTTATTTTATTAATCTAGGGATCTTATGAACCCAATTTTCACCATGTAATGATCTAATATTTTACCCCAATTATAATTTTAATTTAATTATATTATTTAATCTGATTTTTATGCTATTAATTGTTTGGCCAACAATTTATCTATAGAGGCAACTAAATAGATTTGAGAGAATTATTTAATTATTTGTCTTAATTAAATAACATGCATAGTTTCTAGGTAGAGATGTATCATTCTTATGTATATGATCTATAATTAATGAGTTTAATGAGTAGTATGCAATTTAATTGGCTTGAGAGTATGATTAAATTAATTACTAAATGGTGTCTAGTTTATTTTTATTTTTTTTAGTTTTAAAAATAAGTTTATAATAAAATAATCTATGTGGCAATGATTTGTTCTTATCATTATATTATTTGTTGCAATGCGTATACATGTGTATTCATTGCACATACAATTTTTGTGACGATCAAGTTTTTGGCGCCATTGTTGGGGATTATAAATCTTTAAAATTAGTTTTTGATTTTATTTATTTTTCTTAATTTATTTTTCCTTACTTTAATTTTAATTTTAAGTTACTTTTTTTTACTCACTTATTTATTTATTTATTTTAGTTAATTTATTTTATTTTTTCTTTATTTATTTGTTTTAAATTTTAATTAATTTATTTATTTTTTATTTATTTTAATTTAGACACATCATTTAGTGCTATTAGAAGCATAGAGTAGAAAATAACTAGCAATAATTATCAATGGTCAATGGACAAAATGATAGCTACAAGAAGAGTAGTTGGAATGCATGAGGTTAACGATATCATGGTACTTACGACTCAAGTGTCATCTTTGGTAAATATTTTGAAGATTCAAAACCCGCTAGTAAGTATAAACCAAGTCCAAGATTCAAGGGTGTCATGTTTGTTTTGTGATGGAGCCCATTTTTTAATGATTGTCCAAATAATCTTGAATCAACATTTTATCTAGGTAATGTGAATCAAAACAATAATCCATACTCAAACACATATAACCCAAGATGGAGACAACATCCAAATTTCTCTTAGAATAGCAACAATCAAGGTGGTAATCAATTCAACTGTCAATCATTTCCACCACCTAGATTCCAATAATCACAATAATTACAAGCCCAAGAAAAGAAGCAACCTACTGAGGACAATACAAATGCTTAATGGGGATGATGAAAGACTTTATCCAATCAATAAATACAAAAAGTTTTCACTCAAGAGGCTTCAATTAAGAATTTAGAGAACCAAATGGGACAACTATTTAGGCTATAAGCCAAAGGCCTCAAGATAACCTTCAAAGTGACACAATTGTAAACCCAAGAAGAGAAGGGAAGGACCATTGTAAATACTTACCTTGAGGAGTGGTAAAACTTTAGAGTTCACATATTTAAGTCACATTTTATGCCTAACAAATAAGCATTACCTTTATCCTTAGCACCTTTAGCTTGTATGAAAAGAAAAAAAATGCAATTATGTATTATGCTATAGAGTGAACTTACAATAAAAAAGAAAGAGATAAAAGATGTAGAATAAAATTATATGAAAAGAATGACAAAAGAGGGTACACTGAAATATCAATTAAAGCTCAATTGCAGTTAAAAATTACATGATGAATAAAATGAAAGCTAAAGTGTGGAAAGAGCCTAAATGTCTTCATTTATCAACCCTCTACCTAAGCCTTGCATTACAAGCATGTAAAGTCCTTATTGATCTTTAGCTAAGTGCATATTTATATTAATGGAGAAAGATGTGAAAAATAGACTTATAAGACTTATTCTAAGATTGAATTGATTAGCATACTTGTATAGGTTGATTTCATGAGTGCATTAGATGATATCATGTGCAGTACACACACACGAATCAATTTTTCAAAAGCCTTGCATATCCTTGTATTGATGGAACGCTAATTGATGAATATGTGAATCTTCTTATCATATAATTGTATGACTTTTGAGAGGGATAGTTTTCGTGAAATATGCATGTACTAATATAAGTATATTTATAAATATACTACCCATATTATTTTATTTAGTTATACTTGGCTTTAATTGAGGACAAGTAAAGAGTGAAGTTTAGGGGTGTGATGACTATGAAAGTAGAGTCATTAGTGCACTTTTTTATTTAATATTTACTTTTTTATTCAATAAATATTGTTTTTAGAGAAAAAAATATTAAAATATAAACTTTTTAGTGAAAAGGGGTGAAAATATAATTTTTGAATTTTTAACCCAGGGCCAAAAAAAAGATACCACGTGGCATGCCACGTAAGCATAGGAGCTGACTAGGTAAGCTACGTGGACACACTGCAAGCAGGGACAACGAATCGTAGATCTCTACGTGTGAGGAGAGACGAACTGCTTACCACGTGTTCGCACAACATTTAATCCGAGTTTGGAAAGCGATCAAACATTCATGCCACGTGTAGTCATGCGATTGCTCCCCGCATTCCACCTATGTGCCATACTATCCATTACCTCGAATCATGTTGTGCCACATGGTTCTAACTCAGAACGTGTTGATCCAGATCCATCTCTCTTGCTACGCGTCACTCTCTGATTCGCCAATGAACTCAGTGTGCCACGTGTTGCGTTGTGATTGGCTAGCACTTTTGATTTTTTCTTGTTTTGATTTCAACCCTTGATCTAATGGTTCATATTGCACTTTAGCTATGTTTAAGTCCCTAATCACCCCATAAACCCTAAGGAGCTACCATTAGCATAATTTTGGTTAGTTTTTAGAGCTAAAAAGAGAGAGAGAAATACAAAAAAATTCAAAATAAGATACAATTTTGGTGGAGATTCAAGAGGAGATTAGGACTAAAATTCAAGAAATTGATTGTATTTCTTCTTCTACTCTTTTCTTTATCAACTTTTATGTCTTTCTTTATGAAAAATATGAGCTTTATGGATACAATTACGTGTAGTTTATTTATTAATTTAGGGATCTTATGAATCCAATTTCATGATGTGATAATCTAATATTTTACCCCAATTATAATTATAATTTAATTATATTATTTAATATGATTTTTAATCTATTAATTATTTGGCCAATAATTTATCTATAGAGAAAATTAAATAGATTTGAGAGAATTATTTAATTATTTGTATTGATTAAATAACATGCATATTTTCTAGCAGAGATGTATGATTCTTATGTATATGATCCATAATTGATGAATGATAACTGTATTTTATATAGTTATTTTCACCTATTTTATTAATTATAATTGCTATGTTCTTGATGTTTTTAGTTAATTTTCAATTAATAAATTAGTATTTACTGTTTTTTATATATTTTAAATAAAATTAAGTAATTTGTATCGAAAACGTACTTAAATGCAAATTTGTACCCAAAAATATAATTTCAAATAAAAGAGTAATTAATTGCAATTTATAAAAGTTGAAAATATAATTTAAATTAAAGTCGGGCTTAATTTCAATTATTAAAAGTTTAAAATTTAAATTTAAATTTCCAAAAGGGCTGTATTGCAATTAAAAAAAGTTGAAAATGTAATTTGAAATATATTTGTGGGTTAAAATATAATTAAGAAAATTGAATTTTCTGTGCAGGAAAAGAATCACACTCGCATAAATCACGACGTCCATCACGCGCCGTTCGATCATCAATTAAACGGTCCAGATTCGGCGAGTACAACCAGACGAGGAAAAATCGCGTGTAGAATCTTCGCGCGGCTCGGCGTGCCAGTGGGTCCCACGTGTCGCGCAGGCCGGCGTCAGAGTGGGCCCCACATGTCGGCTGTGCAGATTCCCCCGAGGTGATCGCTGACCGTTGGATCAGATCAACGGTCCAGATTGAAGCGCGTCCATCCAAGCTGTCGCGCACCGAGCCGCTCGTGTAAAAATCCTGTGTGACGCGGTCCATCCAAGTGGCGTGCACCCTCACTCTTCAAATGGTAAATGAGCAGCCACGTGTCTCGTAAATATTCCACCAATAAAATGATGACACGTGGCATGTATTTGGTGAAATAAAAACGCAGAATCGGCGCCACTTCCGGTAGTTAACCACTTGCAAATCAGAAGAAATCCCGTGCGATGCGTTCTTCATGCGCCCGCTTACCGCCCATGAAAAGCTGCCACGTGGCACTACGCTTCTCTCAAATGAATCACATAGTGACACGTGGCATGCGGAAAAAGAAAAAAAATTCAAAAAATTTGCAGAGTGTTTACGCGTGCTACTCCCTTGTTCCCCACTGATGATAAAAAAATAAAAAAAATAAATAATAAAAAAAAATAAATAGAAAAATAGGGGATATATATTTATGGGAGGATACGCGTAAAGGAATTTTTTTTTTCTTCTCTTTTTTTTTAGTTAGTTTTCCAGTTCGAGCATTTTTCTTTCTTCTTTTTCTCTCTAAATTTTGGGAGAAAGCTAGCAGTTCTTGCAAGTTTTTCTTCCTTGTAACGTTTTAATTTTTCTGTTGTTCTTGTTTGCGTGTTACACAAACACGCAGAGTATTGATTTAACACTTTATGTTGTATTTTCTTAGGGAAATTACAGAGAAAGAAGACAACAAAGAAGAAGAAAAGGGATGAAATTTATTTTTCATTGAGGAATCATGAAAGAGTTTTTTTTCTTATCTATTTTCTTTTAATTTTCTTTCTCTACAATGTTTTATTTTTGTTGTGTTGTAATTTTAAATTCTGCTATGAACTAATACATTTGTTCTAGGATTGCAGTGTAGCGTAAATTATGAAATTTGAATTAAATATTTTTGAATGATTTATGGGACTATTTTAAGTTGTTTATTTTATCTGTGTTTAATGCTTTTAATTATCGGAAGATTAATTAACTGATATGTGACATTTAAATAAACTTGAAAAAGGCATTTTTGTGTGCTGCTCGTGATGAAGTAACGTATATGCATAAGAGATAGAAATATACTTTTATTGTATGTGTAACTGTTAGAGAACTCAGAACTTAATAAATCTGGTTGAATTTAATTCGCATAGGAATATAGTGAATCATTTTAACTAGATGTTTCTGTATGGAGCTCGGAAGAGATATATGGATAAATTAGGAGTTCTTGGTTAACAACTTAAAACACGATAACATAAATCAAGATAAAATATAATGATTCAAGTGGATTAATTTGGTGAAACTGCAATCCTAGAATTTTCTTGCAATCTGTTATAAAAGTTAGTTAGTCAAACTGTAACAATTATCGACTGTTTGGATAAAATTAGGTTGAAATAATTTTAATAATTAACGAATACTAGTAATAAATCTCTGTGGGAACGATCTTTACTTACAAATATTATTACTTGTGACCGTGTATACTTGCACGAGTTCGTGTGTTGAAAAACACGCAACAATGAACTTAATGAGTAGTATGCAATTTAATTGGCATGAGAGTGTGATTAAATTAATTACTATATGATGTATATTTTACTTGAGAGAGGAATGCATGTTATGTTAGATTCAATTGATCATGTAATTGATTGATAATTATATAGGGGGGATTTTAGCGATTCACATGTTTAGAAAATTGGGAGATTAAGTATTCCTAGATATTTTCTCATATATCTTCTTCATTACCAAATATGATTTAATTAATTATTATTATTTACTTTTAGTTATTTTAATTTTGCTTCCTTAAAATATAAAAACACAAAAAAAATTATTTGTTACGATACGTATACTTGCATATTCATTACACACACAATTTGTGTGGCGATCAATAATCGAGTGGGTTCTCGTACAAGTCATAGTGTTTATCTTGCTTTTAGGTTTGAGAATCTTGATCAATTTTAAGAGAACTGCACTAATCAATTAGTTTATTCCTATGATGATTCTTTTGGCCAACCTCACTGTCAAAATTAGGATCCATCTCAGTGGATTCTTGACAATGTTGCTACCATCCATATGACTCATGCCATATATGTCCTTGGAAACCCAGTTGCTTATAATGGTTCTGACAATGTTATAGTAGGTAATGTTCACTCATTATCTATTGCTCATACTGTACATTCAAGCATTGATACTCTCACAACCTCTTTCAAATTTAAACATGTTTTGTATGCCTTTAAATTAAGTTCCAACTTGATTTCTATATAAATATTTTGTCATGAAAATAACATATGTGTAGAATGTCACTCTTCATCAAGGGTTTCTTGACAAATGCCAATGTGTGTAATGCATGTGCTTTTCCCAAATCTCATTGTTTACCATTTCTTAATAAGCATGTATCAGCAATGTCTCCATTTGATCTGCAATACTTTGATATTTTAGGACCTATCCCTACATAAGGCATAAATGATGAGGGGTATTTTCTTGTAATTGTTGATGACTACACTCATTGTTGTTGGATTTTATTCTTAAAAACAAAAGATGAAGCTTGTGTTATTTTTCTCAAATTTAAAGCAATGGACTCAATTTTTAGCCTATGTTAAACATGTACAAAGTATCGTGTATATGAGATTAAACCACTTGCAAGAATGCTAACCGATTATGGAGTTGATTACATGCTTATCTGCCCATACACTTCACAGCAAATGGCATGATTGAATGTCACCATAGGAGGGTAGCTTATACAGACTTAGCTTTATTATTTTAAGCTAATGTACCCACACAATACTGGACTTATGCTTTCAGAAGTGCAATTTTTACAATCAATATAAACCCATCCAAGGTATTACATTACAAATTCTGTTAAGACAAGTTATTTTGTAAAGGACCTAACTATAATTTTCTATAGGTATTTGGGTGTTTATGCTTCCCTTACTTATGCCCATGTGCTCTAAATACTAATAGAAACAAGCCATGTGTTTCCCCTTCGATCACATTACATGTTCCACATTAGTTGCCAAATTTACCTTCACTCTATCAACCTACTACCAATGTCAATGCTGAAAATGTGCTTTCCATTTTGCCTAAAGTTGTGCCCTCTATGTTAACCCAGCATCCTACTTCCAGTAATATTTCACCACTATATAATAATATAGCTATCCTATATTCAGTCTCACCTACAACTTCCTATCTAACTATAAACACATATCTTTCAGATAATCGTACTCCAGGTATATCTTTTATAATTACGACATATAGGACTGTATTTATGCATTTAATAACACATATTCATAAATCTGAAATTATATTTTATGTTAAAATATTTATTTAAATTTTAATTAATTTATGAAATTATTAATTAAATATTTTTATAATATATCTTAAGATAATATTAAGTTTTTGTTTTTAATGGATTTTGAAAAACTAATAACAAAACACATTTAACCTAACCCTAATATCATTAAGCATTATTATTATCTATATATATTGACATATTAGGGTTAATTAGTTTGTACGACTGAAAAAAAGAAAAAGCGGCCGAGAAAAAAAAAATAATGCTACAGGCGTAGGCGAAGAAGAATGGCTATAAACTTTGGAATATAAAAGGGAAACTAGATTAGAAGAAGAAAAGGAAAATATATACAGGGCGTCAGTTACAAATTTAGTTTATATATATATATACCTTACAGCAAGGTGAGTTCTTCTTTTGGCGGCAGGTACTTACAAATTTAGTTTATATATATATATACCTTACAGCAAGGTGAGTTCTTCCTTTGGCAGCAGGTACTTATAAATTCAATTTATATATATATATATACATTACACATTACAGCAAGTAAGTATCATATAATTAATATATATATATATATATATATTGAAAGGTAAGTAAGAAGTGGAAAAAGATAATTAATATATATATATACTCTTAATTTATATTAATTAATTTAATTCTTCTTGATTATATTTTTAGATATTTAGATTAAATAATTTTATGAACGATCATGATTATTTAATTTAATTATTAAATTTTAAAGAAGTTATTTTTACTGAAATTATGCATAATCTTTTTGCCCTAGAATATTCTAGTTGATTTGATTTAAGTGATATATGTTTTGAATCATCTAGTTAGGATTATTCATTGTTAAATCCGTTCTAGAACACACACGGGCACTGATGTTTTTTGTGCTAACCTTTTTGCAGTTCATTTGTGAACGATCTGATTGGCGGGTAGCTTATTAGAACGTTGGTCTGGAAACCGCTCACGCTAATATTGGAAACTGTGAAAACAGAGCAGGGGCTCGTAAGTAAAGTACATTGGGGCAGTATCCTAGGGAGGGTAGCATAAGACCGAGTTTGTACTTGAACATTTGATTTTCATAGTGGAAAGTTAGGTGGTCCGGTGGACCGGTGGTTTTCCTCTTAGGTCATAGTTGTGGCCTAGGTTGTTTCCACCTAAAAATATCGTGTGTTATTATTTTATTTCCGCACTTATTTTTACACACGATTGCATGTCTGGCTGCTTTGTTTAGGTTATTAAATTATAAACTTGATAAAAATTAAGAATAACCTATTCACCCCCCTCTAGGTTAATCAGGTCCATATTTTATAAACTTTCAATTGGTATCAGAGCGAACACTAGACACACTTAATGAGATTGATCTTTAGGGACACACACACTTACTTATGGACCAAATGAAAAAAGGTGGGTCATCTGTTAGACCCCCACTCTTTGATGGGTTTAATTACCCTTACTGGAAGGCTCGCATGCAAGCCTTTCTCAGACAAGATGAAAAAGTCTGGGATGCTATTCTTGATGGTTGGGAACCACCTTATGTAATGAAAGATGGTGTAACAATCATAAAGCCAAGAAAAGTCTGGACCACTGAAGAACGCACCCTTAGTGGGGCAAACCAAAAAGGTCTAAGCTCAATATTCGCTGCAGTGTCGATGGATGAGTTTCGTCGCATCTCCGACTGTGAGACTGCTAAAGATGCATGGAATGCACTTGCTCTTGCTCATGAAGGAACTTCCCAAGTAAAACAAACAAAATTGAGATTGCTAACATCTGAGTTTGATTCTATTAAAATGAGCAACAATGAAACTTTTGGTCAATTCTATGCTCGCTTCTGTGATATCACTAATGCTTGTTCTAACCTTGGTGAGAAAATTCCACAACCTATACAAGTGCGCAAACTCCTAAGCTCTTTAACAGCTGACTATAAGATGAAAGTTACAGCGATAGAGGAAAGCAAGAATGTAGACACACTAAAAATTGATGAACTTGTCGGGTCAATCCAAACCTATGAGCTTTCTCTTGATCCACCTAAGAAAAATAAGGATGTGGCATTCAAAAGCTCCAAAAAGGACATCTCTGATAGTGATGATAATATGAATGATGAGTCACTAGTCTTGTTAGCACGAAAATTTAAGAAGTTCATGAAGAAGAAGGGTCAACAGAATAATCATTTCAACAAGGGACAATCCAGTCGTTCGAATGACCGAAAGTCAAGGGAAATCAAGTCTCCTAGCCTTGATGGTAAGAAAAGTAAGCCCACTAATCCTCAATGCTTTACTTGTGGGGGATTTGGTCATATTTCTACAGATTGTGCTAACAATAAAAAGAAATTTGGAAAAGCCTTTAATGCTACACTCAGTGACACAGAAAGTGAGCAGGACAATGCTAGTAACTCAGAGGATGACACTAATTATTGTGCCTTCACTGCAACTTCCAATGCACATCACAATGACTCCGACCTTAGCTCGGATGAAGAAAATGAGGAAGTAAACTCTTCTCTCTTACTGTCTAAGTTTAATGTATCGAATTATGAGGAACTATTCATGGATTGTCTAGGTGCCAGGGAAGAGAGAGATAAATTGCGTGTGGAAGTAACTAAACTTAATGATATCATCAATGTTCACAAAACAAATTCCTCTAACCTAGAGAAAGATAAAAAGGAATTGTCTGATCATATTAATGCTTTGAATTTGAGACTTGCAGAAACCATCGAGGAAAACAAAAATCTCAAGCAAGAACTTAGTATTGCTAAGGAAACGATGAAGAATTTGACCATTGGTGCTGAAAAATTAACCAAAGTCCTAGACTATGGAAAGCCATATGGAGATAAGAGAGGTCTTGGATACATAGATGAACAATCAACCCCTTCATCATCCAAAACTCAATTTGTAAAACCCATTATTGCTCAGGCAGGGAAGGTAGTTTTTGCACCTTATCATTCTAAGAAAATTCAGTTTGTTCCCATCTGTCATCATTGTGGTAGGAAAGGACATATAAGACCTAAGTGTAGATTTCTTTATGCTTATGATTCTATCACGAATACAAATGTTTCTAAAATACCTCAAAAAATTTCAAAATGTAAAGTTTTTACTACAAGAACTACACAAAAAGAGGAATATAAGAAACCAGTAACTCAAATGTCCAAAATTAAAAAAGGATGGGTTAAGAAATCTGAGTTGCACTGTTTTGTGGCCCATATAGCATTTAAAGTTAAATCAAATACCCCTTGGTATTTTGATAGTGGATGCTCTAGACACATGACAGGGAATCGTTCTTTGTTTAAAACCTTTAAGGAATACAATGAAGGGACAGTTACCTTTGGTGATGGTAAAACATCTAGAATTATTGGAAAAGGCTCTGTTTAAATAGAGGGTATCCCTAAACTTGATGAAGTTTTATATGTGGAAGGACTTAAGGCAAACTTGATTAGCATAAGTCAAATATGTGATAGTGATTTTAATGTGCAATTTACAAACAATCACTGTATTGTAACAGATCAAAATGGTGAATGTGTGATTAAGGGAATCAGATCACATGACAATTGTTATTGTATTGATACATCACCCACAGTAACATGTAACCTAGCTAGCAATGACTCAACTATCTTGTGGCACGAAAAGCTAGGTCATATGAATTTTAAAGATCTGGTTAGATTAAGCAAAATTGAGACTGTGCGTGGTTTACCTATTCTTTCAAAAATTGAAACACCTGTATGTGGACCATGTCAATTGGGTAAACAAACTAGGATTGCTCATAAGAAGATCAAGAGTATAAATACAAACAGAGTATTGGAATTGATACATATTGACCTTATGGGTCCTATGAGAAAAGAAAGTATTGGAGGTAAGAAATATATCATAGTTGTAGTAGATGACTTTTCTCGCTACACGTGGGTAGACTTTCTTAGAGACAAGTCAGATGCTTTTGAGTTTTTCATCTCATATTGTACAAGAGTGCAGGTTGAAGCAGGTGACAAAATAGTAACCATCAAGAGACTGAGAACAGACCATGGAAAAGAGTTTGAAAATACCAAGTATGCTGACTTCTGTAAAGAACATGGTATCTTTCATGAATTCTCTGCTCCTATCACACCTCAACAAAATGGGGTAGTTGAACGAAAAAATAGGATACTTCAAGAGATGGCAAGAGTAATGATGCATGCCAAGGGAGTCTCCAAAAGGTTTTGGGCTGAAGCTATAAACACTGCATGTCACATTATAAATCGTGTATATCTTCGCCCAGGTACAAACCAAACTCCCTATGAGATATGGAGAGGTAAAAAACCCAATCTGAAATTTATGCATGTTTTTGGAAGTAAATGCTACATACTTAGAGATCATGAACAATTGGGTAAGTTTGATTCAAGAAGTGATGAAGATGATGGAGGTAAGAAGATTACAAGTGAAGAAGTTGGAAATGAAGAAAATTTCACAACACCTCAATTAACAATGACCAGTGACACAATTGGAATAAAAGAAGAAGAGTTAGAGGAAAGAGAAGAAAATAAAGAAGAAGCATCAACCTCATCAATGATAAATCCAACTCGAACTTCAAAAAAATCATCCTATTAAGAATATAATTGGAGATCCTAATGCAAGCATGGTAACAAGAAGAAGACAAATAAGTGAGGTAACCCATTTATACTATATTTCTCAATTTGAACCAAAAAATGTGAATGAAGCCCTTAGGGATGAATTTTGGATAAATGCCATGCAGGATGAGTTAGCTCAATTTGAAAGAAATCATGTATGGGTATTAGTACCTAAGCCTAAAAACAAAAATGTTATTGGAACAAAATGGGTGTTCAAAAATAAATCTGATGAGCATGACATTGTTGTTAGAAATAAGGCTAGGTTAGTAGCTCAAGGCTACATGCAAGTAGAAGGAGTTGACTTTGATGAAAGATTTGTACCTGTAGCTAGACTAGAGCCAATTATGATTTTACTTGCCATTTCCTGTTATATGAAGTTCAAATTATATCAAATGGATGTGAAGTCTCCCTTTTTGAATGGTTTTTTGAATGAGGAGGTGTATGTGGAACAACCAAAAGGATTTGTTGATCCGAAATTTCCAAATCATGTTTACAAACTCAAAAAGGCTCTTTATGGTTTAAAACAAGCTCCACGAGCATGGTATGAGAGACTTACCAACTATCTTTTGAACAAGGGATTTATTCGAGGGGGAGTTGATAAGACTTTATTCATTAAAAGGAGTAGTGACGAGATCTTTATTGCTCAAATTTATGTGGATGACATAGTTTTTGGATCCACATCTAGTACACTAGTGGATGATTTTGTGCATGTTATGACAAATGAATTTGAAATGTCTATGGTAGGTGAAATGTCTTTCTTCCTTGGTTTGCAAATCAAACAATCTCGTGATAATATATTTATTTCTCAAACCAAGTACGCATGTAACCTTGTTAAAAGGTTTGGTCTTGAAACTAGCAAGCTATTACGGACTCCTTTAGGTACCAGCACAAAAATTACAAAGGACACTCAAGGTAAAAGTGTTGATCAAACCCTTTATAGGAGTATGATAGGTAGTTTACTTTACCTCACTGCAAGTAGACCTGACATATGTTTTAGTGTTGGTGTGTGTGCTCGTTATCAAGCTGACCCAAAGGAATCACACTTAGAGAATGTAAAGAGAATCATTAGGTATATCTCAGGAACAAGTAATTATGGTTTATATTTTACTACTGACACTACTTGTGAAGTAAGTGGTTTTACAGATGCCGACTGGGCAGGCAACCAGGATGATAGGAAGAGCACATCAGGTGGTTGTTTCTACATTGGAAACAACTTAGTATCATGGCATAGTAAAAAGCAGAACTCTATCTCACTCTCTACAGCTGAAGCGGAATACATTGCTGCAGGAAGCTCTTGCACACAAATGCTTTGGATGAAAAACATGCTCAAGGACTACGGTCAACCACAAGGTATGATGCCCTTATATTGTGATAACACTAGTGCTATATGTATTTCTAAGAACCCAGTTCAACATTCTAGAACTAAGCACATTGACATAAGGCATCACTTTATTCGAGAACTAGTTGAAGAGAAAATAGTAACACTTGAGTTTGTACCTACTGAGAGACAACTAGCTGATATATTCACTAAAGCCATAGACACTCAAAGATTTGAGTATCTCAGAAGTGCCTTGGGAATTTCTCCCTCAAATTGAATTTCAAATTTAAAAAAAAAAAAAAAACATCCTTGTTTGGCCAACAGAGTATTCAACTTATTTAATATTTCCATACACATAATCTCATTTTTAGTGACTCAACTCATTTTGATATTTATTGTATAAATTATTCTACAATTTTGGCTTGTGCATACATATATATTCTTATACATGTGATGATCGATGTTGACATAAACTTCTTCACACACTCACGAATGCACATATATGTTAAGCTTGAAGTTTATGAATTTTCTTGAAAGACTCTAGGACTTTAACTAATCTTGATTGTAAAATTGTGTTGAGTTCTACTTTTGCTTACTAAAATTTTACCGTATGGAGGCACCGAGTATTAAGAGGGCTACCTACTGTGATGTGTGAAGCTACCGCAATGAACGGAGAGGGCTACCTCACAACTAGTGTGAAAGTCATCGTGCTAGGTTTATGGCTCGTGCAAAAAAAAAAAACAAAAAAAAAGGGAAAGGGAAAGATTATGCAAAAACTGATTGCTTATAAATCTTGTACTTGGAATGCACAAAAAGAAAGAGCTAATAGAGGTTAAAAAATATATATATATCATTTACCTCATTTATAGAAAAAAAATTTAAGTCCTCTTTTAGTAAATATATTTTATTTTGTAAGATTGAAGACTCGATTATATTTTTATATGATAGGTGATATTTTTTCTTTTGAGTCTTTCTTGATAGATCATAAATGAATTAATTGACATATTTATGAAGTTTAAACATGTATACTATTTTAAGTAAATGTCAATATGTCATTATATGTACGAAGTGTGCGTGTACACCTATTTTATTCTACTTATTTATTTATATGATAAATAATCAAAATTAGAGTTAAAAAAAATGATGAGTTCTCAATTGGTTGTGTGCTTGTGTGTAATTAAATGAGTTTAATACCTTATGTGGCTATGTATGCAAATTAAAAAAAAAATTTAAAAAAAAAATCTTTTTCATTTATTACTTTTTTAATTGGTTTCTAAGTTAGAGAGTCATAGAACTTAGGGGGAGTTTAAAGCACATTGCACTTTTGCTTTGTTAATATAATTTCAGTTACTTACAAGCTTGTCAAGTTGCAGCGAAGATGGATCTACCGGACCATAAGATAGTTTCCACTATGGAGTCTGGGATATCATTGTATTTTTATCTTATTTTTATATGCGTCATGTAGTGAGAGAAAGGTTTTGCCACACGAAAATGCCAAAGGGGGAGTTTGTAAGGACCATGAGTGTTGGCTATTTTCGTGGACAAAATATTTACCTGTAAATTTGTTTTAGGCCTGTTATCAAGTCTATCAAGAAAAAACCAAACAAATGCTCAAGTTTCAGATAATCGTACTCCAGGTATATCTTTTATAATTACGACATATAGGACTGTATTTATGCATTTAATAACACATATTCATAAATCTGAAATTATATTTTATGTTAAAATATTTATTTAAATTTTAATTAATTTATGAAATTATTAATTAAATATTTTTATAATATATCTTAAGATAATATTAAGTTTTTGTTTTTAATGGATTTTGAAAAACTAATAACAAAACACATTTAACCTAACCCTAATATCATTAAGCATTATTATTATCTATATATATTGACATATTAGGGTTAATTAGTTTGTACGACTGAAAAAAAGAAAAAGCGGTCGAGAAAAAAAAATAATGCTACAGGCGTAGGCGAAGAAGAATGGCTATAAACTTTGGAATATAAAAGGGAAACTAGATTAGAAGAAGAAAAGGAAAATATATACAAGCGTCAGTTACAAATTTAGTTTATATATATATATACCTTACAGCAAGGTGAGTTCTTCTTTTGGCGGCAGGTACTTACAAATTTAGTTTATATATATATATACCTTACAGCAAGGTGAGTTCTTCCTTTGGCAGCAGGTACTTATAAATTCAATTTATATATATATATATACATTACACATTACAGCAAGTAAGTATCATATAATTAATATATATATATATATATATTGAAAGGTAAGTAAGAAGTGGAAAAAGATAATTAATATATATATATACTCTTAATTTATATTAATTAATTTAATTCTTCTTGATTATATTTTTAGATATTTAGATTAAATAATTTTATGAACGATCATGATTATTTAATTTAATTATTAAATTTTAAAGAAGTTATTTTTACTGAAATTATGCATAATCTTTTTGCCCTAGAATATTCTAGTTGATTTGATTTAAGTGATATATGTTTTGAATCATCTAGTTAGGATTATTCATTGTTAAATCCGTTCTAGAACACACACGGGCACTGGTGTTTTTTGTGCTAACCTTTTTGCAGTTCATTTGTGAACGATCTGATTGGCGGGGAGCTTATTAGAACGTTGGTCTGGAAACCGCTCACGCTAATATTGGAAACTGTGAAAACAGAGCAGGGGCTCGTAAGTAAAGTACATTGGGGCAGTATCCTAGGGAGGGTAGCATAAGACCGAGTTTGTACTTGAACATTTGATTTTCATAGTGGAAAGTTAGGTGGTCCGGTGGACCGGTGGTTTTCCTCTTAGGTCATGGTTGTGGCCTAGGTTGTTTCCACCTAAAAATATCGTGTGTTATTATTTTATTTCCGCACTTATTTTTACACACGATTGCATGTCTGGCTGCTTTGTTTAGGTTATTAAATTATAAACTTGATAAAAATTAAGAATAACCTATTCACCCCCCTCTAGGTTAATCAGGTCCATATTTTATAAACTTTCAATTACTTCCACTTCTACACCTTCAAATGAGTCTTCCATTTCACCTATGCATGATATAAATCCATAACCTTCTCAATTACCTAACTCCAACCCCCATGCAAACTAGATCCAAAATAACCTCTCTTAACATAAATCCATAACCTTATCAATTACCTAATTCCAAAACCCATGCAGATCTAAAATAGGCTCTATTCAATCCAGAGTATACAATCATACTCTTCAGGTAGCATCCATTCTTCAAACACCCTTTACATATAAAGAAGTTGTCAAAATGGCTTAAAGCCATGCAAGAAAAATGTCAAGCTTTCATGAAAAACCACACATGAGAGTTAATTGATCTTCCTTTTGGTGCTTCTGTTATTAGGAACAAATGGTTGTACAAGACAAAAACCAAACCTGATAAAACCTTTGATAGGTATAAGGTACGACTAGTTGTACAAGGTTTTTCATAAGCTACTGGTGTAGATTACATTGAAACCTTTAGTCTTGTTATGAAGGCCACCACAATCCCAATTATTTTCACACTTGCACTGTTCTTTAGTTGAAAATTGAGGTAGGTTGATAATAAAATCGAGGAAGATGTTTTTATGAAGCAACCATAGGGTTTCGTTCATCCAGATTACCCACAGAGAGTTTGCAAGCTAAAGAAAGCTTTATATGGTTTTAAAGATGTCCCTCGTACTTGGTTCCTTAAATTTAGTATGTATTTGCAGTAATATGGTTTTGTGAACACTAAATCAGATACCATTCTCTTTGTGCTTTCTAAACCCAATGGCATGTGATCCTTCTTGTATATGTAGACGACATCATTATAATTGACAATAATCCCTCAAAGGTTCAATAGATCATTACCAATTTTCATCACACTTTTGCCCTAAAGAACATCAGATTATTACACTATTTTCTTAGCATTGAAGTTTTGCATGGCTCTACTAGTTTGCATATCAACCAATCTAAATATATATCCATTGTACTTGATAAGACTGGTTTATTGGATTCCAAATCTCTTGATAGTCCAATGGCCTTAAGCAAAGTGTTGTGTAAATCTGATGGCACTTATCTTCTAGATGCGTCTATGTATCGAAGTGTCTTGGGAGTTTTCCAATATTGCTCAATGACAAGACCAGATATTGCATCTACTATAAGTCAATTATGGCTATTCATGGTTCACTACTACAATATGTACCTATGGCCTTCGGTATTAACCGTAACCATAGATCTATAGCTACGGCTATAAGAATCAAGGCCTAAGTGAGAGATACCATAGGTAACAACCTATGGCCTCAGTTTTTTAACTGAGGCCATAGACTTGAAATCAAAATTATATGTATTGTTTCCGTTACATTTAAACCGTGACTATATAAATCTCAATTAAACTAAATTTTAAATATAAATTAAAAAAATTAAGATTTATTATATTAAAATTTAAAAAGATATTACATTAAGAGTTTAATAGATTGATACAATAAAACACATGATAAAAACTAGCTAATTAAAGTTTTCCAAAAATATAAAAATATACATGAAAAAACTTTAATGCTACTAACTAATCAAATTGTCTACGATGTAAATCAATCTGAAAATATTTTGTCCCATTGTAATGTTGTTCTTCAAAATCTTCGTCCTTGATAGCATGCATTAATTTCCTCATAAAAAACATCCTCTAGTATGATCGAGCATACTAACATCCAGATTCCATTAATATAATCCTGCATATACAACATCTTAAACATAAGAGTCCTCTCTAGTTATTTATTCTTAATATATAGGTTACACTATGATTATAGTGTCATAAAAATATCTATAATAAATGACACCATGTGACAATACTTATGAATATAAGCATCTACTATATATGAACATATCAATTAACATCAAGATTATATGAATATAAGTAATGCCTCATATTTTCATAATAAGTTCTTCAATCTGCATTTATTTGTTCCTGCATAAACAACAAATGATCCACAATTCAATGAAATCAGTAATACCTATATCAATAATAACAACAACTTTATTATTTAGTACTACGCATATCAATAACAACAACATTATTATTTAGTACTACCCATATTAATTATAGTAGTAGCATTATTAATCCATAATACCTATATCAATTACGCACAATAGAGACACAGAGAAAGGGTCCTTAATAGCATTGGATAATACCTATGAATATAAGCATCTATTATATATGAGCATACCAACATCTAGATTATATGAATATAATCATGCATATACATTTGAGGTAGTGAGAGTCTCAAATAAGTAATGATATTATAACTTATTTCGTTTAAATTTAAAATAAATATCAATTAAAATATTTAATTAATAAAAAATTGAATAAATAAAGTATCCGATTGTTGTGAGTATTCAATAAAAGAAGTGTAAAATTTTCTAAATACTTCTGTTATTGTTTTAAAGAGTTGTAATTTATTTGACTTTGATTATCATTGTATTCTCTTTTGATCATAATAATATTCAATAACTGAAAAGAAAAGATGATATAAAAAATTCCTTTGTTTTTCTGACTCATTTTTATTAATGTTTCATATTTCATTCATCCTCAACGTACTCATATTCCTTTTGTTTTGGATATTAACTGGACGAAAGATACATAATAGAAGCTGGCCCTTGAATGCTCTCTACCACTTTCTGCTTATGCTACTGAATCACATGCAACAAGCATCAGATTTACATATTCAACTATCAAGCTGGTTTGTGAGTTATTTTATATTCAATGTGATGTCTGTGAAGCAATTAGTGTTTATGGTTAACAATTAGTGTTTATGGTTAACAATTAGTGTTTAACCCAAATACCAAATCAAAAAACATTTTTTCTCGTAATAACACAGTTCAAGAATAATAGGTAAAGGAACAACATCATTATAATTTTTTCTTTTCATTTCCACTTTTCAATTTCATAAAACTCAAGATAAGATTATTTTAATTTCTAAGATATTTGACTATGTCGTCAAGCGGACTTTAAGTACCATGCACAATACAATAAAAAAAATACAGAGGAAAATATCATATAACAAGAAGTTGGAAATAACACTGTCTAAATCTAAGAAATGACTCACTATACATCCTAAGAAATATAGATTCATACATGAATAAATAACCCTAACTGAAATGTATTATGCGCAAAACTAATCCACTAAGAATCAACACATATATGAATTGATATTGTAAAAAAAGAGGGTATTACACTTACCTGGAACTGAGTCACGAGCAACGATAGTAGAAATGATCGCTCGATGAGATGCGAAGAGGGGAATATGAATAGAAACAAAATAGAGAGAAAAGAAGAAAAGAGGCCAGGAAAAAAAACTCTTGTAAATGTTGAACGAGGTGTTGGAAAGGAGGAACTGTTGGAGGAGTTCATCGATAATTTCTCGAGACGTGGTACTACTCGGTGAGAAAGTGAATGACGCTAGCTCTAGATTTGATGGACACCTGATTTAAAAAAATATTTTTGTGAAATTGAAGTTGGGGTAATTAATATTATATATATATATATATATATTACTTAAGTGCGGGCCTCAGGGTTGGGTAATTAATATTATATATATATTACTTAAGTACGCACGATATGAGACGTTGGACGAAATTAATTAAAAAATTAGGAAAAAAAAGGTTAAAAAAGTGAAAAAAAAGAAGAAAGAGAGTAAAAAAAGAGTGAAAAAAATTTGATATATATATATATTATAAAAGAAAAAAATAGATTAATAATAGAGAAAAATAAAAAAATTGTAAAATAATTTTTGTATTTCTTTTAAATGAATGACATACAATATTTTAATATTAAAAACTCTATTATTTTAATTATAATCATAGTCATTTAATAATTGTTGTTATATAAATTTGTTTATATATATTTAAATATTTTTTGTAATTTAACTTATAGCCACGGTTATTGATAAAACCGAGGCTATATGTATACACTATAGCCTCGGTTATTAAAATAATCGAGGCTAAAATCTCAAGACCAAAAGCATATATTGTAGTAGTGGTTGCTCCAATTGACCTGCATTGACAAGCAGTTAAGCATTTTTTGAGATACCTAAAGGGTACCTTAGATCATGGTTTAATTCTCACTAAACTACCCCAACTAGATCTTTTTACTTACACTGATGTTGACTGGACCAGTTGCCAAGATGATAGGAAAAGTGTGTGGACAATGAGTGTTTCTTGGTGCCAATCTTGTGTCTTGGAAAGCAGCAAAGCAACAAGTAGTGTCCAAGTCTTCAACTGAGGTTTAGTACAAGTTCTTAGCAAATGGCGTTGTTGAGCTTTCATGGATTTCTTCCTTATTATCAAAACTTCATCTTAGCATTCCAACTATTCCAGTGATAATGTGTGAGAATCTTAATGCTCATCATATGGTTAGAAATCTTGTCCAACATGCAAGATCTAAATATATTAAAATTGATTGTCATTTTTAGGTGATCAACTGCTTAAGAAGAAACTAGCTACTAGTCATTACTCATCTGATGATCAACTAGCCGATGTATTCACAAAGCCCTTAAGTGTTTCTCGATTTCAATCCTTAAAGGTCAAACTTAGGGTTTTACCCAAACCATACTTGGATAGGGGAGTATTGGATGAAGTATTCATATAAGGTTTACATATGATTATAGCGTATTGGATGAAGTATTCATATGGGGTTTATGTGTGATCATAGCGTGCAACACCTCTTGGTTGTATAGCTCATAACATGTACATTACATAGGTTAGCAAATACTTCTAAATAATCAATTATAACTAACCCCTAAATGTGTTGTAGAGGAGGCTATCAAGCACTCAAAGCTTGATTTAGACACGAAATAATAGAATTCACATCAATATTTTAAGGGTTTTGCAATACCAACAAAGTAGATACCATGTGCTTGTACCCAAAAGTAAAGCGTTGAGAAATATAGCTTTTGAACTGTCCAAGTATGATCCCATTCTCGCAGGACCAATAAGGATCCCTTAACATAACAAATTCTAGTTTGCCGAACTACTAAACGTAAATGAGAAAAATATTCTTATTTGCATCCATAAGTGCAACGGAGATGTCACCCTTTTAACTCCCAAGATTTCTTCACTGCTAAAAGCCACTTGAGACTTTTTAATTCAAGAACAAAAGAGTATAATTCCTACCAATTTAACTGATGTTGCAATAATAGTATCTTTAAAATCCTTTTCTCTAAGTCAATCTCAGAGACAGGTTAGACCAAAGATTGCTTATGAGTTCAATTAGATTACCTATTTTCTCATCAATGACAAAGCAAATAAAATTTTCCCTTTTAGAAAGAAAGACGAAGTGATTTTTGAAGGTGGCAACCAAGTTGTGAATATTTGAGAGATGATGTCAATATTAGGAGGATTGTGAATACTTGAGAGATGATGTCAATATTAAGAGAATGATATATAAAGAAAAAAACTTTACACATTATACATAGATGTGTTAACTAACTAAGTTCTCTACTAGGGAAGATCAAACGCACACCAAGAAACAATAAATGTAAATGATCTGTTATCTGACAAGATGAGGTATTACGTGAGGTTGGTGATGAGGAATCTCCTGTTGGGTTATGACTTAAATTGAAGAATTTGTATATAACCAAGTCTTTGACAAGTCGGTTATATTTGAAGCAGCATTTGTATACATTCAGAATGTTAGAAGGTACACCTTTACATGATCACCTTGATGAATTTACTAAAAGTATTTGTGATCTAAAAAATGGTGGTGTTAAGATTGATGATGAGGATCAGGCTTTAGTTTTATTATGTTCTTTACCTCATTCATTTGAACATTTTGTTGATACCATGCTATATGGGTGAGACACTATTTATTTGGAAGATGTCAAAGCAGCTTTGAATTCCAAAGAGGTGAAGAAAAAGGTGTCAACAAGTAATAATGATAATAGTAGTGGTTTATTTGTCAGATGTAGAAATTAAGAAAAAGGCACAAGCAATAATAGAGGCAAGTCTAGATCCAAATCTAGAAAAAGAAAAGATAAATGCAACTATTACCGTCAGGAAGGGCATTGGAAAGTAAATTGTCCGAAACTCAAAGGTAAAGAAAAATCTACCACAACGTCTTCTGTTACTAATGATGTTGCTGGTGTTGCAGATAGTTCTGGTTCTGATGGTGAAAATTTTCTATCAGTATCTATTGGATTCTTGATTTGGGTTGCACTTACCATATGTGCCCCAGTAGAGGCTGGTTTGCTTCTTATCAGTCTATTAATGGAGGTGTTGTCTTGATGGGAAACAATATGTCCTGTAAGGTTGTTGGTATTGGTACTATCCGAATTAAGATGCACAATGGTATTGTTAAAAATTTGAAAGATGTTCGTCATGTTCCAGATTTAAAAAGAACTTGATATCTTTGGGTACTCTTGATTCACAAGGCTACAAGTATGTAGCTGAATATGGAGTTTTAAAAGTTAGTAAGGGTGCTCTTGTTGTTATTAAAGGGTAATTATCATGTGGTCTCTATATGCTTCAGGGTAGCACTATTATTAGCAGTGTTTTAGTTTCGTCCTCATCAGAACAAGATTCAAACACTACTTGATTATGGCATATGCTACTTGGGCATATGAGTGAGGCAGAGATGTCTATTTTGAGCAAACGAGATTTGCTTTGTGGTCAGAAAACTGAGAAGCTTGATTTCTGTGAGCACTGTGTTTATGGAAAGCATCATAAGGTCAAGTTCAGTACAACCATCCATAAAAGGAAAGGTATTGTTGATTATATTCATTCAAATTTTTTGGGTCTCTCTCGTGTTGTGTCTAAGGGTGGTGCCCGGTATATGTTGACTTGTAATGATGACTTCTCTCATCATGTGTTGGGTGTATTTTCTGAAGAATAAGAATGATGCGTTCTCAAAATTTGTGAAATTTAAGGCTTGTATAGAAAATCAAACAAGGAAGAAAATCAAGCATTTTGAGAACTGACAATGGTTTGGAATTTTGTGAAAGTCAGTTTAATGAGTTTTGTGAAAGAAATGGCATAATTAGACATCTCAATGTGCGTCATACACCATAGCAAAATGGAGTAGCAGAACGTATGAATATGACTCTCTTAGAAAGAGCTCGTTGTATGCTCTTTCAAGCTGACTTGGATAAATCCTTTTAGGCTTAAGCTTGTAACCATGCTTGCTATTTGGTGAATCGATCTCCATCAACTACAATTGAGTTGAAGACTCTGTTTGAGGTATTCTTTGGTACTCCTGCTAATTATTCTGATTTGAAAGTTTTTGATTATCTTGCTTGTGCTCATGTTAATAATGGTAAATTTGAGCATAAAGCATTGAAATGCATATTTTTGGGGTATCCTTCTAGGGTGAAGGGTTATAGATTATGGTGTGTTGAACCCAAGTCACCTAAATTTTTGATTAGTAGAGATGTTAAGTTTAATGAGTTTTCCATATTAGAAAAGAAAAATGAGTTTATTGTTGCAGATAAAGACCACGGTATTAGTAAGCAAGTTGATCTTGAGAGTAAAGCTCCTAGTCATGTGCAAGAGGGCACTTCAGATAAGCCATTTGTGGATAAGAAAGATGATTCTGCTCATGATGTAGTAGAAGAGCAACCATATAGTATCGCTAAGGGTAAAGGAATAAGAGAGATTCAACGCCCTCATAGGTACGTAGATGCAGACTTAGTTTCTTTTGTATTGTTTATGGCAGAGTCTATTGAGATAAATGAACCTTTTAGTTATCATGAAGTTATCACTTGTGATGAGTGTGTTCAGTGGCTGGTTACTATGAATGAAGATATTGAATCACTTCATAAGAATCATACTTGGGAATTGGTGAAACCGCCTAAGGGCCAGAAGATTGTTGGAAACAAATGGGTATTCAAGAAAAAGGAAGGCATACCTGAGGTTGAAGCAGCTAGGTTCAAGGCACGTGTTGTTGCAAAGGGCTATTGTCAGAAGACAGGTATTGACTTCAATGAAGTATTTTCTCCTGTTGTGAAACATAGCTCTATTCTTGTGTTTCTTGCTATTGTTGCGTTGTTTGACATGGAATTAGAACAACTTGATGTCAAGACAGCATTCTTACATGGTGAGCTTGAGGAACAAATATATATGCATCAACCAGAGGGGCTTATTGTTCCAGGTAAGGAAGATTATGTTTATTTATTGAAAAAGTCTTTATATGGGTTGAAGCAATCCCCTAGATAGTGGTATAAACGGTTTGATTTTTTTATGATTGATCATGGTTACTCTAGGAGTGATTATGATAGTTGTGTTTATCATAAAAGATTTTGTGATGGTTCATCCATTTATTTGTTGCTTTATGTTGATGACATGCTTATTGCTTCTAAGAATAAGTTTGAGATTCAAAAATTAAAGTCTCAACTTAGTGGTGAGTTTGAGATGAAAGATTTGGGTGCAACGAAGAAAATTTTGGGCATGGAAATTTATAGGGATAGACAAGCGGGCAAGATTTATTTGATTCAGAAAAGTTATATTGAAAAAAGTTCTTAAATGCTTTGGTATGAAAGAGTCTAAACCTGTGAGTACGCCGTTAGATGTGCATTTCAGGCTTTCTTTGGATTTGTCACCACAGTCAGAATAAGAAGAGTGGTACATGTCTCAGGTTCCATATGCTAGTGTCGTTGGTAGTTTGATGTATGCTATCTTTTGTACTCGTCTAGACATTTCACATGCAGTTAGTGTTATCAACAGATATATGGGTAATCCTGGTAAAGGTCATTGGCAAGCACTGAAATGGATATTTCGATATTTGAGAGGTACATCTAATCTTGGTTTGGTATATGATGGAAGTTCTAATATTGGTTACAGTGTTATTGATTATGTGGACTCCGATTATGCTGGTGATTTGGATAGAAGAAGATCTCTGACAGGTTATGTCTTCACTCTTTCTCATTGTGCCATTAGTTAGAAGGCTACTTTATAGTCTACAGTTGCTTCGTCTACGACAGAGGCATAATATATGACAATAGCAGAAGTAGTGAAAGAAGTGATTTGACTTAGAGGTTTGGTTTGTGATTTGGGTTTACAGCATGATACTTCTGTTGTATTTTGTGATAGTCAGAATGCGATATACTTGACCAAGAATACTATGTATCATGAAAGAACCAATTATATTGATGTTAGATATATTTTCATTCGTGACATTATCTCTCAGGGTGCTATTATTGTTAATAAGATAGTTATTACAAAGAATCCAGCTGATATGTTAACCAAACTAGTTCCATTTAACAAATTCAAGCATTGTTTGGATTTGATTGGTATTTGCAGAAGATGATCACATTTTGGGGCTTTGGACGATAGTTATTTGATAATCTGAGGAGTTTTATATTTGAAGAACTTATTTTCTGTTTAAGGTGGAGATTTGTTAAATAAAGTGGCCCAAAACTAAAAATAGCCCAAAGCTCATATATTATGTAAACCCTTCATATTATATATATATATATATATATATATATATTGATTTCTCTACAGTTGAATATTGAACACCAGTAGCCGCCTCTATTATTTGTATCGTAAGCCGCCAAAAGAGAAAAAGCAGAAACAAAAAAAGAGTGAAGAGAAGCGGCTCATTGATATGGTGAAATTTGATTTTGACAAACTAGTATATATTGTTGTTACTCACGTTTCTTTAATCTGCTTAGAACTTGCTTAATTGCTTTTGGTGTGGATTTGGCCAAAGCAACTGGTTATAATGACTTATTAAGATTACATTCAAGGAAATAGGTTCTGGACACTTTCAACCCAAATAAATTGTAGAATAGAGAAGAAGAGGAGTTCTGGGACTTGCTACCTTGCTGTTTTTCTTCCGTTAGTTTCGTGCAACTGCTAATTATCTTCCATCTCATTTGTATGATAATATTTGATTTAATAGTAAATTTGTTAATTTATCTTGCTATATATTACTAGTAAATTAGAAGTAGTTATTTTATGGGTGTATTTGAGTTTTCTTGATATATTTTGTGAAGCTTTCTGAATATTGGTGTTTGTATCTCTATTTGATTATTAGTAAATTTTCCTCAGTGTATCGTCGTCAGTAAAATAAACTTTTTACATTGAAAAGTTAAACCACTTAAATAATTGTGTATCATCTATTTTCTTACTACTTATTATTTTACTGTTATATATTATTATATATTTGTGCAATCAAATTGGATCAAAATTTATGTAAGTTTTAATTTATAACATGATTACTACGAGTAGAACCGTACATGTGAAAGCAAGTTCAAGAAGAAACCCTATAAACAAATTGGAAATTGACAGCTAATTAAGAGGCTAACACTAAGAGTTTCTTGATAAGTAAAGCGATGGACCAGAAAAGGAATGCCAGGTGTGCTGAATAAAAAGGTATCCTACTGGAGATATATAAAAGGAGAAGAGAAAGATGCTAGAAAAATTAGCTTGAATCTCCCAAGAAAAAATTAAACCAATTCAAGAGGCAAAAGTTTAATGATCAGCCTTTAAGAGAAAAATGTAATTAATCATGGAAATCGAATGGCCATTAAGTCTTGGTTGTCACAAACAATCTCAGAAATCCATTCTTCAATTAGAATGATTGAATAGGTATTATAGACAAACCGTGTCGAATAGATAATAGAAGTAGGAAATTGATGATGGAGCTTAACTTTAGAAGTAATCAGCAATGAGGAATGTTAAGATGATGAAACGGGGAAGGAGCGTGTTTTACTCGAAATCAAAATATTGTATTATATTCAAAATTGAAATCGAAACTAATTGACGTAACTTACTGGAATCACAGTAATGACTATCCCTTCCAGTCTCCAAAAATTAAATTTTAACATCTTCTATTTATTTATTTAAATGGTTCAAAAGTATTAAATCTTTACAAAAAATAATAATAATAATATGTTATTTATTTATAATATATATTTTTCTTTCATAAATATTAAACTATAATTATTTTTATCTTTATATATATATATATATATAAAATATAATATTTAATAAAATATAATCTTACAGTTAAAATCTAATCCAAAATTTTAAATAAAAGATTAATCTAATATAAAAATTGATCAAAAACTTACCATAAAAACCAAACTTGTTTGGTTATTATTTGAAGTTAAAAATTGCGAATCGTGTTAATCGTATCGAACCATTTGATAAATAAGACATATCAGAACAACTTATTAATAAAAATATTTTATTAATAAAAATATTTTTATCGTGTCTAGTCATTTTAAATTGTATATTGGGTTTCATGTTTTCGACTTAAAAAATGTATTAATAAAAATATGTCATTTTAATTAAATATAACTTATTAAATTTATTCAAATCGTATTAGTATCGGGTTTGATGGTTAAAATAATATTAAAATATCAATTTTATGTGTTAATTTTATCTTTTTTTAACTTGTTTAATAAATTGATTAAAATGGTATATTATTATTCCTTAATATCGTGATATATTAAAAATTATTGTTATTACAAATTCTTAAAAAAAAAAGTGATTTTTGACTATAAACAAAGTTTTAAAATAGATAAAATGAAAATTTTGAATATAATTATTAAGTATAATTATAAATATATTATAATTATAATTAATTTATATATTTTATTGAATATAATTATGTAAATATAAATTTGAGATATATGAAAATTCTTATTCTAGGTTTTTGTTAATCTTCACCAAAGAGTTACAGCTCATCCGCTAAGATTGGATCTATTTTTTGCCACCCTTACCTTTCCCCTTTAATTCCATCAGACGCAATTTCGGTTTCAATCTTTCCATCATTTTCAGTTAAAAATAATTAAAATAATTAAAATAATATTTTTTTTTGAAATTTGAACATATTGCTACAAAATTTTTATGATTATTATAATAAAAATATAAAAATTATTTATTTATTTATAATTATAATTTTATTTTATTAATATTAAATAAAATTATAATTAATAAAATATTGCTAATAAAATATTTTTACATAGATAATACTTTATATTAATATAATATTATTACACAAATGTTATATTTATATCTTATTTATATATTTTTAATATTATATTATTAAAGTTAAATATTGTTTAAGTTAATTTATAATTATTTTTTTTTTTTAATTTTGAACGAGATTTAATTTTATAAAATGATTATTTTATGTAATTTAAAAAAACAATTGACAGAAACCAAAACCGAAGAAAGAAAGGGGAGAGAAAGAGAGAGAAATGAAAAGAAAGAAAAGCAAGATAACTAACCACCCACCCCATCCCATGTTTTTTTTCATCATCAAAACTTTGTACCAAAGAGAGAACGGCAATAATATAGAGAAAACCCACGAAAATATTCTGCAAAAGACTCCACCTATAGACTTTAGATTTATTATAGTTTTCTTAATCTTTGCCTCTTTGATGCCTGAGACATTGGTTGTTTATTTGGCCGTTGTTTCCCAATTGGGTCTGCGTTAAATGGGCAATGTAACAGCGAGTGTGGCTGCAAAGTTTGCTTTTTTCCCACCAGACCCATCAACCTACAACGTTCAAAGAGAAAAAAATGGGAGGCTTGTTTTCTCTGGTCTCACCGCTGATAAAAACGTCGACGTTCATTTGCTTGATACAAAAGGAGGTAATAAGGTTGTTGCCACATTTTGGAAGCACCCATTTGCCAGGTTCACGCTCTTGTACTCCCATGGTAACGCTGCCGATTTGGGTCAGATGCAAGAGCTTTTCATTGAGCTTAGAGCTCACCTTCGTGTCAATATCATGAGGTATCAATACATTTTTTTCAATCTTCTTTGAGTCTTGGTTTTTTATGGGAGTGTTTGTTTTCCATCATTTTGAAAACGGTTTTTTTTTGTTTTCGTTAAATGAATGTACCGTTTTGGGTAATATCTCTTGTTTTTTCTGATTCTCTTTTTGGTAACTAATCCTATGGCTATGCTCAAATTATGAGCAGTCAGCTTTATTTTTGTTTTAAACAACAGATCAAATTTGGTTGTGTCATGGTCTTTCCTTTGGTTGTTTCATTTTGTAATTATTTAGAATCAAAGCACTTATTGCTTGCATATTTTTACTGTCCTTATGAGTACTTAGGGACGATCCTACTTCCTTGTCTGATTTATGTTGCTTGTAATTGCATTTTCCGTGAATTACTTGTGCAAAGGGACATAACATGTACATGATGTTTGTACTAGAACATTCTAATTTTGTTGAAATTTATAGAAAATCGAGATCTATTAAAAAATTTACTACTCTTAGGGTCCTAAAAGAGTCATCAATGCATTTGATGTGAGAAAGAATTAAAAGGGAAAAACATTTAATATTATGGCATAAATAGGATTATGTTAGTCTAATTTCTTATCTGCTAATTCATTTGGCGAGTGATGTTGATAAGCCTGAACTGTTGCTCCTTTTTTTTCTTCCCCCAATTGAAAGATAGAAAATAGGCCGTTGATCTAATGCTTTGATAATCTGATTCATGCTAATATGATATATTAACAATGCTACCCTGTTATTTACTAGAATTTTATTTTCTTATATTGCAGTTATGATTATTCAGGATATGGAGCATCCACTGGTAAGGTCAGTAGCTTGAGTTTAATTTTGCTTTTGGGAATTAGTAAAGTTTGCATTAATTGAACTAACTGATGGTTAATTATATTGTTATTATGATAGGCATCTGAGCTGAATGCATATTATGACATAGAGGCTGTGTATAATTGTTTGAGGACTGAATATGCAATTGAGGAAGAGGATTTGATTGTTTATGGGCAATCTGTTGGAAGTGGACCAACATTGCATTTGGCTTCTCGCTTAAAGAGATTACGAGGTGTTGTTCTTCATAGTGCCATTCTTTCAGGCATAAGGGTTTTGTATCCTGTCAAGTTCACATTTTGGTTTGACATTTTCAAAGTAAGTCCAGCTATGCTTAGCTTTTATTTTTAGTTGTCATTAGTTTCTACATTGAAATTTTCTTTTTTCTTTTTTTCCCACTTTAATTTTCAGAACATTGACAAAATACAAAAATTCAGCTCTACTGTTTTAGTTATACATGTAAGTACCTTTCTCCTTCAACTACTTTTCTCTATGTTATTTGGACTCTTTTAGAACATGGGTGTCTTATCTTTGAATACGTATCTGAGTGTCGGACATTCTATTTTCCCGAAGTTTTTATCAAATTGGAGTATCGAGTATCTACACCAACGTCCATGTTATGTCGCCTTGCATGAGTACTTCACGAAAATTCAAGATTACATGTAACATAGGCAGGAAATATAATTATGGTAGCTGCAGTGACAAGCCATAAGCATTTGCATTCATCCTTTGCTGAAAACACCCGGTGAAACAATTTTAAAGAACATTAGTAAAAACTATGTTTCATGGATTTCTTTAAATTTCAATAATCATCTGTGTCCAAGCGACACACATGGACTGTGTGGGTACTCAATACTTGAATTTGGTGGAAATTTAAATGTACTAAAAGAATCTGTGTAACATAGTTTCCTGCTATAATTTTCTGTTTCATTTATTGATCTTTATTCTCAATTCAATTTCTCACTCGTGTAATTTATGTGAAACATTTTGCAGGGAACAAACGACGACATTGTTGATTTGTCCCATGGAAAGCGTTTGTGGGAACTATCAAAGGAAAAGTATGATCCTTTATGGGTGAAGGGTGGAGGATACTGCAACCTTGAAACATATCCAGAATACATAAAGCATTTGCGTAAGTTCATAAATGCATTGGAGAAAATCATAATCACAAAACTTACTGATAAGAAACAAATCACTTCTTATCCCAATATTACAGAAGTCAAACACAACAAGTGTTTGAGATTTAAAAAGAGATAAGATAGCTCCAGCTTTTTTAATCCCGGTCTAGTGTTTTTATATCAATATTTTGAGGCATGGAGTATTCTGCTTGTGAAAATTTTCTAGCTTAAGTGTTTTTTCAGAAAGTTGAAAAGATGTACCTTTTGATTTAGGTTTCATTTGTAACTTTAATGTTAAGCTTTGTGTAAAACAATCACAATTATTAGAGAAAAAATTACATGGGTTCGCTTTCATTCATTATTGTGTGTGTAGTGACCTAATAACTTTTGTGTATACACCACCAGTCTATGTACTATGTGCTTTGTGCTTCAAATTTTCTGCATATTGTAACTTAAAACATTTAATCAGATGTAGCATTTGGTTCGTGACTTTATGCCACAAATTTGACCTAAAATGGACTTTAGTTGCGTCCAAAGTTTAAAAACTTCCAAAAGGGTGCCAAAATTTAGAAGTATCATTAAAATATACTACCAGTTGGCAAATGATAATGCATTATGGTTAAATTTGACCTATTTTGGTTGTTTCAGACAATTCTATACAATTCTAATTAATTTTTTTTGGAAATTGAACTTGACGCCATAATGAATGTAGATTACAATTATGATCGCATGGGATTGATTTTGTTACGAATTGAGATTAATGTCATTATGAGTCACATCATCATTATTGCTCGACATCAGGCAACGATGATTTCGTGGATGGTGGTAGGGACATGAAAGGGATGAATTATGATGGTAGTGTTAATAGTTAGATGCTGGTGGCCATAGAAGTGGAAGGTCGTTGATGTTTTGAGTTCAAGTTTTTCTCCATGTGCATATGAATGTATATGGTTTTGATTTATTAAATAATTTGATTATTGGTTTATTAAATGATGCACAAATACTTGGTAATCAAAATTTATAAATTTATAATAAGTTTGTAAGTGCATGAATCACTTATAATAAGCAATAAGGTCAGTCTAATAAGAAATTAAATTATTTTAAATAGTTCAATAAATTTCTTAAAAATAAACACGAAAAATAAATCTAAATATTTTGTTACAATATTTTGATTTTTGAAAAAATTAAACTAATGATAAAAATAATAAAAAAATAAAATATAGATTAACTCAAACAAATTTCAGACATATATGCAATTAACAATCAATGGAGAATTAATAAAAATTTTAGCTAGTTGACTATGTTTGATAGAATCAATTAGGTTAATGTATATAAATCTAGATTATTGATTCTTCCTTGTTTTTATATATAAATATTACTTTAGGTTAGGTATTCATTTGTTATTAATTAAATCACTTAATATCTTCGATCGGATTGTTAGTTAATTTAATTTAATTATATTTATTATTTAAAGAATTAACAAACCATCTAACTTGATATCTTTGCTCGGGTTACCAAAAATTCAATTTAAAAAACCTAATTTTTATATTTTAAATTTATTACGAAAAGATATATCAATATATTTCTCAATAATAAACTTTGTAAAATTCTTAAAAAAAATAATCTGTATTTAATAATGATTAAAAATATTTACTTAAATAATCTACACAAAATATCAACAAAACTAAAATCTTATTATTAAAATGCTCAAAATAATAAATTATTAATAAATTATTTTCAACAAATTCAAGAAATACAATATTGTTTACTGAACAAAAATAAAAATACAAATAAGATTTTAATATCCAAAAGTAGATAGATGGATGTGCCATGCTCCACAATTGAGATCTTGATCTTCACAATATTCCTTAGATTATAGCAACTTTTTTGAATTACTTATATGAAAAAAAGCTTCCTATTATTATCTCTTATTTACTATTGTCTAATCTAAATTGTGTATAATAACTAAATCTAAAACATAAAGTAAAACCGAGAAGTTGATGGCATAAAAATATAAAACTTATAACCTAATGTTTCTGCACACTAAACCTAATGACATAACGTTTTATTTATAACCGAGGCTAAAAATTGAGAGCTTTTGGTGAGAAAATTATACACCCACTACAACCCAATATTTACCATGTCGCGACCTAAGATTAATAGTGGTTCGTCAATTATTACCCTAAATAGGTCGTGTCGCGGCCCAATATTTCCACACTGCAACATAGAAACAATATCGTGCCTAGTGAACTCATGTAATGAGAAGTGTATCACGACCTACTATATGCTTCGTCACGTCAAACAATGCTTTACTTCAATTTTTGTTTTCACCTCTTACATATTGGTTGGTTTTATATTTAAGGCTCATATGCATTATTCTTTTAAGTTTCTAAGATATAAATGAGTATTTCATGTGTTATTCTTTATGTATTGATGAATTTATCAATTTGAAACGAAAAATGTTTTAAATATAAGAGAAAATACCTATGATTTTAAATATATAAATTAGCAATAATAATGATATAAGCATGCATAATCAAACTTATTTATTCACATTCAATCACAATAAAATTTAAAAATATTAATGTTTTTCAAGTACTCGTCACATGAATGAATTTAATATAGATTGTAATTTTGATTTTATTTTTCTCAAAACATACTCAACTATAATTTGAAAATCATAAGTCCGATGGTGTGTACCTCATTATGAATCTCTATAAGACGTATTTGGGCATGCATCAAAAAAGTTGACCTTGGCCAATTATCCAAAACATGCATTAAAACACTTATTTTTTTTATAGAAATTAAGATGGTCAAACATGTCATTTGTTATTAAAATTATAAGTTAATTTTCAATTTATTATTATTATTTTTATTAAATAATATTTAATTTAATTTAAACCATTGATTTAAAATAAAAACAAATTAACCTTATCATTAGACCACTAAATGAATAATTTTTAAACAATTAGTAATTAATTTTGTTCAAACTTATCTCTTTACACTTCACAATTTCAGTGAGATTTTAACTAAGAAAGTAATCATATGAATATTTGTTTATGTAAAGATCATATAGTAATTGCACATAACTCAATATATCTAAATATACGAGATGACGATTCTATCCATGTATGAGAAGGGGTGACAATGTGTTGTTTCAGATTCGATCTGAATTGAATTATATCGAACCATGTTGTAAATTAATAGTATATGATGTGATTTTGTATATGGGTCAATTTGGGTATTTGGGTTGGCGGCACAAATTGTTAAACTATTTTTTTAACAACAATTCAGTATAAAAATTAAAAGTATATATGAAGATAAGTATCAAAATACCCGAACTAGTATTTTAAAGCACCTTCTCCAACGAGGATGCAACACTCATCCTAAGCATTCATCTGGAAGAGATCAAGTGCTTTGGCACTATTTCAAGAGAATAAGGAAATGTAATTTAGGATATTATGATTATTTATAGGATTTGGGTTATTATTTATGAAATTTAAATATGATTTTTTTATTTAGATATTTGTCAATTAAGATTTTAAATTTAATTTTTAAACAAGAATTTTTAATTTTAGATTAAGATTAATTTTGTTATCATAATAATCCTATAAATACTATAAATAGAAACTATAATTTTAATATAAAATCAAACTAGAATATTTAACCAATTAAATCAGTCTCTCATTATATTTTCCCATCTCTCTTACCTTGTCTCTCCTTCCCCAATTTTTCAATTTTTCAATTCTAAATTTCTAATTCTTCAATCTCTCAACCCTAATTCTTCTCTTTTCCCCAATTCTCTTGTGTTCTCGTTTCAGATTACTATTCATTGAATGGGTCTTTCATTGTTCGGTTAGCCTTCACCATTGCTCGAGATATTGTTCGCCGGCCAATGTACAGTGCTAGTGGTTCCAATAAATTTGGCCACTTCTTATGGAAATCTCTATGGCAAATTAAAATCTTCCAAAGTTCGCCATTTTATTTAACAATGTCTATATGATGCGCGCTCTAGCAATCCGACCTTCTTTATTGGAATGCCGATGTCTTATTGAGGTAATTGTTTGTCCACTATGTATTTCTTACGATGAAACTGTTGCACATTCGTTGGTTAGGTTCCATAGTGTCAGCATTATTCTAATTACGTTATGTCTTCTATATCCTTTTCAACAAAATGGTAATAGGAATTTCATTGGGAACGTGCTCATAATGATGGGTGGGACCTGTTAACTAAGGTCGTTATTAGTTTTTAGAGAATTTGGAAAGGTAAGAATGATATGTTGTTTAATCGTGAGAATTTTGACCCAAAAAATCAGTGCTTGGTTGTATCAGGTATGATTTAGTTTGATTTCTTTGGCTTTTTGATATGGGGGAACATTCTTGTCCGCATTTGTATTATTGCATTCTTATTTTTCTTTTGTCACAAGGTTGTGTAGAGACAATTATACTAGTGTCAACTATGCATTGATAATAATTCATGTATGTGCGGTAATATAAGAGGTCCTAGTTATCAAGTAAGTTGCGGGTTAGGTACATTGAGTTAGAAGATAATCATCAATATTAGTTCAATATCTAATTTGATAAAGAATCGATATTTAAATTCTTAATTATCTAATAATAAAATAATTAAGTATATAAAGTTATGATATTTAAAAATAAGTCTATTACTATAGTAAAGGTCATTAACATTTATATTTTATCTTATAAATATTCATCACTGCTCACCATTAAACATAACTTCTTCTCATAATTACAAACACTAAGATTTATATCTCCCTAAATATCTCTCTACATTAAAAGGAGAGATTAGTCTCATCACTTGAGCTTACTTAAGCATTGAATGGCCAAACACCACCACACCCCATAGTGGTTCAAAGTCCTAACAGTATGTTTTTTATTCTCAAGGGAAATAGAGGTGCATCCAATCATTGATGTTGACAAAAATTGGTGTTAACATCTTGCATCGTTTGTGGGAACAAGTGTGCTCTACTAATTGAATTGCAGCTAGAGATAAGAAGATCTACAATGCTCCTTAGTGATCTGAACTAGATGGTCTTGAAGGAAAGGCCATAAAAGTTCAGAAGAAAACTGTTCCAAAAGAAGTTCAATCTACCCGATCTGTAAAGGCTACACCTTTCTATCTTTTTAAGATGAATTAACTTCTTGACATGAACAAACAAGCTTCTACAAGGGATAATGAAGTCCCATCTCATGTCCAACAAGTTTTTCAACCACTTGTAAGGTTGCTAATCTTGCACCGTTATGGCCACATTGGGCCTGAATGGAGCATTGAAAAAGGGCACAGATGGAAGTCCATCTAAACATGATGGAGAATATGCTTCCGATAATCTTGGAATGTCTACTAGGGCCATAAGCCCCTGTAGTAGAAGATGTCCTTATGGAATCGTCCAGTTCCTATAGTGCATTAGATTTGACCCACAGCTATATAGGTTTGGATCGAAGACTTGACCCATCCCAACAAGGTCTAAGTCTACGGGCTAGACAGATAGCTTTGGTCCATACTATCCTAAGCTACCCATTCATAGAGGCTCGAACTCTGTTCCTCCATCCGTCCATCTTGGACCACTTGAGACTTGCTTGTCCAGACCTGTGTGAGCGCCTTGAAGTCCGTAGGCAAGACCACTTTATCAAGGCAAGCTACAGAAACAATGCACCCTCAGTGGCCAATAGCCACCACAGGGACAATCAACACAGGGACATACCTACAGCCCTCCATCCCACCATCGATCTGTCCAATTATAGGAGGTACAACAAAGACTAAATAGAGGTAGTCTCTTGAACCTTGTTGTTTTTAACGAATTCTCGTTCATTTCAAAGATTATGGTCATTCCACTCATAGGTAAATTCAAGATGCCTAGCTTGAGCTTCTACAATGGTAACAAGGACCCATTGGAACACCTTGAGGACTTTAAAGGTTGGTTGGGCCTTCAAGCTTACACTGATGCAATCAAGTGTCGAGCCTTCTACCTTACCTTGATTGATAAAACCTAGGACTTGGTATTGTACCCTTAAGCCCAATACAATTGGTACATTTGTTGGGTTTGAAAGATATTATTCACTTTTTCAATCATTATCATCACAATGCTCTTAAAAGAGTAATTGATCGCTCTTTAAAAAATAATGAAATAATGAACTATTTCTAACATTCAAAATGACGAGGATAGCATCCCAATCCATCTTAGGAATGCTTCATAGGGCCATAGGTCCCCAGTTCATATGGCATATTCTAATGCCTATAGTGAACAGGATCTGACCACGTACCCATATGTAGTTCAAAAAATGATGTGACTTACCACGAGGGGAACTAGGCCCCATGACTGGCAAGATAGAATTCATCCATAAAGTACAAAGACATCCATCTATGGATGCCTAAGAAGCATCCCTCTACCCGTCTATACTAGACCAATTAGGACTACCTCAAGTAGCCTCTGTCCATTGCGATCCATGTGACCATCTTGAGGCCCACAAGTAGGGACACTTTGTCCAAACCATGTCGTAAGTCTTGTTGTACTTTTTGTCTGTGTGTTGGCTTCCCATGTGCAAAATATAGAATATGTTTATTTTACTTAGTGTTTCCATCTTTCTCTAAGTAAGGTTGGTTAATACAGATCAATAATGCACATACATACATAGTTAGATACACTTTGTATGTGAGCATGTTTACACATACTACACAGTTGGTTTTTATAGTATGCATGCTAGGTCGCTTGCTTATTGACGTTGTTACTCATGTTTTTGTTTTGTTTCAAGTATGGATATTTATAAAAATTACTTGACAATTTTGGTAACAAGAAAATGGATGTTTTGGCACCTCGACAAAGGCCTCGTTGGACACCTCTTTGGACCTCTAACAAGGTGGTTGGTGAGGACCCTTGACGAGGTTGGCCTTAAGCTTGGGTAACTTCTATAAATACCCCTCTTTCTTCTTGTTTCTTACACAAAACATAAGTAGAAGAGCTTTATCAGATTGATATCTTATTTTTCTATTTATGGATCACTATTACCTTGAGTGTTCTTAGGTATTATAGATTCGTAATTATATGGAAAAAATCGTGCTCTTGAGTGGTAAGTACTCAAAAAGGTGTTTGCAAGTGGATTTATTTGAGGAACTTATATGGCTATGAGCCGTGTGTCAACTGGTAGTTACCATCGTGCAACTTGTCTTATGTGAAAAGTTTATGTGACTATAAGCTGTGTGTCAACTGGTAGTTTCTTTGTGCAACTTTTTCTTATGTGAGAACAATTCTATGAGAATGGGTTGAGCTAAATTGTTTGAGTTATTATATAATTAGTTATGTTCGATATGTGATTGACAGTGTGTCTTACTTTGATGATTTATGTTTTGTGGTTGATAGTAGTACCCAAGGTAATTATTTGGTGATCATGATTAAGTCTGGTATGATGAGTGCTCAAAAAGCACTAAAATTATCATGATTTTATGCACATTAATTGATTAAAAATATATATATATTTATATGATTTATCATATATTTATATAAATTTGTCTTTTTCGGAATCACGGGTATTTTTATTGTTTTTCAGGTATTTTGGCTTAAAAACGTAACTTAAAGACTCAAAAAAGAATACTGCAAGCAATACATCACAAATATATTAATAAATAAATAGGAAAATGTCAACAAATATGGAAAAATTGGACAAAATGGGTCAAAAATGTCAAAAAAGAGAAAATCGCGCCGCCCAGCCGCGCCGACCCCGCGCGCGCCCGTGCGCGTAACGCCTGCCTTTCGCGCGTGCCCCTGCATGCCCAGCTGCCCTCCGCGCGCACCGCTGCCCATTTTGCCCCATTTTCGCACGCAGCCGCCCCCATGACGTCATGTTGATGTCATCAATGACATCAGTAATTACACTCCGCGTTTTCACAATTTTTTAACATTTTTTCTCCCACTTTTTCTCTCCATCTTCACCTATAAATACCCCCATTCTCTTCACTTCTAAACACACCTCAAAACACATTCTCTTCTCTCTTTCTTTCTTTCTTTTCTTAGATTTTTTAGTTTTTCTTAGTTTTTAGCTTTTCTTAGTTAATTTCTCTTAGTTTTAGAGTTCTTCCCTTTTTGGGAAGAACTAGTTATGTTTTTGTAATTTATTAGCTTTTTGATTCAATAAATGGGAGTGCAATTTCGCTTGGAGGTTTTCCAGCAACGCGAATAACATCGAAGTTCTGTAAGGATTTTATTTTCTTTACAGTTATTTTTTATGCTTTATTCTTACATGTTATATTTAATTTGTCTGTGATTAAATTTAACTCTGCTGGCTGTTTATAAACATGATGTAATAATAACGTTGTTATGGTTGCGAAATATTAAATAGGTAAAAATCTCTAAAATGAATTGATTTTATTTTTATTCAAGATTTTATATTAAGAATGTTAGAGAGAAATATATTATTTTTCATTACAAACTTAAATCTGAAAATTAGATTTTAAGGTTTAGTTATCCGGTCTAATTTAGAGTAGTGCTCTTTTATTTGTTGGTACAATCGCCCGGTAGTTAGAGTGAAGCTCTATTTTAAAAGTTTTTATAAGAATTATTATCTGAAAATGTATTGACAACATGTTTTTAGTAGTGATTTTAAAACTTGAAAGTTAGTACTCGGATAATTAAATTCTTAGATTTAATTTGGACACCTTGAATAAAGTTTAAACTGTCTAATCCCACCAAAGGTGGCATTTAAATGGTTCATTTTCAATCTCTTAGAAAAAGAAATTAATTTAATTAACCAAATTAATTATCAACCCCACCCATAGGTGTTAATTGATTTGTTTAGTTAACAAAGAATATCTAATCCCACCAAAGGTGGTATTCATATAAAAAAGAGAGAATCAATAAATATCAATTCATATCTTTAATAACCTAAATAATATGAGCAAGCATAATTAACTTAATTATTATATCCATAAATACTCCACCATTATAAATGATAAAATTTGCATAAATGTTTATTGAATCTATGTTTATTTTTATGTAAGTAGATTAAAAACGCAAAACCCCAAAATTTCGTGACAGGATGTTTAGGATTTAATTTCGTTTTTAAAAGTTTGAATAATAAATTAAAAACCACATACATTCCTTCCTTAGATCGACCTTGGGAGTATACTTATCATTTTTTACGAAATAATTCGCGCACTTGCGAGAGTTTTATAAATACATAAAACCAAATGCACGGCAGGATCGACAATGTCGGTTCTACCCGATCATGGTTCTCAAGGTTCAAGTTCCTTTCATTACACATTATTGATTTATAGTTTCTTATCGCCTTACATCGAGTGATGTTGGCTTTGGGGGAAAAGTTAGGTTCATGTTCGAAAACAAGTCACATTACAGAGGCAGTAAGTGAGGGCACTAATAGACAGTTTGGATAGTGGTCCCGATTGATAGAGAAATGGGGTTTTATTTCTATTAGGGTTGTAATTGTTTTATTGCTTAGTAGTTACCGTAAGCAACCAAATGATGTTACCTTATAGGGAAGGGTTCTATATGAGTTTATCTCGTTAAATTTGGTGTTTTGCATGATCTAGCATTTGACTAGTACAATATGAGTTTAAATCGTTTATGTTTCTACATACAGAGATTTAAATTCTGATAAGGAAGTCTTTAATATTTATTGCTTTCTTTTTTATTATTGATAATATATTTGCTACTTATTTACTGCATGTTTGTGCTTATTTGTACTACTGTTATGATATTCAATTGTGTTTATCTTTGTATTGTATGCATGTTTGGGTAAAGTCTTTAAGGAGTTAGTATCTCCTTAACTTGAATATGTATTTGGTCTTTGACTTCTTTAATATTGTTATGTATGATTCTAGCTCGGATGAAGAAAATGAGGAAGTAAACTCTTCTTTCTTATTGTCTAAGTTTAATGTATCAACTTATGAGAAACTATTCATAGATTGTCTAGGTGCTAAGGAAGAGAGAGATAAACTATTTGTGAAAGTAACTAAACTTAATGATATCATCAAAGTTGACAAAACAAATTCCTCTAGCCTAGAGAAAGATTAAAAAAAAATTGTTTGAAAATATTAATGCCTTGAATATGAGACTACTAGAAACCACTGAGGAAAAAAAAACTTAGGCAAAAACTTAATATTGCTAAAGAGACGGTGAAGAATTTGACCATAGGTGTTGAAAAATTGACCAAAGTCCTAGACTATGGAAAGCTACATAGATATAAGAGAGGTATTGGATACATAGATGAACAGTCAACGCCTTCAACATCAAATACCACATTTATAAGGTCCTTAAACTCTACTCCTACTATTACTACTTATGTACAAAGAACTATTGCACCTATGGTAGAAAAAATTGTTAAGTTTGTGCTTGTCTGTCATCATTGTGGTAGAAAAGGTCATATAAGACCAAAATGTAGATTTTTGATGAATGTTCATGAACTTAATGATTCCTTCCATGTTTCACATAGTAGGACCCATAAACATCATTCATCTATGTATGCTACATCATATTCAAGGATGAATGAAAATTATAATAACGTGTTTAGAAATTCTACTAGGAAGCATGGAGTCTTAGGTTTAAAGAGACAAATAAAATTTAATATTGCTAATGCTATGACTCATTATCAATCATCCTACTATACATACTGCATCTTCATTTGGGATGAATGAGAAAAGTACAACTAAGTCTAGGAACACGCCTATGAAACCTAATAAGTTAGTTGAGTTCCAACCCAATGATATAGAGAAACCAAAATACAAGAGAATGTGGGTTAGGAAAGGTTGTTTTTTCCTAGTCACCTGACCATTTTTGTTCTTTCATCTATGTATTTTTGTTAAGGTGTTTAAATGACCCTAAGTGAGCATTCTTTATTATCTTTATTTTATTTATTAGTTAAAATTACAAAAAAAAAGAAGTAGAATCCTTATATGGCCAACATGGTATTGGACTCATTCAACACTTACAGACATATAACCTTATTTTTAATAACTTAACTAATTTTGATATTTATTGTATAAATTATTCTACAATTTTGGCTTATGCACACACATATTCTTGTACATGTGATGATCAATGTTGACATGAACTTATTCACACACTCACAAACACACATATATGCTATGCTTGAATTTTATGAATTTTCTTGAAAGACTCTAGGACTTCAACTAATCTTGATTGTAAAGTTTTGTTGAGTTATATTTCTTATTTTCTAAAACTTTACCTTATAGAGATACTTAGTATTGAAAGGGCTACCCAATATGATCTGTAAAGCTACCGTAGTGAGCAGAGAGGATTACCTCACAACTAGTGTGAAAGTCACCATGCTAAGTTTATGGCTCGTGTAAAAAAAAAGAGGAAAAATTATGCAAAAAGAGACTATTTATAAATCTTGTACATTGAATGCACAAAAAGAAAGAGCCAGTAAAGGTTAAAAAATAATAATATCATTTATCTCATATATAAAATAAAGAAAACAATTTAAGTCCTCTTTTAGTAGATATATTTTATTTTGTGAGATTGAAGACTTGATTATAATTTTACATGATAAGTGATATTTGTTTTCTTTTGAGTCTTTCGTGATAGGTCATAAATGAATTAATTGATATATTTGTGGAGTTTAAACATATATACTACTTTAAGTAAATGTCAATATGTCATTATATGTGCGAAGTGTATTTGTATACCTTTTCTTCTCTACTTGCATAAATAATCAAAATTTGAGTTAAAAAATGATGAGTTCTCAATTGGTTATATTTTCATTTGTGATTAAACGAGTTTAATACCTTATGTGACTATTTATAAAAATTTGAAAAAAAAATCAGATTTTTTTTCATTCACATCTTCTTTTCATTTAATATATTTTTAATTGATTTCTAAGTTAGAGAGTTATATAACTTAGGGGGAGTTTAAAGCACATTGTACTTCTGTATCAGATTTTTTTTCATTCACATCTTCTTTTCATTTAATATATTTTTAATTGATTTCTAAGTTAGAGAGTTATATAACTTAGGGGGAGTTTAAAGCACATTGTACTTCTGTATTACTCTACTTTTACATTGTTATATCTTTAGGAGGAGTTTAGCTTCATTACTTTGTCTAATGTTTTGTCCTTCTCGTATGTTAAAAAGGGGGAAAGAATGGTATGTTTTACTTCCATGTTTTTATTTTATTATGCATACAAGGGGAGAACATATTTAATTAAGCTTGATTGGTATGAATGCATACTACATGACTATTCTTTACACTTCGTTTATTCTTATGTAAACTAAACTAATGTACAATGAAGCTTTCAAGCCAAATTGTCGTATATTTTGTTTATGTCATTTCAGTTACTTACAAGTTGTCAAGTTGCAGCGAAGATGGATTCACCGGATCATAGGATAGTTCTACTGTGGAGTCTAGGACACTATTGTATTTTTATCTTATTTTTATAAGTGTCATGTAGTGAGTGGGAGGTTTTGCTACACGAAAATGCCAAGGGAGAGTTTGTAAGGACTATAAATATTGACTATTTTCGTGGATATTATTTGTAAATTTGTTTTTAAGTCTACTATCAAGTATATCAAGAAAAGTCAAAAAAATGCTCGAGTTTTAAATAGACATACTTTAGGTATATCTTTTATAATTACGACACATAGGATTGCATTCATGCATTTAATAGCACATGTTCATAAATCTGAAATTATTTTTTGTGTTAAAATATTTATTTAAACTTGAATCAATTTATGAAATTATTAATTAAATAATTTTAGATGTATTTTAATATTTTTAAGATATGTTTTAAGAAATTATTTTTTATAATATTAAGGTTTTTAATGGACTTGAAAACTTAAGCCCAAAATACATTTAATCCTAATAGTATTAGGTATTATTATTATTATATATATATCTATATCTATATATATATATATATATATGGGTGTTAGAGGATAGAAACAGCAAGCTGCTGCCAAAGAAAAAAAAGGGGCAAAGCTACCGAAAGGAAAAGAGAAAAAAAATTTAAAGCAGCTCATCAAGTTTTCTTTTTTCAGCTGTGGTAATCGTACTTTGTACTCTCTCTTTCATGTAAATTCTAGTTCTTCAATATTACTTTCATATGTTTTATTTCTAGGCTTTGGGAATTGGATCGTAGAAGATCTGGGTTCTTAAATGAATTATATATGTTTGGTGGGTGGTGTCGAAAATCCTTCAGTAAAAGAGTTTAATGATTTGGCGAAAAGTTTATTGAAATGTTGGTTTGAAAATTGTTCACATTAATTTTAGAAATTATGAAAACAAAATAAGAGTTAGTAAGTAAAGTATATTAGAACAGTATCATAAGGAGGGTAGCATAAGACCAAGTTTGTACTTGAACATTTGATATTCATAATAAAAAGTTAGATGGTCCAGTAAATAGATAATTTTTTTCTCTTAGGTCATTATTGTCATCTAGGTTGTTTCTACTTAAAAATATTGTGTGTTATTTTTTGATTTTCACACTTTATTCTTACACATGATTGCATATCTGGTCGTTTTGCTTAGGTTATCAAATTATAAATTGATAAAAATTAAAAATAACCTATTCATCCCTTTTAGGTTAATCAGGTCTATATTTTATAAACTTTCAAATGACTTTAGTGATTGCTCAAGAAAAATAAATAAAAGAAATTAAATTAAAATAAAATTAACAACTAAAAGCAAATAAATAAAAGAAAAATGAAATAAAAATAACCAAGAAATAAAAATCAATGAAATAAACAAAAGTAGCAAAACAAATCATGTATATTAAAAAAAACCAAAGAAATAAAAAAATATCACAAAAACAAAGAATTATAAAAAAAATAACTAAAAAGAAAACAAACAAATAATTTTAAATGCTAATTCTCCTGTAACAGTACCAAAAACTTGATGCATAAATTTTGTATCTAAAAAGCTCGCAAGTACACAATTAACTTATAATAAGTGACGAATATACTCTCAACGTTGATTTCTCAAGGAATTGTGGTGGTTTTAAAAATTTAAACTATTTTCTAATATAGTTAAGAACAACAGTTTCTAGACACTATAACAATTGATGGTTAGTAGAATAAAACCATAAACTCTAAATTATTTTATATCTAAAGAAATCAAATAAATGAAAACAAGTAAATGAAAGCAAAAAAATGAAAGTGAGTAAAATAAAGCAAATAAATAAACTATATCCGAACTTAGGATGATCGATGAATATAGGATTTTAACGAACATAATTCTTCATTAATAAAATGAATTAAGTTATTTAATTTTAAGATAGATTCATTGATTTTTTATTTTTAAATAAGAGAACTTCTTATAATCATGGTGAGTTCCCAATGATATTTAATTAATCAATACTTTCTTGGCGAGAGTTAAAATTGATTAATTGGTAAACCAAAGAAACATATATGAACCAAAATCCTTGATTAATTAATAACTTCCTTGATCGGGTTTGAAATTATTTAATTGATAAACATAAGGTAGATATATTCTTTAATTATAAATCAAGATTTGTCCCATTTTGAACAATCCAATTTAATACAAATCACAAAAATTAAATTAGACTCTTATTTATTATGCACAACTAAGCACAATTGGCTTGTCTAATACTTAATTCTAAAATATTTTCTTAATCATAAATTAAGACTTTGCCCATCATGAATTTATGATTAAAGATCGAAAGATTATAAATAAGAAAGAAGTATAAAACTTTCATTTATTTAAATAATGAAATTATTCTTCCAATCGTTGGTAGTAGAAACTAAAATCCCATATTACACATCTAGCCAATCATAGCTAAATTAACAAAAGTCAAATTCAACTATGAAAGACATTGTATTACAGAAAGAAATAAAAGATACAACAAGTAAAACGATCCCTTTTTATCGAAGATGAGTTCAAATCTCTAAACAAGTTGTCACTAGATTCTCTACATCCTTGGATCTCCACAATAAAGATGCTCTTTTTCTATATCTGTATATGGTGGAAAGACTAAGGGAGTTTGTTCTAAAATATACCCTAAAAACTATTTGGACAACTACGTATTCTAGTGAAATCAAAAGCTCTCTAACCTAATTAACATATTGTTATATTTATAAGGAAAGGCATTGAAATGGGTCAGAGTCTAAACATTACAATGCGTGCCATGACACACCTTTTATTGCATTGTAGCATGAAGTTGAAACTCGTTTGGACAATTTAGCCACTCAGGGTCACACTATAACACATCATATTTCATACAACGGAACAGAAAGCTCAACCTACCCAATAATTCATCCCGAATGATATATGTCATAACATATTAATTTCTTCATCGTGGTATAAATTTTTTAATATCGTGACATTAAAATAAAACTCATTCGCACAATTCAACCTAAGAAGGCCACACCGTGGCACAACATATTTCACGCCATAACACTCAAAACTCAACTTGTTCAGTAATTTAACCAGAATGATGTGCATTGCGACACAATGATGTCTTTGTCACTATACTCTTTTCTTTTCTTGAATTGTGCCTTACATACCTTACAAATGGTTGGTTTTCTATTTTAAAGCTAAAACACCTGAAAATATGACAAAGTATACCTATAATTTTGAACATATAGATTTATATAAATAATGATATAAACATGTTATAATCAAAAATATAATTAAGCATAATAAAATCACAAAATATGAGTGATTTTCAAGCACTTATCAACTTATCAAATAAAAATCATTAAAAAATCCATAGAAATTTCAAACAAAAACCCAAAAACGAAAAAAAAATATTTTTTAAATAAATATAATACATACACATACACATATATGCAAAGAAATTGAAATATAAAAATGTATATAAAATAGCACTCATCACCCCTATACCTAATGTTTTCTAGTATTTGAGCAAAGTCAACACCCATAGTTAAGAAAATAAGTTTTTTGAAATTTAATCTCAAGGGCTTAACAATATTATGGTTTTAAATTTTAATAAATGTTAGATATTGACTCTAGTCATCTCTTGGCTCTACTCAGCTACTATATAACAACCATGCTCAAAGTGTGTGTATGATGTAGCATGAATTACAAATAGTTAAATCTTGTAACATAAATAAGTTAGATTATTATTTATCCCTATACAATGTCACTACACATTTTATAGTTGAATTGGATACTATAGGATTTTTTTAAAATTGTATCTTCACTCACTGAAAATATTCCTTAAAATTAGGAGATTTTTCATTTGATTATAATATGGATTTGTTGGTTTAATCAAATGAAAGGAAAAATGAGAAACAAAATTTTATGAGTCTATGGAGTAAGAAAAAGAGATCAATAAATAATACTATCCTAAGACTAATGATATTAATAAAATAAGGTCATATTTCATTGTTTTGGATCCAAACATCATTATTGGCTTATTTTCTTTTATTTTTTGCCACTCTTTTCAATACAAATCCCCTTTTTGCATTTCTTTTCAATTTTTCCCCTTGTTATTATTTATTTTTTGAATGTAAAAAAGGAATAAATAACAAATCTAGTAGGTTGCCTCCCACAAAGCATTTAATTTAGTATCTTCAACCTAACTCTACCACTTTTATCATCCACCATCACAAAGATCTTGAAGTGGGTGATGTCAAACTTTTGAGCTAGTAGTCCATTATTTACATCCTTGTATCTTTGAGGGAAATCTCCTTTGAATCATACTAGACATCCCATATCTATCTCTTTGTATCCTTAAGCTTGTCCTTAGTAAGAAAATGTTCCTTAATTTACTTTCATCCAAGTCACCTCCTTTATATCTTCCATAAGAAGTATGTAGATTTTCACTTTGGGGAACATCTCCAAATTTTCCATTTCATGATTCTGCTTCATTATGGTGTCAAACCTATTGAAGAAAGATAAGACAGAATCATCAGTAAAAAAAGAAAGTTTGAATACTACCTTTGGTGTCACATTGAATTCTTGGGGAGTGATGATCTTTTCCTTCTCACTAGTCCTTTTAGGTTTAGAATCTATTTGGATGTGGAGCTCGATAACTGCTTGTGCTTCTAGACTGTCCACTGTTTGACCAGTTGGCCAATATGAGTCTCTATATTTTTGAGAGAAGCATTTGTTTCCTCAATAGTATCATAGATTCTCTTCATAGCAGCATTGGTTTCATACTGAAATTCCAAAGTGTGAGTAGCTAAGGAATTTATTAAGTCCTCAATAGACTTACCTTGATTGGTTGGAGTAGCTTGTTACATTAGGAATAGAAAGCTAGGTGTGATTTTAAACTAATATGTTGGATTCCTCATTGTAATTTGGTTAACTTATATCTCAAGATCTCTCCTTGAAATTTATTGTTCATTGAAATAAGTGTGTTCTCCTTTTTAAATTCCAAAGTGGTAGTAGCAAGGATATTTACTAAATCTTCAAGAGACTTACCTTGGGTGGTTAGAGTAGGTTATTGTATTGAAAATGGAAAACTAGGTGTAATGTTAAAATCAACTATTGGATTTCTATATGAATAGCTTGAGTATTGATGATCTCATCATCCTATATTATACATGCTATAATGGATCATACCTAGGCCTCTAGCTTTGAAATCCACCAAGAATATAAACTTAGTCCCAATTGTCTTATTGATGCTCAAAATATAGTGAAGGAAATCCATTGTACATAGAATATGATGCATCCATGTGTGTACCTTTTTCTCTAGTATTCAACACTTCAAGAAAATTAGTTCATGTATAAAATAAAAGTAAAAATAAAACTAATCTTAAACCTAAATATTAAAAAAATAAACAAAAGATGAAAAATTAAAAATTAAAGTTAGATAAAAAAATGAAAAATCTAAACTAAAAACATAAAAATAATAATAATAAACTAAAGAAAATAAACGAATTTAAAAAAAATAAAGGAAAACATTTGAAGAAAAAATAAATAAATAAACTAGCAATTATATAGATGAATTGTTAAACCAATTTCTAACAAGGACACCAAAAACTTGACACGATTGAGAACATGTAAGTATACATGATCATATATAAGTGATAAATAATTTTAAGAGCAAGGGTTGTTATACTCACGAGGATTTGTAACAATATCTACTCCTAATTACTAGCTTTTTAGTAAGTTGATTAAAATTTATAAAATTGAGTTTTGAATTGTTTTTTATAAAAATAATATAAGTAAAATAAGTTGCAAAAGGATTCTAAGATATATGTAATCATGAGACTATCATCACCACTATCTTACAATTTTATTAATCATATCAGGAATGTAAATAATTTCTTAAGTTCTAAATTATTTTCATAATTTAAAATCATTTTTGACTTTTTAACTTTAGTTTTAAAAGTCTAGGGCTATTTAAGACTTCATATATTTTCTTACCGTGTAATTGATTAAAGGTACTCTTATTAACCAACTTAAATCCTAAACAACCTAGAGGTACACTTACTAAATTTATTTCATTGATTACATTAAGATCCAAAAAGATGAGAACTAACTAGGCAAGATTAGAACAATCGTTTAACCTTTAGTGAATGTAATTAACTATGCTTATGATAGCAACCACAATGTACCATTTCAAATAAAAATATTAGTGATTACGTACACATGTTGGACTAGATACAAACATATTAATGCAACAGACTAGTTAATTACTCTAAATCATACATGCATAGTTTTGACATTCAAACATAAAATTGAACGCATCAAAAATTAATATTAAAAATTAATATTAAAAATAACATTATCATGACATTAAATTAATTAAACTATTGTCTAAGGCTTGGAATTTCTTACAATCATATTATTAAATTATCTAAATTAAATAAGAATAAATATTATAATCCTAGAAAAACTAAATAGAAGAAAAGTAGAAAAGATTATGAATATCTTCAAAATCTTCTCCAAAAGTTTCCCTAGATATGCTCTTTTATCTTTCTTGTCGTTGTTGGAATTGTTATTCATTTTCTTAATTTACTAATTGGTGAAAAACTATATATGTATAGTATCATAGTTTTATAATAAAGTAATAAGAAGAGTATCATTCTTAGTGATTGGTAACTTACTTTTTACAAATACAAATTTTTTATTAATCTTAGTTTTTGATGCTTATTTTTGCAAGTGTACGAATCGTTCAAGTAATAAAGTGTACAAAAGTACGGATATCAAACCCACAAGGAATGGCGTTACTAAGTACCGAAATTTGCTAACCCTAATTTTATTTGAAAACCCCAATTGTTGAAATTGTTTAAGAACCAAATTAACTTAAAGCTAAACGCAAATAACAAAATTTAATGTTGTTCACAAATGATTAAAAACGCTAAGGCATTTGATTTCACTAAATCAATTCAATCCGATTTCAAGTCATGTTATATGAGAATCAAAGCTAAAAGTGATGGTTGAAAAACCCAAATTTACTTAATACTCTCTCTCGAGTTATATTAGAATTACTTATCTATGAAAACCAACTATATTTGTATGAAGATTTAATCACAAACAAGCACATTACGATTTATGGAATTTCTAGAATAACCACATACATCATGCATTAGTTCTCCCACTCGCATTCAATATATGGTATTTATCACAAGAAGCATTCATTACACATCTCCTCTCGGTCTCAATATAATGCAACAAATCATCTAAATTTTGGCCAGAAATTTAAAAGCATTAAGCATGGAAATAAATACTCAACTTGAAAACAATGAATTCATATAACAATAACACAAGAAATCAGATTTTCTTGATTCAACTACATCATAGCCTTAGCAAAAATAAATTAGTTCATAACGAAAATAAGAATAAACATTATCTCAATTGAATCCATGAATAACAAATCTGAATAAAATGCAGAATATGAAGGCTAAGGAGAAGAGATGAAAAACTCTTGAAGATGAACACTTGGTAGCAACAATGGTGATAAATCTTTCAAGCTTCTCCAAAATTGTCTTCTCTCCTCCACAAATGACTCAGATCTTCTCTCTCCTCCCATTCTCCTATTTCTCCATCATATTGTATATATAGATCTAGGGTTTTGGGGGCAATTTTGGAATAAAACAACATAAAAAATGTGTTTTCGGACGAAACTCGTCCGCGGCGAGATGTCTGGAAAAGTTATGATTTTAGTTCCGCTAATTCTCGCCGGTGGCAAGATTAATGTGGCCGGCGGTGAGATGCACTTGGCCAGTGGCGAGAATATGTTGGTCGGAAGCGAGATTTATTTGGCCGGCGGTGAGATGAATTTGCCAAAACCCGTGCTCCCTGCATGATTTTCGCCGTATTCTCTGTAAGATTTTCGCCGGTGGCAAGAATCTTCTCGCCGACGGTGGGATTCTAAATTTTGAAACTTTGTTTTCTTTTTATTTGCACTCAATCCCGATCATTGAAATTTGTCCCAAATTTCTCCAAAATCATGATTTTACCTGAAATTGCACTTTAAACATGAAATACCCGTGAAATGACATTTGTGGATTAAATAATCAAATAAACACAATTTTCACACAAATACCAACATTTAAATCATAACAAAAATGCAATAATTTGACTCTTATCAACAACCCCCAACCAGCTTCTTGCTAGTCTCTAGCAAGAAAAGCGATCTATGAATAAATTCAAAGGTGACATTAAAAGAAAAATTCAAAGAAAATTTATTCTATTTACAACATTACATTAAGCGTATGCAATAAGCCTTTAAACCCCTAGGCAGCCCTTGTAGGTTGAGTTGTAGTCTCGTGAGGGCTTCTAGTGATGATACCCATAAACATCTTACCTATAACTATCCTAACTCAAAACAATGAAATCACATAATAATTAATTTGCACATATGTCTCAAAAATTGTAAATAACACACAACACATAGAATAATTAAATGTCACCTAAGCTTTAAGAAATCTCAAATGCCAATTTTACTTTTGTTATTGACTCTTAAACATCCATCAAACCACAAACCAATAGCCATAATGCCCGGATAATATTATGCATAACATCCACAAACAAAAAGGTGAAATCTCAAACTCCATAGGCTCACTTTTCAAATCTCTCTCCACTAATGAAGGAAAATACACCACTTCGGATCAATAGGACTTTATGAGGCTTGTAATGTTAGGCTTAGGTATTTGGTTAAGAAAGAACGGGAAGTGTCAAAATACAAATAAGGGTACTTATTAGATTAAACACAACCAATTAAGTAAAAGAGTAACACCATTTAACCCAAATTGTTTCTTCCGATCATAACCCATTTTTCCAAAGATAAACAAAATTCTTCCTCAATCTTTCTCCTCAGTACATCCATCACTAACACTCTTTTATTTATTAGAATGTGAAGGCTTTCTTCTTCTTCTTTTTTTTCCTTACTCCAATTGCTCTTGAAAAGCCAACCACTTTCTTCCAATATATGTGGAAGATTTCTCCAAGTTCTCTTGAAAAGCCAACTACTTTCTTCCAATATATGTGTAATTTTTTTTTCCATCCTTACTCCGATTACTCTTGAAAAGATATAACCCCCAACCAATTTCTTCCAATATATGTGGAAGATTTCTCCAATTGCTCTCTAAAAGTTTGTGTTCAAAATTAAGTGCTTTTAACAAATAAGGTGGGAATTATATATATATATATATATATATATATATATATATATATATATATATATATATATATATATATATATATATATTTGGCTCAATAAAAGGTAGGTTATAGAAGGCAAAAAGAAAGAAAAGTAAGGCTAACAATATATTTAAATAGATTCAAAGAGGTAACTAGTGATATAAGGATAACAAGGTAGGCTTAAAATGGCACATTCGATCCAAAAATGGCCTACATTATATCCTAAACAGTGCAATTCCAAATTATTTTGCCTCAAGAGGTTTTCAAATGAGTTCTAGAGTTTGTTGAGATCACAAAAATGTCCATGAAAAATTCGCACATAAGACTTCTCTAAGCATTTAGACTAATCAACCAAATCATACCACATACCAAAAGAGTCGCCAACTAGGTAAAATCAACATTTGAAATTATCTTTAAAACAAAACAAAATTTAATATCTTCTAAAAGCTACTTGTTATCACAATCACATTATTATCATCAACGTGCAAATTAAAATAAGTAAAATGCAAATGAAAAAATAAAAATAAAAATAAGACAATAAAGAAATTAAAGAAATTAAATCAAAATGCAGAAAAATAAATAGAAAATCAAAATTAAACACAAATAAACACACAAACAAAACTACTAAAATGAAGCGAAGAAAAGATTTACCGTTTACTGCACCCCCAACCAAAACCTTACATTGTCCTCAATGTAAGAAAGAACAACGAGATCTTCTTTCCACTGGCGGCGAACGTAAAATTTATTTTTTATTTATTATTATTATTTTTTTTTACTTGATGGGTTGCATCCCATTAAGCGCTTTAATTTATAGTCATTAGATAGACTTTCTGTCATTCTTTACTACTGAGGTTGGAGTTTCATTTGTTCCCAACTCCTTAAATGTTTCATCACTGCAAAAATATTCATCAGGTGCTGCTAGTAATTCGGAACATTGTCTCATCCCCTCATCTTCCTCCTCAATTGTTGTAGATTTTACAAGGCAAGCTTCTAGTGGTAGCAATGGAGTTCTCTCCTCAAAAGTTTTCGAGATTAACCTGTCAAGAGTGTTAATTTGAAAACAAGAATGTACGTCACTTGGAAATTTTATTTCTTCAAAAACATCAAATGTCACTTGTTCATCTTGCACCCGTAGAATAAGCTTTCCTTGCTGAACATCAATCAATGTTCTTCCAGTTGCAAGGAATGGTCTTTCCAATATCAACGGCATCTCTCTATCTTCCTCCATGTCAAGCACCACGAAATCTACAGGGAAAATAAATTTGTTGAATTTAATTAAAACATCCTCAATTACCCCTTGAGGATATTTCACCGATCGATTCGCTAATTGTAAAGAGATTGAAGTGGGCTTCACTTCTTCCAGGCCTAGTTTCCTGAAAACAGAAAGTGGCATCAAATTAATGCTTGCTCCTAAATCACATAGGACTTTATTAAAATTGCAACTTCCTATAGTACAAGGTATAGTAAAACTCCCTGGGTCTTTCAATTTCTGTGGCAGTTTTCTTTGAAGAACTGCACTGCACTCCTCATTTAGCATGACAGTTTCATAATCTCCCAACTTCCTCTTCTTTGATAGAATTTCCTTCATAAATTTTGCATACTTGGGCATTTGTTCCAACATCTCTGCAAAAGGAATGTTAATATGCAATTTCTTAAAAATATCTAGAAATTTATCAAATTGATTATCAAGCTTTTTCTTATTCAATCTTTGAGGATATGGGATAGGAGGCTCATATTTCGCATACGGGGACGGTTGAATATCATGGGATCTTGATGGCTTTTCTTTAGATTCTTCCATCTTTTTCTCTGATTTCCTCTGCCATTCAATCTCTTTACCACTTCTCAATGTGATAGCCTTTGCATGCTCTTTGGGATTTATTGTATTACTAGGCAGCGATCCTTGAGACCTTTCCGCAATATGCTTTGAAAGCTGCCCCAGTTGGTTTTGGATGTCCTTGTTGATTGCCTCTTGATTTCTGAAATTTGCTCTTGTCTCCTCAATGAACTTTCCCAAAATTTCTTCCAAATCTGTTTGTTTTTTCTCTTGGGGTTGGTAGGAAGATAATGATGGTTTGAATCCCTCTTGGTTATTTCCCCATGACAAATTTGGATGATTTCTCCAACTTGGATTATAGGTGTTCGAATATGGGTTATGTTGAGGTTTTTGGAAATTTGAAACATAATTTGCTTGGTCAGCATTTGGTGAAGCAAATGGATTTCCAACTTGGCACTCGATACTAGCATGATTTCCACCACATAAATCACATTGTGCAGTTGGTTGGATTCGAATTTGGATGACAAAGAATCCATCTTTCTTGAAAGAATAACAACTTGAGCTGACAAAGCATTCACTGAATCAATTTCATGCACTACTGCGGGTCTTTTTGCAATTACCCGCTTTGAATGCCACTGATTGTTGTTTTCTGCCATAATCTCTAACAACTCATGAGCATCCTCCGGTGTTTTTCCCATTAAAGACCCTCCAGCTGCAGCATCAATCATTGCACGATAGTTTGAAACCAACCCATTATAAAATGTAAAGACTTGCAGCCAAATTGGTATACCATGATGTGGGCACTTCCTCAACATTTCTTTAAATCTTTCCCAAGCTTCATACAATGATTTTTAGTCATACTGTGTAAAAGATGTGATTTCATTCCTCAATTTTGCTGTCTTAGCAGAAGGAAAGAACTTGGACAAGAATTTCTGAACCAATTCATTCCATGTTGTAATTGATCCCAGTGGTAATGAGTTTAGCCACTCCTTGGCTTTATCCCTAAGTGAAAAAGGAAAAACCCTCAATCTTACAACATCTTCGGACACCATTTATCTTGTAAAGATCACACACCTCTAGAAAGTAAGAAATATGCACATTTGGATCATCCTTTGACATTCCCCCAAACTGATTTGATTGAACCATTTGGATAAAGGATGGTTTTACCTCAAAGTTATTGGCTTGAACAGTTGGCCTCCTTATACCCGAAGTAGTTCCAGCAACATTTGGCGCAGCATAATCCCTCAAAGCTCTACGATTTCCACCTCCCTCAACAAATGGTGGATCCATGGCTGATTGTCTATTAGGAGCTGAGGTTGAACGCCTTCTCTCACGATTTAGACGCCTATATGTTCTATCAATCTTTGGATCAAATGGAAGAAGGTTAAGACTTCTTGTACGTCTCATACAAAAATCCTACAACCAGAAAATCAACTAGCACAAAAACAACACAAAGTTACCTTTTTTTATGATAAATAAAATAAAAGAGCAAAATAAACAAAATTTAAAATGAAACAAGGATAAAGCAAATTAACTTCAAATTAAAACTAAGATTAGGTAGTATCGATATTATTAAAATCAAACCATTCCCCGGCAATGGCGCCAAAAACTTGATGCTTATTTTCGCAAGTGTACGAATCGTTCAAGTAATAAAGTGTACAAAAGTACAGATATCAAACCCACAAGGAATGGTGTTACTAAGTACGAAAATTTGCTAACCCTAATTTTATTTGAAAACCCCAATTGTTGAAATTGTTTAAGAACCAAATTAACTTAAAGCTAAACACAAATAACAAAATTTAATGTTGTTCACAAATGATTAAAAACGCTAAGGCATTTGATTTCGCTAAATCAATGCAATCCGATTTCAAGTCATATTATATGAGAATCAAAGCTAAAAGTGATGGTTGAAAAACCCAAATTTACCTAATACTCTCTCTCGAGTTATATTAGAATTACTTATCTATGAAAACCAACTATATTTGTATGAAGATTTAATCACAAACAAGCACATTACGATTTATGGAATTTCTAGAATAACCACATACATCATGCATTAGTTCTCACACTCGCATTCAACATACGGTATTTATCACAAGAAGCATTCATTACACATCTCCTCTCGGTCTCAATAAAATGCAACAAATCATCTAAATTTTGGCCAGAAATTTAAAAGCATTAAGCATGGAAATAAATACTCAACTTGAAAACAATGAATTCATATAATAATAACACAAGAAATCAGATTTTCTTGATTCAACTACATCATAGCCTTAGCAAAAATAAATTAGTTCATAACAGAAATAACAATAAACATTATCTCAATTGAATCCATGAATAACAAATCTGAATAAAATGCAGAATATGAAGGCTAAGGAGAAGAGATGAAAAACTCTTGAAGATGAACACTTGGTAGCAACAATGGTGATAAATCTTTCAAGCTTCTCCAAACTTTCTCTCCAAAAATTTCAGCTTGGTCGTTAGTTTGAGGATGGTAGGCAAGTTCTATCTTGTGCTTCACACCATATTTAGAGAGAAGGTTGTCAAATAAGTTGTTACAAAAGTGGGTCGCTTCATCACTAATAATAGTTCGTGGAGTACCAAATCTTGTGAATATGATCTTATGCACAAATTTGAGCACTACCTATGCATCATTTTTTGTTGTAGCAATCACCTCTACCCACTTTGACACATAATCAACTACTAACATGATATAAACAAAGCCAAAAGATGGAGGGAAAAGAGATATACAATCAATTCCCCAAACATCAAATAACACAACCTTTAAGATATTTTTCGATGTTAGCTCCCAAGGTCTTGAAATATTTCCCATACATTAGTATCAATCACAAGTTTCTAAAGTATAACTATCACAAAAAATAGAGGGCTAAAAGAAAAAAACTTTGAAGTGCCTTATGTGTTGTTTGTGTTACCCCAAAATATCTTCCATATGATAAGGAATGACAATGATGGAAAATGTCTTGCAAATTCCTTTCAGGCACACATCTTCAGAGGATTTGATTAGGGTATCTTTAGAAAAGAAAAGGCTCATCCCAAAGATAATATTTCACATCATGAAAAAACTTCTTACATTGGTGGTAAGTAAGATCTGGTGGCAATACCCTACAAGGTTTGTAATTAACAATATCATCATACCAAGGAAGCTTGATCTCTCAAGAAAAAAAAACTAATCATCAAGGAATGCTTCTTGGATCACTAAGTTAGGGTTTATTTCCTCTTGCTCCAATGGAAAGAGATGGTCAGCAACTAAATTTTCACTTCATTTCTTATCTCGAACATCCAAACAAAATTCTTGAAAAAGAAGGATTCAACGAATTAGTCTAGGCTTAGCATCCTTCTTACTGAAAAAATAACGAAGTGTTACATTATCAGTGAACACTATCACCTTTGTACCAATGAGGTAAGACCAAAATTTGTCACAAGAAAACACCACAAAAAACATCTCATTCTAAGTTGTTATATAATTCAATTGGGCTTCATTCAATGTTTGTCTTGCATAGTATTTGGCCATAAACAATTTATCTCGCTTCTATTCTAACACTGCTCCATCTGCAATGTCACTTCCATCACATATTACTTCAAAAGTTTGACTCTAATCAGGTAGAGTTATTGCTGGTATTGAAATCAGTTTCTCTTTGATTGCATTAAAAGCCTACAAACAAACATCATCAAAGTGAAATTCAGAATTATTTTGAAGAAGATTACATAAAGGTTTAGAGAGTTTAGAAAAATCCTTTATAAAACTTCTATAAAATCCCGCATGTCCCAAAAGCTTTTGATTCCCTTCACATTCTTTTAGAGGTGGTAGTTTTTCTATGGTTGCAATTTTAGCTATGTCAACCTCAATTCCTTTAGATGAAACTCTATGGCCACGCACGATCCCTTCTTGAACCATGAAATTACACTTCTCCCAGTTTAGGACAAGATTTTTATCTTCACATCTCAGCAAAATAAGAGCTAAACTATGCAAAAAATGATCAAAATATGTACACAAAATCGAAAATTCATCTATGAAAATTTCCATTATATCTTCCACCATATTTAAAAAGATAGCCATCATGTAACGTTGAAATGTTGTTGGGGCATTTCACAATCCAAAGGGCATCCTTCTAAAAGAAAATGTTCCATAAGGGTATGTGAATGTAGTTTTCCTATGATCTTCGGAGGCTATAACAATCTGGTTATACCCCGAACAACCATCCAAGAAGCAATAATAGGGATTTCCGACCAATCAATCTAATATTTGATGAATGGAAGTGGAAAATGATCCTTCTTTGTTGCTTTGTTCAACTTGCAGTAATCCATACATACATGCCAATCTGTTATTGTTCTCTTTGGAATAAGCTCATTGATGTCATTTTTCACCACCGTTATTCCACCCTTTTATGGTACAACCTACATTGGACTTACCCATGAGCTATTTGAAATAACATTATTAGTTCCAACATTAAAGAGCTTCAAAATTTTAGCTCTCACAACTTCCTTCATTGCTTGATTTAATATTCTTTGGGACTCAATTGATGATTTGTAAAGTTCCTCCATTAGAATCATGTGCATGCAAATGGAAGGACTTATACCTTTTATGTCAGAGATAGTTCATCCCAAGGTTGTTCTATGCTCCTTTAACAAACACAACAACTTTTCCTCTTCTTCAGGTGTAAGTGATGCTGCAAAAATCACTGGAAAGGTATAACTATCACCCAAGAACACATAGTGAAGATGATTAGGCAATTGCTTCAACTCTAGAGTTATAGTTTGCTACACTTTTTCTATAGAGATTACAGAATCTGTCTTTGCTACCATTGGCTTTAGCCTTTCCACTTATTTGCTAAATGATGTAACCTACTACAATGCTTCCAAGGAAAATACATAGTGGAGAAATTCTTCACTAACAAAAGGTAAATCAGATTACTAAGAGTAGAGTTATTAAAATCATAAGTATGAGATGAAGTGGTGATATATCATTCTAGGTGTTCGGCCAGAATATCCTCTTGAAAGGCTTCTACTTCACATTGTTCAACGATATCCTCTTGAAAGTCTTCTACTTCACATTATTCACATTGTTTAAATCTTCATTTAAATTTTGATTTCAAAAATCTTCATTTAAATTTGAGAGTCCTTAGATGATATTCTTATAACACCATAAACTTAATTGGAAAAATAAATTCATCCACGTTTACCAATAAATCTTCTATGATTCCACATGGATACTTGATGGATTGGTCTACTAGCTGCAAAGAAATGGTTGTTTGTTTCATCTATCCAAATCCTAATTTCCTATAAATAGAATAGACTGTGGCACCAAGATCACATAAAAAACTATCAAAAAATGAATTTTCAATAGTGCAAGGCAAAGTGAAACTCCCTGGATATTTCAATTTTTGAGGTAATTTCTTTTGAAGAATAACACTACATTCTTCAGAAATCTTCACTGTTTTGAACTCCACTATCTTTCTCTTCTTGGAAATGATGTCCTTCAAGAATTTGACATTTGTTCTAAGGAATTTACAAAAGGAATATTTATGTGAATTTTTTTAAAAATATCCAAAAACTTAGAAAATTATTTATCTAATTTTTGTTTTTGGAAGCGTTGAGGATAAGGTAGTGGAGTAAAGAGAATATGAGGATTGTCAGGAAATGAAATTGATGGAGGCATATAAGTCTCTCTTAGTGTATCATCAACAATCTCTTCTTCTTGTACTTTATTATTACTATGGCCATTGTTTGGAGTTGTAGGGGTGGACTCAGTTTCCTTTTATGGTGACCTATCAATTTCTTTTCCACTCCTAAGTGTAATTTACTTGCATTGTTCATTTGAATTCATTTATTTATTGCTAGGAAAAGTTCCTCTTTGTTGAGCATTGATGGTCGTGTCAAGTGATCGGGGTAGAACCGACGTCGCCGATCCTGCCCGTTACTTTGGTTTTATTTATTTATAAAACTCTCGCAAGTGCACGAATCATTTCGTAGAAAATGATAAGTATACTCCCAAGGTCGATCTAAGGAAGGAATGTATGTGGTTTTTAATTTATTATTCAAACTTTTAAAAACGAAATTAAATCCTAAACATCCTGTCACGATATTTTGGGGTTTTGTGTTTTTAATCTACTTACATAAAAATAAACATAGATTCAATAAACATTTATGCAAATTTTATCTGTTAAAACAGTGGAGTATTTATGGATATAATAATTAAGTTAATTATGCTTGCTCATATTAATTAGGTTATTAAAGATATGAATTAATATTTATTGATTCTCTTTTTTATATGAATACCACCTTTGGTGGGGTTAGATATTCTTTGTTAACTAAACAAACCAATTAACACCTATGGGTGGGGTTGATAACTAATTTGGTTAATTAAATTAATTTCTTTTTCTAAGAGATTGAAAATGAACCATTTAAATGCCACCTTTGGTGAGGTTAGACAGTTTAAACTTTATTCAAGGTGTCCAAATTAAACCTAAGAATTTAGTTATCCGAGTACTAACTTTCAAGTTTTAAAACCACTACTGAAAACATGTTATCAATACATTTTCAGATAATAATTCTTATAAAAACTTTTGAAATAGAGCTTCACTCTAACTACGCGGCGAGTGTACTAACAAATAAAAGAGCACTACTCTAAATCAGAACGGATAACTAAACCTTAAAATCTAATTTTCAGATTTAAGTTTGTAATGAAAAATAATATATTTCTCTCTAACATTCTTAATATAAAATCTTGAATAAAAATAAAATCAATTCATTTTAGAGATTTTTACCTATTTAATATTTCGCAAGCATAACAACGTTATTATTACATCATTTTTATAAACAGCCAGCAGAGTTAAATTTAATCACAGACAAATTAAATATAACATGTAAGAATAAAGCATAAAAAATAACTGTAAAGAAAATAAAATCCTTACAGAACTTCGATGCTATTCCCGTTACTGGAAAACCTCCAAGCGGAATTTGCACTCCCATTTATTGAATCAAAAAGCTAATATATTACAAAAACATAACTAGTTCTTCCCAAAAAGGGAAGAACTCTAAAACTAAGAGAAATTAACTAAAAACTAAGAAAAACTAAAAAAAACCTAAAAATCTAAGAAAAGAGAGAAAGAAAGAAGAGAGAAGTGTGTTTTGAAGGTGTGTTTTGAAGTGAAGGGAAGGGGAGTATTTATAGGTGAGGATGGAGAGAAAAAATGAGTAAAAAAATGTTAAAAAAAATGTAAAAACGCGTATTGGAATTGCTGATGTCATTAATGACGTCATGACGTCACAGGCGGTACTGTCATCGCGGATGAACAGTATCCCGCGGATGAACAGTATCCCGCGGATGAACAGTATCCCCGCGGATGAACAGTTCATGCGCAGCTGGAGCGGAGGCGGCGCGCGGCGGAAGCGGCACGGCGGCGCGATTTTGTCCTTTCCGACATTTTTGTCCTTTTTGACCCATTTTGTCCAATTTTTCCATATTTGTTGACCTTTCCCCATTTATTTATTAATATATTTGTGATGTATTGCTTCCAGTATTCCTCTTTGAGTTTTTAACTTGCGTTTTTAAGCCAAAATACACGAAAAACAATAAAAATACCCGTGATTCCAAAAAAGACAAATTTATATAAATATATGATAAAACATATAAATATATATATTTTTAATCAATTAATGTGCATAAAATCATGGTTATTTTAGTGCTTTTTGAGCACTCATCACAACCCCCAACCAGCTTCTTGCTAGTTCCTTAGCAAGAGAAGCGATAAAAACTAAAAATTAAATTATCCTAAATCACTTTCGTGGATTGAAACGGTTGCATTTAGCCTATGCAACAAGCCTTTAAACCCCTAGGTTGCCCTAGTGGACGAGTTTGAGTCTCGTGAGGGTTTTCAGTAATGATACCCACAAACATTGAACTAAATGTAAAAATAAAAACAATCAAATCAAAAAACTAAAATTACAACAAAATTAATTTAAGAATAAAAGAAAACAACATATCACAAAAATGTCTCATACTTTTTAATCTCCTTTAAGATCATAATTAAAATCTCAAGCATAAGTTATTTTAATCTTTTTAAACAATCATGATTTTATTATAATAATTAGTCGAAAATCATTTTCATATTTCATTTCAAAAATGTATCAATTTAATTTTACCCAATTTCAGTGTCATGAATCGAGAATTAACGCCGACTCTATTCCTCACAAGTCAATACTCTCAAAGCACTGAATCCTATGGGTTCAAACACTCATACTAATTTATATGCGAAAGAGTTGATGTATAGAAATGAACTAATATGTTCGCATATGTATAAAGAATAAAGGCTCAAAGTGTTATTTTGATATTGATCTCATGAAAGGAATCGAATGTATAAATTATAAAGATATCATATATAAAAATTATTTTCATGCATAAATCAAACTCATTAAGAAAGAATTTCAAGATATATGCTTTTTACAAATGAAGAAATTGCAATGACTTTTTAGGGAATTATTTCCTATATCTTTTTTTTTGTAATTAGCCTGTACTCACAACTTTGTAGGGAATGTGGGTCATAGTATGAAGATGATACTATATTTTTTTTATCTCTCTAATTTTTTTTTCAATATATGTATATTTTAGAGAGTCAACCCATGTACAGATTGTACATTTTTTTTGGATTTTGGTGAGTGGTTAATTTTGTGGCTTTTCTGTTTGATCTTGGTTTAGGTAACCCCAGATATGTCTCTTTTTTTTGTAACAGTCATGCACGAATGAGATAAAAGCATATACTATCAATTTCTACTCAAATCATTTAATCTAAGCAAAAATAATAATAAAAAATATACGACACTCTATTAAGATGAGAAAAAAATTCATACATTCAATATTAATGCCTATAGAGATCATCTAAGAATTTGAAGAAATAAGAAATGTGTTTGGAGTAGAAAAAATATATTTCACTCTGAATAAAGGAAATTAGGCTCAAATTATATCTCACAAAGGTAGTCTCCACTAAAACAAATTCATAAACACCGATTTTGGGTTTAATATAATTTCTACATCTTATCAAGAAATACTAGTTATGACAAAAATTAACTAATTATCAAAAACAATTACAAAATATTTCATGATATGTTTTCAAAAATTAATCTAACAGTACAAAAGACTTAACTCTTTACTTAAATTTGATTTAAAGAAATGATAAATTTTTGTGAGAAAATATTTTTTTTTATTTTTTTTTAAATTTCAAAAATTACTAAATCACACAAAACAAACACAAAAAATGAAGATGTGAACATAAAAAAGAAAAAAAAAATAATTTTTTTTTTTTAAATTGTTAAATCTTTTTTTTTTCTTTTCTAATTAAGCATGGTAACTTTTCACCACCCCCAACCAAGAACTTACATTGTCCTCAATGTAACAACTGTAAATTAAAGATAAAGAGAAAAGAGAAGAAAGATTACGTATTTCTTGAGAATATGTAAGTAGTAATGGAGAAATGCAAGTGCATTCATCATATTCATCATTAAAGTGTATACGAATGATTCTTTGTGAACTTCTAACAACTCAAAAATATTTTTAGTTTTAACAATTTAAAAATTATTCACATATAATTAAACCAAAATAAACAATAAAATTAAAACAAATAACAAAAAAATTACCTAAAATGATGGGTTGCCTCCCATCCAGTGCTTAGTTTAACGTCTTAGCAAGACGTAACTTGAGATTGCCTTTTAAGTAAACTCAATGTCCCTCATCATTGAGTCAATCAAACCTACAAGTAAGACAATGTTGTCTACCTATCTTTGTTTCAAACATGCCACTATTGATTTTCAAATTTTTACGTACCAAAAACTATGGGCATGCTTGAGGGTTTTAGATAACCCACATCTAGGTGCAAATCAAATAATTAAGGCATCAAAACACAATTGTACCTAGAACAAACAAAACAACTAACTCCTTAGATTGTAATTAAAGCTTTAAAATTTTGGAGATAGTTTCAGAATTTATTTTTTTTATTTTTTATTTTTTAAGTTAAAATAACATAATCAGTATTAACCAAGAGTGCTCCTAGGAAAGAATGGTGGGGCAAAGGCTCCTTAAAAACCATCCTCCTAGACAGAGCAACGTTTCCAGGAAAGACTAGTGGCACAAAGGCTTCCAAGAACTAGTCTCCTAGACAGAACTCCCTTAGATCTTTAATTTTCATGCTATTAAAATTAAGTTAATTAAGTTAAGTTAAAATTTAAGTTAATTAAGTTAATAAAAAGGTAGGTTAATTAAGTTAATGAAAATCTAAGTTAATTAAGTTAGTAAATTAAATTAATATAAGTTAGTAAATTAAGTTACTAAAAACCTAAGTTAATTAACTTAAACGAAAATTAAAAAAAAAAGTAGTTAAAAAAATTTGAAAAAAAAAATAAAATAAAAAGAGAAAAGAGAAAAAATAAAAATTAAGCCAAAAAAAAAAAATAATAAAATAAAATAAATGGAAAAAAATAATTGAAAAAGTTAAAAGAAAAAAAAAAGAAAAAAAAAAAAACAACAAAAATAAAATAAAAAAAATTTGAAATAAAGATTTTTATTTTTTTTTTATTTTTTATTTTTTATTTTTTTATTTTTTTTTATATTTTTTTATATTTTTTATATTTTTATATTTTTTATATTTTTTATTATTTTTATTATTTTTTATTATTTTTATTATTTTTATTATTTTTATTATTTTTATTATTTTTATTATTTTTATTATTTTTATTTTTTTATTTTTTATTCTTATTTATTTATTAATTTAATTTAAAATTTATTTACTTTTTTTTTACTTCAAATTTCAAAATTCAAAATTATTTTATTATTCATGCTATAATTTTTTTATTTATTATGAAATTGAAATTTGAATTTTTTTTTTACTTTTCACAAACAACAAAATTTTTTATTTTTTTAAAATTTGTTTTAATAAAAAAAATCACAATTATTTACAACACAAAAAGTTTTTAAAATTTTGATAAATAATTTAAAAACGCTATTCCTTCCCCGGCAACGCCGCCAAAAACTTGATCGCCATCCTCAAGAACGGCGCTAAAAACTTGATCGGGGTAGAACTGACGTCGTGATCCTGCCTGCTACTTTGGTTTTATTTATTTATAAAACTCTCAAGAAGTGCACGAATCATTTCGTAGAAAATGATAAGTATACTCCCAAGCTCCATCTAAGGAAGGAATATATGTGGTTTTTAATTTATTATTCAAACTTTTAAAAACGAAATTAAATCCTAAACATCCTGTCACGATATTTTGGGGTTTTGTGTTTTTAATCTACTTACATAAAAATAAACATAGATTCAATAAACATTTATGCAAATTATATCTGTTAAAACAGTGGAGTATTTATGGATATAATAATTAAGTTAATTATGCTTGCTCATATTAATTAGGTTATTAAAGATATGAATTAATATTTATTGATTCTCTCTTTTTTATATGAATACCACCTTTGGTGGGGTTAGATATTCTTTGTTAACTAAACAAACCAATTAACACCTATGGGTGGGGTTGATAACTAATTTGGTTAATTAAATTAATTTCTTTTTCTAAGAGATTGAAAATGAACCATTTAAATGCCACCTTTGGTGGGGTTAGACAGTTTAAACTTTATTCAAGGTGTCCAAATTAAACCTAAGAATTTAGTTATCCGAGTACTAACTTTCAAGTTTTAAAACCACTACTGAAAACATGTTGTCAATACATTTTCAGATAATAATTCTTATAAAAACTTTTGAAATAGAGCTTCACTCTAACTACCTAGGACGATTGTACCAACAAATAAAAGAGCACTACTCTAAATCGAATAGGATAACTAAACCTTAAAATCTAATTTTCAGGTTTAAGTTTGTAATGAAAAATAATATATTTCTCTCTAACATTCTTAATATAAAATCTTGAATAAAAATAAAATCAATTCATTTTAGAGATTTTTACCTATTTAATATTTCGCAAGCATAACAACGTTATTATTACATCATTTTTATAAACAGCCAGCAGAGTTAAATTTAATCACAGACAAATTAAATATAACATGTAAGAATAAAGCATAAAAAATAACTGTAAAGAAAATAAAATCCTTACAGAACTTCGATGCTATTCCCGTTGCTGGAAAACCTCCAAGCGGAATTTGCACTCCCATTTATTGAATCAAAAAGCTAATATATTACAAAAACATAACTAGTTCTTCCCAAAAAGGGAAGAACTCTAAAACTAAGAGAAATTAACTAAAAACTAAGAAAAACTAAAAAAACCTAAAAATCTAAGAAAAGAGAGAAAGAAAGAAGAGAGAAGTGTGTTTTGAAGGTGTGTTTTGAAGTGAAGGGAAGGGGAGTATTTATAGGTGAGGATGGAGAGAAAAAATGAGTAAAAAAATGTTAAAAAAAATGTAAAAACGCGTATTGGAATTGCTGATGTCATTAATGACGTCAGCATGACGTCACAGGGGCGGCTGCACTGTACCGCGGATGAACAGTATCCCGCGGATGAACAGTTCAGCTGCAGCTTGAGTCAAGGGCGGCGCTGGTACTGGCCGGCGCGATTTTCTCTTTTCTGACATTTTTGTCCTTTTTGACCCATTTTGTCCAATTTTTCCATATTTGTTGACCTTTCCCCATTTATTTATTAATATATTTGTGATGTATTGCTTCCAGTATTCCTCTTTGAGTTTTTAAGTTGCGTTTTTAAGCCAAAATACCTGAAAAACAATAAAAATACCCGTGATTCCGAAAAAGACAAATTTATATAAATATATGATAAAACATATAAATATATATATTTTTAATCAATTAATGTGCATAAAATCATGGTTATTTTAGTGCTTTTTGAGCACTCATCATCAAGTTGCCCAATTTTCACTTCAAGATTTTTCGTAGTTGCTCCCATATTGCTACAATGAGTCTTAATGTTATCCAACTGTAAATCACTCTTTTTATACCTTGCTTTGGTATCCTTAACAAAGGAAACCATGGCATCCTCAAGTGTCATATTCTTCTCACTTGGTTAACTATAAAACCCTGGAAGAGGTTGCATCACATTATTTGTGTTTCCATAAGAAAAATTCTCATGATTTTGATGCTCAGGATGGTAGTAATTTGGAATAGGATTACCACAATAGTCATAGTTTTGATTGTGGATGTATTGAACCTATTCTTGACTTGCTTCATTCATTAAAATTTGTAACATATTCTACACTTTGTGGTATTCTTTGGGTTATCAAGGCTAAAATTTGATGAGATAGAGAAACAACTTGAGCTGAAAGGGCAACAAATGGCTCCAATTCATGAATCCCAAAAACTTTCTTTGCCTTAGATCTTTCATCTGACCATTTATAGTTTTTTGAGGCCATTTCTTTCAAAAGAGAAGTAGCACCCTCAGCTATCTTCGACATCAAAGTCCCACCAAAAGCAGCATGAACTATGGTTCTAGTTTTTCCATTTAATCCATTATAGAACATCTGAACTTGTAACCAATTCAGCAATCCATGTTGAGGGAAACACAGAATCATATCTTTATACCTTTCCCATGCTTCATAGAGTGTCTTACTCCTGAGTTGGGTTGTTTTTGTAGGTGGAAAGAATTTAGCAAGAAAATTTTCTGCCATGTCTTTTCAACAAGTGATGCTTCCTGTTTGTAGAGATTGTAGCCAACCTCTAGCCTTGACACTCCATAATAAAAGGAAACAATCTCAGTTTAATGGTGTCTTCAGTAACACCATTCATCTTTACAGTGCCACAACTCTCTAAAAACATTGCCATATGAATATTGGGATCATCAAGTGGTGATTTACTAAATTGGGCTTATTGCACCATGCTGATCAATGCAGGTTTGTGTTCAAAATTATTGGCATTAATGATTTCGCATCATACACATGAGTAATTGTCATTTACAATTGACCTTATATAATCCTTCAAGGTGCGTTGTTGTGCCTTATGTTCTTTTTTAGCCATGGCTAGTACTTTCTTCTTTCTTCGTGATCTAAAGGTTCTTTCAATTTTCAGATAAAAAAGAATAATGTTTTGAGTTCTAGCACGGTGCATCCAACGTCAAAAACACACCTAGAGAAAAATGAAAAAATAAAAAAATATAAATGAAATAAAATATAGTTCTAAATTAAAACCAAGATTACTTTGTAATGATATTAGCAAAAATAAGAAGAAATCAATCTCAAAAGGCACCAAAAACTTGATCGGTGCAAAATTACAAGGGCACATTGTCGTAGTTTTATAGTAAAGTGATAAGAATAGTATCATCCTCATGGATTAGTAACTTACTTTTGAAAAATACCAAATTTGTAGTTATCTCAATTTTATCTAGAAAAGTCACTAAAGTTGTTGTGATTGAAATTTAAAATAAAATCAATTTAAAGAAAATATGCAAAAGAAAATAAAGATGTTGTTCAAAAATAAAATCAATGGGTAGAAAAATTCTAGGAAATCAATTTCACCTAATCCCTCACTATGCTTTACTCATCTAGCTAATTGAATTTAGTTTTCTCTGTTTGTTAGCAATCGCAAAAAAACATCCAAAAGCCTATTTCGATAGTCAATTGGAAACATTTTTTTTCATTAATTTACACAAGAGTATGCAATTTAACAAAGAAAGATGGCATTAAGACCACTGATTTTAATACTACACATGTTTATACAAGTCTTTCGATCTCTATATTTACCTACGTTAAAATATTCCAGATCTATCCTATAATTTCCTCTTTTAATAGTAAATCACAATATTAAAATCATCTAATTAATGGACAGTTATTTAGAAGCAATAAACTCAGAATAAATCAAACAAACAAGAAGAAAAATAATTCAAATTAACATGAAAAATCAAGCATAATTTAGAATTAGATTACATCTTTTTCCTAGAATAAAGAAAATTTAATTCATGCTAAAAATTAAATTAAACATAAATAAGTACACCATAATTTTTCTAAAAGGAATTGAAAGAAAAGTGAATCGCAAAAAGAATATACTTTTCGAGTGTAAATTTGCATCCACCAGCGTTCTGTTTTTTTCTTCCCTGTTTCTCTTTTTTTTCTCTAATTCTTCCTATACCTATACCGTTATTCCTTTTTTTGTTTCTCTTTTATGTGGCCTCTCTCATTTTTGTTTTCCTGCATTTTCTTTTTTTTTTATGTTCTTATCTTTTATATATATATCCTCCTACTCCCCCAACATTAATATTTATATATATATAGTTAAATTCTACCTCCCGTTTTTGCCTTTTTTTTAGCTTTCCTTTTTTTTGTTTAAATGTTCATTTAAATTTGAGAGTCCTTAGATGATATACTTCAAAAAATTTAGATCTTCATTTTCTTCAAATATTTAATACAATTTAAATAGTAATAATGAACTCTAAAATCAATAATAAATAAATAAAATTAGACTAAAGTTTAAATTTAAAAAGTGATAAATTATGTCAAATTTGTTTGTCTTCAAACAAAAAGAAAATAAAACAAAAGCCAACTATAGATAATATCTCATTGAGAACTATCATCACTCATTAACCCATGATCTGAATTTAGATTTCATCACTAATAACTTATTCTTTTGACATCAAAGATAGCATGAAAATCGATCAAAAATTCAGCAATTTGTCAAGAAAGAGTTAAAGATTTACTTCAACCTAAAGCTAAGTCCTTGAGTGTGTGTGTGTGTGAAATAGTCAATTTAACTCCAAACCACCAACAAATTTAGATAAAAGTAGAACAACTAAAATTAGAAGAATTCTCTCAAAATTTAACTCCATAAGTCCAATTTTCAGAAATCCTCTCCACTAATTTAATCAAAAACCAAAATTAGAGATCATTTCTCTAATATTTGGTACCAATTAGGATTTTGCCTCAAGAATCCCTCAAAGGATTCTAGAGCAAAGAAATTTTGAACTTATTCTCTTCATAGGTAAAATGGAGTAGAGAAAATTTTTACTATGTGCTCAATTATTTTCAAGGACAAAGATTTAAATCAAAGTACTCATAAAAATTTGCCTACATAATAGTAGATTTTGAATTTTTTTCTCAAAACCATCACCAATCACAAATTTCAGAGTCATAGAAAATTCAATCATAATCAAATACATGCTTGATAAGATAATCCAACAACTCAAAACTATATGAGTTGAAACCCCAAAACTTAAACTAAACAATGTCCTCTTTGTAATTCAAAAGTGAGATAGATTGAAGAAATGAAAGGAACTTTCCTGGTTTTATGGTAGATCGATATTAGTTTGTAATTTTCAACTCGTTATACTTGCAAAATAAACTAGCATCAAAATCCAAATTATTCAGTTAACTAATAAAAAATTAAAAAAATAAAAGAAAATAAAAGAAAGTTTTATGAGTTGCCTCCCACAAGCACTTGTTTTATAGTCTATAGCCAGACTTTTCAATCTTCATCAATTAGGATTTTGAAGAGGAGTAAATGAACAATTCATCTCCATTTATTCTCCATAAAATGATTCAATCTTTGACCATTAACTCTAAATATATGCCCTACCTTATACTTCAAGTCTATTGCTCCAAAAGTGAAAACTTTGTCAATTATATAAGGATCTGTCCATCTTGATCTTAACTTACCCAAGAAGAGTTTTAGTTGTGAATTAAAGAGCAAAACCTACTGTCCTAGAGCAAACTCACGCCTAAGAATCTGTTTGTCATACCACTTCTTTGTCCATTCTTTGTAGATCTTTGCATTTTCATAAGCATTGTTCCAGAACTCTTCCTTCTCATTCAATTGAAGAAGTTGCTTTTTCCTTGTTGCATTCAAATCAAAATTAAACTTCTTTATAGCCCAATAAGCTTTATGCTTTAACTCAATTGGGAGATGACATACTTTTCCAAACACTAAATGATAAGGAGACATCCTGATAGTTTTTTTAAAAGATGTATGGTATGCCTACAAAGCAACATCAAGCTTCTTGGCCCAATCCTTTTTATTGTTGTTGATCATCTTCTCAAAGATATTTTTGATTTCTCAATTTGAAATTTCAGCTTAGCCATTAGTTTGAGGATGGTAGGTAAGTACTATCTTGTGCTTCACACCATATTTATAAAGATGGTTTTCGAATAACTTGTTGCAAAAATGGGCCCCTTCATTACTACCTTTGCATTAGTTTTTGTAGAAACCATTGCTTCTACCCACTTTGACACATAATTAATTGCTAACAAGATATAAAAAAAGCCAAAAGATGGAGGAAAAGGCCCCATAAAATCAATTCCCCAAACATCAAATAACTTAACCTCTAAGATATTTTTCGATAGTAGCTCTTGACGTCTTAAAATATTTCCCATACATTGGCCCCGATCAAAATTTTTCACTAAAGTATAACTCTCACAAAAAATAGAGGGCCAAAAGAAACCACTTTAAAGCACCTTAGTTGCTACTCGTGTTACCCCAAAATGTCCCCATATGATGAGGAATGTAAATGACGGAGAATTTCTTACATCTTCTCTTTAGGCACATATCTTCAGATAATTTGATCAAGGCATCTTTTGAAAAGAAAAGGCTCATCCCAAAGATAATATTTCACATCATGCAAAAACTTCTTACGTTAGTAGTAAGTAAGATCTGGTGGCAATATCCTACAAGCTAGGTAGTTTAAAATATCAACATACCAAGGAAGCTTGATCTCACATGCAAAAAACTGCTCATCAGGGAATTCTTTTTGGATCACTAAATCTAGTTTTACTTCCTCTTGCTCCAACCAAGAAAGATGGTCAATAGCTGAATTTTCACTTCCTTTCTTATCTCAAACATCCAAATAAAATTCTTGAAGAAGAAGGATTCAATGAATTAGTCTAGGCTTAGCATCATTCTTGCCAAAAAAATAATGAAGTGTTGTATTATCAGCGAACACCATCACCTTAGTACCAATAAGGTAAAACCAAAATTTGTCACAAGAAAACACCATAGCAAGCATCTCCTTCTGAGTTGTTCTATAATTCAAATGGGCTTCATTCAATGTCTACCTTGTATAGTATTTGGCCCTTATAGTTTTTCTCACTTCTTTCCTAACACTGCTTCAACTACAAAGTCACTTGCATCACACATTACTTGAAAATTTTGACTCCAATTAGGTACAGTCATTACTAGTATTGAAATCAACTTCTTCTTGATTTCATGAAAGGCCTGCAAATAAATATAATCAAAGTCTAATGTAGAATTTTTTTCAAGAAGATTACATAAAGGTTTAGAGAGTTTAGAAAAATTCTTTATAAATCTTCTATAAAATCCCATATGTTCCAAAAAACTTCTGATTCCCTTCACATTCTTTGGGGATGGTTTTTTTTCTATGGTTGCAATTTTAGCTCTGTCAACCTCCATTCCTTTGGATGTCACTTTATGGCCAAGCACGATCCCTTCTTGAACCATGAAATTACACTTCTCCCACTTTAGAACAAGATTTTTATCTTCACATCTCTACAAAACAAGAGGTAAATCATGCAAAAAATGATCAAAAGATGTATGAAAAATCGAAAAGTCATCCTAAAAATTTCCATTATATCTTCCACCATATCTGAAAAGATAGCCTTCATACAACATTGAAATGTTGTTGGGGCATTGTAAAATCCAAAGGACATCCTTCTAAAAGTAAATGTTCCATAGGTGCATGTGAATGTATTTTTCTCCTGATCTTCGGGGGCTATAGCAATCTGTTTATACCGCGAATAACCATCTAAGAAACAATAATAAGGATATCTGGCCAATCGATTTAACATTTGATCAATGAATAGAAGTAGAAAATGATCATTTCTTGTTTCTTTGTTCAACTTGCGGTAATCCATACATACACACCAACCCATGACTATTCTTGTAGGAATAAACTCATTGTTGTCATTTTTTAGCACCGTTATTCCACCCTTTTTTGGTAAAACCTACACTAGACTTACCCATAAGTTGTTTGAAAAAACATAATTAATTCTAACATTAAAGAGCTTCAAAATTTTAGCTCTCATAACTTCCTTCATTGTTGGATTTAATCTTCTTTGCAACTCAATTGATGATTTGTAAAGTTCCTCCATTAGAATCTTGTGCAAGCAAATGGAAGGACTTATAACTTTTATATCAGAGATAGTCCATTCCAAGGTTGTTCTATGCTTCCTTAACACATGTAGCAAATTTTCCTCTTCTTCGGCTGTAAGTGATTCTGCAATAATCACTGGAAAAGTGTAACTATCACCCAAGAACGCATTGTAAAGATGACCAGACAATTGCTTCAACTCTGGAGTTGTAGTTACACTGTTTTGTAGAGATTATAGAATCCGTCTTAGCAACCATTGGCTCTAGCCTCTCCACCTCTTTGCTAAATGATGTAACCACATGCAATACTTCCAAGGCAAATACATAATAGAGAAATTTCTTACCAACAAAAGGTAAATCAGATTAACAAATAGCAAATTTATTAAAATCATAAGCATTAGATGAAGTGGTGATACGTTGTTCTAGGTGTTTAGCCAGCATATCCTCTCGAAAGGCTTCTACTTCACATTGTTCAATGTTATCCTCTTGAAAGGCTTCTACTTCATATTGTTGAAATCTTTATTTAAATTTTGATTTCAAGAAATCTTCATTTAAATTTGAGAGTCCTTATGATATGCTTCTAAAATTTTGATCTTCATTTTCTTCAAATCTGTAATAAAAGTTAAATGATAATAATGAAGTCAAAAATCAATAAAAAATAAATAAAATTAGACTAAAGTTTAAATTTGAGAAGTGATCAATTATGCTAAATTATGCAAGTCATCAGATACTCTCCTTATTTTGTAGAAGTATTGTTTTGTATTTATAAGAGATAAAAATCGCATCAGGATCTAACGAGAAATGATGTATTCTGGTGGAGATAGAATTAATATGCACCATGTGTCAAAAGGAATGGATAAGTTACAATGAGGATAAGTTTCCAAGTGAATAAGTTGCGATAGGATGAGTTGCAAAATACATCCAATTCATTTGTAAGTTAATTCACCTATCAAATAAAAATCATAAAAAATCCAAACAAATTCTAAAAAACTAATATTTTTTAATAAATATAAAATATATATAAATGTAAAGAAATTGATATATAAAATATGTATAAAATAACAATTATCAAAGTATTTATTGGCATTCTCATGTATAAAACAAGAAGTTTATTTATTTTACTTATTATTGTTTCTTCCTCTTTATAAGGACAATTACTGAAGGATTAGTACTACACAGACTCCCTTAGTTAAAAACATTTTGTATGTTCGTATATTTACACACGCCATGTGGGTTGGTTCATGTAGTATGCATGTTAGGTTATATTTTTTATTGTATTGTTTTATTTTATTTTGTTTTGTGGGTATTTATGAAAAATTACTCGACATTTTTTGAAACAAAAAAGAATTTTTTTGTTGCCTCTCTAAAGTGCTTGCCACCCCTTCACCACTATGGCCAATGAATGGTGTAATGGTTATTAGTCTTATGAAGGATAGCTATTATTCTCACCACCATGCGTGGTGAGGTTGTTAGCGAGTGACCGGCAAGGTGCTCGGACAGTCATAAATACATTATCTCTTTGTTTATGCATAAAAAATATTCATGTCACATGTTAGAATATTCACTTGAAGTAAGGTCTTACCAGTATCATGGTAATACATTGCCTTTACTTGGTAAGCTTTACACTGACATATTTTGCAGGCATATATGTACATATGTAACAATGGCATCTTGAAGTAAGTTCGTTATGGTAAGGCATTGATTTTATATTGTAAGATTTGCCACAACATATGTTTTGCAAGATATACTCACATTGTGTCAATGATCACTTGAATATCGTGATTTCGTTAGTATGTGAGCAAGATAATTCTATATAAATTTAATTTTTAGTTAGAAACACCTGAATATGTGTTAAGAGTAGGAAAAGGGATTAATGACTCAATTGATGTGTGGTAAGCTTCCATTTTTCTTGTTTCTCAATTGATATTACCTTTCACTATCTGCTTAAATTTCATTAAATAACTATCGTTCACTCATTTCTGAATATGTTTTGTTTCATGAATTATTCTGTTGGGTTTGATTTTCTTTTCCTTTAATGTTGTGTTTAATTTTAGAATTTGTTACGTGGTTTTCTTCGTTGATCCATAAGCATTTTTTGTTTAATTTGTATATTCCTAGTTTCTGGTTAAGTGTTATTTAAAATGTGATTCACTCACCTTAATAATATAGATATAGTTAGTAGTAATAAATAAATAAATAAATAAATAGCATTCTCTTAAAATTTGCTTAAATATCAAAAAAGTCTCCTGTTTAAAAATAATATCAATAAATTCTATTTTGATACTTCTTAATTAAAAAATTAGAACTAATAAATATCAAAAAAGTCTCCTGTTTAAAAATAATATCAATAAATTCTATTTTGATACTTCTTAATTAAAAAATTAGAACTAATAAATATGAAAATGCAATCTTCTCTTTCATATTAAAAAATTGACTTAATGAAGTAGTTAAAATTTAAAAAAAATAAAAAGGTTATTGATGGGCAAAACCGGCATCATCGATCCTGCCATTACTTTGGTTTTATATTTATAAAACTCTCGCAAGTGCATGAATCATTTCATAGAAAATGATAAGTATACTCCTAAGGTCAATCTAAGGAGGGAATGTATGTGGTTTTTAATTTATTATTCAAAACTTTAAAAACGAAATTAAATCCTAAACATCCTGTCACGATATTTTTGGGTTTTGTATTTTTTTTAACCTAATAACATAAAAATAAACATAAATACGGATTCAATAAACATTTATGAAAATTTTATCTTTTATAATAGTGGAGTATTTATGGATATAATAACTAAGTTAATTATGCTTGCTCATATTATTTAGGTTATTAAAGATATAAATTGATATTTATTGATTCTCTCTTTTTTATATGAATAACACCTTTGGTGGGATTAGATATTCTTTGTTAACTAAACAAATCAATTAACACCTATGGGTGTGGTTGATAACTAATTTGGTTAGTTAAATTAATTCATTTTTTCTAAGAGATTGAAAATGAACCATTTAAATGCCACCTTTGGTGGGGTTAGACAGTTTAAGCTTTATTCAAGGTGTTCAAATTAAACCTAAGAATTTAGTTATCCTAGTAGTGACTTTCAAGTTTTAAAATCACTACTGAAAACATGTTTTCAATACATTTTCAGATAATAATTCTTATAAAAACTTTTGAAATAGAGCTTCACTCTAACTACCGGGTGATTGTACCAACAAATAAAAGAGCACTACTCTAAATCAGACCGGATAACTAAACCTTAAAATCTAATTTTCATATTTAAGTTTGTAATGAAAAATAATATATTTCTCTCTAACATTCTTAATATAAAATCTTGAATAAAAATAAAATCAATTCATTTTAGAGATTTTTACCTATTTAATATTTCGCAAGCATAACAACGTTATTATTATATCATGTTTATAAATAGCCAGCAAAGTTAAATTTAATCATAGACAAATTAAATATAACATGTAAGAATAAAGCGTAAAAAATAACTATAAAGAAAATAAAATCCTTACAGTACTTTGATGTTATTCCTGTTGCTGGAAAACCTCCAAACAGAATTTGCACTTCCATTTAATGAATCAAACAACAAATAAATTACAAAACATAATTAGTTCTTCTCAAAAAGAGAAGAACTCTAAAACTTAAGAAAAACTAACTAAGAAAAAACTAAAAACTAAGAAAGAAGAGAAAGAAAGAGAGTATAAGATGTCTTTTTTGGTGTGATTTGAAGTAAAGAGAATGGGGGTATTTATAGGTGAGGAGAGGAAGAAAAAGTGGATGAAAAAATGATTAAAAATGGTGGAAACGTAGAATAGTGAATGATGACATCATTGCTGACATCATGTTGATGTAGGGCATGGCGGCGCTCGTGGATTGGGGCAGATGGGAGTAGCGGCACGCGCGGACTGGGCACAGATGGAAGCTGGCGCATGCGGACTGGGCGCACTGCACGCATTGGCCAGCGCTGCTGGGCGGCTGTATGCACGATTTCCTCCTTTTTGACATTTTTTACCCTTTTGACCCATTTTGTCCAATTTTTTCATATTTTTTGACCTTTCCTCATTTAATTTATGAATATATTTGTGATGTATTGCCTCCAATATTTTTCTTCGAGTCTTTAAGTTAGTTTTTTAAGCGAAAATACCTGAAAAACAATAAAAATACCCGTGATTCCGAAAAGATAGATTTATATAAATATATGATAAAATCATATAAATATATATATTTTTAATCAATTAATTGGCATAAAATCATGGTAATTTTAGTACTTTTTGAGCACTCATCACAACCCTAACCAGCTTCTTGCTAGTTCCTTAGCAAGAGAAGCAATAAAAACTAAAAATTAAACTATCCTAAATCACTTCCGTGGATTGACACGGTTGCATTTAGCGTATGCAACAAGCCTTTAAACCCCTAGGTTACCCTAATGGACGAGTTTGAGTCTCATGAGGGTTTTCAGTAATGATACCCACAAAAATTGAACTAAATGTAAAAATTAAAAGAAATAATAAAAACAACAACTTAGAAACTAAAATTACAACAAAATCAAAAATTAACTTTTAAGAATAAAAGAAAACAACATGAAACATAACACAAAAATGTCTCATACTTTTTAATCTCCTTTAAGATCATAATTAAAATCTAAAGTATACGTTATTTTAATCTTCTTAAATAATCACGATTTATTATAATAATTAGTCGAAAATCATTTTCATATTTCATATAAAAAATGTATCAATTTAATTTCACCCAATTTCAGTGTTTGGAATCCGAATTCGCTTCAACTCTATTCCTTACTAGTCAATACTCTCAAAACACTGAATCCTATGGATTCAAACACTCATACTAATTTATATACGAAAGAGTTGATGTATAAAAATGAACTAATATGTTCGCATATGTATAAAGAATAAAGACTCAAAGTGTTATTTTGACGTTGATCTCATAGAAGGAATCAAATGTATAAGTTATAAATATATCATATATATAAATTATTTTCATGCATAAATCAAACTCATTAAGAAAAAATTTCAAGATATATGCCTTTTACAAATGAAGAAAATGCAATGACTTTTTATGGAATTACTTTCTATATCTTTCTTTTGTAATTAGCCTTTACTCACAACTTTGTAGGCAATGTGGGTCATAGTATGTAGATTATACTATATATTCTTTATCTCTCTTATTTTTCTAAAGATTTTTTCAATATATATATTTTTTAGAGAGTCAACCCATGTACAGATTGTATATTTTTTAAGATTTTGGTGAGTGGTTACTGTGGGTCATAGTATGTAGATTATACTATATATTCTTTATATCTCTATATTTTTTTGAAAATACTTTTCAATATATATAATTTTTTTAGAGAGTCAACCCATGTACAGATTGTACATTTTTTTAGGATTTTGGTGAGTGGTTAATTTTGTGGCTTTTCTGTTTGATTTTGGTTTAGGTAACCCCAGATATATATATATATATATATTGTTTTTTGTAGCAGTCATGCATGAATGAGATAAAAACATATACTATCAATTTCTACTCAAATCATTTAATCTAAGCAAAAATAATAATAAAAAATATACGACACTCTATTAGGATGAGAGAAAAAATTCATACATTCAATGGTAATACCTAACAAAGGAAATGTGTTTGGACTAGAAAAAATATATATTTCACTCTGAATAAAGGAAATTAGGCTCAAATTATATCTCACAAAGGTAGTTTCCACTAAAACAAATTCATAAACACCAATTTTGGGTTTAATATAATTTCTACATCTTATCAAAAAATACTAGTTATGACAAAAACTAACTAATTACAAAATATTTCATGATATGTTTTCAAAAATTAATCTAATAGTACAAAAGACTTAACTATTTACTTAAATTTGATTTAAAAAAATGACAATTTTTTGTGAGAAATTTTTTTTAAAATTCTAAAAATTACTAAATCACACAAAGAAAATAAAACCAAACACAATAAAAATAGAAATGTGAACATAAAAAAAAGAAAAAATTATTATTTTGTTATTTTTATTTATTTATTTATTAAATTGTTAAATCTTTTTTTTTAATTAAGCATGGTAACTTTTCACCACCCCCAACTTAGAACTTACATTGTCCTCAATGTAACAACTGTAAATTAAAGATAAAGAGAAAAGAGAAGAAATATTACCTATTTTCTATGAATGTTGCAAGTAGTGATGGAGAAATGCAGGTGCATCCATCATGTTCATTAAAGTGCACACAGACAAATTGCTGTGAACTTCTAACATCTCAACAAATATTTTTAGTTTTAACAATTTTAAAATTATTCATATGTAATTAAACTAAAATAAACAATAAAAATTAAATAAATAAAATTACCTAAAATGATGGGTTGTCTCCCATCCAACGCTTAGTTTAACGTCTTAGTAAGACGTAACTTAGGGATTTCTTTTTAAGTAAAATCAATGTCCCCACATCATTGAGTCAATCAAACCTATAGGTAAACCTAAGAATTTAGTTATCCGAGTACTAACTTTCAAGTTTTAAAACTACTACTGAAAACATGTTGTCAATACATTTTTAGATAATAATTCTTATAAAAACTTTTGAAATAGATCTTCACTCTAACTACCGGGCGATTGTACCAAAAAATAAAAGAGCACTACTCTAAATTAGACCGGATAACTAAACCTTAAAATCTAATTTTCAGATTTAAGTTTGTAATGAAAAATAATATATTTCTCTCTAACATTCTTAATATAAAATCTTAAATAAAAGTAAAATTAATTCATTTTAGAGATTTTTACCTATTTAATATTTCGCAAGTATAACAACGTTATTATTATATCATGTTTACAAATACCCAGCAAAGTTAAATTTAATCACAGAAAAATTAAATATAAAATGTAAGAATAAAACATAAAACATAAATGTAAAGAAAATAAAATCCTTACAGTACTTTGATGTTATTCCTGTTGATGGAAAACCTCCAAACGGAATTTGCACTTCCATTTATTAAATCAAAAAGCAAATAAATTACAAAACATAATTAGTTCTTCTCAAAAAGAGAAGAACTCTAAAACTTAAGAAAAACTAACTAAGGAAAAACTAAAAACTAAGAAAGGAGAGAAAGAAAGAGAGAAAAAGATCTGTTTTTTTGGTGTGATTTGAAGTGAAGAGAAAGTAGGTATTTATAGGTGAGGAGAGGAAGAAAAAGTGGGTGAAAAAATGATTAAAAATGGTGGAAACACGGAGTAGTGAATGATGACATTATTGTTGACGTCATGCTGATGTGGGGTGCCGCGACGCGTGCGCATTGGGGCAGATGGGCGTAGTGGCGCGTATGGACTGGGTACTAATGGGCGTGCATGCGCGTGGACTGGATGATGCACGCACATTGGTCGGTGCGGCTGGGCACGTTTTCCGTAGCGACTGGCCGGCTACGTGCGTGATTTCCTCCTTTTTGACATTTTTGACCCTTTTGACCCATTTTGTCCAATATTTTCATATTTTTTTGAATTTTTTTCATTTAATTTATGAATATATTTGTGATGTATTGCCTCCAATATTTTTCTTCGAGTCTTTAAGTTACTTTTTTAAGCGAAAATACCTGAAAAATAATAAAAATACCTGTGATTCCGAAAAGATAGATTTATATAAATATATGATAAAATTATATAAATATATATATTTTTAATCAATTAATATACATAAAATCATGGTAATTTTAGTAGTTTTTGAGTACTTATCAGTTATGTTTTAAGTAAATATGAAAAACATTAGTTAATAGGTAAAGATTTAAAAAATAAAATAAATCATAATACTTTCTCACTTATTTACGATTTCTTTCTTTTATTTATCTATCTCTTAAGCCTAAAAAAACTCTAAAAGTCACTTTATTTTTGTTATTATGACAATTTAATCAAATAGTTGTTATAAGGAACACATAAGTCACACTATTTTAATCACATAACTTTAAAATATTCATTTTCTATAATAAAAAATAGACAATTTGAAGTTGTGTTCTAAAATAAAAAATAGACAGTTTGAAGTTATGTGTTTTACAATAAAAAGGGACATTTTATAGTTATATGACTAAAAATGTCTTAATTTTAGAAATAATGTGTATTCATTACAAAAGTAATATGACTAAAGTATCTTAATGATAAAAACAAAGTGACTTGAATAAAGATAGATTTTTGAGATGTTGAGAAAACAAGAAATCAAAGAGAGCAAAAAAATGATCTGTGTATTCAGTGAATATTTACAAAGAGGAAAGTCCTCTTATAGAAGAGCAACTAAACAAAACAGAAAATGAGGGAAGTTTGTAACAAACTTTATAACAGAAAACTGATTTTAAAACAAACCTTTAAAATAGAATTTCATTCTAACTTTCTTCCTCAAACCAAGCACTCTTCTTTTCCTCCCCTACTTGTTGAAGAGGTGAACAAATACTCATTTTCAGCTTGAGTCTATTGAAGAAATGTGATGACAAGGGTTTGGTTAGAATGTCTGCAATTTGATCAGCAGAAGGAACATGCTGAACAAGAAGTTGCTTTGAGATAACTTTATCCTTGACAAAATAAAGATCTAGCTCCACATGTTTGGTTCTCGAATGTAGTATAGGATTAGCTGATAAGAAGATGGTACTGGTGTTGTCATACCAAAGAACAGGAGCAATCTTCACATCAATTCTGAGTTCGCTAAGAAGAGACTGAAGCCAAACAACTTTTGAAGTAGCATTGGCTAGGCTGCGGTACTCAGCTTCAGTAGTGGACCTGGAAACTACATTCTGTTTCTTTGAAGACCAGGAAATTAAACTATCTCCAAGGAAGATACAGTAGCCAGTAGTGGATCTTCTATTATCCAAATCATTTCCCCAATCAGCATCACAGTACCCTATTAGAGACAGATTGTTTGTTTTCCTCAAGGTGATTCCTTCATCAGCAATCCCTTTCAGGTACCTGAGGATACTCTTTACTGCTTTCCAGTGATGATCAAGAGGTTTCTGTATGAACTAGCATACACGGTTTACACAATAGGCAATCTCAGGTCGGGTGATGGTGATGTACTGAAGAGCTCCAACAATGCTCCTATATTCAGTAACATTAGGAATTGGATCACCACCTGTAGCAGTGAGTTTCAGACTGCTTACCATAGGAATAGGTAGAGGATTGGCTTGATCCATTTTTGACCTTTTGAGGAGATCACAAATGTATTTCTTTTGAGACAAATGGAGACCTTTATCTGTGGACCGGACTTCAATGCCAAGGAAGTAATTCAATTTTCCAAGATCTTTAAGTGAGAAGAGTTTATTGAGAACTGATATGAAGTTATCTTGTTCGAGTTTCTGACTTCCAACCACTATTATGTCATCAACATAGACAAGAAGAAAAATGGTTAAGGTGGTAGAGAACTTAAGAAATAAAGAATTGTCTACTTTAGAGGAGGAGAACCCCATGTGAAAAAGGGTGCCCCTGAGTTTTTCAAACCAGGCTCTAGGAGCCTGCTTTAGACCATAAAGGGATTTATTGAGTTTGCAAACTATTTTATATAGTTATTTTTACCTATTTTATTAATTATAATTGCTATGTTCTTTCTATTTTTAGTTAATTTTGGTTTTTTATATATTTTAAGAAAATTAAATAAATTGTATCGAAAACGTACTTAATTACAAATTTGTGTCCAAAAATATAATTTCAAATAAAAGAGTGCTTAATTGCAATTAATAAAAGTTGAAAATATAATTTAAATTAAAACCGGGCTTAATTTCAATTATTAAAAGTTTAAAATTTAATTTAAATTAGAAAAAGGGCTATATTGTAATTAAGAAAAGTTTAAAATGTAATTTGAAATTTATTTGTGGGTGAAAATGCAATTAATAAAAGTTAATTTCTGCGCAGGTGAGAAGAACCACGCACCCTAGTCCAAGCGTGCAACGTGGACCGTCCGATCAAAGAAATAACGGTTAGGATGCGCGCGTGTCCTTCATACCCGACCAAAGAGAGTGGGTGCAGAGTTTCTCTCTATCGCGCGGCTTGGTGCTGAGTAGGGCCCACCTGCCGCGCAGGTCGGCGTGCAGAGTGGGACCCACATGTCGGCTGCGTAGAATTTTCCCCGAGGTGCATTGCTCACCGTTGGATCGGTTGAACGGTCCAGATTGATGCGCGTGGAACCAAGCTATCGCGCACCAAACCGCTTGTTTAAAAATCCTGTGCGACGCGGTTCATCTAAGCGGCATGCACCCTCGTGTTTTACAGAATTAGAAGAAGCCATGTGTCTACTTTATCTATAAGCCAATAATATTCTAACATGTGGCATGTTACAATGAGCGCGAACGCGCAGGATCACGCCCACGTTGTAGCCGTTGTCTCCCGTGCGACAATCCATCGTGCGCCCGTTTCCCGCAGCCAATGAAATGCTGCCATGTGTCCGCATTAAATCCTTGCAGCAAATCAGACGCTGACATGTGGCATGCACTTTGAATTTAAAAAAATCAGAACGGCGCCTCTCTATCTACGCGTGATTTTTAATTAACGTTTTCGATATCGAATTTCGAAACGCGTCGATTTTCTTTAATATTTTTTTTATGCGTTTCGGAAAAGAAAAAAAAGAAATGTAATATTTTAGATGTATTTTTTTTAGCTATAAATAGGAGATAAGATGATAGTTTTAAAAAAATTTTTGGGAAGTTTTGGAGAGTATAATTTTTGTCTTCTTCTAATTTTTCTGTATTTGTTGTAATTTTATTTTTAATTAATGAAGTAATTTAATTTTTCTAGGGTTGCATTTGATCTAAATTTATGAAGCTTTGATTTTAATTATTTTTGATAGATTTATAAGACGTTCGATTTGTTCGTTCTATTTTGTGCTTAATGCTTTTTGATTATTTACGAATCTTATCAAAACGATCCGTGGCACATAAATAAACTTGGAAGAGGCATTTGTGTGTATATTGCTCGTAGATAGAATGACATGTATGATGAAGGATAGAAATATACCCTAATTGTATGTGTGGCCATTTGAAAACTTAGAACGTAATGAATCTTGGTGAATTTAATTCTTATAGAGATATAGTGAATTAATTTAACTAGGTGTGTTTATACGGAGCTCGGAAGAGATGTATGAATAAAAATAGAAGTTTTCGATTGAAAAATTAAATGTACTAAAAAATATAAATCAAAAGAAAATAATGTGATAAGAGTGGATTAATTTGGTGAAAAATTGCAATCCTAGATTTCTTTTATTTTCTTATTACTTTTTTTTAAATCAACGATTGTTTTGGATAAAATCAGAGGGAAACAATTTTAGTACTCAACAAACTGTAGTAATAAATCTCCGTGGGAATGATACTTTTCTTATCAAATTTTATTACTTGTGACCGTGTATACTTGCACGTTTTATGTTCTCCAAAAGAGACAACACAAACCATGTGAGAAGCTTCTTTGGTTTCAAAACCAAGGGGTTGTGCCATATAGACCTCTTCCTTGAAACCTTCATTAAGAAAAGCATTATTAACATCTAATTGTCTCAAATACCAGCCACGAGAAAAGGCCACAGTGAGGACAACTCTGATAGTGATTGGCTTAACAACAGGTGAAAATGTCTCATCAAAGTCAAAACCAGGTCTTTGATTGAAACCTTTGGCAACAAGTCTTGCCTTGTACTTGGAAATGGAGCCATCTGGGTTTTCTTTGACCTTAAACACCTATCTGCAGCCAATGGTTTTCTTGTCATGAGGCAGTTCAACTAAAGACCATGTCTGATTCCTTTGAAGTGCATTGTACTCTTCAAGCATGGCTTCTTTCCATCTGTCTTGAAGAAGGGCATCCTGTATTGAAATACAAGTAGGATCTGAAAGATTAGCAGAAAAAACTTTCTTCTTAGAGATGCCATTTTTGGACCGTGTAACCATAGAGTGATTAGTGGTAGTAACCTCAGGAGCAACATTGTGAAGGATAGTTTCAGAGACTTTATTGGCTGAGTCTGGATTAGAATGAGAAATAGGCTGATTTGAGTTGTTTGAAAGGTTATTTTGTGAGATAGAAAGAGGGGACAAGGCCTGATTAACATGTGTAAGACCTATTTCAGGTGTATTATCTAATATATGACCAAAAAAGTGAGAATTCTGTGGAGTTGGAAGTGAATGACTTGCAACTATAGGTGGAGGAAATATGATAGGAGAGGATGACTCGAAAGTTTGAGAAGTATTGTTTTGGAAAGGAAAGATATGTTCATTGAAGATGACATGTCTTGAAACATATATTTTTCCATTATTATCTAAACATTTGTAACCTTTATGTTTACTGCTATAGCCTAGAAAGGTGCAGGGAATGGACCTAAAATCAAACTTATGGGAATTGTAGGGTCTTAGATGAGGAAAGCATTGACAGCCAAAGACACGAAGGGATTTATAGTCAGGTTTTACCTGAAAGAGAACTTGGAGAGGAGACTTTTGCTGTAGAACTATAGACGGCAATCTTTTGATAAGAAAAACAGCAGTGGAGAGGGCCTCTGGCCAGTAAGTTTTAGGGACAAAGGATTGAGCAAGGAGGGTAAGCCCAAGTTCAACAACATGTCTATGCTTCCTCTCAACAATACCATTTTGTTGAGAGGTGTGAGGGCAGGAAACTCTGTGAATAATGCCATATTTATCAAGAAAGTTTGAAAAGGATCGAAACTCACCACCCCAATCACTTTGAAAAATCTTGAGTTTTGTGTTCAACTAATTTTCTACTTGTGTTTTGAAATGAATAAAGCAATCTAAAGCTTCAGATTTGCGTTTGAGGAAATAAATCCATGTGAATCTTGAAAATACATCTACAAAGGTAATGTAGAATTTGTGGCTAGTGGTAGAAAGAATGGGAGAGGGCCCCCATAAATCAGCTTCCACAAGCTACAAAGGTGCAGAATAGGTAGTTTGAGAAGTAGGAAAAGGAAGTTTATGGCTTTTTCCCATTTGACAAGCTGTATAGAAATAATGTTGCATTTTATTCACTAAAAAATTGATATTACAATGATTTAGAATTTTGTTAATAATTTGAGAAGAAGGATGACCAAGCCTTCTATGCCAAAGGTCAAGAAATGAAAATTTTTCTTTGTAAGGAATGGTTTCTGATATGAGAGATTGGAAAGAGGGTTGACAGTTCAGACTAGGAGTCTTGGTAGGCAACAAGAGATCAAGCCGGTACAGTCCTTTATGCAAAGTCCCCTTGAGTAGAAGTTTCTTAGTAACCTGATCTTTGACAAGATAGAAAAAGGGATGAAATTCAAAGAAAAATCTATTGTCAAGACAGAACTTAGAAACACTAAGAAGATTTTTAGTAATTGAGGGTACATGAAGAATATTATTTAGAGATAAGGAATGAGAGTAGAAAGGGGAAGAGATAGTAGTTTTGCCAATGTGTTCGATTGAGAGACCTTTACCATTTTCCATATGAATTTTCTGAGTTCCATTGTAGTAAGTCTCGCATGATAGGTTTTGGATGTCATTGGTCACATGATTGGTGGCCCCAGAATCAGGATACCAATTCTTGTCAGTGACAGTGTTTCGAGCAGTAGCAATTAAGGCTTCAGCAGGGGCTTGATCAAAAAGAGTTTCTTCTTGTGTGTGAGCAAGATTGGCATGGTTCTGAGTGGAATTGTAGTTCTGATTGGAAGAACTTGAGGAGTTACTGCCTTCACTTCCTTGAAAATTCTGATCAAAACGATAGTAACATTTAATGACTGTGTGTCCAATCTTGCCACAGAGTTGGCATTGAGGTCTGCCATTATTGGATCTGCCCCCTCTTCCTCTGCCACGATATCCATTGTATCCTCTTCCTCCTTGATGGTTGTTCTGTGAAGTACCATTGTAGCTTTTCCTGTTGTTAGCAAGATTCACAGAAAGATCATTAGCAGCGGAGTGTTTTTGTAATATATGACCTTCATGAGACAAAAGAAGCGTATTGACATGTTGGAGGGTATAAGGGATCTCTCTTGAGCAGATGATGGCAACTATGGACTCGTACTCATCCCTTAGGCCATTGAGGAGGGCAAGAATCTGATCAGTGTATGTCATACTATGATTAGCAGCTCCAAGCATGTCAAAGTAGGATTTCATCTTCAAGATATACTCTTTCATAGAAAGATTGTCTTTCTTGAGAAGTTGGATCTGCATTTTGTAAAACATCACCTTGGCAGTGGATTGAGAACTAAAGAGTTGTTCTATGGTGGTCCAAATCTGTTGAGAGGAAGAACAGCCAATCAGTTGAGGAAGATAGTTGGTGTTGATCGAGGCAAGAAGCCAAGAAATAAGTAATTTGTCCTGTCTTTGATGGCAAATGAAGGCAGGATTTGATTCTCCATCACAAACTTTAGGTGGAAGATTGTAGGTTCCATGGATGAAATCTTCAAAACCATAGCCCAAAATCATGTTTTCTACCTGAAATTTCCATATAAGGAAGTTGTCTTCTTCAAGTTTTATTGTGATCAACTGGCTGAGGGGGTTGATGATAGATCTCATAGGATCTTCATTGTTAGTTGGGTGAGCACTACCATTGAGTGTAGAGGAATCTGATCCAGCCCCATTGTTAGCATTGCGATTGCTTGTCTTTGCCATGAAGAAGAAGAAGACGCCCAGAAAAGTTTGAGAGAGGAACCGGAATGCTCTGATACCAAGATAGATTTCTGAGATGTTGAGAAAACAAGAAATCAAAGAGAGAAAGAAAATGATCTGTGTATTCAGTGAATATTTACAAAAAGGAGAGTCCTCTTATAGAAGAGCAACTAAAGAAAACAGAAAAGGAGGAAAGTTTCTAACAAACTTCATAACAAAAACTGATTTTAACACAAACCTCTAAAACAGAATTTCATTCTAACTAATAACTAGTAACCTCTTTTTTTATCTTTCATTTTTAAAAATATATTGATCTTTTTATATAGGAAGTCAATATTTATTGTTTTTAATAGATATTCATTTTTTTGTCATTATGTTTTTTTAGCTACACTGAGTGAGGAAAATAGTAATAGTTATTATGGATATCATTATATCTAGTTTTCTATCATTTCTTTATATTATATTACATTTTTTATATTAAAGTTTTGTTTTATTTATATTTTAAAATGTTTTTTTACTCATAAATCATGTTATTTTTCAAAGAAATTCTTCTATCATGCTGTATTTCATTGCATGTATCATCAATCAGATTCATTGATTTAATAAGATAAGTATTATTAAAAAATATTATGATAAATAAAAAAATTGTTTGTAGTTGTCTAAATATATTAATAGAGCACCACTTAATTAGTGATACATGAACACACGAATATGATTGATGAATTTGTTCTTTTTTTTTATAATTAAATCATATCTTAGGATAGTACATTGATACAAAATAAGTTAGTTAAGATCTCTTTTATATTTGAAAAGGTCGTAGGCAGTTTATTGATATTTAGAAAAAATAATTAAAAACAATTAACTAGGGCAACAATTTTTTAACAAGAATACTTCCGACATTGTCCCAAGTCACGGTATATTTGCATAAACTCTACATGATCTGTCATTGTATATATATACTTTTGGAGATCTTAGTTTATTTTTTAATCTAGATATAATTTGTAAGTATGATCGGGGCATATATATATATATATATATATATATACAAATTTCACATATCACATGATCAAGCAATTAAGAGCTATATATTCATTAACATGTCGCTTAATTGCCAAGCATATTGTATAGCTAGCTAGCACTTAGCTGGTTGGCTTCAAAATGACAAAATGTTACGACCAAAAAGAAGTAACAAAATGTCAAACAAAGGTTTGTATAATTGTTATATATATATATATATATATATATATATATCAAACAAGAAAAATTTATATTTAAAAAAGAGAAAAATTTTGAAAATTTAACTTGTGACACATATGGTGATTTATTTATTAATATATAATTTTTTTCATTATTTTAATTCAAAAAATAATATTTGATCTTAAAAGATAACATTTGACACATATTTCTTTCCTTTATTTAAAGTTTAAAAAACAGAGACACATATGGCTATTTTATTAAGTTAGACATATTAAAGATTCTCAAGAATCATGAATTCATTACTACAAATTAAGGCAAGTTAATTTGTGACCTTTTTTTTTCTAACAGTTCTATTAGTTCTTAATTTTCTTCCCTTTAATAAAAGATTTGGTTACTGTCTTAGTTTTTTTTTTTTTTGCATGACTTTTTTTTTAATCTCCAAATACTTTTTCTTTTCTATTTGTGTTAATTTTTTTCGATTTAAACATAAAACACCCAATTTTATAATTAACGTACAACTAAGCATTATTCACGTAAGGATCACACGAACATCAAAATTAAGTCATATGAAACTACATTTTTAGCAAAAATAGTCGTATGGCATGACACTACATAACTACAACTACCACAAGGTTTTAAGCGTAAAAGTGACAAAGAACGATATAAAAGGATAAAAAATTGGCTCTAAGTTAGTCATGATGAAAATAAAATTGATTTGGCCCAAATTATATTGGACTTAGAGGTAAATGGGTGTTGTAAAAGTTAAATTTAAGAGTTGATTATATATTAAAGCCTAATAAGCCCATATTTTATAAATTTGTATTAAAATTATCTTAGAGAAATATCTGGATATTTTAAAATTAAGAAATAGTACATAGTTTTAGATACTAGATGTTTTGATGGATAATTTTAGTAGATCAATTATGATCATTAGATGAAAAGTATGCTAGCACAATCCTAACCGATAGTTGAAAGAGCCTTTAGTATAAATAGAGGTGATCTTGCACATTTTGTATCAAGTTTAATTTGAAAATCAATAACAAAGTCTTCCCTTTAACCAAATTACCTTGTTTCCTAATCTCTTCTAAAACTTTCTAAAGCCTATATCTTCCAACAAAATGATATTAGAGTTAGTAAAGTGATTCCAAATATATCACTATAGCATAATTCGTCCCAATCGAAGTTCTAATGCATTGTAACACGTTGACGGAAGCTTGCTGGCAGAAACCTCAAACCAAGTTGAGATTAGTTAGACCAATTTGAAGCCAAGTCAATGACCCTTCTAAGGTATATTGACGTCCAAATTCTATTCATGTAATTAAAATTTCAAAATTCTAGGTTTATTAAGAGATATGGTTAATAGTATGACATTATTTCAAGAACTTATGCTCAAAGAGAAATTATGACAACTGGAGTACCAAGATAAAGTATCTATTAAATGCACATGATATTTGGGAGATTGTAGATAAAGGATATAATAAGCCATAAGATGGGGCTACACTATCTTAAACTCAAAAGGAGAGTTTAAAAGACTCAATAAAGAGAGACAAGAAAACTCTTTATCTCATATATCAAGTTTTAGATGATGATGGTTTTGAGAAGATTTTAAGTGAAATGTTTGCCAAGGAAGCATGGGTTAAGCTTCAAACCTCGTGCAAGGGAAGACAAGAAAGTTAAGAAGGTACCTTCCAAATACTAAGAGGTGAGTTTAAAGCTTTACAAATGAAAGAGTTTGAACCTATGTCCTATTATTTCTCTGTAGTTTTGGTAGTTTCTAATCAAATGAAAAAATAGTAAGAAACTAGAAGATGTGATGATTATGAAAAAAATACTCTTCTCATTAGATCCAAAGTTCAAGCATATTGTGGTGGCAATTGAGAAAACAAAATATTAGGAATATATAACTATTGACAAATTATTGGGGTCCATGCAAGCCTACGAAGTAAAGCATAAGAAAAAGTAGATCATAATTGAAGAACTCCTTAAGATACAAATCAAGAAAACAATATAAATCAAGATTATGATAGACACCAATGTAGTCAAGAAAGCAGCCGAGGCCAAGGACATGGTAGAGGTTGCAATCGTGGATAAGGTTGGAATTATAGCACTAGTAGTTGGAACAACTATGAGAAAGGAGAAGGTTCAACATAAGGCTATGTAAGAGGAAATTCGAACTCAAGGTATGTCAAATCCCATGTTTGATGTTATTGTTGTTAGAAATTTGGAACCTATTCTACCAAATTGAGAGCTCCCAAAATTAAAGTTAAAGAGAATGTCAACTATACAAAAGATAAAAGACAAGAAGAGAGGATTTTATTACTAGCATATAAAGGCAATGATGAAAGATAAAACAATACCTTTTATCTTAACATCGATGAAATCAATCATATGCGTGAAAAAGAAGCAAATTCATGGAACTAAATGAATCAATGATAGACAATGTTTCATTTGTTGATGAGTTAAAGGTCCCTATAAAAGGTTTGAGTATGGGTAAAATTTTAGAAACGGGGTATGGTACTCACATGAAAGATTATGGTATTTCTATAATAGATGATATAAGTAATTTAAGCACCAAGGTACCAATGTTAAGAAATATGATGTTTTTGTTGAATATTCAAAGTGATGTAGAAAAGTGTCTTAAAACTTGCTACAAAGATGCATCTTGTCTTTGGCATCTTTCGTTTGGGATCTTAAATTATGGTGGCTTGGACTTGCTATCAAAGAAGAACATGGTGAGTGGACTATCTTCCATCAATCACCCCAATCAAGTTTGCAAAGGATATATACTTGGAAAACAATTCAATATTTTTTTCTAAAGGAGTTGAACTCAAGAGCCCAAAAGTTGCTAAAGCTTATAGATACCGACATTTGTAGACTAATCAAGACAACCTCCCTTGGTCAAAACAACTATTTTCTTCTCATCATTAATGATTTTTCAAAACAACTAAGGTGAAATTTTTAAAGAAGAAATTCAAAGTATTTGGAGTATTCAAGAAGTTCAAAGCTATTGTGGAGAAAAAGAGTGACCATCAGATTAAGGCAATGAGATTAAATCGAGGAGGCAAATTCACTTTCAAGAAATTTCAAGAGATCTATGAAGATAATGGAATTTTACATTCCCTAACCATTCCTAGATCCCCAACAAAATGATGTCAGAGAAAGGAAGAATAGGAAAATCGTCAACATGGCACGAAGCATGCTCGAGAGCAAGAAATTTCCAAAGAACTTTTGAGCTAAAGTAGTACCATATGTAGTCTACCTATCCAATTTATCCCCAATCAAAAGTGTTTGGGGGGAAAGATACCACAAGAAGCACAGAGTGGATGAAAGCCAAATATTTCTCATCTAATAGTATTTGGAAGTTTAACTTAGCCTATGCACTTGTACTAGATGAGATAAGAAATAAGCTCATTGACAAAATTGAGTCATTCATCTTCATCAAATATGACTCAAACTTTAAAGGCTATAAGCTATATAATCCAAATACAAAGAAGATTGTAATAGTCAGGATGTGGAGTTTAAAGAAGAAAGACAATAGGATTTTGGATCTCATAAAGATAATTTCAATTTCTTTCTTCATTTCAAAAAGAATGAACAATTATTAATAGAACAACTAGGAAAAGTACAACAAGAGCCAACCATTCCACCTATCTCACCAACAGTAGTTGTTGAAGACTTTTTGCCATCATTTCTAAATGAAATAATCATGCCATATGTAAGGAATATAGAAGAAATTTATGAAAAACTAAAAGCATAGATGATTTGACACTCTTCTTCAATTTTTCTTATTATGAATTTGCAAGCTTTGAAGAAGCTACACTAGAAAAAAAATGGAGAGATGCTATGGATGAGGAGATGAAAGTAATCGGGAAGAAGATACTTTAGAGCTTGTTTCTCTGTCAGAAGACTATAAATCTATAGTTATCAAATGGGTGTACAAAACAAAGAAGAATGCAATGGGATAGATTGAAAGAAACAAGGCAAGGCTAGTTGCAAAACAATATAGACAAAAAGATGACATCGACTATGATGAGGTATTTTCTACTATTTCTCAAGTAAAAACTTATTAGAATTATTATATGTTTGATAGCACATAACAAGTTGAGAATACATCAAATGGATGTAAAGTCTAAACTCATAAATGGAGTTCTTGAAGAAGAAGTTTACATTAAACAACCAATGGGATATATGGCCAAGGGTGTGGATTAGTAGGATTGATAAGTACTTACAAGAGAAAAACTTCACAAAATGCTCACATAAGCATGCACTTTATGTCAAGATCCAAAAATGAGATGTCTTGATCGTGTGCTTGTATATGGATGAATTGATCTTTATAGAGAGTTTGCATGCAATCCAATTATGTTTGAAGTTTTCAGAAAAGCAATAACAAGAGAGTTCGAGATGACTAACATTGGGCTTATAGCTTATTATCTTGGCATACAAGTTAAACAACAAGAAGATGGACTTTTTCTCAAAAGAAGGCTACGAAAAAAAGATCCTTAGGAAGTTCAACCATGCATAAGAGATCTTTAAGAAGTTCAATATGGATGACTACAAGCCACCTAGTACACTAGTGGAGTGGGAAGCAAGCTATCAAAACATGATGAGGAAAAAATATGGATACAACACTTTTGAAGAGCATGGTCTCTAGTCTATGATATTTGACATGCATAAGACCTAACATTCTCTTTGCCAACAGAGTTATAAGTTGCTACCTAGAGAATCTAACCACTACTCACTTCAAGGCAATAAAAAGGAATTATTTGACATCTCAAAGGTATAATAAAATTTGCATTTTTCTATTGAAAAACTAACAATTACAACCTTTTTGGTTATAGTGATAGCGATTAGGCTCGAGAGGCTGATTATTTAAAATGATTCTACCAACTTTCTCTTCAAGGGAGACACCACCTTCACCTAGATGTTAAAGAAGTAACCAATAGTTACTCTCTCAACATGTGAAGTAGAGTACGTAGCTACCACATCATGTGTTTGTCACATGATTTCATTTAGAAATTTGTTGAAAGAATAAGGATGGCCACAAGAGGAGCAAACTAAGGTTTATATTGACGACAATTCAACTATGGAATTGGGAAAAAATTGAATGTTTCATGATTGAAGAAAATACATTGATACTAACTACCAAGCAAGTGAAATGTGTAAAGTCTCAAGAACTAGTTGTTGACATTTTTGTCAAGCCACTCAAGCATGAAAACATTATCAGGTTGAGAAATTTACTTGGAATAAAAAATCATGTTTAAGTGGCACATTGAAAATAAACTTTATTTTCCCAAATTATATTGGCCATGAGAATTATTTAGGTTATGTAAGAATAAATTTTAAGAGCCTATTATATATTAGAGTCCAATAAAACAATGCTTTAGAAACTTGTTATAGAATAGTCTTAGGTGGCATTTGGTTCACGAAATCTAATCGGAATGAGAATGGGATGGAAAGGAAAAAGTTTTGTTTGGTTTGGCCACTGGAATCAAAGAATGAATCAATATTAGAATGTTAGGATTTAGGGTTATATTTGGGGTTGGGGTAAAATTGGAAAAACAAATTGAGATGGGAATGTAATCATGATTCCTTAAGGGAGAAAATGAATTTTGATTCCTTCTCTTCTAGGAATCGATTCCATTCCATTCTCACTTTTCAGCCCAACCAAACATAATTAAAATTGGAAGGAATCAATTCTGATTCCATTCCATTCTAGTCAACCAAACATGGTGTTAGAAAATCTTCTAGATATTTTAGGAATAGAAAATGGTAGAGAGTCCTAGATAGTAGATATTTTGATGGATAATTCTAGTAGGTTAATTATGGTCATGATAGGAGAAGCCTTTAGATTAAATAAGGGAGTTCTTGCCTATTTGGTATCAAACTAAACTTGAGAATCAATAACAAGTCTCCTTTTCTAAGAAATTATCTTGTTTCCTTATCTCTTCTAAAACCTTCTAAAGCTTTCACTTTTCAACAATTCTTTCATGTGTGTCATTTGTGCATTTTCTTAAAGGATACTTAGCTTAACTTATGAAGAGCCAAAATAAGGATAAAATGTTCATTCATTTATATTAAGTTGATTTATTTCAAATTTTGGGTTTATATAAGTCTTGTAATTCTTGTTGTATCTATGTTGGCATTCCCATATGCAAAACATGGACTCTATTATACTTAATGTTTTTTTCCTCTTTGCATGGTCAATTACTGATGGTTCAGTATTGCACACACCACTATAGTGGAAACATTTGTATGTTTTCATGTTACACACACCATTGGAGGGTTGGGAGCATATAGTTGGCATGTTTAGGTTGTGTTCATGCATTAGGTTGCTTTTTGTTGTTTATAGGTATTTTTGGAAAACTAATTCATATTTTATTTCAAACAAGAATGGATAGTTTTTTGAGCTCATTTAGTGCTCATTGAGGTGGTCGAAAAAGTAGTTAAAAAAGGGCTAGAAAGGTATTATGGCTAATAGCCTAGTTGATGTTGTTAGATAAGTGGTTGGCGAGGGCTCAACTGGCTCAAGGGTTTTCTATAAATACACCTTATTTGGAATTTTAAAATTTAATTACAAATTGTGGAGTAATTCTTATAGTTTTGCAAACTTGGGATTTTTAGTAAAAATTTATTTTCTAAATTCCATATTATCAATACTTCAAGTAGTTTTCGGTATTAGTGATACGCTCAATGGTTTTGGAAAAACTATTTATTGGTGGGTTAATTAAAATCTGAATTAACAAAAACATGTAGTTGCAAAGTAGGTACATGTCCATGAAATTTCCCTTACCTTATTTTTATCATAGTATACTATCCTATTAGTGACTATGTCACATCATGTGGTGGTGGGATTCTCGAGGAGAGCTAGATGCAAAGATCGAATCGCACTTATTATGTAGACAGTAGTGGAGACATCTTAGGCATAGTTAAACATGGTTCTCTAATAATAGAGGTATTAACACATAATGCTTGTAAGTTATGAACTATTTATTTACTTTACATAGTGAATACCTTGCTGTCGAGTGGTTGCTTAAGATGTTACCATGTAGATGTGGTCATATATGGGTTTACCATGTTATAATATTAGGTTTGGTGATCACATGTTGCACAAGTACAATTAGAATTACATCCAAATAAGTCCTTACATAGGATAATCTAATTGTGTTCCGAAAGCCTTTCTTTCTTACTACCTTTATTATTTCTTTTTTCCTATCATATGTTATATTTCTTACATTTTTTCTATCTTTCTTATCATATGCTATCTTTTTGGTATCTATCTTTTTATTACTTCTAATTCCATGGTGTATGTTGATTATTAAACTATCTTTTTTAGGATTCGCTACCTTAGTAGAACCATAATTATATTTTTTATATAATTTTTTATCCATATTTTGGAGGTGGTATCTTAGTGATACCTCTGCTTATGAAAGTACCAATTTGGTCAAAATTTCTCATTTAATTTGAAATTTTCCATACATCTGATGGTACCTATGCGAGATTAAAAGATAATTTAATTAAATAAATGGTTTCTTAAAGAAAAAGGAAAAAAATTAGAAAATATATAACCTACCAACCCCAAATACTCACTCATGCACGTAAGAAATAAAACTAACCTTAATAACCCAATTCAACTCAATACCCACCCCATACACCTTAATGTTTTGATCATGAAATTATCGTTTTCATTGGAGAAGGAATCCATTACTTTCTAAGGCTACAAGTTTTGCTTTGGAAGACAATCTTAAATGAGAGATAAAGAATGCGACCCAAGGTTGGTGGGGTTAGTCTATAGGCAGGAAAAGAAACAAATTCTAGAAATACCCTCCACTAAAAGCACATGTGATGGTCACAAGAGAAAATTGTATCAATTGATACCTTTTTCTCGAATGGGGGTATCACCAAGGTACCGCCTGAAGCTATGGGTAAAAGAAGGGTATTAAAAATAGAGGTGTAGTACAACTAAGTGATCAAACCCATATTTTCATCTGGCTATTTCTTTCTTATTGTTTTATAGTAGTTGTTGTTTTATGGTTTACCTTTGCTTGATATTTGCTAAATTGGGCTGATTCCTAAGGAGTTAGTAGGTACATCCTTTTTGGCTTAGTCAGTTTGGTGTTGATTCTTTCTATCTTGCTTTTCACACACATATTCATTGGGATGTATTCTAGTGAAGGAATAAATGTAGGTAGACATATGTTGTTCAATGAAATGAACCATGCTAATTAAAAGTCACAGATACGAACCTTCTTGTGTTCACAAGGTGATTATGTCTAATTTTAGTCAAAATGGCTAGATGTATCCCATAAAAACTTTTGTTGATGGCCCCATCATTCTCAAACCTATGATTGAATGGATGAAGGAAGAGAGCAAAGAATCTTACTGGAATAGCAAAAGGTTATATGCCATTAACAAAGCAGTCAATGTTAATGAGTGTAGAAGAATTAAAGCTTGTAGAATGTCAAACAAAGCTTGGGATATATTGGAAGTTATGTATAAGGGTACCTCTATAATAAAGAGATCAAGGTTTATTTTCCTTAATGATAACTCTATAAAAGTAAAGTTATAAATGCACTTTTTTCCTTAATCTTTATTCATTTTATTCAATAAGTAATACTTTTTGGGTTAAAAATATTAAAATATGAATTTTCCAGGGAAAAGGGATTAAAATATATTTTTCAAGAATTTTCTAAATTGTTTTGAAATTTGTATGGATTTTTTTAATATAGGATCAATCAAAACAGGATACATGAATACCACGCAAGCAAGGGGAGCCAATTGAAGTGTTCCCGTGTAATGCCGACCAATCATCACCATGTGGATTCCACACAATTAGAGGGGATCCAATTGGAGCACACTGCATGTACTAGGTGATACAAGTGTTACCACATATCGACACGTTATTCATTCCAAGTTTTACCTAGCGATCAATGGGCGTACCAAGCATTGTCATAGGATTCGTCTGTTTATTCTACTAGGGCACCAATAAATTAGGATTAGTGAATCATAGTAGGCCATGTGGTGCTGAATTAGCATGCATTGACCATGACTAGTCTACCCCACCATACATCACGAGGTGATTCATCCAGTGATTCTCTCTTGCCATGTGTCGTGATTGCATTGGCCAGCACTATTTAATTTCCTTATTTTCATCTTAGCCCTTGATCTGAAGCTAATCTAATGGTTTAGATTCCATTTGAGCCTAATGTAACTCACTAAATGCATCAAAAACCCTACATAGTTGAATTTACAATTTTTTTTATTAGTTTTTGGTACCAAGAATAGAGAAAAATACAAGGACATGCAATTTTAGTAGAAAGTCAAGAGGAGATTGGTTCTTCAAGTCAAGATATTGATTGTATTTATTCATTTTCTCTATTCTTTATCAATTTTTATGCCTTTTTTATGAAAAATGTGAGGTTTATGGATACAATAATGTATCTAGGGTCTTATGAACCCAATTTCTACATGTGATGGTGGAATATTTTTACCCCAATTATGATTTAAATGTAATTATATTATTCAATTTAATTTTTATGTTTTTAATTGTTTATCCATAATTGATCTATTGAGGCAATTAAATAGATTTGAGATAATTATTTAATTCTTTGTCTTGATTAAATAACATGCATAGTTTCTAGGCAGAGATGTATGATTCTTATGTATGTGATCCATAATTGATGAACTTAATGAGTAGTATACAATTTAATTGACATGAAAGTGTGATTAGGTTAACTACTATATGGTGTCTATTTTACTTAAGAGAGAAATACATGCTAGGTTATCTTCAGTGATTCACATATTTAGAAAATTGGGAGATTGAGTATTATTAGATATTTTCTCATATATATTCTTAGCTGCTAATTTTTGAGTTAATTAATTATTGCTATTTATTTTTAATTCTTTTAATTTTGCTTTCTCAAAATATAAAAAAAATTGATCTTTACTTTCCAATTTTAAAATCAGTTTCTAATAACATAATCTCCTTGGGAACGATCTTTTCTTATCATTATATTATTTTTTTGTGATATGTATACTTGCATACCCATTGCACACAATTCGTGTCAATTAAGTTTTCAAATAGAGACTACGAGCATATATAAATGAAAGAACATGACCTATGACAAATTTTTTAATCTTGTCAACATGGGTCGACTCATTGATGAAGAGAACCAATTTGAAAATGTACTTTCTAATCTCCCTCTTCGGTTCAAGGAGAAAGTGACTGCAGTTGTAACCTTCTAGAAGCTTGAGGATCTTAAGATACATAAGCTAAGTGGAAATTTTTAAGCTTTTGAGATTCACCATCTTCTCCCTAACAAAGGGAAGGTTATTGATGAAAAGGAAAGAACCTTGCTCTTATGTTCACTAAGGGTAATGGAATCAATAAAGATAAGTACAACTATATTTCTAGTGATAAGAGCACTAGCCTAGGCAAATAAGAGATGGCATTGATTCCTTTAAAGATATCAAGTTTTTCCATAGTAAGAGGAAATATTCTAGTGGGACTAGAAGAGAAACCTTGAGTAGAAGAGACTCAAGGTAAGGGAAGAAGAGATGAGACTCTAATGATGAAAGTGAAAAACATCAGGGTAGGGGTCATGTAAACCAAATAAAGTGTTTCGAGTGTTACAAGCCCGAACTCATAGTTGCTAATGCTTGTTTAAGCAAAACCACTCAATGAAGAGAGCGATGAAATATAAGATTTCTAGAATATTTAGAGATGAGTCAAAGTATATGTATAGAAAATATGTATAAAAAATTTGATTTTGCCAAGGATAGTGGTAGCTGGGGCAAAGACTGCTTTCACTATATTGGATAGTAGATACAATATTGATGAGGAAGATAGAAATTTATTGTCATTATAGCATCAAGGTTAATTGAATACCTTCCCACTACAACCTTGAGATTGGGTTGGTTTGTTAAGAAAGGTAAAGATGATTAAGAATAGCTCCTAGATACCTATAATGAGTTCCTAACAAAGAGTATCAAGTATAAAAAGCTTGAAAAATGACCTTGAAGAACCTAGAGGAAAAAATAAAATGAGGTGAGCATGTTGAAAGATGCTTTTGAGGAAAAGAAATCATTAGTCAACCTGAAGCAAGATGATCTCTCAAAGAAGTACGGTCATTCATAAATGATACAATTATCTGTAGGTTGCATATAATTTGAATCACTCTAGAATGAAATATATGGAGGAGAAATTGAAGAAACTTGAGTCAAGCCAAGTAAGTTAGAGGATAGTCAACTCTAACTTATCTGTAGATCAAGTTCATTGAATCACACTTAATGGAAATAAGGTGTTTTTTCTTGAAAGCAATAAAGAGTATTTATCACATACTCTAAATGAGAAAGATGAGAAGCTAATTAAAGTCTAAAAGATAGTTAAAGATCTTATCTATTCTATCAAATTGTTGGAATCATCCATTAAAGATAAGGATGTCCTCATCAAAGCTTTGGGTGATAAATAGGTAATGTTGGAAGATGAGTTGGAACACTCTAAAATTATAGTTAAGAAGCTTATGTTGGGAACTAAAAGGTTGGATGATATTTTGAGTCACAACAAAGCATCCGAAGATAAAAGCAGGTTAGGATTTACTAAAGAGATTTCTACCACTACTAGTATTGCTCCAAAGTTTATCAAGTAGGAGGATGCAGATCCCAAGTTGAAGACTATAGTAGCCACTTGAAAATATAAGTCTATGATATAACCACTTGAAAATTATCCGTGGTTATCCAAATTGGCGATTTGGTTTTTATCCCATAAAGTTCAAGGACAAGGATAGTTTTGGGTATAAACTAAACATGAAGCAATGGGTTGGTTCAATTATGGTTATACTGAAAACCATACTCGCCCGTACCAGAAATTAATTATATTTATTTAATTAATTTATACATTTAATAAATTAAATTATATATTAAATTATAAACCGAAAGTTAATTATATATATTTAATAAATTAAATTATATATATTTTTCAATTTTTTGGGCACTTTTTAATAATCATCCTGAACCGTTACCCATGGGTAAAAAACCATCCTTGAACCATAACATTTTTTGGGCGACTTTGGATACAATATTTATAATTTGGTTCGGGGAAGGTTATATCAAAAACTGTCCCCGCTCGTACCCATGCAAATCCATAGTCTATGAATTGATCCTATTTTGGCTTATCCCGTACATTGAACACTTCACCTCCTCTTTTTCCATCTGATCACGTTGGTGATAGACTCCTACCATTGACTATATGTTTCATACTGATTTTTCATCATTGTGGTGAATATAGGCATTTGAAATCTCACTGTGAGAAATTAAATACTCATCCTTGTGTGAGAGTTAATGTTAGCATTGCTTCCACCTTTTTTTCTCCTTATGTTGCTCTCCAGAGTCAGAGACCCCAATTCTCTCACACCCATGTACGTTCTTGCCACCAATGTAGTATAGTTGGCCCCCTTGCAAGATAGTGCCCTAGGTACTCTAGAAAAAATTCTATGAAATCACCCATTCTCTATCCTCACTATGATTACTCCTATTGTAGCTATTGTGGTTTACCTAAAAAAATATCAATTTAGGTGTATTATGCATCAAAGGCATAGTAAGAAATGGGAAAAACTTTCTTCTAAATGCCTACATGGCTCCGTGTATGATGATTACTCGATGGCTTTCTCAAGAATTTGAAAACAAATGCTTCTCGAATACATCATACATTATAGACTCAAGTGAACCAAAGATTGCATGTTTGTACTACTACTACTAAACAATTCTTTACTAGAAAGAGGGATACAATTTGATCATTTTTCTTGGTGATTAGTTTGAGTAAAATTATTTCTTTTTCTCTATCTCTCTCCTTGTAGAAACTTTTGTATGTTTTTAAAGTCATCAACTCTTCTCTTGTGTGATTTTAAGTATTTATGTTATTTTCTATTGTTTTCCTAGTTGTTTGTGTTTTAAATTTTTTTAAAACTTAGTTTTCCAAGAAAATTCCAAAATGTTTTAAAATTGGGCTCCCTTCTCTCCTTTTCTCTCTTCACTGGGGTTGCTCGCCTAGCCTTCGATAACCCTCCTTGAGTGTATTTTTAACACACACATCATGGTTTCACTGAGCTCCTTAGTGATGTCTAAGGAAAGTGGTCAGCGAACTCACAAAACCTTTATTAAATCGTCTCTCCCTATTCATTTTTTAATCCATATAATATTCTAAACTCTTTCCTACCTTCAAACACTTTTTCCCTCCTTTCCAACATAGTTCTACTCGTTACCTCAATCTTCTATTTCAATAATGACTCTCAAGATATCTAGAAAGAATAAGGATGTATCTATTAATGAATAAGAGTTACTTGGGTCATATGGTCATTCTTCTCCTTGACCTACTCCTATAATTGGAGAACATACCATCCTAATTTTTAATTTTATGGTCATTCGAGAAAGGTTTGCTTACTTTTTTTTGTTCTCTGTATACTTTTTCTTATTCTTTTGGTTCATCTTTTGTTAAGGATTTTCAATATATGATGCATAATTTGGCATTTAATAGATAGCTCGTAAGTGCTCGAATCATTTCCTAAGAAGTGATAAGTATACTTCCAAGGTTAGTCCAAACAGGAAATACATTGTTTTTAAATAATTCAACAAAGTTCTTAAAATGAAAAAAAAAACTTAAACATGCTATCACAATTGTTTTTGTTTTGAAAATCCTATTTTAATGACATAAATTTAAAGATAGATTTGATTCAACAAGTAATAGATAGATAAACATTTAATTATTTGATGGGGAATTTATAAAATATAGTAGTTAATTAATCATGCTTACACTAATTAGGTTAATTATTAAAGATATAAATTAATATTACTAGTTTGTTTTCTTTTTTATGAAAATGTCCTTAGACAGGGGCAAAAATTTATTGTTAATAGAAACTAACTAATATCATTAGGTGGGACCCACTAATTGATTAATATTAAATTTGATTTATTTCTAAAAAAATAGCAAACAATATAAATGACTACTTAAGGAAGAACAAATAATTTAGACCCTCATTTAATGTGTCAAAATTGGATTTGAGATTGACGCATCTGAGAACTAATTTTTAGATTTTAAATTTATTATGAAAATCGTGTTCTCAATAAATTTTTCAATAATAAATTTTTATGAAAAATCTTTGAAGTTTAATATAATTCTAAATCAGATCTAAATAGTCATATTATAAATCTATCTTTCATGTTTTAAATTTACTACGAAAAATTTAGTTAATATATTTTTCTGTAATAAGTTTTGTAAAATTCTTGAATGAAGAAATGAAAATAAAAGTATTTTATAAAAATGTTTACACAAGTTAATATTTCACAAGCATAACAACATAACTAATATCCTATAGTATTTACAGCTAGGTATGCTTATATTCAAAATAGCACATAAAACTAATCTAAAAATAGAAGAACACAATTAAAATTTATACCTCAAGCATATCCTTACAAGTACAGAATTTCAGTACTTATTTGTATTTGGAAAACCTCCAAATAGATCTACCAATACTATGTATTAGATAACAATGACAATTATAAACCTAAGACTATAACAAAATTCTCAAAGAGAATTTGTTTTTTAAAAATTAGAAAATAATCTTGAGTTGGTGTGACTTTTATAATAGGGGATTTATATAGGTAGAAAAATGTTGCAAAAAGGAGAGAGTTGTGTATTGTAAGGTTGGGTGTCACGGTACACATTTTCCACCACCGTGGTCTGCATCGATATGGTATGCATTTCAATTATGATCTGAGGTACTCGCACCACAGCATACTTAAAGCACTATAGTGACACTCGTTAAAATGTGTTTCTTTAACTTCTTTTTGCTTCACCCATTACAAGCATGGTTAGTTCATATATAAGGCGTACATATATTATCCTTGTATTCTTCTTGTTTGCAATTGAGTTCTTTTAGGTTTGATTATTCATGTGTTGATCTTTTTAAAAAATTTAAGTAATAAATACCTGAAAAATAACAAAACATACCCATGATTCCAAAAATATAGATATGCTATAATAATAATAAAATTGTGTAAATATAAATCTAATTTTGATATTAAATTTTAAATAAATCACATAATATTTATTGCATTTAAGAACTCACCACAACCTCTAACTAGCTTCCTGCTAGTCTCTAGCAAGGAAAGCAATAAAAACTAAAATAAAATTGAACTATCCTAAATCATTTTCATAGATTGACATGGTTACATTTAACGTATGCAACAAGCTTTTAAATCCATATGTTGACCTAGTAGAAAAGTTTAAGTCTCGTGAGGATTTTCAGGAATGATACCCACAAACATTAAACTAAAATGCAAAATTTTTAAAAGAAATAAAAAACAAACAAATAAAATAATAACAAAGTAATAATTAAAATAAAAGATGACAAAATAAAAATAAAATGGCAAAACTTCTCGTGCTTTTAATATCTTTTAAGTTCATAATTAAAATCGAAAACATAAGTTATATTAATATCTTAAATATTCATAGTTTATTGTAAAAATTAGTTGAAAATTTCAAATTCATAGTCCACATAGAAAATGCACCAATATTGATTTACCAAGTTTCAATGTTTGGAATCTAAATTCGCTTCAACTTTAATTCTCACAAGTCATACACACAATATTACATTGATTCTATGGGTTTAAGCACTCAATCAAAGTTATATGTGAATAGAATTTATGTATATAAAATGAACTAATAGGTTTTTGTATGTTTAAAGAAAAGGCTAAAAAATAGTATGTAATATTTGATATCATGAAAGGAATCAAATGATAGGATTTCTAGAGAAATCAAATACTATTTACATGCATAAATTAAAATCATGACATAAAAATATCAAGTATATGCCATTTGTTACAACTTTTAGAGATTTTTAGGTCATAATATTTATTTTGTACTATTTATTTTTCTCTCTTTATTTATACTCATTTTTATTTGTATATATTCTTTCTTTTTTTAGATATATTTTTTTTCCGAGAGGGGAAACATGTATAGATTTATAGGATTTTGATGAGTGGTTAATTTTGGCCATTTTTGTATGGGTTTTAGGGATTCCCAAATATATCTCTTTTGATGGAAGTCATGCATGAATGAAAAAGGGTGTACACTTTCAATTTCTAATTAAGTCATTCAATTTAAGCAATAAAAACAAGTATAAGATGCTTTATCATATGTAAAAATCCTAACGTTCAATGCAAACCTATAGAGATCATCTAAAAATTTGAAATAATAAGTAGTGTTTAAAGAAGTAGAAAAATATTATCACTAAAAGTGGAAAGAAAAAGGCTCAAAATATTCTCACAAGGTAGTCTCCAATATTTGATTTCTAAACACCAATTTTGGGTTTATCTCAATTTTAATATTTTATCATGAAATACAAACTATAACAAAAACAAACTAATTATCCCATCACTCCATAATATATTCAAAATATTAATCTAATAGTGTAAAAACTCAATCATTTGCTTAAAATTAAGTAAAAGCATGATAATTTTGCAATAAAAATTTTAAAATTAAACCTAACTATCCTAAACCAATAAAAACAAATCAAAGTAAACAAATGAAAAATAAGTGAAAATGAAAATGTATGTTTAGTAAAAAAAATTAAAATTGCCTAAATTTATATAACATAACTTTTCCCACCCCAAACCTAGAATTTATATTGCTCTCAATGTAACATATGTAAATTAAAGATAAAGAAGAAAGACAAGAAAAGTTACCCATTTGTTGAACATGATCAAATATGGATGTGAAAATTTAGGTGCATCCATCATTTCCTACATTTTAATCCACAAAGAAAGAATTTTATGTACTTTTTATGCATCTTAACAAATAGTTATAATTTTCAGCAGTCCTAAATTAAAATAACGTTGTTCACATGACACGAAAGTAAACAAACTAAAATAAAATAAATTACCTAAGATGAAAAATAACATAAAACAAAAGCAAATAAAATCCAAAAAACAAAATATTAAAATAAAGTAAAATAGAATAAATAAAACTCTCGAACAAGTTTAGAGTTCAATCCTCCATGTCATTGATAACTCTATATTTTAGAGTTATTTTTGTCCATTTTATCAATTATAATTGCTATGTTCTTAATGTTTTTAGCTAATTTTAATTAATTAAATTAATATTTACTGTTAGTTTTTTAAGGAATATATTTTTAAGAAAATTAAAAAAATTGAATCGAAAAAGGACTTAATTACAAATAATAAAAGCTGAAAATATAATTTAAAATTAAAAGAGGGCTTAATTGCAATTAACAAAAGTCTAAAATATAATTTGAATTAAAAGATGGCTTAATTGAAATTAACAAAATTCTAAAATATAATTTGAATTATAAAAGGGCTTAATTGCAATTAACAAAAGTGTAAAAGTTAATTTAAATTAAATTGGAGGACTAAAATGCAATTAAAGAAAATTTGTTTTTCTGCACAGGAAAAGGAGGACCACGCACACCATTATCAACGTGCAACACACACTATCAGATCAGACAATCAACGGTGAGGATCAAGCAAGTGTGAAACAGGCACGACACAGGCGATTGGATGCATTTCCCGGACTACACGCTGCACGGCGCGTAGGGTGAGCTCCACCCGTCTCCACAGTCTATCGCACACTGACCAACGCACCAAGTTCCCATGCGATGCGGTCCAGCTATTCTACGTGCGCCCGCTCATTTCATCCAATACAAAGTCACCACGTGTCATGTTATTTTTTGAAATGAATTAGAGATCAACACGTGTCATTACACGTTATTTTTGACACTTTTTACACGGGTGGATTATTTGTCCCCACTACATGCGTATTCTGGAATACTTTTGGGGGGTGATATATTTTGGAGACGCGAGGGAAACAGAGTTTTTTGTTTTTTAGTTTTAGTTTTTTTTCTTAGTTTTGAGTTCTGTTCTTTTCTTAGTTTTTCCTTTGCATGTTTAAAGAAAATAGAGAACATGCAGTAGCTATTTTTCTTGACTTGTTGTTATTTTGGTAGGGAAAAATAGAGAGAAAAGAGATAGCAAAGAAGAAGAAAAGGGAAGGAATTTTATTTTTCATTGAGGAATCGTGAAAGAGTTTCTTCTCATCCTTTTTCTTTTAATTTTATTTCTCTGAAATAACTAAATATTTTTGTATTGTTATTTTAATTTTTGCTATGAACTAATTTATTTGTTCTAGGGTTGTAGTGTAGCTGAAATTATGAAACTTGAATTAATTATTTTTGAATGATTTATGGGATGCTTTTAAGTTGTTTATTTTATCTGTGCTTAATGGTTTTGATTATTGGAAGATTAATTAATTGATCTGTGACACTTAAATAAACTTGAAAAAGGAATTTTTGTGTGTTGCTAGTGATAGAATAACATATATATATAAGGGATAGGAATATACCTTTATTGTACGTGTAACTATTTGAGAACTTTGAACTTAATGAATCTAGTTGAATTTAATTCTCATAGGAATATAGTGAATTATTTTAGCAAGATGTGTCTATATGGATCTCGGAAGAGATATATGGATAAATTAGGAGTTCTTGGTTAACAACTTAAATGCGATAACATAAATCAAGAGAAAATAATATGATTCAAGTGGATTAATTTGGTGAAACTGCAATCCTAGAATTTTCTTATAAACTGTTATAAAAATTAGTTAGTCAAACTGCATCAAACTATCGACTTTTGGATAAAATCATATTAAAATAATTTTAGTACTTGACGAATAATAGTAACAAATCTCCATAGGAACGATATTTTACTTATTAATTTATTACTTGTGATCATGTATACTTGCACATTTTCATGTTCTCTCATAGAGACAACAAGTTTTTGGTGCCATTGTCGGGAATTTGTTTTACTATTTTTGTTGATATTAATACCAATCAATCTAATTTTAGTTCAAACTCTTATTTTTAATGTGTTTATTTTCATTTTTTACTTTATTAGATTTATTTTTATGATTTTTGGATAAATTGGGACTTTTTATGTGACGCATAAGAAATCTTGACATTGTTCCGTTGGATCTAGAAATTGAGAGAACTATTTTAAAATTAAAAAAAAATAATAAGCAAGAAACTTCAAAAAAATAGAATTATGGATGAGGAAATTCCTGAAGTGGAAGAACCAAGATCTTTAAGAGATTATGCAATGCTTATGGTTGGTGGGATTCATTCGAGCATTAGGAGACCATCAATTCAAGGCAACAATTTTGAGATTAAACCTGCGATCATACAAATGATTCAAATGTCAGTTCAGTTTCGGGGCTTACCCCACGATGACCCAAACTCTCATATAGCCAATTTTTCTAGAGATTTGTGACACCTTTAGGCATAATTGAGTCACTGATGATGCTATCCGGTTGAGACTTTTTCATTTTTCACTTAGGGATAAAGCAAAGAGTTGGTTGAGTTCACTACCATGTGGTTTTATCACCACTTGGGATGATTTGGGTCAAAAGTTCTTAGCCAAATTTTTTCCACCAGCAAAGACTACAAGGAATGAAATCACCACCTTTATCCAGTTCAACTCAGAATCATTATATGAAGCTTGGGAGAGCTATAAGGAGCTACTTCGAAGATGCCCACACCACGGTTTACCAAAGTGGCTTCAAGTTCAAACATTTTATAATAGTTTGACGGGTCCGACTAGAAACATGATTGATGCTACAGCAGTGGTGCTCTTATGGGAAAATAAATTGATGAAGCCTACAACTTATTAGAGGAAATGGCTTCCAATAGTTATGAGTGGCCATCAGAGAGGATGATGCCTAAGAAAGTGGCTAGAATTCATGAGATTGATGCTATGTTCGCTTTAACTGGTCAAGTATCCACTTTGGTGAAGAAGATGGATACTCTGGGTGTCCATTCTATTCAGAGTCTTTTTGTTGCATGTGAAATTTGCAATGGAAACCATGCTAGTGAGAGATGTCCTCACAACTCTGAATCTGTCAGTTTTGTTTCCAACTATAATAGGAATCAAAATGACCCTTATGCCAACACTTACAATCCAGGGTGGAAAAATCACCCTAATTTTTCTTGGAGTAATAATCAAGGCCAATCATATTTTATGAAGCCTACATATCCTCCTGGTTTTCATAACCAAGCTCTACCACAAGAGAAAAAGCCATCACTAGAAGATATGTTTGCTCGATACATTGCCAATAATGAGACTATTCTTCAGAATCAAGCAGCATCCATCAGAAATCTTGAAGTTTAATTGGGTAAACTTGCTACTGTTGTCAACAACTGCCCTTAAGGAGCTTTTCCAAGTGATATTGAAACTAATCCTAATAGGGGAGGAAGAGAACATTGTAAGGCAATTACACTCATAAGTGGAAAAGAGTTAAAAGAAATACATAATCCCATTTCTCCGCCAACTCCTAGTGTTGAAGCTATTGGCCTAGAAAAACAAGATAATGGAGAAGAGAGAGTTGGAGAAAATGAAGCAATAGATAAACCCGTGATGAAACCAGTTTTAGAAAGTCTCAAGCCTTACACTCTACCATTTCCGTTTCCTCAGCGCTTCCATAAGCAAAAGCTTGATAAGTAGTTCTCCAAGTTTCTTGAAGTATTTAAAAAGCTTCATATTAACATTCCTTTTGCTGATGCTTTGGAGCAAATGCTTAGTTATGTCAAATTTATGAGGGACATCTTGTCTAAGAAGAAAAGGTTAGGTGATTTTGAGACAGTTGCTCTTATAGAGGAGTGTAACGCCATCCTTTAGAAGAAGCTACCTCTTAAGCTTAAAGATCCAGGAAGTTTCACCATTCCTTGTACTATTGGTGAGAAATTTGTTGGTAGAGCTCTGTACGATCTGGGTGCCAACATTAACTTGATGCCACTTTCCATCTATCAGAGACTTGGATTAGGAGAAGCACACCCGACCACTGTAACACTTCAGCTTGCAGATAGGTCTTTGAAGTACCGAAAAGGCATTATAGAGGATGTGCTTATGAAGGTATACAAGTTTATCTTTCCTACAGATTTCATAATTCTTGATATGGAGGAAGACAAAGAGATCCCTATTATTCTTGGGAGACCATTTTTAGCAACAAGTAGGACTTTGATTGATGTTCAAAAAGGGGAGCTCACCATGAGAGTTCAAGACCAAGAAGTAACTTTCAAAGTGTTTAAAGCTATGAAATTTCCAGGTGATTCTGATGCTTGTTATAGAGTAAATGAGTTAGTTGATAGTAGGTTTAAAAAAAACTCTACTACTGATTCTTCAAAAGTTTCTCCTATGAATCTGAATAGTGACTTAAGAGTCGCTTGCGAAAAGCATCGTCTACCAATCAATGAGATGGATCAGTTCCATCTACAAGCATATAAAAATGCTAAGCTCTATAAAGAGAAGACGAAGAGATGGCATGACAATAAGCTCTTGCATCGACATTCTAAACAAGGAAAAAAAGTTTTGCAATTCAAGTCTCGGTTGCAATTCTTCCTAGGAAAACTAAAATCAAGGTGGTCAAGTCCTTTCACTATTTCCAAAATGCATCCATATAGTACTGTTAAGATTAAAGATGAAAAATCACATAAGAATTTCCAAGTGAATGGGCAAAGACTTAAACCTTGTTGGGGAGGTGACATTGATCATCAAAAGCTAACCATTTTGTTATCTGACCTAATCTGAAGCAAAGAAACAAGAAGTCAAGCTGATGACTCTAAATCAAGCGCTTCTTCGGAGGCAACCCATGTGTTTTAGTGTTTATTTATTTTACTTAGTTGAACACATATTAGTTTGAATATTTCACTATTTTGATATTTTGTTTGATAGGTGCAAATTTGAGAAAGTAAAGCTATTGGTGGATTTCAATCTTACAAGCCAACTCACCAGCCAAGGAAGTTTCTTTTAACCTGTCTCCTTTGTTCTTTAATTTTCACACATTGAGGACAATGTGCATCTTAAGTTTGGGGGTGGTGAGATTAAAATTATTTGAAATAATTTCTCGATATTGTTGCTTGTGTAGCTTTGTTTATTTGGTTGATCGAAATATGAGAATATATTGTGCTTTTCATTGTGATTTATTTTTATTTCTTCGGTTTAACTAATGCATATCTCTTTGAAAATTTTGAATATTGTCTAAGTTATGGGTAATTTTTGAGAGAGTTTCATTTTTACAAGAATGTTTATTTATGAGCACTAGTCTTGATCTTTGAGTTGTGATGCTAATTTAGAGAAGGTTTATGTGAGTATGCAATTCAGTTGATGTTTTTTGGTGTCGTAGTTCTTAGAATTTGTTTGATTTTCTCTCGAGGCGAAATCCTAGATAACACTTAACTAAGAAAATGATTTAGGCCATCTTTGTATCGTTTGAGCCTTTCTATCTACCTTCACATGTTTTATCCATAGTATTCCCCTTTTGAGCTTCTAAGTTTATATATATATATATATATATATTTATCTCCTATCAAAAGCCTAGAAATATATATATATATATATAGATATATCGATTTTCCTTATCTCACTAACGTGTGACCATTGTTAGTAAATTTCTAAAGATATATCGGAAAAAAGAGGATACTGAAAAGAAAAAAAGAAAAAAAAAACAGAAAAAAGCGATTGTTGCATGTGAAGTTAAATCCCAAATTGGGAAGTATTCATTGAGATGTTCGAAGGTATCTTGTTTTAATCCTCAAATGATGTGTTTAGGAAAAATTTGATTGGGAAGTATTCATTGAGATGTTAGAAGGTATCTTGTTTTAATCCTCAAATGATGTGTTTGGGAAAAATTTGAGCCAAATATTATCTTTTATCCTACCTCTACCTAAGCCATACATTACAAGCTTAATAAAGTTCTATTAATTTTTGGCTTTGTGTTTGTCTACATTAGTGGAGAGAGAAATAAAAAATGAACTTATGAAATTTGTGATTTCATTAAAAATTGATTGCATTCATATTTGCATAAACTCATCCGGATTGCATGTGATAAAATATGAAAAGACTTCATATTTAAATTGATTTCAATGCTTAGATAAAATTCTTGAATTTCTTTGAGTTATGTTATTTGTATGACTAATTGGATGTTTTGAAAATCACTATTTTAGTGCATGTATCCTAGTTTTATTTCTTTCCTTTTGCTCGAGGACTAACAAAATCTTAAGTTTGGGGTGTGATAACTCTATATTTTAGAGTTATTTTTGTCCATTTTATTAATTATAATTGCTATGTTCTTAATTTTTTTAGTTAATTTTAATTAATTAAATTAATATTTACTGTTAGTTTTTTAAGGAATATATTTTTAAGAAAATTAAAAAATTTGAATCGAAAAAGGACTTAATTGTAAATAATAAAAGCTAAAAATATAATTTAAAATTAAAAGAGGGCTTAATTGTAATTAACAAAAGTCTAAAATATAATTTGAATTAAAAGAGGGCTTAATTGCAATTAACAAAAGTCTAAAATATAATTTGAATTATAAAAGGGATTAATTGTAATTAACAAAAGTGTAAAAGTTAATTGAAATTAAATTGGAGGTCTAAAACACAATTAAAGAAAATTTGTTTTTCTGCACAGGAAAAGGAGGAACACACTCGCCATTATCAACGCGTAACACACACCGTTAGATTAGACAATCAACAGTGAGGATCAGGCGAGTGTGATACAGGCACGACATAGGCGATTGGACACGTTTCCCAAAGAGCATATTGCACGGCGCACAGGGTGGGGTCCACCTGTCTGCACAGTCTATCACGCACTGACTAGCGCGTCAAGTTTCCATGCAACTCAATCCAGCTATTCTGCATGTGTCCATTCATTCCATCCAATACAAAGGTACCATGTGTTATGTTATTTTTGCAATGAATCAGAGATCGACATGTGTCACGCGTATTGAATAAAAAAAACCAGAAAATCAAGCGCTCCATCTAGCCAGTTTGCACGTTATTTTTGACACTTTTTACACGGGGGGATTATTTGTCCCCCACTACATGCATGTTCTGGAATAATTTTGGGGGGTGATATATTTTGGAGACGCGAGGGAAACAGAGTTTTTTGTTTTTCAGTTTTAGTTTTTTTTTCTTAGTTTTGAGTTATGTTCTTTTTCTTAGTTTTTCCTTTGCGTTTTTAAAGAAAAATAGAGAACATGTAGTAGCTATTTTTCTTGACTTGTTGTTATTTTGGTAGGGAAAAATAAAGAGAAAGGAGACAGCAAAGAAGAAGAAAAGGGAAGGAATTTTATTTTTCATTGAGGAATTGTGAAAGAGTTTCTTCTCATCCTTTTTCTTTTAATTTTATTTCTCTGAAATAACTGAATATTTTCGTATTGTTATTTTAATTTTTGCTATGAACTAATTTATTTGTTCTAGGGTTGTAGTGTAGCTGAAATTATGAAACTTGAATTATTTATTTTTGAATGATTTTATGGGATGCTTTTAAGTTGTTTATTTTATCTGTGCTTAATGGTTTTGATTATTGGAAGATTAATTAATTGATCTGTGACACTTAAATAAACTTGAAAAAGGCATTTTTTTTTGTTGCTTGTGATAGAATAACATATATATATATATATATATATATATATAAGGGATAGGAATATACCTTTACTGTACATGTAACTATTTGAGAACTTTGAACTTAATGAATCTAGTTGAATTTAATTCTCATAAGAATATAGTGAATTATTTTAGCGAGATGTGTCTATATGGAGCTCGGAAGAGATATATGGATAAATTAGGAGTTCTTGGTTAACAACTTAAATGCGAGAACATAAATCAAAAGAAAATAATATGATTCAAGTGGATTAATTTGGTGAAACTACAATCCTAGAATTTTCTTATAAACTGTTATAAAAATTAGTTAGTCAAACTGCATCAAACTATCGACTGTTTGGATAAAATCATTTTGAAATAATTTAATACTTGACGAATAATAGGAACAAATCTCCGTGGGAACGATATTTTACTTATCATTTTATTACTTGTGATCGTATATACTTGCACATTTTCATGTTCTCTTACAGAGACAACAATCATCTGCTTCTTGTTCTTCATGAGGTGGTGGCTCAGGTGGTGTAAAGATGAAATCATACTCTTGATTCTTGGGTACTCTTAAATGAATTGAATTCACTCTGAGATGGTTAAGTTGTAACCAATACATTTCATAGAACAATCATATTACTAATACCATTACATTCATTATTTTGTCTCCATTCAAAGTCCATATCCCTTTCCACTATAAATTTTTTTTATCTCAATGGTCTTATAAAATCTGAGTTTGGCCTCAGCATTAGAAAATTTGGTCCTATTATATTCGATAGAGATTTCTATCTCTTTTCTTTATTAGTTCTACCCCATTTAGGTACCATTTTAAAAATCGATAAAATCTCAAAATCTAAGGGTTCATAGATAATCGAGACAAAATAACACTACTTAATTAATAAAAAAATCCATTACCCTTACTTTGTCCAACTAGGTTTTGGAACTCTTTTTAATCCAAAAAATTATAGAAATAATCCACAAATATTCATAGAATTTATTTGAAGACTTAATTTCTAAAAAACTCTTTGGTTACTTACTTGTGTTGTTTGAAGAAGATGAAACTTATAAAACACCCCTTTAAGAAGATGAAGATTTTGAAGATTTGTTAATGGTTTACCAAAAAATTTCAATGGAATGACTAAGAAACAGGTAAGAATGGGATTTTTGTGAAAATATTTGAAAGATTGTGGATGAGAGATGTGATTTTTGAGGGGTATTTGGTGCTTGAGAGGAGAGAAAAATTACGATTTTGTAAAGAAGATGATAAAACTTAGTGAAATTGTGTTTGGGAGACGTTAGGGCTAGTATTTATAGGAAACATTTACATGTGAGCCACAACGTAAGAAAAAGCATGCCACGACACTAGCCTTTTAAGATTCTAGAAAAGTTATGTAAAAACACCAATGTCGTGGCCCAAAATTAACACGTTACATGATGTGTAACTATCTTTCACATTAATTTTTCAATCAAAAACCCTTTTTTTAATATTATCACTAACTAATAAATAGAAGCACTTAAGTAACTATAATAAAAAGAAAAATATGTTTTTAAAAATTCAATATTTATAATTAGCCTAATACTAATTAAATTAAATCTAAGTGATACTTCAAAATAATTATTACTAAATTTTTATTTAAAATATTTAATAAAAAAATAAGAAATAAAAACAACTAAGACTATCAAATGAAAATAAATTAAAGCAGAACAAAAGGATAATGGGTACCTCTCATCCAGGACTATATTTATCGTCTTTAGCAAGACGTTCATTATGGGATTTTATTTTTAGTAAACTCAATGTTCCTATGTCATTGAGTTTAGTTTTTTCTTTGACCAGGACTTTGTTATTTCCCTTACTTCTACAAATGCTCGACTAGTTTCTTAACTTGTGCCTCCACCATTTTGATAGAAGCCTCCAAAGAGTCCATCATTTGATTAGTTGTAGATTAGTTGTCCATGATTACTTGAATGAAAGCATTGAAGTTATCCTTAAGAGTTGGTTTGCTAGAAGGATTCTGCGGCATTTATTGGTAGTACTACTAGCCCTATTGATTGGAACTCTTGGAAAAAGAAGGGTTGTTCTACCTTCAATAGAATTAGGATGATTTTTCTACCTATGATAGTAGGTGTTTGCATTGGGGTCATACCTAGGTCTTGTTTGGTACCCCTACATTGCATTGACCTGTTTAGGTTCTACAACTGCTTCTCTTTGGTAGGTATAGGTATTAGCACCATGTCCCTGTGTACTACACACTCCACATTATTCTTTGTTGTAAGTGGAATGTGCAGTGAGAAGCACAACTTGCTTGGTTAGCTATATGAGTTGTATCTGTACTTTTGTACTGGAGTCTATTTGATGGACTCTAGCCCTTCTGACTCTAAAGCTTTTCTATTGGGAATGAACAACCAAAATATCAAAGATATTATAAGTATTTATGGCTATCTTTTCTCCCATAGCTCCTTCAGTAGCGTAGAAATAATGAGGGCATTGACTGAGGAATAGTTTGAACATATCCCAATTTAAATGTTACTATAAATTGCATAAAAAATTATGAATTAGTATATCACAAGTAACAGTCTTTCTCGCAAAATATTTTTCAAACTATCTCCTATTTATTAAAATGGAAAGTTTTGATTTTGTAAACTAAATAAATCTAAGAACTAAAAATTAATTAAGATAAAAACAAAATATAAATATTATGATAAAGTTTCAAATAAAAGAATGATTGCAAGATCATTCTCCATGAGTAGCATGCATTATAAATCAATAAACACATGTCTTAATCTCTTGTTCTTTTGATTATACCAACCTAGAGAAATTCACAAGTGTAAAATTTTTCACCTCTTCTTACCTATTCGTTGAATTAAACAAGCTCTTAATCCAAACTCTTTCTAATAGAAAATATATAATAAGCTCTCTAAATTTAATCTATCAAAAGCATTCAATTTTAAAAGAAAATTAGATCAAGGTTAAACACAAGCTTAGTTTAATTATCTTGAGGATTAATTCTCATTGCAAGCAATGTATCACTAAGGTGGGTGCCTACATAATGGAAGGTAAAAGTTTCTATTAGACATGAGAAGAGAAATATAGGAAAGATTGTACATTGGGTTTATATTTGGAGGACAATAAAGAGAGGTGACAATCTCTTGCAATTACTCTACCAAAAATGAGAGAAGCCTCATCCCTTTCTTTCCAATTTTATGTCCCCATGTCTCTCTTGTGTGGCGACGTGGGGGCATAAAAAAAGGGATCGAGTAAAGAGAGGTGACAATCTCCTTCAATTCCTATACTCTGTCAATATCCACTTCTTCATCACCTAAATTTGCAATCATCATAATTTCTCTTATGGAAACCTTCAATATGTATGTACTTTAAATATCAATCATTTGCTACACTAAAGATTCAAGTATATCAACAGAAAGACAAGAATTAAAATCACTAGGGTACCTTCTCACTTCAAAGATATTGAAACAAATAACCTCTTTATTATACCCATAGTTAGAGTTTCAATATGCACATCTATATTTTTATAGATGGTTCTCATGAGTGGTTTAACCAAAAGCAAGGGTGTAGACTTAATAATAGAGTCATCTCTTATATCAAGCATAAAAAATCAACTGAGAAGATAAGCTCATCAACCTACACTAAAACATCTTCCAAAAATCCCTTTGGATAAGCATTATATTGATCGTGAAATTTGGATAATTACATTGGTTTCTTTAAGAGGACCAAGATTTAAAGTAACATAAATTAAATAAGGCATAACATTAATTGAAGATCCTAGATCTAGCACAACCCTTTCAAATTTAGTGTTACTTATAATGCATGGTATGGAGAAACTACCTGGGTCCTTGCATTTTTGTGAAAGTTCCCTTTATAAGACTCTTGACACATTCTCTCTTATGCTCACCACTTCATTGCCTTTAAGCTTCCTTTTGTTGGTGCACAATTCCTTGAGAAATTTAGCATAGCATGGCACTTACTTGATGGAATTCAAAAGTTGAATATGAACATATACTTTTTGAAAATTTTCCAAGATTTCTTGCTCGTGTACCTCCTTCTTGGATTTAACAAACATGCTAGGAAAAGGAATAAGGGGTTTATAAGTATAAGTTGGAACTTTAGATTATACCTTAGGTGGTTGTTTTGCTTCCTTGTTAGTGGTTGTCATGTTTTATACATTGTCGGAATTGCTTGTTTATTCTTGAATTAGCTCATCCTTAGTCTCATTTGCATTACTTTATTCCTTGTGAGTTTCTTCAAGATTATTTACCCCATTTCAATAATATAGCATTGGCATTTTCCTAAGGATTGACCATTGATTGAGAGAAAGGTTTACCATATCCTTGTGCTTCTAGTTTATCGATGGTAGTAGCTAACTAACTAAATCCATTTTCAAGGTTCTTAATAGTAGATTTTATGTCTTATTTAAACATAATTGATTCTTGTTGGAACTTAATAGTATCTTGTTGGAACTGAGTAGTGTTAGATGCTATCGTACTTATGAAATACTCTAAAGTTTACTTGAAGTGGATGATGACTCTATGAAAGTAGAGTCATTAGCACACATTTTTTTACTTAATATTTACTTGTTTTATGCAATAAATAGTATTTTTGAGGCAAAAAATATTAAAATATAAAATATTTAGTGAAAAGGGGTGAAAATATAAATTTTGGCATTTTTTGAGATTTATTTAGAATTTTTATGGATTTTTTATGAATTTTTTATGTCAAAACTAATCAAAAGCAACCACATGGCCTGCCACGCAAGTAGAGGAGCTGCCAATGCAAGCCATGAGGATGCCACGTAAGTAGAGGCAATGAATTATAGACTGTCATGTGTGAGGAGCAATGCACCACATGCCATGTGTTGGCACAATGTTCAATCCAAGTTTAAGCATGGATAAACCTTCATGCCACATGTCTCTAATATACTCATCTAGCTGTTCAATGCATGCGCCATGCCATCCATTACCACAAATCACATTACGCAGCGTGGCATTGACTTAGTATACGTTGACTCAGACTAGTCTCCCCTACCACGCATCGGGCTCTTGAACAAATTTCATCTTATTCCAATATCATAAAAGATACACTATCAAAGAAAATGAGGTTTGGATATTATGAAATAATAACCTTGACTGAAGGTTGTACTGCCATCCTTGATAGAAAACTACCACAAAAGTTGAAAGATCTAGGTAATTTTGACATCCCTTTCACTATTGGAAACATCCATTTTGGCAAAGCACTGTGTGATTTGGGTTCTATCATTAACCTTATACCATTATCATTCTTCCAAAGATTGGGGGTTGGTAAAGCCAAACCCACTTTAGTAACATTACAAATGGAAGATGGATCAATTAAGAAACCTCGGGGTGTGGTAGAAGATGTGCTAGTAAAAGTAGACAAATTCACCTTTCTGGCAGACTTCATTGTGCTAGACATGGAGGAGGACTGTGACATTCCTATCATACTTAGTCATCCATTCCTAGCAATCAAAAGAGCACTCATTGAAGTACAGAAAGGTGAACTTACAATGAGAATGCAAGATGGATGAGTGACATTTAAAGTTTTCAAAAGCATCTAAAGCCCTTGATATTGATAATGCTAATGAATGCTTAGAGATAAATTTTACTAATTATGGGGACAACTTAAAAGAATCTATTGAGTCACTCACACTAAACACTAAAACACATGATGCTATAAACAAGGACATAAAGTCACCAGAAAATGACTCAACCTATGTTAACTTTGAAAGTATGGAATCAAAGGTTGATATTGTAAACTGTGTGAACATTTTGGAGGACATGCCTCTCATGTGTGTACCAAAGACTATTATGAAGAATTTTGAGATATGATCTAAGCTCAAACTATCAATTGAGGGCCACCAAGTTTAGACTCCATACTTTTACTCTCACATCCCTAATCAAGTAGGAAAGCGAAAGAGTCCAATGGAGAGGTGAAGAAGATGTTGGAAATACATAAATTGGATGATTCATGGTGGAGTGCTTCTAAGAATTCCAAAAAGTTCAAAAAGAAAAAAAAATATAGCATGAGAAGAAAATTGAGCACCGTGTTTGCAAACTAGAACATAAAGTATTATTGAAAAAAATAAGACTCAAAATGTTTCCAAACAAACTCAAAAGTAAATGGACATAAAGAGATGTGCCTTAGGACTTGATATAACCGTCTAGTCAAGGATGTTAAACGTGACGCTGGTTGGAAGGAAACCCAATGTTATTTTACTTATATTTTTATTGTTTTCGTTTTGTAGGTGAATAAATGAGAAGAATAACGGCACAATAAGAATGAGCATTTTAGTGACATATGTGGTGTGCCTTGATTAAGAGAGTTTTCTTTTCTTTTACCTTTTCATATATTATATGTGCACATTGGGGAAAATGTGCAATTTAAGTTTTTGGGAGGGAACTTAATTTTTTACATTAGTATTTTCTATGCATTTTAAATTTTTTAGGAAATTGTTTTTTTAATTCTTAGGATGTTTTTAATCATGATTTCGGTAGAAACTAACAAATATATGGAAACTAAATGCATGCATAATTAAATGAAACACATGAACTTAATGACAAAAATTGGTTGCCATAACTAGGATAAGGAATGTAACATATTTGTTAATATATTTACATTAATCATGTGATATGCTTTCTAGTTTTGATTGAATTGATTCAAATTTTTATGCACATGTTCATGATTGATTTTGGTGTGCTTATTGAGAGAAAATTTGTAGTAGTGTATGTGAGTCGATGAGATCTACCAAGTATTTAGAATCTATTTGATCATCCCTTGAGGCGAAATCCTAAATAATATTTAGCAAGAAAAATGATTTTGGTCTTATTTGGATCGATTGAGCCTTTCAAGCTAAACATTGTTAATATCCGTAGTCACCTATTTAAGCCTAACAAAGAACCATTCATATATTTAAGCCACATTTTATGCCTAACTAATAAGCATTACCTTTACTCTTGCATCGGTAGATTGGCACGCATGGGGCATGTTGGACTCAGTATGGCTCACGTGGGGCATGTATGACTCGACATGACTCGCACAAGGCTTGGTGTGACATGCACGAGGGATTTGGAATTTTTGACCTTTTGACCCATTTTGTCCAATTTTTCATTTTGTTTTCTCAACATATTTGTGATGTATTACCTCTAGTATTTTTTTTCAAGTCTTTAAATTATTTTTGAACAAAAATACTTAAAAAATAATAAAAATACCCGTGATTCCGAAAAGACAAATTTATATAAAAATATGATAAAATAATATAAATATAAATCTATTTAATCAATTAAAGTACATTAAATCATAGTAATTTTAGTTCTTTTTAAGCACTTATCACAATCCCCAACCAGCTTCTTGCTAGTCCCTTAGCAATAGAAACGGTAAAAACTAAAATAAAAACTAAAAATTAAACTATCCTAAATCACTTTTGTGGATTGAGACGGTTGCATTTAGCATATACAACAAGCCTTAAAATCCCAAGGTTGTCCTAATGGATGAGTTTAAGTCTCGTGAGGGTTTTCAGTAATGATACCCATATACATTGAACTAAATGTAAAAATTAAAAAAGAAATAGCAAAAATAAACAAATAAAAAAATAACAAATCGAAAGAAAATATTGCAACAAAATAAAAACTAAATAAAATCAAAGATTATAATTAAAATCTAAAACATAAGTTATTTTCAACTTTTTAAACAATAATAGTTTATAATAATGATTAGTTGAAAATCATTTTCATACTTCATTTCAAAAATGTTTCAATTTAAATTTACCCAATTTTAGTGTCAGAAATTGGAATTCACTTTGGCTCTATCCTTACAAGTCAATACTCTAAAAAATTTGAATCCTATAGGTTCAAGCACTCATACTAAGGCATATGTGAATAGAGCTTATGTTTAGAAATGAACTAATAAGTTCACATACTTATAAAAGAAGAAAGACTCAAAAATAATGCATAACTATGATCTCATGAAAGGAATCGAATGTATAAGCTATAAAGATATTATATATATTATTTTCATGCATCTATCAAACTCATTAAGCAAAATATTCAAGATATTATGCCTTTCAGAAGTGTAGGGAAAATAAATTCAATGACTTCTAAGGGAATTATTTCCTATAAATTTCTTTTGTAATTAGCCTTTTCTCACAATATTGTAGGCTATGTGGGTCATAGTATGTATATTATACTATATATTATTTATCTCTCTATTTTTTAAGAGATTTTTCAACTTATTTCTAGGAAAACTCAAAAGTAAATGGACACAAAGAGATGTGCCTTAGGACTTGATATGACCTTCTAGTCAAGGACGTTAAAGGTGACACTGGTTGGTAGCAACCCAACATTATTTTACTTATATATTCATTGTTTTTTTTTGTAGATGAATAAATGCGGAGAGCAATGGCATAATAAGAATGGGCATTTCAACATCAGATGTGGTGTGCAATGATAAAGGGAGTTTTCTTTACTTTTACCTTTACATATTTATATGTGCACATTGGGAACAATGTGTAATTTAAGTTTAAGGGAGGGAACTTAATTGTCTACATTAGTATTTACTATCGATTTTAAATTTTTTAGAGAATTCTTTTTCTTTTTAAAATTCTTAGGATGTTTTTAATCAGGATTTGGATAGTAATTAATAAATATATGGAAACTAAATGCATGTATGCTTGATATGAAACATATGAAACCAATGACAAAAATTGGTTGTCATAACTAGGATAAGGAATGTAACATAGTTGTTAATATATTTACATTAATCATGTGATATGCTTGCTAGTTTTGATTGAATTGATTCAAATTTTTATACACATGTTCATGATTTTGGTGTGCTTATTGAGAGAAAATTTGTAGTAGTTTATGTGAGTCGATGAGATATACCACGTTTTAGAATCTATTTGATCATTCCTTAAGGCAAAATCCTAAATAGTATTTATTAAGAGAAATAATTTAGGCCTTATTTGGATCGATAGAGCCGTTCAAGCTAACCATTGTTAATATCCGTAGTCACCCATTTGAGCCTAACAAAGAACCATTCATATCTTTAAGCCACATTTTATGCCTAACCAATAAGCATTACCTTTACCCTTGCACATTTTGCTTGTGTGAAAAGAAAAAAAATGCTATCATGTGTTATGCTATAGAGTAATGTTAAATGGAAGGCACCCTATAAAAAAAAAAGAAACAAAATAAGAAAAACTCACAACACAATTTTCCCTATAAAGAAAAAGAAAACATAATTGAAAATAAGTTTGAGGGTGTTGTGAAGTTACAATAAAAAAAAAGAGAAAAGAGATATGGAATAAAAGAATATGAAAAGAATGACAAAAGAGGGTGTACCAAAATATCAAGTAAAAGCTCAATTGCAATTAAAAAGTGCTTGATGAACAAAAAGAAAGCTAAGGTGTGGAAAGAGCCTAAATGTCTTCATTTATTGATCCCCCACCTAAGCCTTACATTACAACCATGTAAAGTCCTTATTGACCTTTAGCTAAGTGCATATTTATATTAGTGGAGAGGGATGTGAAAAATAGACTTATGAGACTTGTTCTAAGATTGAATCAATGGGCATACTCATATAGGTTGATTACATGAGTGCATTGGATGATATCATATGTAGCACACACACACATGAATCAATTCGTCAAAAACCTTGGATATCCTTATATTGATGGAACATTTATTGATGAATATGTGAACCACCTTATCATAGGATTGTACATTTTTTGGGAGGGATAGTTTTCGTGAAATATGCATGTACTAATAAAAGTATACCTATGAATATACCTCCTATGTTATTTTATTTAGTTATACTTGGCTTTATTTGAGGACAAGCAAAGAGTTAAGTTTGGAGATGTGATGACTCTATGAAATTAGATTCATTAGCATATTTTTTTACTTAATGTTTACTTATTTTATTGAATAAACAGTATTTTTGGGACTAAAAATATTAAAATATAATTTTTTAGTGAAGGGGTGAAGTTATAATTTTTGGAGTTGTCTAGGCAAGCCACGAGGATGCCACTCAAGCAAGGACAATGAATCGTAGAATGCTGCATTTGACGAGCAACACACCACATGCCACATGTTGACTCAGTATGCGTTAACTCAGATCAGTCTCCCCTACCACGCGTCTTGCTCTGATTCACCCAGTAAATTTTGTGTTCCACGTGTCATATTGTGATTGGTTGGCGCTATTAATTTTGCTTGTTTTGATATCAACCCATGATCTGAATTTGATCTGATGGTCGAGATTGCACCTGAGCTATATTTAAGTCCCTAATCACCTCATAAACCCTAATGAGTTTTTATTAGCATAATTTTGATTAATTTTTGAAGCTACAAAGGGAGAAAAACACAAAAAAATTCAAAAAAATATACTATTTTGGTGTAGATTAAAGAGGAGATTAGCTTTAAAATTTAAGAGATTAATTGTATTTATTATTTTACTCTTTTCTTTATCAATTTTTATGTCTTTCTTTATGAAAAATATGGATTTTATGAACACAATTATGTGTAGTTAATTTATTAATATAGGGATCTTATGAACCCAATTTTTACCATGTGATCATCTAATATTTTTTCCCAATTATAATTATAATTTAATTATATTATTTAATTTGATTTTTATGATATTAATTGTTTGGCCAACAATTTATCTATAGAGACAATTAAATAGATTTGAGATAATTATTTAATTGTTTGTCTGGATTAAATAACATGCATATTTTCTAGGTAGAGATCGATGTATGATTCTTATGTATACGATCCATAATTGATGAACTTAATGAGTAGTATGTAATTTAATTGGCCTGAGAGTGTGATTAAATTAATTACTATATGGTGTGTAGTTTACTTGAGAGAAGAATACATGCTAAGTTAGATTTAATTGATTATATAATTAATTGATAATTATATTGGGGGGATTTTAGTTATTCATATGTTTAGAAAATTAGGAATTAAGTATTTTTAGATATTTTCTCATATATCTTCTTATTTACCAATTTTGATTTAATTAATTATATCTATTTACTTTTAGTTATTTTAATTTTGCTTCTTTAAAATATAAAAACACAAAAAAAAATTAATTTTATTTTTTTATTTTTAAAATTAGTTTCTAATAAATTAATCTTCATACAAACAATATTTTCTTAGCATTATCTTACTTGTTGCAATATGTATATTTGTGTATTCATTGCACATACAACTTGTGTGGTGATCAGTGGAGGATGATTTTGTGGTCTGACATGATACCGTTGTTAGCCTCTTAAAAAAGGAAAACCTGGTGGATTACTAGGGATAGCTACTTGATTACCTAAAGAATAGCTAAATTTTGGATGATCCCTCTAGCCAAGATTGCAAGTGTTGGAGTAGGGAACATATTTTTTCCTTTGTTGTCCTTCGTATCTTCCCATAGTATCTACACAGGACATATGTATGTTGGGTGTCCAACGTTAGTGCAAATTCCACAAGCTTGAACTTGTCTAATTGCTATTTTTTGAAAAATTGAGTGAGGGTGCTCAATTGTTGTTCAATATTAATAAGAACCCCCATTTCATTAGCCTTTTGAGGTGGATTGGAATGCGTGCCAAACTATTGAACATATGTAGCCATAGTAGTTATCAAATTCCTTGCAGTTTCAAAATTCTTATTAACCAAAGATTCATCACTTATTGCATCTATGATGCTTCTATCTATGGGTACCAATCCCTCATAAAATTATTTTATTAAGAGCTATTCACTTATTTGATTATGAGGGCAACTTGCACATAATTTCGTAAACCTTTCCTAATACTCATATAAATTCTCTCCATTGTATTCCAGAATACCACAAATTTATTTTATGATTATAGGGGCCCTAAAAGATAGAAATATTTCTCCAATAAGAGTTCTTTCATCTAATTCTAACTACTTATAGTCCTAAATGGTAACTAGTTACCACCACTCATTAGCTCCACCTATTGCAGAGAATGAGAATGCCCTAAGTTTTACTTGTTCTTCAACAATACCATTAGGTTTCATGCCAAAACATACCACCTGAAATTCTTTTAAATGCTTGTTTGGATCCTCACTAGCTAGACCTCAAAAATTAGGCAAAAGATGAATCATGCCAGACTTCAATTCAAAGGCATCATCCTTATCATTGTATTGAATGCATAATGGTTGTTGATATAAAACCGGTGATATGATCTTTGTAAAGGTTTGATTAGGATTATTTATAGCCATTTTTATGTGGATGGAATGATCCGAATTGTCAAATGAGTCACTTAAACTTTGATGATTTGTTTGAATTGCTTACTCAAGAAATTTTGTAATATTTGAATTTGATCCCATATGTTAACGTGAGTGCATTCGCTATGACTCTGAAAAGTAAACAAAGATTAGAAATAAATTAAGTAAAAGTAAATAAAAATAAATAAAAAATAAAAATAAAAATATTTTTTTATTTTTAATAAGATTTTTTATTTTTAAAATCTTTTAATATTTTTTCAAATAAATAAAAGTAAACAAGATTTAATTTAATGAAAATCCCTGGAAATACAACACCAAAGTTTTATGCATTCAAATGAACCTTACTTTAAATTGTTTAAGATTTCGTGAATTAATATATAACAAGTAAGATTATTTTTCATAGAGGTTTTTGAAAACTAACTCTAATTTATTAAAATGTGGGGTTTTGGTTTTTTCAACTAAATATTAAATATAACAACTAATAAATAATAAAGATAAAAAAAATATCCAAATTATGATACAGATTTGAATAAAAGAACGATTGTATGATCATTTTCTACCACTAACATGCATAGCAAATCAATAAAAGCATATCCTAATCTCTTATTCTTTTGATTATACCAACATAGAGAAATTCATAAGTGCGAAAGTTTTCACCTCTTCTTACCTATTCATTGAGTTAAACAAGCTCTTAATCCAAACTCTTTCTAATAGATAACCTGTAATAAGTTTCCTATATTTAATCTATCAAAATCATTCAATTTTAAGAAGAAAACTGGATCAAAGTTAAACATACAAGCTTGGTTTAATTATCTTAAGTATTAATTTTAATTGTAAGCAATTTATCACTAATTATTTAAATTGATCAAGCAATTACGTACCTAATCAATTAAATTGATTAATGATGAATTAATTTGATTATTTAATTGTACACTTAATTAATAAAAAAATTCATAGAAGATTAAAACTAAAAATTAATACATGATCAAGACAAAATAATTGAATATAATATTATAGATCTTATTAAATATTACAATATATATCTAGAGCTTTGAAATCACCTACAATTAATTATAAAAATAACTACTTGTAGACATAAAGAATATTATTAATGAAAATAATAAAAGAAAATAGAGGAAATCCTAGGATTGTTGTTTGTAAATCTTCTCTTCAACTTCTTTGATTACTTCTTGAATCTCTTTCTCAATTGTTACTTCTAGTTTAATTTTATAATTTATGTATTTTTTTATTTTTCTCTTAATGTTCGTGTAATTATGATATTGCTTGTATTTTATAAGTTACTATTTTGTATTTATACTGAGAAAATTGATTTTTTAGTTGTATTTGAACTAGTGGATCGCAAATCATGCAAAAAAGGATACATGGCTCACATGAATCTCATGTTGAGGATACATATGTATGCCATGTATTGTGTTGTGAGATTTAGAGTTTGAATAGTACAATATATGGGTGGGAGGGGTGAATAATACAACAGAATGACATGTCGTATAGAGGCTTGAGTGGACGGTGTGTCGCATAGGGAGCTGAGTAGTGCGTTGGGAGGCTAAAACGATGCCATTTTGGGGTTCTCTTCTTTGTGTGCATCCATGGGTCTGCTAAGTCATCAATTCTTGCTAAATACATCCATGAACAATTCTAAGTACATAACCTGTCAAATAAAAATCATAAAAATTCTAAAAAATTACAAAGAAATGTAGAAAATCAATATTTTTCAATAAATAAAAAATAAGTAATTCAACTCGTTATAATAATAAAATATATATAAATATAAAAGAATTGATATACAAATTATTTTATAAAATATCACTTATCAGAAAGAACTTGCACTCCACTCCAAGTTATGCTTTTGTGCCAATCTAAGCTTATTTAAGAAAAGAACTTGTGCTCAATTCCAAGCTTATTAAGGAAAGAATTTATGATCCACAACAAGCTTCTTTATTCAGCCCACTTAATATCTTGCTCAACAAATCCAAGTTTGTGTTCCATCTTATGAGCAAAGGCCCAATCAACCCATTGAGTGTTTCTTTGATATTCTTAGTGTGCAAATGAATAACCTAGTAATTGCTTCTTTGGGCTTCTTGGATCATATCACAATCAACCAATTGAGTGTTTATTTGATTGTCATGGTGCACCAATGAATCAACACAATAATTGCATCTTTGGGCTTCTTGGATCATATCACAATCAACTTATTGAGTGTTTCTTTGATTTTCTGGCACGTCTATGAATCAACCCAATAATTGCTTCTTTGGGCTTCTTAGATTGTATCCTTAACTTTGAATAATCCTAAACAATTAAGGAAATAAATGTGATCTATATTAAACTAATAAAATAATAAGATATGTAATTATATTAGGAAAACACATTATATTGAGGAAACAACTTAGGTTGTGTAACAGTCCAAGCTTATTTAAGAAAAGAACTTGTGCTCCATTCCAAGCATATTCAGGAAAGAACTTGTGATCCACACTCAAGCTTTTTTTAGCCTATTATATTGCTTGGTCAACAAATTCAATCTTGTGTTCCATCTTTTGAGCCTAGTCTCAATCAACCCATTGAGTGTTTCTTTGATGTTCTTGGTGTGCCAATGAATCAACACAACAATTGCTTCTTTGGGATTCTTGGATCATAACTGTTGGGAAATAACGCAAATTCCCGATAAGCCAAACTTATGAGAAAGCAAGAATAGAAAATAACACACAAATTTGATAACGGAGTTCGGCCAATCTTGCTTACGTCTCCGGACCTGCTGCAGATCTTTTTACTGAAAGAGGAGAAATTACACAAGGTGTTTACAACACTCACAACCCACAACCCAATTACACCCAAGAAAATTACTCTCAATTTTCTCTCACAAAAGCTTTGCTCTCTAAGCTTTTCTCTCAATTGGAATGAACACTTTGGATGATTAATTCATTACAATTACACATCTATTTATAGGAAAATTCACTCCTTGAATTACTCCTTAAATTAATGGTTCCTTGAATTGCTCCTTGAATTAAGCTCCATGTTTTACTCCTTGTTTTGCTCCATGTTTTACTCCATGTTTTGTTCCATGTTTTGCTCCATGTTTTACTCTATGTTTTGCTCCATGTTTTGCTCCTTAAATTAAGGAGCTTTATAACAACAATCTCCAACAATAACACACTCATCCCATTGAGTGTTTCTTTGATCTTCTTGGTGCACTAATGAATCAACCCATTGAGTGTTTCTTTAGGCTTCTTGGATCATATTAGACACTTGGTCCACAACTGAATGCTTTAACACCAAAGATTTTATTTTTACATTATCCTCACCTTAATAATGATGAGAAACTTTCTCTACATAATAAGAACAAATATTTATTGATGGCCCCCTTGTCAGAGCCTTCTAGTTAGTTGAATATCACTCATAATAGAGTCATTTCCTTTAATAACATAGGTAACAATGAGAATGCATTATTGAATAAGCTCTCACTGCACCAGAAGTGGATATTTGCATTGGTTTTTGGACACTAAAAATCATATTTTGTGTCAGTTTGGAAAAATTGATGCAAATGTCATTATGAAAAATTTTACGTTGGTTGTGAAAAATTGACACAACTTTGCCTCAATTCTATAAAAACATGTTGTAAATTTGCATCATTTTTTACTTTGAACCCATATGAATTTGCATCAGTTTTTTGGAATTTTTTTATAGAATTGATGTAAATTTAATATGCAAGAAAATACACAAGTATATGTGATCAGTGTAAAAGTGATAAGTCATTTAAGGACAAAAATTAACGTACCCATAATAATTGTTGATAACTTCTACTACTATTTTTTAGTTTGTTAATTAAAGTTAACAAATGGGGGTTTTGTAATTATTTTTGAAAAAAATAACATAAAGCAAATAAATGTAAATTGAATATGAATGTAAGAGATATGTGATCATAGTACTATTCTTACCACTATCCTACAATTCAACTATTCATGTTATGAATCAATATTTAGTTTCTTAAATCTTAAATTACTATCATAATATAAAATCATTTATGAATTCTTAACTTTATCTTTGAAGTATAGGTTCACTTAAGACCATCATAAACCAACCTAAATACTATACAACCTTGAAAAACCCTTATTAGATTTAATTCATTCATTCCATTAGGATGTAAAAAGGATATAACTAAATTATGTAAGATTAGAACAATTTTTAATCTTTAGCAAAAGTATTCAACTTTATTTACCATGCATAACCACGAGTTACTACTCTGAATCATAGTATTAATGATTACATACTAAAATCTTAGATTAGATTAAATATACACATACAATAAACTAGTTTGCCACCTAATCTACGGCATGCATAGTTTTGATATTTAAATATGAAATTGAATACATCAAGAATCAAGAATTGAAACTAAAACCTATCATAAAATTAAATTAATTTAAACCATAGTTTAAGACCATTATTTAATCATATTGAATATTTAGTTGGACATAGAATTTAGAAAATCCATAATAATACACTACTACAAAACTGTTCTGTTTTGTCACTTATATTACACTAGTAAATCAAAAACCGGAGAAAAAACAATGAAAATCATTAGTTTATGAAAACTAGCCCAAAATATTTCATCAGTTCTTCAAAAAAACAACTTTAAAAAAAATTAGTTCTTGAAAACTGACCTTCATTTATAAAACTATTTCGCCGATTTGAAAAAACAGGCCCATTTTAGTAAAAATAATTCAATGGTTCTATTGATCCAGCCTATCTTATTTAAAATATTTCATTGGTTCTATTAAATTAACCCATTTTGTTTAAAAATATTTTACCAATTCTATTGAACTAACCCATCTTGTTTAAAATATTTCCCCAGTTTTATTGAACCGACCCATTTTGTTTAAAATGCTTCGTCGATTTTGTTGAATTGTCCTCTTTTGTTTAAAACATTTCCTTGATTCTCTTGAACCCACCCATTTTCATTTAAACAATAACAAGCCAAAACCAACCCATTTAAAACTATGCGTATATCTTGATCAATGCTCAGTCATCTCTCATTATCGTCCCTTCCCCTCCGAACTGGCTTAACCTAGTTTCTATGTATGATCAAGTCACCTCCACTTATGAAGTGACGAAAGTAAGTGGCACACCACCATAGCACAGGATGACAACCACTTCTCGCCCATACATCACCTCAACTCCAACGATAACAACACAGCAACAGTGACAAGAAGAACATGGTAAATTTGTAGATTTTGGTTTTTAAAAAAATTATTCAAGACTTTTGTGCTCTAGTTATTGTCAAAAGAATTTCATTTGTCTCAAGAACGAGACTGTAGTCTAATTTTTATGTAAGGGATATCTACATATTTTCATATTTTTAGAGGATATCTTATGTAAAATCTATGATAGAGGAATTGGTATTTAATAACCTGATGAGAGGAATTGTAATATAATAATCTGATGACATAGGAATTGTTATGTAATAATCTCATGAGAGGAATTGTATATAATAATCTGGTGACATAGGAATTGTTATGTAAAATTTTATGTTTAAATTTTGTGATTTGTTATGCAAACTCTGTAAAATCTGATGTGTAAACTCTGTGATTTTTTGTTAGTGGTGTTATGCTCAAATCTTTATATTTGTTGTTACACATGGTTGCCTAGCTTTTATGTTCTTTTTTTCATTTCCCCAACTCTCTCTTTAACTGTTCCTAATTGATATTGAAAACTAGTAATCTTTCATATTTAAAATCTATCCAAATTTTTGTGTTTATTGTTGTTTGATTTGTCATATTCTTCCTAAGTATTTTACAACTATGGATTAAAGGTTTATTTACCTTTATTTCAAGTCATAAACAAAGGTAGTCTTTTGCATGTAACTGTTATCTTCTTCAGTGTTGATTTGCATCAACTTTCCAATAACTCTTATTAGTTTCTCTGCATTAGTTATTTTCATGAATGCAAAATGTAAAACATGGGCTTGTACCCAATTGGAAATCCAAAGCACAAGTTGATTTTTAACAAAGAAGATTTGAATGTTAGGAATCCAATGGAGGGCGGGAAGATTGATTCCATAAATCAAATTCAATGGAAGCAAGCACATCATCTTATTTTGGCAAATATGGAATAAGTTGAACCATATATTCATTAAGTACACCTATTTTAATTCCATATAAATTCTAATTGTGCTTTCAACCTACTATCTAATATATAATCTAAAATATGACATAGATTATATATGGATTTATTGAAAGTTGGTCCTCAATACTAGTGCAAAGAAGAATGATAGTTATAAGAGGAACATAAACACAAATTCATTTATTGGTTTAAGGATCATGTAACAAAGATACCTCCAAAGTTTATAGAATCGAAGCAAATAATTTCAAATGAATAAATTATATCAAATCTTATTTATACACTTTATTGTGGAGATTAATAAGAAACTTAAGGTTGCGATGAGGTATCTCAAACAATAGAATAGCTTGCATGTGGATGAAAGTGGAATGTCGTGAAATACCACGGTTACATTATCAATGGGTATTGATTCACAACTCGATATCTAGATAATGTATGAGTCAACCAAAATAATGGAGTGAAAAAGATTGCTCAAACTTGGCAGCTTGCAAATTCAAAAGATTTGAGACCCATATTTTCTGAGAGGACATACCATGGAGTTATCATAGAGATTTGAGAAGTTGAATATGAATTTTTCCAACAAATAGTTTTTCTATGTGATTGAGTGGAAGACAATAAGAATATTGGTTAGGAAAAAGATGAGTTAGGAACATTGATCCCTGTCAACCTATCATGAGTAGGTCATCTTGATGATCATTTCATGTTATTATCGCATGCTCAACATGTTTTCTATGTTGATGATCCTATCAAAAAAGTATAGTTTGTTATGCTAACACCCTCATATAAAGATTTCTATGATGTAATCACAAATAAGGGTGATAATGTGGAATTGATAAACATGATATCTGATGGTACTCAAAACACATACAAAATACCTTATCTTGATGATGAAAATGTTGAAGATGATAATGACATGTATTCACAAAATGACTGATGGTACTTAGCTAAATAATAAAAAATCACATTAAAGCTTATTTGGAGAAGCTTATGAGGCATATATTAATTTTATTTTTTTATTTTGTTGAATCCTATGTAGGTTAAGTGTCTTTTATTAATTTATAGCTCTGAGTTTATACATATTTGAAAGGCTAATTTTATTTTGCATTTTATTTAATACCATGTATTTTAATTCAATTTAGATTTTTGTGAGATTTCAAATTTAATTAACCAAAATTTTAATTCAAATTAATATTTGTGTTTGTTTATTACAGATTATGGATCCCCATCATAATGAGGAGGAAAACCCTATCAATTCAAAGATGATGATGATTATGGAGATGGAAGAGTTTAATTATGATACTTTTATGAGGTCAATGGAGGAGAAAGACGAGGAAATTAACTAGATTTTGGAGAGGGGAGTGACTCTTATGAAAATGCTATTGAAGGAGTTTAGGGGTAGTGCCAAAAAGATTGAGGTTGAATGTGACGATAGAGGGAATGTAATTAATGAGTTTGATAGAAAATTAAAGCAGTGAATCGGCACATTATAAAGCATACTATAAGTGTTGGCATCATTGATTAGAGAAAGGTTAGTAAGTCCAATAAAGCCAATATATGGCTTTGTATTAAAGTAAGCCATTAGATTGGTTCCACTAATACTTTTTGATTTTTTTCATTTATTTGTGGTTTAATATTGCATTTAATTGGACTTTAAATGCCTTTAACAATTACAATATTCTGAACACATATTTCAGATCATGTTTGAAGTCAGCATCCAAGTCATGGAAGGACTTCAAGACCAAGACACTAATGCCAAAGTATATTCATGCCTTGAAAAGTGGAGACAAGAATTCACTTTATATGCCACACAAAAGTATAAATTCATTAAAAGAAAAGCTGAAAATTATTTGTAGATCATCAAATTTATGAGGATTTTAAGGTGATTAATTTTTATTAAATTTATACATCATTTTCATTAGTGTATAATTTGATTTATATTTTATATATATCTACAGAAAAATAGCAAGATTAATAAAGGGTTAAATAAAAAGGTGGTTTATAGACACAATAAAGGAAAAACGAGTATGCCTAATTCGCAACATCAAATTATGTGTGTGTTAAGGTGGTTTGATTTCTTCCAATTCTTTAAGTGTTTCTATGTCTTTTTCTAACTATAGAATTATCAATAGTTTTTACAGGAGACTTAGGAAGAAAAATGACAAGTGTTGAAATGTATATAGCATTGTACACTCCCAATGAGGGACAAAATGAATATGTTGAACTCAAAAGGAGAGTAGAAAAGTGCTAAGTGACAATATTATTAACGCATACAACACATGCGTATGCCATGCATGTACAATACAATGTGATAATTTCCTTGCTTTAGTCACTATTAGGTCTAGTTGAAATGAAGTTTGCTTGGATGAAATGTTATTCCTAAATGTTTGATTGTTTATTAAATGATATGCCTTACATAATAGAAACCAATTCAATTTTTGGTTACTTTCAAAATTTAACTCATCTTTGGTATGTTGAATCACTTCTTTCATTGGTATATTTGAAATAGGCCCAAAATTAAGAGACCATTAATAAAGGTGAAATCATAGAGAGACTGGGAATGGATACGCTAGTGATTGCTTTAGGTCTAGAGCACAATGGACGAATTAAGGCAGTAGGCTAATGAGAAACTCCTTCAACATATTGGAATTTACCTAGATGTTCATCATCTAGATCTGACCATTTAGATGTGTATTTGAAACTACAAAATGACAATGACAACTTGAGGAATATTGTGGGCATATTGTCTAAGATTGTCCAAAATATACAAGAGAAAATGAAATTTAATTGTGGCAAACAAAGGTGATAGCACTTCCATCATATGAACATCACATGGACCTGATCATGTGGTATCTATTGTAACACCTGATTCTATCTATTTTGAAGACTAATATATATGGACAACTCCATCTGCATTCCATTATGGAGATGAGAGTAGCACAAGAATGCACCATTTTGTGCCTTATACTAGTTTAAGTTTTATGTAGTATTTGTATCTTAACTAAGTGCTGGTTTAAATTATAGAGATATGTGGTGCTTCTATTAAATAGTAATAAGATAGTTGTTGCCCAAGGCATCAAAAAACCATAGGGAGATGATAAGATCCATTTCAAACCTTTGAGAGATAATTATCGTGTTAGTATCACTATAACTTATGAGCAACAAATGCTTCATGTGCTTATTGATGATTATAATATAATTGGAAAAGCTATTCTCAAAGTTGTAGCTTGGCCTAAGGATCTTGTGTTGTTTGAGTTTGATGAGGTAAATGTGACCACTTAAAAGGAACTTAATAACATTACATTTTCATGTAGTCAATTACTAATTCATTGTATGTTTTTTAGTAGTCTATGATTCCAAAACTAGCACGTGATTTTGAAAAAGTTAATGAACATCCAAAAAAGTCCAAAATGAGAGACAATAAGAAGAAAGAAAATAGTCAATGTTATGTTACTCCACCAATAAAATGATCAAGTACACATGGGAAAATACCACCACCAAGCTACCAATTTGATTGAGAACTCTTCTGGTAAGATATAGTGAGATTCTTGATCCCAACTATCAATTGAATGTGCCAATAAAATTGGTGGTTAGTGGAATTTTAGGTTCAATATCGATTGCTATAGAGTGCCTTCACCCTTTTTTGTGATTTCATGGATGTTGGACATAATATCGTTGCATTTTAGATTAGGTAATTGATTTAAAATTTAAATCTTTAACAATGTCTTTATTGTGTTATTGCTTGTCTTATCATGTATTGTTATTCTAGACATTATTATTACAACCTAAGAAGTAAAGATCAATATAACTTAATTGGATTCATTGATGCTTCATTCGTCGATCCAATTTAGTTGATGACGATTGGGAGAAATAAGCCATAAACATAGCTAGAGTTTTGTTAAATAATAACAATTGTGGCAAGCGATGACTCATATCATATCCTTTAGAGTATGTTTGTCAGGATATGTCCCATGATATCTTAAAATTTAGGAAAGTCATGCTATACTATTGAAGTATATCAAATTTTGGTAGAGTACTATTTTTTTATTCTAAAATGTTCTTCCATGAGATAATTATTATCTACATGTTGTACAATAATAAGACAATACACTCGAATTAAATTCTTGAGATCTATCTAAAATATAGCTGGTAACACAACTTAATTAAATTCTATACAAATAGTTAGTAGTGTTATCCATTGGATCGGAAAACCCATACATCTGGTAGTCATGCAAGATAAACTATCACTCTAGTATAACATAACCTTTACTCATATCAACCTTTAAACCAGTCCGTACATTTCCCTTTTGGACCTTCTGATAGTATGAATCGTCTCAAAAGCCACAATTGAGTTATCCATTATTTATCTAATAGGAATGAAAGCACTATTAGGCTGGTATATAATATCATCCAGAACCTATTTGATTCTATTTGCAAGCACTTTCGAAAGTATTTTATAAACTACCATACATAGACTAATGAGTCACCTTATTTAGGCTTTTTGTCATAGGCACAAGACTGATAATGGTTCATTAATTAAAACATTTTCAGCATTTTTATTCAATAAAGAAAAATAGGCAGCACACTCACCTAGACAAATATTTTTCAAAGAAAAGAAGTGGGAAGACCATCAATACTTGGAGCCTTATTTGGGCGCATGTTAAACAAAGCCATACGGACTTCATCGGCAGTGAAGGGACATATAAATTGGCCTGTTGCTGATGTGATAATTTGGTGTGAAAATGTTCATAATTGAGTCAATTTCTAACTGACTAGATGTGCTAAAAATTCCCTACAAATAGCGACAAAACTCCTTTTCAATGCAAGATTAATTACAGAAAGCAGCAACTGAGTCACTCACCAGCCTCCGCACACAATTACACCAGCTGAGGCGCACAAATAGTTGGAATTTCTGTCAACATATGCCAGTTAGTTTGCATGAGCACGTTGTGCCCATATCTACTCCTTTCGGTGCAATAACTTATCAACATCCCTATGTAAGGACTGTGTTACGGGAAGAATTTTTCGGAGGTTGGGGAAGAAGAAGACAGAGGTAAGGGTACTAATTTCATATAATTTCTGATGTCCCCCCTTCAATTCTCTAGCTACATATATAACATAACCGAGGCTAACTCATGCGTTCAACTTGCCTCCTGCACTTTGCTCCCACGTCCTGCACCCGTGCGCAACATCTGCTCGACGATGCGCCCACTAGTAGCCCATAAGGGTTTCTAGACGTATCAATTCTCCCCCCTTTTAGAATCCTTGTCCTCAAGGATGGAGCTGGGTAAGGTGTGATAAAAAAGTGAACATCATTACTTATCATCATACTAGTTATATGTTCAACAAAATGTGTTTTGAAACCATCAGTCCAGCTATAATCAACTTTGTCACTAAACCATTCCCTCTGGGCCAACCTAGGGTCTACTTGATTATACTTAAAACTTGTGGTCACCTTATAGGTGAGTTCATCATATCTAGCATTGTAATCAAGGGTGTTATTTGATAGGTTCCCCAATTTACTCCATCTGTGAACAACTATTGTGTTTCCCTGACCAGTGCTGATTCTATGTGTTATCTTGACTTTTAGGTTGGCATGTAGATTAGGCATGTGAGAATTCACGTAAGCTCGTAGGTCCTTTAAGCTTATTGTTATATTACCCTTGGAATTCTTATTCTTACTGGAGTTATTACAGGTAAGCAATGATATCATTTCAGCAAGTCTACCATTTAACCTCCCCTTGTCATTTTCTTTTGCAAGTAGGTCTGCTACTATAAAATCCATCATGCCCGACATATCAATTCCTCCTTGACCCTGCCTTGTCCATATCAAGGCATCACTCTGATCTTCAGCACATGTTTGGTTATTGACCAAAAATTCATAAAGGGTATTATCACATGTATATCTCATGCTAGTAGCTGTTAGGATCTTTCCATAGAACTCCTCTTCTTGCTCGAATGAGGTCTCCACTTTAAGCATTTTCTTCAGTGTTTACACGGAAATTCTTGTTTTGTCTCCATTCCAACCCATAACCATATTCAAATTCAAATCCAATAAAGCAACAACCGTAACCATGAAAAATAATAAGGAATCCTTACACCCAATTGCAGCAACCATGCTAGTTTGCCGAGTTTTCCCACCTTTGATCCTTTCCAAATAAAGCCTATGCTTTTGAGGATGGCTGGCAATAGTTTCTCCAATCAGTCTTTCAATACTCATAAGGTCAATAGTCTTCATAGAAGCAAAGAAGACAGTTTCAAGTTGTCTGTGGGTTACCAACTTTCTGTCGTAGTTCCACAAGGGCTTGTGCGTTGTAACCAGGAGGAACCCATCTAGCCAATAATCCAATCTTAATTTCTTCTTATACACAACTATTGCTAACATGATAATCTTCTTTCGAACCCAACCTCTCTGTGTGCTAGTGTGAGTAAAGAGACCAGGCTTATAGTTAAAACCTCCTATTAGATCATATGCTTCCCAAGTCTCAATTGTTGATGTCTTGGAACCCTATCTTTTTAAGAGCTTCAAGACAGTCTTTCATCCAAATCTAGGAACCTAATTTTGGAATCCAAGTATACCATCAGCATTATTAAGCTTAAATCCTTCTTTGGTAGGTGTAACACGCTTCTTGCTTTCAAATTCCAATTGTCCTTCTAATGAGAAAAGCTTCCTAGCAAGGTGTTCTTTCCAATTGTTGCTGAGATTCTCATAGTAGGTAGAATACCCTTCCTTGGTAATCTCTTTTGGTTCTCTCCTCCCATTAACGGTAAGAATTTGGGGCTATTTGTTAGAATTGTTAGGCTCTACATTCTTAGATATTGTGAGCTGGAACCCTTGTAAGGCTATTTTCCATCTCACAACTTTACATAAAGTTGTACCCAATGAATAACAAGAGTCTTGAATCCTCTTAATCCATTTCCCAACCATTTTGTGTGCTTCACCATCAAGAGCTTGAGTACTTCTATAGGAATCTTTTAGTTTGTCATTCAAAATTCTTTCAAAAACCATGGCCAACACTCCTAATCTATTAGGAAGTGTCACTGTGAACTTTAGAGCCAAAATCTCATCATCTTCAAAAGTTTCTTGATTGAGATATGGAGAATTCAACTCAACCAAGGAATTCAGAACCTAAGAGTTAGATGGATGGTCAGGTTGAGTAATCCCAAAAGAAGCTAATCCAATCCTGATGCATAGATTTCTAATGTCCTCAACTATATCCACGCACAGAAGCAGATAATCTCTACCTTCAAATGCTATCTGAAAGTTCTCATAACATTTTAGAATGTGTAGCTTGCTAGAAATCAGATGGATATGCCCAACAAATCTTTGAATGCTCGATGGTTGTTGATACTTCTCAGCTCTTTGTTTCTGATCAAACAGAAACCCCTTTGATTTTAACCTTTGGAGTGTGTTATGGAATGAAAGGGAAGCTTCTATCTCTGCTTCTAAGAGTTGAAACCCTCACCAGCTTATTAACATGATTGTAGAGCAAATCAAGAGAAAATTTGGAGCTATAACTAGTACACAAGCATATCATTTTTGAGTAACATTACCTTTACGGTACCATCGATGCCAGAGGTAGGACTCATACAATTTTACCAGATTAATGGTCTCAAGAACATAACACAACTCATACACAATATGTATACTACTAGCATGAAATTAATTTTCTAACCATAAGCTTAGAAGATTAGTCCCTGTTTTCTGAGTGGAGGAAACATCTTCTAGGGAAATTCCTATCTGGTTGTCAGAAATTGGTAGAGGCGTGTGTTTGAAGAGCTGATTAGCCCAATGAAGCTTCCTCATGTGACGGTCTTGAAATTCGCTGATTGAACCCTCATCCTTGTGAAATGGCTTTGGTCGCATGCCGTGATGGCTAACGATGATTCTCTGATTTCCATAGTGATATAATTTCTTTCTTATCCACTCATGTGCATCTCGATTGACTAATGGATCCATTGCTATGATTTCTTTCAGAGAGCTAGACGAAGAAGAACCGAGGTGATCTTGGGTTTCTACGTGTGTAAGGGCTATAAGGTCAAACGATGGACCAAATCTAAGCCCATTATGTGGTCGTTCAACTGAGGGAGAGAGACTACACAAAAGAGGTAGATTGGCTTCTTGGGCTGGCTCATGGGCCAATTCTAGGAGCCCAAATGCTGGTGATCCATAGAGCCTCGGCTTAGGTTTTGTATAAGTCCTCATTCCTTCTTCTTGTAACTCAGAAACACAGTTCTTGTTCATTCTGAGTTTTGAGGTTTGTAATTCGCTCATCGCGAAGGAATCAAAGGGTGGGGCTTCAGGTTTCTCGAAGATCTCAGGTGGTGCACGAAGGTGTGGTTCTGATGATCGGTGGAGGTTGAGAAGAGCTCTCAGCTCTACTTCAGTTGCATGTAAAATAGTGTTGAATCGCTCTAATTTGGACCTAGATCGTGCGAAGAAATTAGATTCCTCATCAAAGGTTTCTATGTTGGATTGGTTCCTGTTGATCATGGTTGGAACTGGCTTTGATACCATTGTTACGGGAAGAATTTCTCGGAGGTTGGGGAAGAAGAAGATAGAGGTAAGGGTACTGATTCCATATAATTTCTGATGTCCCCCCTTCAATTCTCTAGCTACATATATAGCAAAATCGAGGCTAACTACTTCTGACATCTCCAGCCCAATTCAATGGTCCCCCACTCACGCGTTTAACCTACCTCCTACACCTTGCTCCCATGTCCTGCACCCGTATGCAACATCTGCTCGACGCTGCATCCACTAGCAGCCCATAACGGTTTCTAGACGTATTAGACTATCGCGGAGAAACTTTGACACATCCAGAATTAGTTACCTCTCGCAACCGACATTGAACCTCCTTTAAACTGCAAACGAAGTCCACCAACCGAACCATCACCCCACTATGTAAGGGATGATGTAGCTTTGTCTTTGGGCGACTACCAGCAACAAGTTTCTAAGCTTCCTTTATAGTTTCTGCCTAACTTAACAAACAATGAAGCATTGTCTGAATAAGTAGAGACCAAATTGTTACGTTTTGCTCAAATTGTCCCTTAAAATCCAAAGAAATGGTGCTTGCCTAAAGGATCTAAAATTTTCTACATGTTACTACATGAGAAATTTTTAGAGTGACCTAGTGATGTTTAGAGAAAGGCATCCGATAGTATATGGGAGTCATAAGCTTAATGAAACCGAGCGCCACTACACGGTGTAGGAAAAGGATATGACAGCTATAATCCATTGCCTAAGGGTATGGTGACACTACTTGTTGGGTTCTTACTTCGTGATCATGACGGATAATGTAACAACCAACTACTTCCAAACTCAGAAGAATTTAAGTCCCAAGCAAGCTTGATGAGAAGAATTTTTGGTGGAGTTTGACTACAAGCTTGAGTACAAGCCCGGTAAGGCCAACGTGGTGGTTGATGCGGTAAGTCGAAAGGCAGAGTTAGTAGCCTCAAGTAGACCAAGAAATCCCTTGCTATAAATAATCAAAGAAGGGTTAGAGCATGATGCCCTGGCTCAAAACCTCATTACCCTTATCAAGGAAGGAAAGACAAGGTAATTTTGGCTGAGTGATGAACTACTCTACGCCAAGAAAAACTGCATCTATGTTCCCAATTGCGGGAACTTAAGGAAGGAATTGATTAAGAAGTGCCACGATTCACTATAGGCTGGACACCTAAGTATGAGATGCACCCTTGCCTTGATCAAGTCCATTTACTACTAGCCTCAACTACATGATAATATTGAAGACTATGTGAGAACTTATCTTATATGCCAACAAGACAAGATGGACACCAGGAAGCTTGTTAGAGCCACAGCCTATCCTAGAGAGACCATGAGAGAGTGTCTCAATGGACTTCATCACTTGCTTGCCAAAATTAGAGGGTTTTGGTAGTATAATTGTAGTCATTGATTGCTTTAGCAAGTATGCAACCTTCATACCTGCCTTAGCAGATTGCACTGTGGACAAGATGACATAGTGGTTCCTCATGCATGTTGTGAAGCATTGGGGAATTCCATCCAACATCGTGAGTGACAGAACCACAATTTACTAGGAAGTTATGAATGGAGTTGTTCAAGTTGTTGGGATCAAACTTGAACTTCTCTATAAGATTTCATCCATAGAACAATGGGAAAACGAAAAGTGCCAACATATTGTTGGAGCTCTATCTTAGGCACTTTGTTAGTGATAACCAACATGATTGGGCTAAGTTGTTGGACGTAGCCCAATTCTCTTATAACTCGCAACAGAGCGAGTCCACTAGCAAGAGTCCCTTCGATATCATCAAAGGGTAGTAACCCATTACTTTTTATGCTTTGGCCGCAAGCTATGAAGGAAAGAGTCTTACTGCCTTCAAATTTGCTAAGGCATGGCATAAGCAAGCCGAATTAGCTCGAACCTATTTGAACAAGGCATCTAAAAAGATGAAGAAGTGAGTTGACAAGAAAAGAAGGATGGTTAAGTTTCAAGAAGGAGATTTGGTCCTTGTCAAGTTATTTCCCCAATAGTTTAAGTCCATATGGAAGGTTCACAAGGGGTTGGTGTAGAAGTACCAAGGGCCATTTCCAATCCTTAAGCATATAGGTAAGGTGTCCTACAAACTACAACTCCCTCATAAGCTCAAAATCTACCCAGTCATTCATGTAAGCATGTTGAAGCCTTATCATGGAGACGAGGAAGACACGAGTCGGGGAGAATCAAAGAGGAAGCCTACCACAATAGTAACCTCCTTTGATAGAGAAGTGGACTCTATCTTTACGGACTGCCTAATTCGCCGTAGGGCTATACCAAGCTATCGGCAATACTTGGTCAAGTGGATGCCCTGGATATAGTGGCAACTTGGGAACCCGAAGACTCTTTATGGTAGTTCAAAGTTCACATAGAAAGGTTCAAGCTTGAAGGCACATTGGGGGCGTTGCGAACTTGAGTGGGGGAGGATGTCTAGAGGGTGCTAGAGATGGATGGACTTAACTCAAGCCTGGAAGACTCTAGAAGGTTTTAGAGTACACTAGCATGTGCTGGAAGGTGCTAAAAGGTGCTGGAATATTCTAGAACATGCTGGATGGTTCATGAAGGATGTAGAAGTCTCTAGAAGCTTTTGGAATATCCTAGAACTTGCATAAAGGAACTAGACAATCCTAGAAAACTCTAGAGTTGGCTAGACTTGACTAGAAGGTCCTAGAACCATGTGACATGTTGTAGATAAAATTAGAACAATGTAGATACTCTGGTACATTCTAGACACGGTAGGATCTAGAAACTTGTGGCATAAGTTATCGATATGTTTGTTTAATTAAATTATTCTTTCAAAAACATTTCATAGTAAAATTTTTTTTTATTTTAAAATTAGCGTTTTATCCTAATTTATACACTTCTACATATTTTATAAAAATTAAAATTATTAATATATGGAATCAATAAACATCCAAAGTAAAGCAAGCGATAACACAAAAGAGAGAATATAAATTTTTTCTTCTAGTTTTGAGCCCATGGGTTTGTCTTTCATTATTATTAATCTGTATCTCTATAACTATTATAGAAAAGCCAATTTGATTTTGAGTAATGAAAACCCAAAATACCCCTTATTTCAAAGTATGGACAATGCTACTAATAACCCACTTTATAACTTTAAAAATGAATGATTAAACTATAATGTTAATCCCAAATGACAGCAATAATTGCAAGCTTTGTGATTAAAAGTCCAAAATATCCACACCCAAACACATTATAACAAATTTTTAAAATTTATTATTAATGGATTAGGGATATATCATAATAATTGGCTATTTTTTTATATTTTCTTATAATTAAGATCATTACCATTTAACATCATTTATATTATTAAACAAATATTTAAGGAAATTTAAAGTAGTCAGTTACTAATTTTCTACATCTTTTTTAACCGTTCATACTTTAACTCAATAGTAAATATATAATAATTAATTTTTTTAAGTGGCTTTAATATATATATATATATGTTTTATTTTGCAAGTTAAATTAACTATCTTATACCATTTAAAATCATTTATATTATTTAAAAAAAATAATACAATTCAAAATAATCAGTTACTAATTTTCGGCATCTTTTTTAGACATGCATGCCTTAAATCAATACAAAATAAGCAATAATTAATTTCTTTTAAAATGAAAATAGTAAAAAATTAAAAATCATGGATAATGATATTCGCATAATCATTTTGATTATTTCCATGGTTAAAATGTAACATTTTTCTATTATATCTCTATTTTATTAAATTTTAATGTGGGATAAAATTATTGTGATAATATATATGTTTACCCTCGTTACTACAAAACATACATATTATCTAAGTTTTTAATCGTGATCATAGGATTATAACCACGGTTATAAGAAACGAAACCTAAGTAAAAGAGACCATAGATTGTTACCTCTCGCCTCAATCTTTCAATAAATGAAGCCTTAGGTATGCATAAATTAAAAAAATACAATTATTAATTAAAATATTAAAAATTAATATAAATTATAAAACATTTATTAATTACAATATTTAAAATCATATTATATTAAAATTAAAAATATAATTATATTTGAGAGTTTATTATACACTAAAATATAATAAAACGTTACTACTACAAACTCAATTTTTACTATTAACTACAAACATTTATAAGTGTATTTCAAATTAACGTAATCAAGTCTACAACACTTCAACAGAAGGGTAAAGAAAAGGCAAATACCATAGACGCTGTACTGGGGTGATGCATTGGTACTGGTACGCTGGGGTGGTGCGCTGGTGTGGTGGTGCACCTAGTGGGCTGGTGTGGTGGTGCATCTGGTGCCCTGGTGAGCCTGGTGCATCTGGTGCCTGGTAAGCCTAGTGCCTAGTGCGCCTGGTGCGCTGGTGTTGGTGCGATGATACTGGTGCGCTGATGTTGGTGCGATGATACTGGTGCGCTGATGCATCTGATGCTGCTACACCTGGTGCCTACCATGAAAAAGAAAATAGTAAAAAAAACTAGAATAACATGTGTGCATAGATAGTAATCAACCTTTAACACGCCACTTGCTATTAGCATCAATGAACTTAATTATGCTAACTCAAAATTGAAGTGGGAGATGACTGGTGCCTAATGCTACTATGCCTGGTGCCTACCATGAAAAAGAAAACAGCAAAAAAAAAACTAATTGAATCTAGAAAAACTTCTATATGAGCCTCACCAACATTTACAATGATTGCCCTGTCCGACACATGTTCCTAGTCAAACATAGTGATGATCAAATTGAAGTACACATTTATCACAATCATGGCAATGTTTTGCTCGTGAAGGCTGCAAACATATAAAATATATCAAATCTGCATCAAAAGAAAACAATAAGTGGGCATAATAGCAGTAGGTATAGAAGTAAATTCACTTCACTACAACAATAGCATGCGATATTGTGTCCTATATCCAATATATAAGTGAAGTGGGAGTAAAACAGATGTGGAAATGAGTAAGCCCGATCAAAGTGTTTTTCTTTGGGTAAGGGCACGGTGGAATGTCAAGAAAAATAACCAAGTATATCAAGCAATATGAAGAAGCATAAATGAGATGTTCCTACCTGTTCAATATGGTTGTACGAGCAAGTAAAATTTCTGAAAGAACAAGAAGGATTTAGCCAGCATTATCATTTTTTCTTTTCCAAGAACTTCTTGAATACAAAGATCTTTATCCTAACTCATTCCATGAACAAGAATAAACTTCAAGCCAATAAAATAGATAACTCGTTCAGTTTTGTTTCTATTGCAGGAAATTGTCACTTGACATTGAAATTAGGGCACAAAGCTTTGTATTGAGAGCTTAGGAAGCAAGACGAATACAACCATACAATGTGCAATTTTAATATCAACTACACACTACAAGAAACAAATTTGAACCTAGCCATTCCGAAATCAACAATCAAAGATATCAAGTGAAAGATTGAAACCTAGCCACTTCTTTCACAATTTTGATCCATTCATGTAATTATCCACCATTTAAACTTAGTCCTTTCAAGAAACCAAGATGAGGGAAAGTCTACTTCTTTTAAGCAAGAAGACAGATGCAAATACTATTTGTGCCCAAAAAAGAAAGACCTAGAGTAAGCAAGTTTAGGCTAATGACTACCCAATGTAGTTTACACTTCAAGTTATACATGTCACTTTTCGGCTAAAATGTTACATTGTTTAAATTCAAATGACACAAGATACACCAATAACCACACTCGGTGAACTTAGCACAACCAAATTCAATGTATAAAGCATTTGATGTATGTTCATTAAGGAGATTTACAGGTGCATAAATACAATGAAAACTGCCAAAGGATCATCAGGAGTACATTGCCAAACAAAGTGCTTAAATACTACTAACCTAATAGATGTTCCTCATAGATACATGTCCATTACTAGCTTTGAGCAAGATGTTCCAATACTTCTAAGAAGACTTGGTCAAAACTGGCTTAAGTCCACAGTCATAACCACACTTCCCTTTTTGTTTGAAGTAAGCTATCTTTGGTTAAACATTAAGATTTCAATTGAACAAGTAAGATTCATCAAATTATTAATTCAAAACATGTACAAGATCCTCACTACCATTATGGTGAATTTTATTAGAAGGACAAAAGAAAAGAAAGTAGTGCTTACCTTGAAGCCAATGAAGTCCTCTTAGAAATTGCATTTGACTCATGAAAGGCTCTCATTGCATCAAGAACATAACTACAGATAGTTTTAGAAAAAAAAAAGAAATCAAATATATATGGTAGAATGGAAAACATACTTAATTTCCTCTACATGTAACAAGGTCTAATATTAATATTAAGGAAATAAAATAGTATTGACAATTTACCCAGGATATGAACCAAAGGTGACAAAATATTGAATCAATGTAATGACAAATAGCACAGAGAAAGTTAACCTCTTCTTCTTCCTTAGCAAAAGGGTTACGACCGAAGGCATAGAGCGCAAAGAAATTTAAAGTCTCAGTTAGCTATTCATGAACAAAGAAGGCATAGCTCAAGAAAAAAGCTCGAGACCAGAGATGACATACCTAATAGGATTATGTGATTGCCCAAAATTAGGGTTTTACTAGAGGACGCAATAAGCCTCTATTCTAGTACTACTTGTAACCTCCTTCATTTATCCCCATCTTTGTGACTTCTCTGACAGTAGAGGGTGAACAGATTTGAAGGAGAGCACAAGCTTCTTTAGGGTCAATAGGTCAAGAATCTCCACTGTGTTTTGCAATTTCTCAACTACTTCAAGAAGTGAAAGGTCGAGGATGTTGCCGTTGACAACTACACACGTAGAGCGACAGAGAGGGTGATTGGTATGAGAATCTCCACTGCGTTGATGGAGCTGGGTCATGAGGAATGGTACGCGTTGGGGAAAAGAGAAAAGAAAAGGAGAAAAGGGAAAGCACTGGGGAAAATAGAGGAAAAGAAAATGAGAGGGAGGAAAAAAGAAAAAAGAGAGAAAAAATGTGTGTATGGAGAAATTGTTTACCCATCCAATTCAATTAAAATTAAGGGAAAATGATCACCCATTGTTCCATTCATCCAATGCATCCAAATAATGTTTGAAAATATATTATCTGCCTTTTCAGTCATGATCATTATCATATTCTTAAAGATTAACTGAGAGTTCTTCAAAAAATAATGAAATAATGAACTAGTTCCAACACTTAAAATGATAAGGATAGCATCCCAAGTCATCCTAAGAACTATTCCTAGGACCATAGGCCCCTGGTCCACTTCCTATTCTAAAGCATATCCATATGGCATCTTTCAATGCTTATTAGTGAATAAGATCTAACCCGTACCAATATGGAGTTTGACTAAAGATATGACCTACCATAATAGGAACCAGGCCTCGTGGCTTACTTGATAGAGTTCACCCACAAAACCAAAGTCATCCATCTATGGATACCAAGGAAGCATCCCTTCTACCGTCCATCTTGGACCAGTTTGAACCATTGGAGCAGCATCTATCCATCGTGATCCACGCGACCATCTCGATGCCCACATGTAGGGGCACTTTGTCCAAGCCAACCATGTTAAGCTTTATGTTGGTATGACCAACATAATAAACCAAGTATAGACACAAACTCAATGAAGTAATACTTCAAGTCTAACTAAAGAACAAAATATAGGTCCACTCATATATCAAAGCTCCAAAACAATGTTCCAAAATGATGGCCAAGAGGCATACACCCAATAAGTGAGCATGGGCCAAGAAGGCCCCATAATAGAGTTTCAAAAAGGTCATTCCTAAACAAGGCCATGGGTTCCTATCCTCACATATAATCTCTACCAAAATCTCTAGAGATAATAATTATCTTGAAAGAGTAGAAAGTGGCACAAGATGCCACTTATAAGGAATAACATGGGACAAAAACAATGCCTTATTATGATAAAAAGATAGTCAATGCTTCACAAAAATTTTATTCCAACAAAAATTATGCTTGTAGGTATTTAGGCTACACTTATCTTATGGAATTCGACAAGGACGAGGGAAATCCAAATGATAAAAGGACTAAGATGTGTGGACTCCAATATCCTAGGGTTTAGAAGTTGCTATAAATTTTGTACCCCACCTCTACTGGCCATGAATGACCTTTGAAAAGGTAGCAACTATGCCTCGGGTTCAGGAATTATTACAACTTCTGCACCCAACCTCCATGGGGTTTGATTGACCTTTGAAAAGGCAGTAACTACTCAATGGGTTGAAAAGTTGCTACAAAATTTGCACCCCACCTCTGTAGGCCCTGACTAACCTTTTAAAAGGTAGAAACTAAGCTCGAGTTTAGGAGTTGCTATAACTTATAGACCCTACCTCTACTGGCCCTTACTGAACTTTGAAAAGGTTACAACTATGTCCCGAGTTCAAGAGTTACTACAAATTCTGAACCCCACCTATATTGGCCTTGACTGACCTTTGAAAAAGTAACAACTATGCCTTGGGTTAAGAAGTTGCTACAAATTCTACACCCTACCTCTATGGGCCTTGACTAACCTTTGAAAAGGCAGCAATTATGCCCCAATCTTAGGAGTTGTTATAACTTATGAACCTTACCTCTATCGACCCTTATTGATAATTGAAAACGTAGCAACTGTGTCTCAAGTCCAGGAATTGCTACAACTTTTGTACCCTATTCATGCAAACACAAATTTACACACGTTGGGGACTTTAAGTCCCAAGACCAAATGGTTGGTGAAAACTGCCAGGCTCAAATAGAATGTATCAATACTCATGACATGATGGAATAATCCACAAAGGACTATAAATTTTTCTAAATCTCAAGACCAAATTCTTGGATGACTTAATAAAGTCAAGCACACCACGTAGGGGGTTTGGTATACTAGGAACACCCTAGTTCTAACAAACCTCCCTTATTTAGACAAAACGAAAGCAAATAATATTAAATCAACAAAGTCCAAGCACAAGCTCAATGGGTACATATTCAAACTAAAAGTGACTAGACTAGCTAATGGACCCATAAAAAAGTGAATCGATATGAGCCCATTGAAAGGCACTTGGCCAAACACTGCATATATGGCCCGATATAGTTCACATGTCCAGATACGGAATATATGGCTTAATATAGCACACATGGCTAGACATGGCACATGTGGTAAAAAAAGGAGCATAGTAAGATGTGGCACACATGGTTGGACATAGCATATATGGTAGGACATAATGTATATGGCTAGTTAGGGCATATGTGTATGGACATGTAGCAACATAGACCACTCTAGACCCGATCCTCGACAAGTACACACCATCATGTACCAATGTAATGGATGACATATCCCAATATAGGATGTACTCAAGGAGCACCCTTTGTCTAAAAATAGACAAGATCATTGATGGCCCTTACCATAGAGTTGCAACTGAAATATTAAAGTGTAGTACAAAACTCAAAATAACAAATATGATGAAGCAACAAAGCATTATATATATATATATATATATATATATATATATAATATGTACCCAAAAGGTCCATACATAAATTGAGTCTACTACTAGAAAGTAAAGCCACCAAGTACATGCACTTTGGAGGGATCTAAAATCAAAAGAACACAAAGAGGCAGCGTACTGATCTCCACATCTAGTGATGCTCTAAGAGGCATCATATCTTATGTCAGTTCCCTCCACAATCACCTTAAGACCATCACTACTAGATCCATTTTGGCCCTCTTTATCTTAATTAGAAGTTATCAAACCATGACAATAGGCCTTCTCCTATGAATCTAGAAAGGTAGTGGTAGAAAGGGCTATGTTAGGATAAACCTTTTGAAACCACCGTTTTATGGTTTCATAATTGTGAGCCCTGATGAGTGCTCAAAAAGCACTAAAATTACCATGAGTTTATGTACATTAATTGATTAACAATATATATATTTATATGATTTTATCATATATTTATATAAATTTATCTTTTCAAAATCACGGGTATTTTTATTGTTTTTCAGGTATTTTTGCTTAAAAACGTAACTTAAAGACTCAAAGAGGAATACTGGAGGCAATACATCACAAATATATTCAAAAATAAATGAGGAAAAGTCAATAAATATGGAAAAAAATGGACAAAATAGGTCAAAAAGGTCAAAAAGGAGGAAATCGCGTAGGCAGCCGCCCAGTCCCGCCCATGTTGCACTTCTTGACCACGCATGCCCTTGCTATTTTCCACGCACGCCCTTGCTATTTTCCACGCACGCCTATGCGTGCCGCTGCCATCTGCGCCCCAATCTGCGCGCAGTTGCCCCACGTCATGTTGACGTCATCAATGACATCATCATTCACTACTCCGCGTTTCCACCATTTTTTAACATTTTTTCACCCACTTTGTCTTCTTATCCTCACCTATAAATACCCATATTCTCTTCATAACTAAACACATCTTCTCTTCTCTTTCTTTCTCTCATTTCTTAGTTTTCTTAGTTTTTAGCTTAGCTTTTCTTAGTTAGTTTTTCTTAGTTTTTAAGTTCTTCTCTTTTTGAGAAGAACTAGTTATGTTTTTGTAATTTATTTGCTTTTGATTCAATAAATGGGAGTGCAAAATCCGTGTGGAGGTTTTCCAGCAACGGGAATAGCATCAAAGTACTGTAAGGATTTTATTTTCTTTACAGTTATTTTTTATGCTTTATTCTTACATGTTATATTTAATTTGTCTGTGATTAAATTTAACTTTGGTGGGTGTTTGTAAACATGATATAATAATAACGTTGTTATGCTTGCAAAATATTAAATAGGTAAAAATATCTAAAATGAATTGATTTTGTTTTTATTCAAGATTTTATATTAAGAATGTTAGAGAGAAATATATTATTTTTCATTACAAACTTAAATCTGAAAAATTAGATTTTAAGGTTTAGTTATCCGGTCTGATTTAGAGTAGTGCTCTTTTATTTGTTGGTATAATCGCCCGGTAGTTAGAGTTAAGCTCTATTTCAAAAGTTTTTATAAGAATTATTAATTGAAAATGTATTGACAACATGTTCTCAATAGTGGTTTTAAAATTTGAAAGTTAGTACTCAGATAACTAAATTTTTAGGTTTAATTTGGACACCTTGAATAAAGTTTAAACTGTCTAACCCCACCAAAGGTGGCATTTAAATGATTCATTTTCAATGTCTTAAAAAAAGGAATTAATTTAATTAACCAAATTAGTTATCAACCCCACCCATAGGTGTTAATTGATTTGTTTAGTTAACAAAAAATATCTAACCCCACCAAAGGTGGTATTCATATAAAAAAGAGAGAATCAATAAATATCAATTCATATCTTTAATAACCTAAATAATATGAGCAAGCATAATTAACTTAGTTATTATATCCATAAATACTCCACTATTATAAACACAAAAACCCCAAAATATCATGATAGGATGTTTAGGATTTTCATTTTTAAAAGTTTGAATAATAAATTAAAAACTACATATATTCCTTCCTTAGATCGACCTTGGGAGTATACTTATCATTTTCTACGAAATGATTTGTGCACTTGCGAGAGTTTTATAAATATAAAACCAAATTATCGGCAGGATCAGCGATGTCGGTTCTGCCCATGTCCAATTTACCTTCAATATAATCATTAGAATCTTTATACTTTGTAGCTACACTTTGTCTAAGTGTCCCCATATTAACATTAAGCATATGTACTCATCCTTGAGACAAAAGAAGGCTTTCAGATAACTCTTGAGTTAGCTCTTTCACTTGGGCCAAAGTGGTATTCCAAGCCAATAATGTTACTAATGATGTCACATGAGCCTGTTGGGCTACACGAGCTACATCCTGAACTTTTCCCAACTCCCATTCCACCTCACAATGGGAAGTCTCAATGATGTCTTGAGCATCAATTACCTTATAGTGCTCCTCCACTACGACCGCTAAACGACCATACTATAAGGTATATATGATTATTGGTAATATTTATGAATAAAATGTTCAAATGTAATTTAGTTTCTAGGTTCATTCTCAAGATCACTATTCAAGATGAAGAAACTATCGAGCTTAAAATCCATATAATTTAGGAATATACTGGTTCCTAAACACATTACATTTTATATTAGACATATAGATAAATTTACTATATATCTTGCTCGATTAATCAAGTAATGACTATATTGATCAAGGAGATAGATCATTTGAGTATCGATCATGTATGATCTAAGTCCACTTAGGTTGATTTTAGAATTAGGGTAGATCAATAAAAGTTTTGGGTTTGTTCAATTGAAGATTGGATTGATCATATTCGATCTACTTGATCTCAGGTTTTCTATTAATCGTTACCTTGATCGATCAAAAAGGGTTTCGATCAATCAACCTTATTGGTTCAATTGATCATGCTAGGTCTAGATCGATTAAGTGATGAGGGCTTTAACTTTAACCTAATTGGTTATTCAAGTCAAACATTCCAATTACCATATTGTCCTTGTTATTTACTACTCTATGAATTATTAAATGAACGGATTTATAATTGGGCATTAACCTAGCATTAGGGCTTCAATATCTATTTAAAGATCCTAATGCCTCTTATTCTCTCAACAACATTCAATATAATTTTCAAATTGTTTTTTTGTTCTCTCTCTCAAAAGTTTTTGCAAAAATAAAATCATATTTGTTAAGGCATATTTCTTTAATTAATCTATCAAACATTGGTAGTTGTGCATGTTTGATTGAATAATAAGTTTATTTAATTTATGATATTTTGATTTATGGTCATATAACTTCTTATTTACTATGTTCTTGAATGCTTGGATCAAATAATTATGTATGTAATATTGTAATTATTTTATTTGATTATTTAACTTTAAATAAGCTATCTTTATTGAACTTGTGCTTAATTTGCTTGTTCTAAGGTTGCTAGATAATTTAAAACTAACTAATATATTTATGTATCTTTGATCACTACACAAATTGTGGGTGCAATGAATGCACAAGTTATTTAATCAAGAAAAATAATTAAATAATTCTCTCAAATTTATTTAATTTCCTCTATAGATAAATTGTTAGCCAAACAATTAATAGCATAAAATTTAGATTAAATAATATAATTAAATTAAAATTATAATTAGAGTAAAATATTAGATCATCACATGGTGAAAATTGAGTTCATAAGATCCCTAGATTGATAAATTAAAAACATATAATTGTGTTCATAAAGCTCATATTTTTCATAAAGAAAGATATAAAAATTGATAAAGAAAAGAGTAGAAGAAGAAATACAATCAATCTCTTGAATTCTAGTGCTAATCTCCTACTGAATCTCCACCAAAATTGTATCTCCTTTTTAATTTTTCTCTCTTTTTAGCTTCAAAAACAAATCAAAATTATGCTAATGGCGGCTCATTAGTTTTTCTGGGATGGTTAGGGCTTAAATATAGCTCAGGTGCAATATGGATCGTCAGATAAGCTTCAGATCAAGGGCTAAGATTAAAACAAGAAACATGAATAGTGCTAAGCAATCATAATGTGACACATGGCACACAAAAATTCAGTCGATAAATCAGAGCTCGACATGTGGGAGGGGAGAATAATCTGAGTCAATGCATGTTGAGTTAGCGCCATACGGCGTAACATGATTCGTGGTAATGGATTACGTGGCGCATGGGTGGAATGTAGGGAGTAATCGTATGTCGACATGTGGCGTGAAGGTTTGATCACTCTCCGAACTCTAATTGAACACCATGCTAACACGTTGCATACGCTACTTTACTCTTCATATGTGGCTATCTATGATTCATTTTCCTTGCTTGTGTGGCATCTGCATGGCTTGCCCATTCAACTCCTCTTCTTGTGTGGCATACCACATGGCACCTTCTGGATATTCTTACTGTAAAAATTCATAAAAGATCCATAAAAATTCCAAAAATTATATTTTCACCAATTCTTACTAGAAAGTTTATGTTTTAATATTTTTGGCAACAAAAATACTATTTATTGAATAAACAAGTAAATATTAAATAAAAAAAGATAATGACTCTATTTTCATAGTGTTATCACACCCTCAAACATAATTCTTTGCTTGCCCCAAGTAAAGCCAAGTATAACTAAATAAAATAACGTGGGTAGTATATTAATAAATATACTTATATTAGTACATGCATATTTCACGAAAACTATCTCTTTCAAAAGTTGTACAATCCTATGATAAAGAGGTTCACATATTCATCAATCAATGTTCCATCAATACAAGGATATGTAAGGTTTTTGACAAATTGATTTGTGTGTGTGTGCTACACATGATATCATCCTATGCACTCATTAAGTCAACCTTTATGAAAATTGGGTTCATAAGATTCCTAGATTAATAGATTAACTACACATAATTTTGTTCATAAAGCTCATATTTTCATAAAAAAAGATATAAAAATTCATAAAGAAGGGAGAAGAAGAAGAAATACAATCAATCTCTTTAATTGTAGCATCAATCTCCTATTAAATCTCTACCAAAATTGTATTTTTTTTAAATTGTTTTGTATTTTTCTCTCTTCTTGGCCCCAAAACCTGATAAAAAATATGTTAATTTTGGTTTATTAGGGTTAATAGGGAAATAAGGAGGTTAAATTAAGCTTAGGTGGAATCTGGACCATCAGATCAACTTCAGATCAAGGGCTGAGATGAAAAAGGAAAAAATTAATAGCACCAAGGTTTTATTGGGCAAATTAATGCTTGATATGTGGTATGAAAGGACTGGTTTTGTCAACATATGCTGAGTCCGTGACACGTAGCTTGCTTGATCAGCTCACTGCTTGTGTGGCATCCATATGGGAGCTTTTGATTGGTTATGTGTTAAAAATTCATAAAACAAAATTCCAAAAAATTCCAAAAATTATATTTCCACCCCTTTTCACTAGGAATTTCATATTTTAATATTTTTAACCCCAAAAATAATACTTATAAAATGAAACGTACAAATATTAAACAAAAACTGCACTAATGACTTTAATTTCATAAAGTCATCACACCCTCAAACTTAACTCTTTATATGTCCTCAAATAAAGCTATGTCTAACTAAATAAATTGACAGGTGTAGTATATTCATAAATTATATCTATCAATACATGCATATTTAGTGAAAACTATCCTCATAAAAAGTCATACAATTCTATGACAAAGAGGTTCACATATTCCTCAATCAACGTTCCATCAATACATGGATATGCAAGGTTTTTGACGAATTGATTCATGAAAATTTGACACATGATATCATCAAATGCATTCATGAAATCAACCTATATGAGCATGCTAATAAATTCAATCATAGAACAAGTCTTATAAGTCTATTTTTCACATCCCTCTCCACTAATATAAATATGCACTTAGCTAAAGATCAATAAGGACTTTACATGCTTGTATTGTATGGCTTAGGTAGGTGTCAATAAATGAAGAAATTTAGGCCCTTTCCACACCTTAAGTTTTTTTTGCATCATGCACTTTTTAACTACAATTGAGCTTTAAATTGATATGTCAGTGTACCCTCTTTTGTCATTCTTTTCATATTCTTTTATTCCACATCTCTTTTCTCCTTTTTTGTAACTTCACAAGACCCCCAAACTTATTTTCAATTCTATTTTCTTTTTCTTTAGAGGTATAATTGTGTTGTGACTTTTGCTTCTTCTTTTTCTCTCTCTCTCTTTTTAGGGTGCATTACATTTCACCTTACTCTATAGCATAACACATGATTACATTTTTTCTTTTCTTTTCATACAAGCTAAAGGTGCAAGGATAAAGGTAATGCTTATTGTTTAGGCATTAAATGTGGCTTAAAGATACAAAAGGTTCTTTGTTAGGCTCAAATGGGTGACTACAATATTAACAATGGTTAGCTTGAAAGGCTCAATTGATCCAAATAAGCCTTAATCATTTCTCTTGCTAAATAATGCTATTTAGGATTTTTCCTCAAGGGATGATCAAATATATTATAAAACTTGGTAGATCTCATCAACTCATATAACTTGCTATAAATTTTCTTTTAATAAGAACACCAAAATCAATCATGAACATATGCATAAATTTTTGAATCAATTCAATCAAAACTAGCAAGCATATCACATGGTTAATGTAAATATCTTAACAAATATGTAACATTACTTATCCTAATCATGACAAGTAATTTTTATCATTGAGTTCATATGTTTCATATCAAGCATGCATGCATTTAGTTTTTATATATTTATCAATTTTTACCCAAATCATGATTAAAAACAACCTAAAAATTAAAACAAATTCCCTAAAAATTTAAAATGCATGGTAAATACTAAAATAAAATGAAGTTCCCTACCCTACACTTAAATTGTACATTGTCCCCAATGTGCACATATAAATATGAAAAGGTATAATAAAATAAAACTCCTTTAATCATGGCACACCACATCTCTCATTGAAATGCTCATTCTTATTATGCTATTCACCTAAAAAAGAATGAAAATATAAGTAAATAACGTTGGGTTTTCTCCCAACCATTATCGCGTTTAACGTCCTTGACTAGATGGTCACATCAAGTCCTAAGGTACATCCCTTTGCATATGTCCATTTACTTTTGAGTTTTCCTAGAAACAATTTGAGTCTCAATTTTTTCAATAATACTTTATGTTCTAACTCGCAAACATGGTACTCAATTCTATTCTCATGCCATACTTTTGTTTTCTTTTTTAATTTTGTGGCATTTTTATATCATCCAATTTATGTATTTCCAACATCTTTTTCACCTCTCTATTGGACTCTTTTGCTTGCGTACTAGATTGGAGATGGGACAGTAAAAGTGTAAGGTCTAAACTTGTTGGTCCTTCAATTGATGGTTGGAGCTTAGCTTTTATCTCAAAATTTCATAATCACCTTTGATACACCTTTGATACACACATGAGAGGCACATCCTCCAAAAAGTTCACAAAGTCCACAATATCAACCTTTGATTCCATACTTTCAAAGTCAAAACAACTTAAGTTGTTTTCTGGTGATTTTATGACCTTATTCATAGCATCATGTGTTAAATTCTTAAGTATGGGCGACTCAACATATTCTTTTAATTGGTCCCCACATTCAGTAACATTTATCCTTAAGCATTCATTAGCACTATCAATGTTAGGGGGTTTAGATGCTTTAAAAACTTTAAACATTACTTGTTCATCTTCCACTCTCATTGTAAGTTCACTTTTTATATATCAATGAGTGCTCTTTTGGTTGCTAAGAATGGACGACCAAGTATGATAGGAATGTCACGGTCCTCCTCCATGTCTAGCACAATAAAGTCCCTCGGAAAGATGATTTTTTCTACTTTTACTAGCAAATCTTCTACCACACCCCATGGTCTTTTAATTAACCTATCTACCATCTTTAGTGTTACTAAAGTGGGTTTGGCTTTACCAAATTCCAATCTATGGAAGACTGATAGTGGCATGAGATTAATGTTAGAACCTAAATCACATAGTGCCTTGCCAAAATGGACGACGCTACCTACATCTTTCAGTTTTTGTGGTAGTTTTCTATCAAGGATGGCGCTACAACCTTCAATTAAAGTTATTATTTCTTGATCTCTAAGCCTCCTTTTCTTTGATAGTATATCCTTTATGAATTTGGCTTAATATGACATTTGTTCAAGTGCCTCTACAAATGGTATGTTTATGTGTAGCTTCTTGAAGACTTCCAAATTTTTTGAAAATTGCATATTTGACTTTTGCTTTTATAGTCTTTGAGGGAAAGGAATAATGTGTTTGTAAATGTTTTTTTTCTTTGGTTGAATTATTTCCTTTTCAATACTCTCTTTATCCACTAGTTCCTCCTCATCCTTATTAATTTCTTGTTTCTCCTCATCCATTTTTGTCTTATGTTCTTGTTTTAAAGTTTTAACACTCCTCAAGGCTATGGTGTTGCATTGGTCCTTACCTTCTCTTTCTGGGTTTACAATTGTGTCACTTGGAAGGTTACCTTGAGGCCTTTAACTTATAACATGAGCAAGTTGCCCAATTTGGTTCTCCAAATTTGGAATTGAAGCCTCTTAAGTGGACACTTTTGTATTTACTAATTATATGAAGTCTTTCATCATCACCATTAAAGCATTTGTATTGTCCTCAGTAGATGGCTTCTTCTCTTTGGCTTATGATTGATGTGGTTTTTGAAAACGAGGTGGTGGAAATGATTGATGGTTGAATTGATTACCACCTTGACTATTGTTATGCCAAGAAAAATTTGGATGTTGTCTCCATCTTGGGTTATATATGTTTGAGTATGGATTATTTTTTTGATTCATATTAACCATATAACATACAGATTCAGGATTATTTGGACAATTATCAAACAAATGAGCTCCTCCATAAAATACACACGACACTCTTGAATCGTGGACCTAGTTTATACTCGTTGGTGAGTTTTGAGCCTTCAAAAGATTAACCAAAGATGACACTTGAGTTGTAAGTGTTCTGATATCATTTACCTCTTGCACTCCGACTACTCTTCTTGTGGCTATCATTCTGTCCATTGACCATTGATAATTATAGCCATTTTCTCAAGTAAATCATAAGCATGATTGTAAGATTTGGCTAGAAAATCTCCATTAACAGATGTATCAACAATTTTTCTTGTTTGAGCATTGAGACCATTGTAAAAAGTCTCCATTTGAATCCAAAAAGGAATACCATTAAAAGGACACTTCCTTAACAATTTCTTGAATCTTTCACATACTTCATATAAAGATTCTTCTTCGTATTGTTGGTGGGAAGTAATGTCATTTCTAAGCTTGGCATTATTTTTTGGTGGGAAGTATTTCATCAAGAATTTCTTTGCCAAACCATTCCAAGTTGTAATGGAATCAGGTGGAAAAGAGTTTAGCCAAGCTCGAGCAAGGTCTAGTAAAGAGTAAGGGAACAATCTATGCCTAAATTTCTCATCTATCACACCAATAAACTTGAATTAATCTTTAACTTCAATAAACAATATGAGATGCAGATATGGATCCTCTGTTGGTAATCTATTGAATTGTCCAACTATTTGTAGCATTTGAAACATCACTACTTTAACTCAAACCAATTAGCTTGAATGTTTGGCCTTATAATACTTGGATTTAACCATTCCAATGTAGGTTTTGTATATTCATTCATACCTCTATCTCTATCATCCTTCAAAAGCATTTGATTGTTCAAGTTTAGATCATTATTGTTTATGTCTAATGGATTAGCCATTTTTTCCTCTTATGTGATAACTTGTTTCCTTATTGACCTCAAAGTATACTCAATTTCAAGATCTAAAGGTAATATTTCTCCCTCACGAACCCTGCTCATGCAATAGACTAAAATGTGTTTCTATAATACTAAAGGAGATGTCTAAATTAAAACTAAAAATTAAAAATAAATAACTAAATAAATTAATTAAATTTTAAAAAAATAAAGAAAATAAGTAAAAGAAATTAACAAAAATAAATAAATAGATAAGTCAATAAAAGAAAATATGTAAATTGAAATTAAAATAAAGAAAAATAAATTAAATAACTGAAATAAAATAATAATAATAATAATTAATTTATATTATTTATAATCTCCGAAAATGGCGCCAAAAACTTGATCGTCACATAAATTGCGTGTATAATGAATACGCAAGTATATGTATTGCAATAAGTAATATAACGATAATAAAATATTGTTCTCACAGATATTATTTTATTAGAAGTTTTAAAACTAAGAAAATAAAAGTCAATTGTTTTTATAGTTTTTATATTTTAAGGTAACAAAATTAAAATAACTAAAAGTAAATAGCAATAATTAATTAAATCAAATTTAGTAACTAAAATAATATATGAGAAAATATCTAGGAATACTTAATCCCCCAATTTTCTAAACATAAGAATAACTAAAATACCCCCAATATAATTATCAATTAATTAATTACATGATCACTTGAATCTATCCTAGCATGTACTCCTCTCTCAAGTAAACCATATACCATATAATAATTAATTTAAAAAAACTCTCATGCCAATTAAATTACATACTACTCATTAAGTTCATCAATTATGGATCACATGCATAAGAATCATAAATATCTGCCTAGAAACTATGCATGTTAGTTAATCAAGACAAACAATTAAATAATTCTCTCAAATTTATTTAATTCCTATATAGATAAATTGTTAGCCAAACAATTAATAGCATAAAAATAAGATTAAATAATATAATTAAATTAAATTTATAATTTGGGTAAAATATTAGATTATCACATGGTGAAAATTGGGTTCATAAGATCCCTAGATTAATAAATTAACTACACATAATTGTGTTCATAAATCTCATATTTTTCATAAAGAAAGGCATAAAAATTTGATAAAGAAAAGAGTAGAAGAAGAAATACAATCAATCTCTTGAATTTTAGTGCTAATTTTCTCTTGAATCTCCATAAAAATTATATCCTCTTTTGAATTTTCTGTATTTTTCTTTCTTATTTAGTTCCAAAAACTGACCAGAATTATGCTAATGGTTGCTTAATAGGGTTTATGGAGTGATTAAAGGCTTAAATATAGCTCAGATGCAATCTGGATCGTCTGATTAGCTTTAGATCAAGGGTTCAAATCAAAACAAGAAAAATAAACAACGTTAGCAAATCACAACGCGACACATGGCACATGGAATTCACTGGGCGAATTAGAGCGCGATGCTTGGCAAGGGATACCGGTCTGAGTCAACATATGATGAGTATGCACCACATAGTGTAATGTGATTCATGGTAATGGATGAGGTGATGCTAAGGTGGAACTTGAGGAGCAATCAAATGACAATACGTGGCATAAAGATTTGACTACACTTTGAACTTGGATTCAATGCCTTGCTGACACATGGCATGCGGTTCTTCACTCCTCACACATGGTGATGTATGATTTGTTATCTCTACTTGTGTGGCATCCAAGTGGCTTGCCTAGTTAGCTTCTTTGCTTATATGGTAGGCCACATGACAACTTCTGATTATCTTTGCGTTAAAAATTCATAAAACTTTCACGAAAACCCAAAAAGTTCCAAAAATTATATTTTTTACCTCTTTTCATTGAAAAGTTTACATTTTAATATTTGTATCCCCAAAAATACTATTTATTGAATAAAACAAATAAATATTAAGTAAAAAGTATGCTAATAACTCTACTTTCATAAAGTCATCAATCTTCTAGTTAGGATTATTCATCATTGAATCTACCCTAGGACACACTTTGTAGTTATGTTATTTTTATAACTTTTCAATTTGTGAAATTGATGATTTCAGGATAGCTCAAAAGATTCTATACTCAATGAAAAGGTCAATACCACTTATGAAAGCAAGGATGTAGACACTATCAAAATAGGGGAACTCATTGGTTCACTTCAAACCTTTGAAATGAGTTTTTGAACACTTGTAGAGAATAAAGGTATCACTTTCAAAACCATCATGAGTGATACTAGTGATAGTGACAATGATGAGGATGAATTGAAATTCTTAAACAAAAGACTCAAGAAAATCTTCAACCAGAATAACTAGCAACCAAGCCATTCAAGGGATAAGAATCCAAGAGAACTCAAATCTATGAGTTTTGAAGGTAAGAAAACTAAATCCACTGGACCTAAATGTTTTATATGTAATGGTATTGGTCATACTACAACTGAGTGTGCTAACAAAAAGAAAAGAATTGGAACTTCTTTCAATGCTAACCTTAGTGACTCAAAATTGACAACGACAATCCTAATGACTTCAAAAATTGTGGCACCAACTACCTAGTAATTATTGCAAAGGTTGATGGATGATTTAATAATTCTGACATTGATTTAGATTATGTAGAAAGTAATTATGAATTCCTAATAAATAATTTTAATGTTAATAGTCTTGATCATCTATTTATAGACTTAGTAGGCTATAAGAGACAAAATGATAGTTTACTTGAAGAAGTAACCAAAATAAATTATACACTTAAATCATATGAAACAAATTTGTCAATTGTAGAAAAATTAAAAATTGAATATTCTAAACATTCTAATCTTTTGAATTTAAGTCTCGTAGATCTTAAATAGGAAAATAAGAATCTTGTGTAGGAACTTAAACAATCAAAGGAAGCTGTGAATTTCAAAAACTTTTAACTCAAGGACTAATTATCATCATCCTACCATACATGTTGCATCTTCATTTAAGATGAATATGAAATCTTAAGGTACGTTGACGAAAATGCCTAAGACACCTAAGGCATTTGATTTCCAACCCAAAGATATAGAGAAATCAAAATTCAAGAAAGTTTTTGTTAGGTCTTTTTCCGGTCACCAAAATTTCATTTATTGTTCACCTATATACTTTTGTTTGAGTGCTTAATTGACCCTATAAGAGCATATTGAGTTAGTTTGTTAGTTTTTTTATTTTTTTATTTTTATTCATGTTTCTTTAGTTTCAAAAAAATGAAAAAATAAAAAAAGGTGGACTTGCATTAATATTGACATGAATTTTATATACTACTCTTATATTATTCTAATTCTCTTGATTGACTTTACATTGTGCAAATGGATATTTTGACTTTTACATTTTCATATTTTTCACATATGGTAATCAATGTTGATATGAACATGATCATACACTCACTAGACATTTATGTATGTCATGCTTGAAGTTTATGATTGATATTGTGAGATTTTAGGACTTGAGATAACTTTGACTGCAAAATTATGTTCAAGCTCTATCTTTCACTTTATAAAATGCTATTATAGGGAGACACCTAGTTTTGAGAGGGCTACTATGATGTGTAAAGCTACAGTAGTGAGTAAAGAGGACTACCTCACAACTAATGTGAAATTCATCATACTAGGTTTTTGGCTTATGAATATTTCCTTAAAAACAATAACAATATTAGAGAAAAAATAAAAATACAAAATTTTTGCATGCACAAAATGAAAGATCCATAAATGGTCATACAAAAAGAAAATAAATAACCAATCTTTCATAAAAAAATACAATGGAAATTCAAAAAAAATAATTAAGATCTCTCTTGATAGATAATTTTATTTTGTGAAAGTAAAGATTCAATTGAAGTTTTTCATGATAGATGATACTTTTATTTTGAATCTTTCGTGACTGATTATAAATGAAAAAATTGGCATACTATTGTAGTTCAAATTTATATCTTACTTTTGGGTGATTATCAATATGTCGCCGTATGTGTTAGTATATCGTGTATTTTGTCAAAATACTTTTGCTCTCAATAGAGAGTGAAAATTTGAACAAGATTATTATCATCAATTGAGTGTTTTATTCTAATGATGTTTAAATAAGTCTACTACCCTCAATAACAATATATAAATATATATCAAATTTTATAAATTTTTGTTTTCTTCTATTTTATTTTCGGGATTCATAAAACATAGGGAGTTCTTTATTGCATAAATCTTATTCTTGCTCATATTGAGTCTAAGATTTAATGCTATATTACTATTAGGTATATATTAGTATTGGAAATATTCGTGAAACAAAATGTATAATTCTAATTTTAGTTTCTAAGTGTGTCTTAGATGAATTTTTTCAAGCCGAAGAAACTATCGAGCTTCAACAGTCATATATGAGGTATATTTCTATTCCTATGCATGTTAAGATTGCATATTAGACAAAATATGGAAAATGTAAAAGTAGGCCACTCGATCAATTTAGTAATGATTGGATTGATAAAGCATTATAACCTGATTAAAGTAATATTAACACATGACTAGATCGATAGAGGGGCTTACTTGATTGATCGAGGACTAGATCGATCAAATTAAATCACTAGATCAATCCACTTCTTGAATAATTAATTAAATGTTGACTGGATCAATTGAGACTATATTTGATCGATCAAACAATGTACTCAATTGATCAAGCACTTGATTAGATCAATTGAGTAGCCAATTATCTGATTTTAAAATATATTTCTATTACGATTTGGATTGAATTTTTATTATATTATTCTTATTTCTTAAAAGTATTTTGACTAATTTTATGGGTAACATAGTAATTCTGTTTTAAGCTAATACGCTTCAAAATATTCTATAAATACAAACACAAACACACATTTGAAACCAACCACACAAGATCTATTGTGCTTATTCTCTTCATATTTTATTCTCTCTTGTTTTGTTGAAAGTTTTTAATTGGGCTTTTTCATTAAGTTAATTTATAAAATATTTTTGATGGATTAATAATCCTACAATAATAATTGTATTATTGTGCATTTAACTGATTGTTCTAGAGTTGTTATTGTTTTGGATTTATTTAATATATTATTTAAATAAACTATTTAGGGTTGTTCATTATTGAATCTACTCTAGAATACATACTTGTACTTGTTCCTATGTGATAAGTATTTAGGCAATAGTAGTGCAAATTTGATTAACTCACAGAGCCAAGTTATCGAAATGTTGGTCCGGATCCAAACGCCTTTCTTGTAGGGACTATGATGATAGAAGTGGCTTATAAGTATGTCACTTGGAGGCATTACCTGGGTGGGTATTTTGAGTCCTAACATTGTAACTGGATACTTATTTTTCATAGTAGATAGCTAGATGGTCTGATGGATCAATGGTTTTCTTTTTAGGTCAGTGGTGTGGCCTAGGTTGTTTCCATCTAAAAATCTTGTATATGGATCTTTTTATTTCTGCATTACTTTACATACAAATTATTGGTTGTTTGGTCACTTATGAAATTTTAATTTACTATACTTCTACTAACTATATATTTAGATCCATAACTAAAAAAACTTTCATTTGGTATCAAAGTTGATTACTAGATACACTTAGTGTTTCAAGGACCTTGTTATGGATTATTTTATTGAGAGTGATAGCTTACATGTTGAGGAAATTAAATCCTTTTCTTTTTTTCTGAATATAATGTTAAAGTTTTCAAGAATTGTTCTGTAAAGGTGCTAAAGTAATAAAATGGAATACTAGTTTAAAAGTAAAAATAGAAGAGTTAAAAAAACAACTTGAGACATATATATGCTTTTCAAATAAATTAATGAAAAAAAAAGAATATTTTACAAGAAAAAATAATGCTTTGAATTGGAGTCTTGTACGTTTAAAAGAAGAAAATAACAAGTTTGCTACAGATAAATTAAAATTGGTGTGAGAACTTGAACAATCACAATAAGTTGTGAAGAGGTTAACCATTGGAGTTGAAAGGCTAAACAAAATTCTAGATTATGGAAAACTGATTAGAGATAAGAGAGGACTAGGCTATATAGATTAGTATTTTACACCATCATCTTAAAAAACAAATGAGTGTGTAAAACCCTCTAATGCTTCTTTTTTACAGGCTATACATATAGCTTTAACATCAAAAACCACATATGTAAGGCCTTCTAACCCTACTCCTATTGTTAATCATTATACATAAAGAATAGTTGCACTTGTAATTGAAAAATCTTTTATGTTTGTGCATGTTTTCATTATTGTGGTAAGAAATGTCATATTAGGCTCAAATGTGGATTTTTGATGAATGCTACTGAATTTAATAATACTTTCTATGCTTCATATATTAGGACTCATAACCATCATCCATCTATACATGTTGCATAATATTCTAGGATGAATGAAAATTATGATAACATATTCAAAACTTCTACTAGAAAGCATGAAGTTTTTGATTCAAAGATGTATGTAATCACCACTCACAATTCTAGGACTAATTACTATCATTCTATCATGCATACTGCATCTTCATTTATGGTGAAATTTCATTTAGTTATGGATCTAAATATTTATTCAATGGAAGTATAGTAAATTAAAATTTCATAAGTGGCCAAATAACCAATTATGTGTATATAAAGTAATGTGAAAATAAAAATATCAGCACATGAGATTTTTAGATGCAAACAACCTAGGCCACACCAATGACCTAAGAGGAAAACAACCGATTCATTGGACCACCTAACTATCCAATATAAAAAAATAACTATTTAATTATAAGGCTAGAACTCAAACTACCCACCTAGGTAATGCCCCTACGTAACCTACATACAAGCTAGCTATTGCTTTAATCATAGTCTCTACAAGATAGGAATTTGGAACCAAACCAGGGTTTCAACAAACTTGAGTCCCATGAGTTAATCACAATTGCACCACTGTCACATAAAAATTTAGTACATAAATACAAGCGTAAGTGTGTGTCCTAGAGTAGATTCAATAATGAAGAACCTTAACTAATCAATTTAAAACATATATAAAATAAATCGAAACAACTAACAACTCAAGAACAATCAGTTAAAAACACAATAACATAATTATTATTGTAGGCTTATTAATCCATCAAAACATAACCATAAGTTTTCAATAAATTAATTTAATGAAAAATCCTACTTGAAAACGTTTTGCAAAACAAGAGAGAATAAAAGATGAAGAGAATAAGTACAATAGCTTTTGTGTGGTTAATTTCAATTATGTGCTTAGGTTTATATTTATATAATATTTTTAAGCATATTAGGTTAAAGTGAAATTATCATATTATCCATAAAATTAGTTAAAACACTTCTAAGTAATAAGGACAACACAGAAAAAAGCCAATCCAATTCGTATTAAAAATACATTTAAAATTAGATAATTTGATGCTCAATCGATCTAATCAAGTGCTCAATCAATAAAACATAATTTTGATTGATCTAGTAAACATTTAATTAATTATTCAAGTAATGGATCAATCTAGTGATTTAATTCAATCAATCTAGTTCTCGCTCAACCGTTCTTATAATGTATTAAAATCAATTTATTTAGGTAATATTTCTCAATTGATCTTATTATGTCTAATATGCAATATAACGTGTATGGGAATAGAAACATACCTAATATGTGATAATTGATGCTCAATAGTTTTTTCGGCTAGAAAATATTCTTCTAAGATATATATAAAAACTAAAATTACAATTATATGTTTTGTTCATGAGTATCGCCAACACTAACATAGACCTTACAATCTCCCACTTTGGCATATTCGTGTGACAATACATTTATCTTACTTCATGAAGCACATAGGAAAATTAAATTTTTACATAGTCGTAATCCTATGATCTCGTAAAACCATCTTCGCTTGAATCTTGAAAGCTCATGTTTACACTAAAAGTCAAAAACATAAATGCCCAAAAGACTCATGGTTTATTAATTCAGTGTATATAAGAATATAAAAAGTGAAGGATATTCATAATTGAGTAATCTTTAGATAAAAATTAAAAGCATTACTCCCCCTATGTGAAATATCTTCAAAGTACTCCCCCTAAATTAGCTCTCCGCTTTTGGTAGATTTTTCAATTTCAATTCTAGAATTTCTTCCCTTTTGTCATACAACTAAATAATATAATCATAAAACAAAGACAATAGGTTAACCAAGCAAGTAGTATATTTAATGATAAAAAAGAAGAGTACACATTCTTAAAAACTTAAAATAGAGAGCTAAAACAATATGTTTTCTAAAATTGAATAAACTCTCCCTAAATTTTACAACTCCTCTAAATAAATTAGAATAAAACAAAAAATTATAAAAATTGTTATATATAATATTTTTGATTTAAGTGTAGTAGGCGTAGCTTAATATGACTACGATACTACATATAAAAGATGAAATTAATTTTGTTCAAAGTATGACTATCCATTGACAACATAAATATATGAAGACAAGACACACAAACATACAATACATATGGTGATATATCAACAATCACCAAAAGTAAAATATGTGTTAGAACTACAATAAGATGTTAATTTGTGCATTTATGATCAGTTATGAAAGATTCAAGGTAAAGAGTATCACCTATCATGAAAAATTATAGTTTAATTCATTCTTGCCTATAATAACATTTTACTTACCAAGAGAACTTAATTATTTTTTTGTATTCTCCTCTTGTAATATTTTTTGTGTAAAGGATTGGTTATTTTTTTTATAACCATTTATGGCTATTTCTTTTTGTGCATGCAAATTAAAGCTTTTGTAATTTTATATTTCCTTTAATATATTATTTTTCTTTAGAAAAGGAAATATGCACAAGCCAATATACCTAGCATGATGACTTTCACACTATTTATGAGATAGCCTTCTCTGTTCACCATGCTAGCTTTCACACATCATAGCAGCATTTTATATAATGAAAGATAAAGTTTAGCCATAATTCTCATAGTCAAGGTTATCTCATGCCCTAAAATATAGCATAATTTATTATAAACTTCTAGCATGATATACTTATGTGTCCAATGAGTATGTGAATAGGTTCAAGTTAACATCGATCAGATGTAAAAAATATGTAAATGCATGAGTCAAAATATTTATTTGTATAATTTATAGCCAATTAAATAAATATGAATGGAGCATGTAATGATCATGTCAATGCTGAAGCATGTCTACTTCCCTTTTTTATTTTTTATTTTTTTTTCTTTTTTTTAGAATATAAAGAAACATCAATAAAAATAAACAAAATACGTTCATCTAGGATCAATTAAGAACTCAAAAAGGTAACTAGGTGAATAATAAATGACAGTCCAGTGATCGAAAAGAGACAATCTTTCCTAACCCAACTTTCATGGATTTTGGTTTCTTTATATCTTTGGGTTGGAAATCAATTTCTTTAGTTGTCATGGGAATATTCTTGGACTTACCTTTATATCTCACATGTATACTAGTTGAAGATGTAGCATGCATGATGGAATGATGATAATTAGTTCTAGAATAAAATGCATTGAATTTCACTTAGTTCTTTGAGCCAATAGTTGCATGCTTTCTAGTAGGATTTTTTAACATGTTACCCTAATTTCCATTCATCCTAGAATATGATGTAACATGCATAGATGGATGATGGTTATGATTCCTACTATGTGAAGTATGTAAAGTATTATTAGATCTAGGAATATTCAACAAAAATTTATACTTGGGCCTAATATGACCTTTCCTATCACAATAGTGACAAACAAGCATAAACTTAACGAATTTTCCAATTATAGATGTAGTTGTCCTTTGGGTATAATGAGTAACATTAGGAGTAGGGTTAGAAGACCTCACCACAGTATATTTGTAGCATGTGAAGAAGAAGAGTTGGAGGGTTTTACAAACTCAGTTGTTTTTGAAGATGATGGTATAGAATACTCATGCATATAGCCTAGTTCTCTCTTATGTCCAACAAATTTTCCATAATCCAAAATTTTGTTTAGCCTTTCATCTCTAATGGCTAACCTTTTCACATATTCTTTTGATTGTTCAAGTTCCTGTATTAGATTCTTATTTTCCTATTTAAGATTTGCAAGACTTGAACTCAAAATATTAGTATGTTTAGATAGTTCAATTTTTTCTTTTTCTATAATTGAGAAATTTATTTCAATGGATTTAAGTTTGTCATTAAGTTTAGTTACTTCTACAAGAAACTTTTTTTTTTATCTCTTTTACATATTATGAACTCTTTGAACAAAAAGTCTATTATTGACATTAAAATGTTCATGTAGAAATTCGGTGTCCCTTTCCTCGCTATCTAAATCAATGTCTTGCTTACTACAACATCTACCAGCATTTGTAGTGAATGCTTAGAAGTTTGTGTTGTTATTTTCTGGTTCAACTGGATTGTCATTGTTTAAATGTGGTATTGAAAGTTCTTTCAGTGTTGTTATTCTTATTTACATAATCTGTGATAAAGTGAAAAAAACCCATACATTCAAAACATTGAGTTCCTCTATTTTGATGGTGTCCACATCCTTGCTTTCATCAATGTCATTGACCTCTTCTTGGAAACAATCTAGTAATGAGTAGAGAATTTTTTGAACTATCCTGAAATCATCAATTTTCTCTCCAAGATTGGTAGATGAGTCAGTAATACCCAATCTTATAAATAAGTATGAACACAAAACAAAGATATTATTATAGTTTACAAAGTTCATGTTTCAATCACTCACAAGGGACAACGGAAGATGCAGAACACAGTTTCTGTTTGTTGGCTAATGGATCCTAAAGATCTGAATGCTGTACATTTGACTGTAGAAAGAGAAGGATCAATAGATGCTTCTCACATTTTAAAAGAAACCAAATTTCAAAAGAAAGAACTTTGAAGCTTGATCAACCCTTACAATTTCTCTTTCTAGAGCATTCTTCAGAAGCAATGAGTGTCTAGGCTTAAGGGGTACCCATTCATGAAAGCTTGTAAGCAAGTAGCAAAGTACAGGACTAAAGTGATACCTTGAAAGGGACAAGTTCTTCAGGAGTTGCCAGATTATCTTTTGTTTCTAAAGGTTGAAACATTTGTTTTAGTTGGGCCATATACTTTTCGGCTTAATAAATCTTACCAATAGCAACATACACTGAAGTTGTATTATCAAAATCCATGCCTTTGAGCATCATACCGACCTATAGGAGGAAGTAATAATTCATTATCAATCACTAGATGTTACACAGAAACCACTTCCAAAAGACATCTCAAGAACTTGCTATATGTTGATACCTTATGCATTTGAACTAAGCAAACACAATAACTACACCAAACTTTCCCAACCAGAGGAACAATAGTTCAATGAGTATTTGGAAGAAAGAGAGGGTAAAAGGAATAAACCCTAAATTGAAAATTGACAAGAGTGACAAACGCTTCAGAGCATCAGGTGGGAAGGACAATGGCTCTAGTAAAACAGAGGAATTATGGTTCCCATCCTTCATGCTATAGATCAATGGGATTTTACCTGTACTTGACCATTTCTAGAAAAAATTAGCACATCACCATCCAATGATTCAGTCCCATCACACACAATTAACTTCGCCTCCATCGTGAGACGACGACAGCCAGAAGGTGAAGTGCACCACTAACTCTACCAACGTGCGCAAAGTATGTCATCCCATAGGAGTTGAACTACTAACAACGATTCCATAGCCAACGATGCCACAAACAGCGACCCCACAACAGCGATGCCACAACCAGCAACGCCACAACCAGTGATGCCAATGAAGAAACTTTTCTAGAGCTTTCTTTCTGGATCAGTTGGGAAAAATAAAAAAGAAAACGAGAGATAAGATGGTTAAATGAAAGGAGAGAAGGAAAGAGAAATAAAAAAGAAAAAAGAGAGATAGAGGGAATTAAATGAAAAGCGAGAGGGAAAATGAAAAATGAGAGAGGGAAAAAGTAAAAAAAAGAGAAAAAAGAAAAAACATTAATAGAAAAATTAATGTTATGTATAAAAGATATAAATTTGATAGGGTATGTTTATGGCCTCAGTTTTTAAATAACCAAGGTTATAGGATATGTCTATTGCCTCAGTTTTTAAATAACCGAGGCCAAAACCATATAGCCTCAGTTTTTAAATAACTGAGGCCAAAACCATATAGCCTCGGCTTTTATAAAAACCGAGACTAAATGTATATATTGTAGTAGTGTGTGACCGTAGGCCTATGGCCACAGTTATAAAAACTAAGGCCTAAGTAAGAGAGACTACAGGTACACCATATGGCCTCGGTTTTCTAATAACCGTGGCCATAGGTACACCTTATGACCTCGGTTTTCTAATAATCGAGGCCATAGACTTGTAATCAAAATGATATCTATTGACCATTACATCTCAATTAACCTTATTTTTAAATATAAATTAAAATAAATTGAGAAAATTAAGAAAATTAAGAGTCATTATATTAAACTTAATAGAGATATTACATTAATTAAGAGTTTAATAGATACATTAAACATAATAAAATATTAATATAACTAGCTTATTAAAGTGTTCCAAAAATATAAAAATATACATGAAAAAAATTTACTAATATAACTAATCAAATTGTCTACAATTGCTACTTCTACTTGAGCCAATGGTAGCATATGCTACACCATGTTTCTCATATTTTTCGACATCGGGATCTTATGTAACCAATTTCCTAACCACTGATGCATAATATTTACCACATCTAGATGGAATGGAAAAGCTAGACTTGAACAAAAGCAATGATTCCTTGTCAAAAGAACGATAAGGATTCCCTTCTTGCTCGAAACCATGAAAGAAGACCTGAAAAGGATCATGAATGTATGAAAATTTTAATACTGGATCTGTCAAGTCAAATAAAGATATAAGTATTAAAAACACAAAAATCCTACATAAATGAAGATAATGTTCAGTTCAGCTGGCATCAACCAAAAATGTGTCATGAAATACACCTCAACTCATTATGATATGAGACATTATATTCAACAATATTTCCCATAAAACAATGTTTAATAATGTTGCTATCAAATTCATGCATCACAATATTCGTAAAGCAAAATATAACTATGAATAGACTATCAAATTGTGTTTGCCCATTATATCCTAAAAGCTTAGATCTAATTGGTCTCAACATACTGAACAGGCTCTTAACAAACTATAATTCCACCTCTCATCTAAAGTTACAGAAATGCATCTTTCTCAAGCAACTTTAGTACCTCAGTTTGATTGTTGAACTTTGTTGTATCAATTAGAGTCTTACCATCCATATTCTGAAGGGTGCTGCAATCATAATACCAAAAACAAGTTACCCCAATCACGTCAATGAAGGACTAATAAATTCACATAAATTATAAAATACATAAGATATGACTGATGATCACGTGATCAACCAATAAATCAACTTACACTGCAGTTCCATTCTCTAGTAAAATGACCACACACTCCTTCTTACACATGCTAATTTTTGCAACAAAAGATAAGATAATATGAGTTCCTAAAGTCATCATACCTCCCCATATCCATATGCAAAGTGCAATGCAATTCGTCCTTCTAAATCTTCCTCATCTTTATCGGCACCAGAGGTAATAGCTTCTTTCAATCCCTAAAATGAAACAAACATGATAAATTACAATTACACATCTTATCATAGAATAGTTAACAAATGTTCACCTTACCATCAGCAAAACTAAAGTGTTTGTTCATAAATAACTTCTTTTTTGTTCAACATACACATCCATGTAATGTTAACAAATGTTCCTCTTACCATCACTTAACCTGTTTTTTGTTCATAAATCATACTCAATGCTTTAAAAGTAGATTTTTTTTTGCAAAATTCAGAAATCAACTAAAGGGTTCAGTATCAGAACCAATACAAAAGCTAAAAGGGATAAGTTTGCAAAATTTAGTACAAACTTATAGACAATGGGATTAATGGCTTCCCAAAACAATGGAATTGCCTTCTCTATATCCTTATCAACCAATTAAATAGAACCCAGAAGGAAAACACACAATCAAACAAAATAAGAAGTGAAAAAGAGCCCAAATCATGCTCATCATTACAAGGCATCAAAATCAGAAACATCAACCATCAAACCCAACAATTACTCTTTTAACTCTTCCTTCAAGTATTTCTAGCTTTTTAAGCATAATCTTGTATCAGTAAGCATAATATTACAGAAGGCTCTTTTGAGTAATTGTAGTTGTTAGCATCCAAATTACAAAGTTTAGCTTTCAATCTTGTAGAAATTAGAGCTTCACTCACCATTTTCTGCTCTTGTTCAATATTTTTGTCATAAGCTATAATCAAGTCCACAACGACAACTTCACCCTTTATTTGTTTCTTTTGAAGAATGAAAAACTCCACATATTGGAAAACACATATAGATGGAATCCACAACATGGCAGCAATACTGGGGATGGATTCCTCTATGATCATTACCAAGGTCCACCCCAACTTAAATGAATTGTGTGGGATATCAAAAAATATAAATGAAAATATTCAAGATCACAGATTGTTTTCCCATGTTATTATTTTGTTGTCAATCTCATCAGCAAAAGTGTCAAATCCAAGAATTTTTGCCTAAAACATAATATTGCAGGTAAATTATATTCCTTACATCTTATGAATCATGGATAATAGAAACAATAAGTTAACTTTTACAGTATACTTCTTACTTCTACTTAAAAACGTTCCACACTTTATTTAGGTAGATGACATAACTTCATTTTTAGTACACATAAAAATGACTAACGTCATCAATGTTTAGGGAAAGATTTACATAAATATAGATCTCTAACAATTAGTCAGATTTGAGATATACTTGAGATTTACATAAAAATAGATCTCTAAAATAGTAAGGCCATATACCTGAATTATGTGATGCTTCCAAAACTATGTTACCCAACAATAACATTTGATTACGTTGAATTACAATTGTTGCAAATAGCATTTAAATAATAATAATTAGCACTTTCCTCTTGAAATACTATCTAAATAAAACTTGTCAAATAATAAGCATATGCAGAATATATATTCTGAAGTCTTCAATTCCTAAAATGGAATTAACAGTGAAACGAAATAACCAAATACCAAAAATATTTATCCAATCTACAGCAAAAGGTTACCAATTTTACCATTAACTCAGAAGAGCAAATGGCCAGGATCTATATATTACTGAGCAGTTTCTATAAATATGAATGATGCTTCCTAATCCAAGGAAAATGCTCCATTGCAATACCTGCATAACCCAAACTCACTATTATACATGTTTTGTAGGTTCTATGCTCCATTCAAATGCTCAGAAAGACCATGAATTTCTTGGAGATTCACTAGTGCTCAATGAACTTGAAGAATAAATAAAAATAGTAATAAGAATTAGAACGCAGTCAAAAGTTCTCCATAATTTATGTACCTATTAAAAGATGCATTCAGATTCTACAATTGAGGATTAAACTATAGGATTCCATAAATTCAGACCAGTTATCACCCATTGGAGTAGAATTAAGATAGATAAAAACAAGGCCAAATACCTTCTTCCAAGGTTCACCATCATAATGAGAACTAAGAAAAATCTATCAGATAAACAAGAGCCAACATGACTAGAGATTATAGCTTTAATGTAAACTAATTTATGAATAATATAATGGGAATCAAATTTTCTTACTTGTCATATTTCTAAGTTTGAAGGTTATCCTTGTTTCACCAATATCAAAATCAGGCTAGTCCTTCAAGTGCTCATAAATGGCGTAAAAGTAGAAGAACGAGGAACCACAAAGCATTATAAACCTGAATAAAATAGGCATTAGAATGTATTTGTCTTGAAGATTCTTAAAAAATTTAAATATGAGATATTAATTACCAAAATACCTTTTATCTATGTTTAAGGGAACAAACTTTCCCTTAAGAGAAAGATCCTACATTCTCGTAAATGATAGCCCAATTTGTTCTTCATTATATACTATAACCCTAAAATTAGTACCGTGAATCCTACATAAGAAATATCAAGTATAAAAATAAAAAAATACTACTCTTGCATAAGTAAATATAAAGTAATAATAAAATTTGAAGAACTGTCGTTTTAGGCATGATATGTCGTGGCTCAAGCTTAGAGAAACAAGACAATGGAGAGATTTTGATTGGATATTGGTATGTAGAAGACGTTATATAGTCCAGAAAAAAACAAGAATTGAACCAAAGACTAAAGCTTTACTCAGATCTAACTTTTGGGTTTGTTCTTAAAGGATGATACAACAAGAACGGAGCGCAAAACATAGACATAATATAACTTGATAGAGAGGATGGAGAGACGAGGACGACGATACGAGGATGGCAATGGTGAGATGTAGAGCGACATTGATCTCCCATCTACAAAAGACATTTATATATATATATGCTAAACGTATGAAAACCCTAAGGGAAAAAGAGAGGAAAAAAAAGAAAGAGAGGGAAAACGAAAAAAATTGATAAAATATTTTGGTCTTAATTTAGTGTAAAAGAGAGAAAATTAATAGGATATATCTATGGCCTTAGTTTTTAAATAACCGAGGCCATAACCCTATGGTTTTTAAAAAACCTGAGGCTAAATGTCCGAGACTAATTGTATGTATTGTAGTAGTATATGGTCATGCATGGATTTGAAGTTTTTCTTGTAACATTCTACATAACAATTAAAATATATTGATTGTTATAGTTGATGTAAAATGTTAAAAACTAATAATAATAATAATAATAATGATAATAATAATAATAATGATGATGATGATGATGATGATGATGATGATGATGATGATGATGGGCTCCCATTTTTTAAACTTAGCTTCCATTTTTTATTAAAATATGGGCTCCCATTAAAATACAAATACATGAATATTTTTTAATTATAAGTTTATATCCAAATTGTTATAACTTTTATAAAAATAAAGTATAAATTTAAGAAGATTTGTCCCATTTAATCATAAAAATATTATTTCATTTTCATTAAAGATGTTATATAACATTTTGAAGAAATATGATTTAAAGTACTTTGATCCGATTTGATGCACAAGTTTGAATATTACCATAAGTGCGATAAATTTTATCTAAATATTTTTGTTTTATAAATTTAAATAGTAACTTCAAATAAATATATTTATTTTAGCTTAATATTTATTTATCAAAATTAATTTATATTTCACATTACAATTATTGTTTCAATTTGCATATTTTATCTTAGTATTAACTTACGTATACTATCACATTATTATTAACATACATATACTATCACGTGCATTGAGTTTTCTATATATTTATACATCTTTTAACCTTACTTCAAAACATGTGTTAAATATTCTATAAAAAATACAATAAAGGATAGAAATTCTCCATTAATTATAATTATAGTGTACAAAAGTCTACGAACTATTGAAAAGTGGAAGAAAGTTCAAAATTTCAAAAATGTAAAAAATGGAGCACTGAATACACATATACATATTTTTTAACTAAATCAATTATTATGTGTTCCCAAATAAATTTCAATGTGTTCCTAAAAAATTTCTATGTTTTCAAATCTATATAAGTTCATAGTTTTTGAGTTGCAATTGATTTAGGGAACATGATGAACACTATGTTGACCTATAATTTACTATAGTTTAAGCTTTAATTTTATGTTTTATTTTAGAATTATGTTGTTTTGGAAATTATTTTCACGTTGTGTAGGTCAATGTACTTTTGGAAGAATCTTGTAATAAAATGAGCAAAGAGGGTGAAAACAAGGTGAGAAATGACAATTCAGACAAATCGGAACGAACTACAATCAAGCCACTAGGAAATTATGGTGCGTTGTGGCCCAAACATATGCATGCCCCAACTCACATGATGTATAGGTTAAATTTGTGCACCAAAGTGGTGAAACATATATGCCACGAAAAGGTGTTCTCGTGTTGCAACATGTATACTTTTGTATCATGCTGCAACGCAGATAAACGCATGATGTAGTCCACGTGAGATTATTGGCCAAAAACCTAGTATGAGTACCGAAGAACAAAATCAATAATGCTAGTTTTGCAAATACTTATTTTTTATATTGGTAAAACTCTCGTAAGTGCACGAATCATTTTTATATAAAATGAAAAGTATACTCTCAAGGTTGATCTAAGAAAGGAATATAAGTGTTTTTTAATTTATTATAAAAAAATTTAAAAACGAAATTAAATCCTAAACATCCTGTCACGATATTTTGATTTTTGTGTTTCTTAATTTAATAATTAAGTTAATTATGCAATTTTTTATCATTCATAACAGTTGAGTATTTATGGATATAATAATTAAGTTAATTATGTTTGCTCATACTATTTAGGTTATTAAAGATATGAATTGATATTTATTGATTCTCTATTTTTTATATAAATATCACTTTTGATGAGGTTAGATATTCTTTGTTAATTAAATAAATTAATTAACACCTATGGCTGGGTCGTTAATTAATTTGGTTAACTAAATTAATTCATTTTTTTTTCTAAAAAATTGAAAATGAACAATTTAAATGTCATCTTTGGTGAGGTTAGACATTTTAAACTTTATTCAAGGTGTCTAAATTAAACTTAAGAATTTACCTATCTGAAAAAAACTTTCAAGTTTTAAAACTATTTAAAAAAATATATTGTCAATACATTTTTAAATAATAATTCTTTGTAAAAGAACCTTTGAAATAGAGTTTTACTCTAAATATCCAAATAATTAAATCTAAAATAAAATATTACTACTCCAAATTAATTTTAGATAGTTAAATCTTAAATTTAACTCTCATATTAGGTTTGTTATTAAGAGTAATGTACTCCTTCAAATAACATTCTTTATAAAAATCTTGAATAAAAATAAAATCAATTTATTTTATAGAGATGTTTTACCCATTTAATATTTCACAAGCATAACAACATTATTATTATATCATATTTACAAATAACTTTAAAAATATTATTTTAAAATTATACCTCAAAAGAATCCTCACAGAACTTTGATGCTAATTTTGTTGTTGGAAAACCTCCAAACGGATTTGTATTTCCATTTATTGAATCAAAAACTAAAAATCTATAAAAGCATAACTAGTTCTTCTCAAAAAGAGAAGAACTTTAAAACTAAAAAAAGTAAGAACAAGAGAGAGAGAGAGAAGTTTGTGATTTTTGGGATGGTTTTTAGAATGGGAGAGATGGTCCTTTTATAGGTGAGGAAAAGGCTAGAAAATAGGAAAAATATCTCAAAACTTGATCTTGGACGCATTTTGGATAGGCTGGCATGCATATGGAGCGAGATTTGTAGCGGGATAGGTGCGCAGTTGGTGCGGACTGGGCAAGATTTATGGCGACACGCACGTGATTGGTGAAAAATTGCAAGTACACAGAATCGTAGTTTTATAATAAAGTGATCAGAAGAGTTTCATTCTCAAGGATTGGTAACTTACTTTTGACAAATACTAAAATTATATTAACATTAAATTTATTTAAAAAAATCACTAAGTTTGTTGTAATTGAAATTTAAAATAAAATTAATTTGAAAGAAATGCATAAAAGAAAATAAAGATATTGTTTAAAGATCAATTTAATGGGAAGAAAACTTATAGGAAATTGATTTCACATAATCCTTCACTATGTCTTACTCATCTAGCTTATTGAATTTAATTTTCTCTCTTTGTTAGAATTCTCCAAAACATTTCCAAAAGTCTTTATCGATAGTCAATTGGAAACATTCTTGTTCATTAATTTATACAAGAATATGCAATTTAATTAAGTAAGAAAACATTAAGACCAATGATTTTAAGATTACATAGGTTCATACAAATCTTTCGATCTATATACATACCTATGCTAAAATATTTCAGATCTATCTTATAATTCCCTCTTTCGATAGTAAATCATAAGACTAAAATTATCTAATTAATAGTTAGTTAATTAGAAGCATTAAATTAAGAATAAATCAGATAAACATGAAGAGAAATAATTCAAATTAACATAGAAAATCAAGTATAGTTCATAATTAAATTACATCTTTTTCCTAGAATAAAGAAAAATTAGTTCATGTGAAAAATTAAATTAAACATAAATGAATTCTCCATAATTTTCTAAGAAAAATTGAAAGAAAATAGTTTATTTTCTCGTGTTTCTTCTTCTTTTAATCTCTGATATGCACAACCTTTTTTGTGTTCTCTATTCCTTACTACCGTTTCTACCCCTTTTTTCTTTCATTTTTTTCTTCTTTTTTTTTCTCTTTTGCTGGAACCCCCTCCTTCTCCTTGTATATATATATATATATATTAATTTTAATTGAATTTAAATAAATATTTATTTAAATTTGAAAGTCCTTAGATGATATGATTTTAAAATTTTAAATTTTCGTTATCTTCAAATCTGCAATAAAATTTAAATAATAATAATAAAGTCTAAATTCAATAATAAATAAATAAAATTAGACTAAAGTTTAAAGTTGAGAAGTGATAAATTATGTCAAATTATACAAGTCATCAAACACTCCTAAACTTAAAACTTTGTTTGTCCTCAAACAAAAAGAAAATAAAAAAAGGCAACTATAGATAGTGTCAACAAGACCCCATAGAGAACTACCATCACTTACCAAGCCATGATTTGAATTTATATTTAATCACTAAAAACTAGTTCTTTATACATCAAAGATAGCAGGAAAATCAATCAAAAATTCTACAATTTGTCAAGCAAGAGTTAAGCATTTACTTCAATCTAAAGACAAGTCCTTGAGTGTGTTTGTGAAATAATCAATTTAACTCCAAATCACTAACAAATTCTGATAAAAGTAGAATAATTGAAATTAGAAGAATTCTCTCAACACTTAACTCCATAAGTCCAATTTTTAGAAATCTTCTACACTAATATAATCAAATAACAAAATTAGAGATCAAAATATCTTTAATCAAGGTTGTAATGACAAGCCACAGGGTGAGGGGTAAAAAAGAAATGGATATGAAAAATCAAAGAAAATTTGTGAAATACTTGGTAGAAAGAAACAATAAAAAAATATTCACAAGATTTATACCATAACTCTTTCTCTATAATATGCTCATATTTATGACAATATTGTTGTCATACTCAATAAGTAGAGTGTTTTTTTTTCTCTTTTTTTTCTTCTTCTTTTTCTCCTTTTATTTCTGAGCATCTTGATACTCATTGCCTTTTTACTAATTTCAACTACTTTAGCCCTTTTTCAATTCTTGCCTTTTACTTTTTTTCACACTTTGATAAAAAACAGTCAATATAATGTGGATTATTTAATTTGAACTAACTTTCCTTTTAAATGCAAATTTTCACCAAAGTATTTTCTCAAAATTTGAGGTAAGTTCATGGTTTTTCAAGCTTAGAATGTGAATGGTTTATATAGTTAAAAAACACATAAATACTTATGTATGATAAGACTCAATGAGGTTAACTATGGGAATACACCATGCAATGATGGCATGATAATTAGGACAACTGGGAAAGATTTTTGGTTGTGACAAAAATTGCCTAGATTATTTCTCTAATATTTGGTATCAACTAGGATTTTGCCTCAAGGATCCGTCAACAGATTCTAGAGCATAACAAGATTGAACTTTCCTCACCCAGTTAATTCAATTCCTTCTCTTCATAGGCAAAATGGAGTAGATAAAAAATTTACTATGTGCTCAATTTTTTTCATGGACAAAGATTTCAATCAAAGTACCCATAAAACTCTGACTAACATAATAACAAATTTTAAAATTTTTTCTCAAAACCATCCTCAATCACAAATTTTAGAGTCATAGTGAATTCAATCATACTCAAATACATGCTTGATAAGAAAATCCAACAACTCAAGACTATAGGAGTTGACACCCCCAAATTTAAACTAAACAATATCCTCAATGTAATTTCAAAGTGAGACAGATTGAAGAAATGAAAGGAACTTCCTTGGTTTTATGGTGGACCCACATTAGTTTGTAATTTTCAGTTTTTTAATCTTACAAAATAAATCAACATCAAAATCAAAATTATTCAAGTAGATAATAATAAAATAAAATAACAAAAGAAAATTTTATGGGCTGCCTCCCATATGCGCTTGTTTTATAGTCTGTAGCCAAACATTTCAATCTTCATTAATTAGGATTTCGAAGAGGAATAAATGCACAATTCCTCTTCACTTGTTCTCTATAATAATTCTTCAATCTCTAACCGTTAACTCTAAATATATTACCTACCTTGTCCTTTAAGTCTATTGCTCCAAAAGTTGAAACTTTGTCAATTATTTAACGACATGTTGATCATCACACATGAAGTGTGTTTGCAATGAATATGCAAGTATACATATCACAACATGTAATATAATGATAATAAAAGTTCATTCCCATGGAGATTCTTTTACTAGAAACTAATTTTTAAAACTAAAATAAATAAAAATCAACATTTTTGTGTTTTTATATTTTAAGGAGGCAAAATTAAAATAACTAAAATTAAATAGCAATAATTAATTAAATTAGTTTTGGTAACTAAGAAGATATATGATAAAATATCTAGGAATACATAATCCCCCAATTTTCTAAACATGTAAATCGCTAAAATCCCCCAAATATAATTATCAATTAATTACATGATCAATTAAATCTAACTTAGCATATATTCCTATCTCAAGTAAACTACACACCATATAGTAATTAATTTAATCACACTCTCATGTCAATTAAATTTCATACAACTCATTAAGTTCAATAATTATGGATCACATACATAAGAATCATACATCTCTACCTAGAAACTATGTGTGTTATTTAATCAAGAAAAACTATACATCTCTCAAATCTATTTAATTGTCTCTATAGATAAATTGTTGGCCAAATAATTAATAGCATACAAATTAAATTAAATAATATAATTAAATTATAATTATAATTGTGGTAAAATATTAAATTATCACATGGTAAAAATGGGTTCATAAGATCCCTAAATTAATAAATTAACATTACATAATTGTTTTCACAAAGCTCATATTTTTCATAAAGAAAGATATAAAAAATTAATAAAGAAAAGAGTAGAAGAAGAAATACAATCAATCTCTTGAATTTTAGAATTAATCTCCTTTTGAATCTCCACGAAAATTGTGTCTCCACTTGAATTTTTTTTATATTTTTCTCTCTTTTTATCTCCAAAAACTAACCAAAATTATGCTAATGACGGCCACTTGGGGTGATTAGGGGCTTAAATATAGCTCATGTGTGATATGAACCATTAGATTATCTTCGGATCAAGGGCAGAGATCAAAATAATAAAAATTAATAGCTCTAGCTAATTATAGGATGACATATAGCACACAGAATTAACTGGGCAAATCAGAGCACAACACATGGAAAGGAAGACCAGTTATAGTGATCATTTGTTAATTCAGTGCCATGGGGTGAAATGTGATTTGCATAAATGGATGGCGTAGTGCATGGGTTGAACGCAAGGAGCAATGGCATGGCGATATGTGTCAGGATGGGTTGACCATTCTCTGAACTCAGATTGAATGCCATACTGACATGTGGTGAGCGATTTGTCCTCCTAACACGCGATGTAACATTATTCGTTGTCCTTGCTTGTGTGGCATTTGCGTGGCTTGCCCAATAAGCTCTTTTGCTTTTGAAATAGTCCACGTGGTAGCTCTTGATTTGGCCCTGGGTGAAAATTTCATAAAAAATTCCAAAAATTATATTTGCACTCCTATTTGTTAAAAACTTTGTATTTTAATATTTTTGGCCATAAAAATATTATTTATTGAATAAAAAAGTAAATATTAAGTAAAAAAAGTGCGCTAATGACTCTACTTTCATAGTTATCATACCCCCCAAACTTAACTCTTTGATTGTCCTCAAGTAGATCCAAGTATAGCTAAATAAAATAACTTGGGTAGTATATTCATAAATATACTTCTATTAGTACATGTATATTTCATGAAAACTATACCTCTCAAAAGTGGTATAATCCTTTGATAAGGAGGTTCACATATTCCTCAATCAACGTTCCATCAATACAAGGATATGCAAGGTTTTTGACAAATTGATTTGTGTATATGTGATGCATATGATATCATCCAATGCACTCATGAAATCAACCTATATGAGTATCCTAATTAATTCAATCTTAGAATAAGTCTCATAAGTCTATTTTTCACATTCCTCTCCACTAATATAAATATGCACTTAGCGAAAGATCAATAAGGACTTTACATGGTTGTAATATAAGGCTTAGGTATGGGGTCCATAAATGAAGACATTTAGGCTCTTTCCATACCTTAGCTTTGTTTTTGTTCATCATGCACTCTTTAACTGCAATTGAGCTTTTACTTGATATTTCAGTGCACCCTCTTTTGTCATTATTTTCATATTCTTTTTTTTCACATCTTTTTTCTCTCTGTTTTTTTTTTGTAGCTTCACAACACCATCAAACTTATTTTCAATTATGCTTTCTTTTTCTTTAGGAGGATAATTGTGTTGTGAGTTTTTCTTCTTCTTTATCTCTCTATCTCTCTCTTTTAGGGTGTATTACATTCCACCTTACTCTATAGCATAACACATGATTGCATTTTTTTTCTTTTCACACAAGCTCAAGAGGCAAGGGTAAAGGTAATGCTTATTGTTTAGGCATTAAATGTGGCTTAAAGATATGAAAGGTTCTTTGTTAGGCTCAAATACATGACTGGGGATATTAACAATGGTTAGCTTGAAAGGCTCAATCGATCCAAATAAGGCCTAAATCATGTCTCTTGCTAAATACTATTCAAAATTTTGCCTCAAGGGATGATCAAATAGATTCTAAAACCTGGTAGGTCTCATCAACTTGCCTAACTCAAGACAAATTTTCTTTCAATAAGAACACCAAAATCAATCATGAACATGTGCATAAAAATTTGAATCAATCAAATCAAACTAGCAAGCATGTCACATGATTAATGTAAATATCTTAACAAATATGTTACATTCCTTATCCATGTCATGACAACCAATTTTTATCATTGAGTTCATATGTTTCATATCAAGCATACATGCATTTAGTTTCCATATATTTATCAATTTTTACCCAAATCATGATTGAAAACAACCTAAAAATTAAAAATAATTCCTTAAAATTTTAAAATACATAGTAAATACTTATGTAGAGAATGAAGTTCCCTCCCCCAAACTTAAATTAGACATTATATTTGTACATATAAATATGAAAAGGTAAACGAAAATAAATGCTCAATCTTGTTGCCCCATTGCTCTCCATATTTATTCACCTACAAAACAAAAATAATGAAAATATAAGTAAAATAACGTTGGGTTTGCTCCCAACCAATATCAAATTTAACATCCTTGACTAAATGGTCATATCATGTCCTATGGAATATGCCTTTGTGTCCATTTACTTTTGATTGTGCCTGAAAATAGTTTGAGTCTTGATTTGTTCAATAATACTTTATGTTCTGGTTCGCAAAAACGGTGCTCAATTCTCTTCTCATGCCATATTTTTGTTTTCTTTTTGAACTTTTTGGAATTCTTATAAGCACTCCACCGTAATTCATCCAATTTATGTATTTCTAATAGCTCTTTTACCTCTCCATTGAACTCTTTCACTTTCATACTTGACTAGAGGTAGGAGGGTAAAAGTTTGGGGTCTAAACTTGGTGGCTCATCAATTGATGGTTTGAGCTTATATCCTATCTCAAAATTTTCTATAATCACCTTTGATACTTAAGAGGTATGTCCTCCAAAAATTTCACACAATCCACAATATCATCCTTCGATTCAATACTTTCAAAGTTAAAAGATGTTAAGTTTTTTTCTTTTGAGTTTATGTCTCTATTCATAGCATCACATGTTAAATTCTTAAGTGTGGGCGACTTAACAGATTCCTTTAAGCTATTCTCACAATTAGTAACATTTATCCTTAAACATTCATTAGCATTATCAATATAAAGGGGTTTAAATTCTTTAAAAACTTTAAACATTATTTGTTCATCTTGCATTCTTATTGTAAATTCACCTTTTTGTACATCAATGGGTGTTCTTCCGATTACTGAGAATTGTTGAACAAATATGATAGGAACTTCATAGTTCTTCTCTATGTTTAGCACATTAAAGTCTGTCGGAAAGATGAATTTGTCTACTTTTACTAGCACATCTTGTACCACATCCCAAGGTCTTTTAATTGATCTATCTACTATTTATAATGTTACTGAAGTGGGTTTGGCTTTACCTACCCCTATCTTTCAAAGTGGATGTTCCCAATTGTACAAAGAATGTTCATAAAAATATTTTAAAATATATTAAATCATGATAATTTTAGTGCTTTTTAAGCACTCATCAAGTACATAACATGTTTTACCCATTCTTCTCCAAAACCTAACCTATAAGTACATTCTAAAAGCCTATTAAATAATATTCAGCCACAAGTAGCCAAATTATGCATTGCACAACACAAAAATTAGAGAGAAAACTCTCATTTGTGAAGAGTTTTCAAGGATTTGAAGAAAGGGATAAACTAATTTAAGGATTTGGATATCACATATCAAAATAAGGTATTTTAATTATTAGCTCTATTTCTCTACATATTTTAAACATGTCTTTTGCAATTGAATTTATTTAAATATATTAAGCTAAATTTTGTGCATAGGAATTTAGTTTTGCTTCAATAAGTGGAAGAACAATTTTATGATTTTATTTGAATAAAAGTTGATTTATTTTTTATTCATATTTTCACATATTTAATTATGAATTAATGATTGATCAAATCTTGATTTATGATTAAAGAGAATATTTTAGAACTAAGCATTAGACACATAACTTGTGTTTAGTTGTCCATCTATGATCATAATTCTAAATTAATTGCATTGATTTGTGTTAAATTAGATATTTTATTTATTTTCCTTAGGGTTGTTAATTAACTAATTCAAACCTAATCCAAGAAATTAACGATTAATTGAGAATTATGGGGGCTCATCGTAATCATTGTAGGTTCTCTTATTTAAAATGAAAAAATCAATAATTCTAACTTTTAAAGTCAAAATGTGAAAATTATTTTCTTTTTTTCTATGAATGGATAGCTAGCTAATTTCATATACTCGTTCATCGATATTTATTTGGTTATAATTCATCTACTTTATTTTAGTTATTTAATTATTTTACAATTTACAATCTTTCTCTCAACCAACAATGGCTAGAATGTTTATGATTGTTTGTTTAGCTAAATGAGAAAATAATTTGGAAGTTTAATACACCTATCAAGTATTTTAGAGACCAAACTCAAGGTAATATTATCATTACTTCACTAGTGATTTGTGCACTTGTGGAAAATTAAAATTTGTGCATCAAGTTTTTGGAGTCATTTCCAAAGATTTGGAATTTTAATTTTTTTTCTTTTTTGGTTTGTTTTTGTAATTTCTTTGTTTTTATGATTTTCTTTGTTTTCATGATTTTGTTGATTTATTTCAATTATCTTTGTTTCTTGTCTATTTTTGTTTCTTTTATTTTTTTTATTTGTTTTTAGTGGTATATTCTATGGTGCTTTGAATTCTTTATTGTTTTTGTAATATATGCAAGGTAGGATACTCCTTAGGAATGAACTTTCACCTATCATAGATAACATCAATAGATCAAAAGAGCACTCAAGCAGGCTCGATACTGAAATCTAAGATCCACTACAAGAGATAAAATAAGAGCCATTAAACATGGGGGATGCTTGACCAATAGAGATGGTTATGAAGGAGTTATGTAAGGTCAATCACTGGCATTGCTACTTCTTGTATATAGTTGGGGGAGGTAGCTTGGAATTATGAATTGAAAAATATTCATAGTCCATGTTGCCTTTATTTAATGGTGTTCTTAATGAAGATCTACTCACAATTATTCATGATTTTTATCCAACTATGTAGACATTTTCTTTACAAGGGCTCAATAAGGACCAACTAAGGATGATGTGTTTTCTATACATGCTCAAGGATAAGGCAAAGGCTTGGGTCATGGATCTTTCACCAGGCTCTCGTAAAACTTGGGAGAGAGTACATAACAATTTTATGAGAAAATTATATTCCTACCAAATGACTTCTGATTTGAAGAGTCAAGTAGCTATATTTTCTTTAATGAAGGGAGAGTCATTCCATGAGGCATGGGATAGTTTCAAGATATTTCTCATTACAGCTACATAACCATTTTTTTCTATAATGGGCTGACACAATAGTGTTGGTACATAATTGATAATGCTACAGGTGGAGCTACAAGAGTGAAGACAACTTATGAAACTTATGAGCTCTATAAGATGTTGAGTGATGATTCCCAATATAAGTGGTAGAGTGAGACGAGCCTGAGTAAATGAGATGGCTATACAATTTTCAAAGTTAACCAAGCAAGTCGCATTCCTTACCAATAAAAAGGCATCAAACCAAGAGTTATGTGAGGTTTGTAGTACATATGGGCATGGTTTTAATACTTGTGCTTATTTGTTTGTGATTCTCATGTAGGTCCTAATCATAAACAAGTGAACTCAATGGACGGGCACTAACCTAGACCTAAGAATGACCCTTATGCAAACACATATAACCAAGGTTGGAGGAATCATCCCAACTTCTCTTATACCAAAAACTTGATGCACAAAGTTTGTATTTGTAGAATAGCTCCCAAGTACACGACTTACTCATAGTAAGTAAAATGTATACTTCTAAGGTCAATCTAAAGAAAAACTATGTAGTTTTAAATAATTCAACAAAACTCTTAAAAATGAAAAATAAACCTAAACATTCTATCATAATAATTTGAGTTTTGGAAAATCTAAACTAATGACATAATATTAAAGATAGGAATAGAATTGATTCGAAAAATATTAGAAAAATAAATAATTAACATTCAATGAAGAATTTATGCGATATATTAGTTAGTTAATCATGCTTACTCAAAATTAATTAGGTTATTAAATATATAAATTAATATTATTGATTTTTTGTTTTTCTTAGGAAAATATCCTAAGGCATAGATCAGATTCTTTGTAAATAATACCAATTAATATCATAAGATGGGGATCACCAATTAAGTAAATTAAATTATGATTTTTTTCTAAGGAAATAACAAACTATCTAAATACCTACTTAAGATAGAGCACGTAATTTAAACTCTTATTCAAGGTGTCAAAATCAAATCTTAAAATATAACTTTTAGATTTTAAATCTACTATAAAAAATATGTCGTCAATATATTTATCAGTAATAAACTTTGTATATATTAATCTTTAATGAAGAAATAAAAATAAATTTATTTTATATAAATATTTACCTAAATTAATATTTCACAAACATAACAGCATAATTAATATCTCATAGTAATTTGTAACCAAATATGCTCAAATTTAATAAATGATCAATAAATTAAAATAGCATTCGAAAAGGTATATAAAATTGAATCTGTAAATAAAATAATATAACTAAAATTTGTACCTCAAATGTACCCTTTAGCTTATAGAACTTTAGTACCGATCTATAATATGGAAAACCTCCAAGAAAATCTGTCTAAAGTGTTTGCTGAATCAAAACTACTACATAAAACTAAAAAAAAAACCTAAAAACTACTACAAATTCTCAGATAGAATTAGTTTCTAAGAGAAAACTGATTCTTGATCAGATGTGGTGTATTTACAAGAGAAGAGAGAGCTCTTGTTTATAGGTGAAAAAAGTTGAAGAAAAGGGAGAAAAGTGTGGATCGTGAGGAAATAATCACTATGCATCTCAATTTAAATTTTTTTCTCATCGAGGCCTGTGTCACTTTTCTTATGCGTTAAATCACATCTAATAAGTTCGCACCATGGCCAACATGAATCCATGCCTTAACCCCCATTGAACTGGTTTTCTCCATTTTTCTTATTGTTTCACCCCATTACAATGGTTGGATTTACATGTAAGCTTTACATATTTTATTCTTTTATCCTTCTAAGTTGAAAAAATAGTTCTTCATGTATGATTCTTCATGTGTTGATCATTTTAATCAATTTTGAAACCAAAAAATATTTTAAAAATAACCAAACATATCCATGATGCTGAAAACATAGGTTTGCTAAAATAATGATGAAATTATGAAAATCTAAAACTATTTATGATATTTAAGTGTAAATAAATAACGTAATATTAGTACTTTTCAAGCACTCAACATAACCCCCAACTAGTATCTTGCTAGTCTCTAGCAAGGAAAGCAATAAAAAACAAAAAATAAAAAAAAAATAAAAAAAAGTAAACTAACCTAAATCGTTTTTGTAGATTGACATGGTTACATTTAGCATATGTAACCAGCCTTTAAACCTCTATGGTGCCTATGTAGACGATTTTTATTCTCATGAGGGCTTCTAATGATGACACCCACAAACATTCTACTAAATGCAAAAGATTAAAACAATAAAAAACAAATAGCAAAATAGAAACTAAAATTAACAAACTAAAAACTAAAACGGAAAATAGCAAAGTAAAAAATTAAATAACAAAACTTCTCATACTTTAGCCTCTTTTAAGTTAATAATTAAAATCAAAAGCATAAGTTAAATTAATATCCCAAAGACTCATAGTTTATTGTAAAAATTATTTGCAAATCACAAATTCATATTCCATATAAAAAATGTATCAATACTGACTCACCCAATTTCAATATTAGGAATCCAAATTCGCTTCGACTCTAATTCTTACAAGTCGTACTCTCAATATTATGTTGATCCTATGTGTTCAGGTAATCAACAAAGATATATACAAATAGAAGTTATGTAAAGAAATGAACCAATGGGTTCACATATGTTTAAAGAAGAAAGGCTCAAAATTGTGCATAATGTTGATCTCATGAAAGGAATCAAATAAAAGGATTTATGTAGACATCAAATGTAAGTACATGCTTTTTATAGATGAATGAAAATGCGATGACTTCAAGGGGATTTATTTCCTATTTTTCTTTTGTAATAGTCATTGTCCAAACTTTCATGCATCAATTAAATATATATTTATATATATTTAAATATTGGAGCCAAAAGAGTTTTAAATATTTTCTTGTTATATTAATATGGTTTTGTTAAGATAGAGGTGTTGGTGCCTATTGTTGGTATCAGAGCCAATGGATGGTTCAAAAGGCTAAAATACATATTATAAAACTTTCTTTTGAAACTATTTAAATTTCATTTAAACTTTGGTATTTGGTGAGTCATTTGGGATCAGAGGATGGTAGTAAGTCCTAGGGAGAGGCCATAATTCCATAATGTGTCGGTCGAACTAAGCACTGACCTTATTTTAGATAGTAAATTTGAATAGTAAAGAGATGAGTTCTATTTTCTGTAGAGCTTCTTCTTCATCATCATCTAATATCAATAATAAAACCAAAGATGTAGTCAGTAGTGAAGAAATCACTATTGAAGACTTTACAAAACCAGTAAACCAAACAATTTTAAAATAGATGATGCAATTAAAACTAAGGAAAGAAATATTCCACTTTCTTCACCTTTTAAACCTATTAAATTATTTTCTAAAAAATCTTTTCAAAACCATATCAATAAAGTTTACAAATATCCATGTTGCTCTAGCCCAAGTAGGATTAAAACCCTTGACCAAAAAAGGTATAAACACCCATCTTAAAAATATAACCCAATATCCTGATGGTAGTGTTAAAATTAGTTTTGACATATCTGCTAATTCTAGGTACTCAAGTGCCTCATCTTTTGAAACCATAGATCTAGGAAGAGTTTCAAGCTTCCCTTCTATCATAAGCCTACCATACAAAACCCAACCTAGGTATTCTACCTCAGATATAACTACCTCGAACCTCAAGAACATAGACTATAGTACCTCTGTACCACACCTAGTCTACACTGGGAATCAAGAGCAAGATCAACCTGAATCATCTCTCAAATCTCTAACAGCATAGGCTATAACAGAAAATATAGCCCATGAGTTAAATGTCTTGGAGAATGATAATTTCCAAATTGATAAAAAATATTTTCATGATGATTTTATGCAACACATAACAAAGAAAAGGTGAAATGGTTCTTCAAAAACTTTTTTGATACTCGTAAAAAGATTCAATAAGAATTTTATAAATTTGTTCTTGAACATAAAATCCATACTTTATTCTTTGACTAGTTTGAAATTTATGCATCTAAAAAATAAATTGCATACCCTTTCAAATCCACGAAACCATAAAAAATAAAATTCGTGTTTAGGAAACTCCTAACGGTGAAATGGACGCTAAACATCCTCTACTGAGACCAATAAACTTCTCTTATAGTAACTAAAGGGTTGAAGCTTCTCCTCTAAAAAACCCTCAAAAGGATTCCACAACTAACCTTCTAAATATTTTCCTTCAAAACAATTTTACAAATACTAGCCTAAACACCTTAGGCAAACAACTTACTAGAATAGAATGCCAAAACCAACAAACTGAGGTTCCTTCTTTGCTCTTGCAAAAATATTGACAAAAGGTAAAACACCATTTTTTAAACCATTTCAAGTTTCTAAAATAGCCCAAAATGAAGTAAAATTGAACAAAATTGAGTTTCTTCAAGCTATTAGAGACCAAATGAGCAAGTTAGAACCCCCAAACTCTAACATTCGTTCTATAGTTTTGATAACGCATTAAACCATAACCCAAAGTATTATGGTTTTATACCTAAATGCTTCTACCTCTCATGAGCAAACGTTTCAGGAACTGTCTCTTGAAATTGAAAAGGTAAACTTCCAAAATAGAACACCCTTAAACATAATACCTACTAATCCTCAAAATTAGAAATGGGAACCTAGCCAAAACTAGATCATTAAGCCAAAATAAAATGCCTCTTTCATCTACGAATGGAATATAGATGGCATGACTGAATATCAAATCTTAAACCTTCTACAGGAAATGACCATGGTGTCAAATGCTTAAAAAACCCAATCTAGACTTCAGATAAAATAGTTATTTAACTCCTAATAGCTCGTTTTTCATGCCAACTCAAAGGATCATGGGATTTTTATCTTACCAAGCAACAATAGTAAGATATCTTAAGTACTATTCAAACTAGAGAGGATGGTAAACCCATTCTCGATCATTTCAGAGAACCTATTCAAGATGTAGTAAAAACCCTTATCTTTATGATCTTACTACATTTTATGGGTGATGCCTCACACCTAAGAGATAAAAATGTTGATCTCTTATCAAACCTTAGGTGTAAAATACTCAGTGACTTCCAATGGTATGAAACAACCTTTCTTAATAGATTTCTACTTAGGGAAGACTTTAACCAACCTTGATGGAAAGAGAATTTTCTAACAGGACTTCCAACCCTTCTAGAAGAAAAAGTTAGAAATAAAATTCAATAAACATTTGGAAACCACATAATACCCTATGATCAGCTCACTTACGGTGAACTAGTTAGCTTCACTCAAAAACAAGAACTTCAAATCTACCAAGACTTGAAGTTACAAAAACATCTAAAATAGGAACTTCGTCATACCAAGAAAGAATTAGATTCTTGTTGTCAATAAATTGACAATTCCATTCCTAAAACCAAGCATTGTGATGGAACTTGCAGTAGAAAACCTTATTCTAAACCTTTTCGAAAACACAGAAAAACTTCCTATAGTAAATACAAAGAGGAACCTTTTAGAAAATTCCTAGAGGAACCCTTTGGAAAAATCTATAAAAAACCTTTAGAAAACTATACAAGAAAACATATAAACCAAAAACCTATTTCAAACCAAACCTAAAAGATATTACTTGCTACAAATGTGGCAAGAAAGGTCACACTAAAAAATAATGTCGAGTTTCCATGAAAATCCAAGAATTTGAACTTGAGAAAGAATCTTTGTTCTCCCCATCGAAACCTCTGAGTCTAAAGTCTGGTCTGAAGACTCTTCTGATGATCAAAACCCTCAGATTGATGAATTAGCTACAACTTCGTCTAATTCTAAAATTGATAAATCAAAACACATAAACATGCTCCCCAAAGAACAAACTCTTATCTTTGACATTGTTCAACATATAAATAATCCTAAACTATAAAAAAAATCATGATCGTTTAACTAGTTCCCTAGATGATGAGCACAAAGAGAAACCTTCAAAACTTCCTTCTATAAGCACTAGCCAATATGACCTCACTGCCATTCTATATAGAAAGAAACAACACAAAAAACCACAAGGGCCTATCCATGACCTTCAATCAAGAATTAAAATCATTAAGCTAAAAATTAAATAGCATAAAGAGAAATAATAAGAAGATTCTAAACTAATCCAACTCCTAGCTTCTCACCTGGCCTCAAAAACAAGTGAGATGAGTCTGACAAGGAACAAAACATTGAGAACGTCGAAAAAGGCCTATAAGATTTTCTCCTTATTTTAAAAGAAATAACAACTACTAAATATATTATAAAAATAACACTTGTCTTCTCAAGTGATTTCAAAATAGACACAATTGCACTCTTTGACACTAGTCTTGACTTAAACTATACTAAAACTAGATTTGTTCCAAAATAATTTCATAAGAAAACTGATAAAAAACTATCTTCAACAAACAATTCATAAATGCAAATTACAAGAAAAGCTGAAGTTAGCATTTTAAATCAAAACTTTCTCTTAAAAACACAATTTGTTCTTGTTTCTAATATTCACCACTCAATAATATTAGGAACATCATTTATAAACTTAATAACATCTGTCAGTGTAAAGTAGGATAAAATATCTTCAAAAATCCAAAATGAAAGACTTGATTTTCCATTTTTAGAAAAACCTGAAACAAGAAATATCCATTAGGGACGCTAGACTTGTAGAATTCAAAGAATCACTATTAGGAACAGTTGAAACGAGCCTAGGATTAGGACCCGTATAATTTGATTGTTTTCCTAATTTCTTAGTTTCATTACGTGACCCACTCATATTAAAGTCACTTATATTACAAATCCATACCCATAATTCAAAGGTTAGGCAAGGAGCCATCCCAGTAGCCTTAATTTATAAGGTTCATTACAAAGTTATGATGTTTGCTTAGGATACTAGACACATCCAACAATCAAAAAAAGGGAGAAACCATCCTATTACAAACCGATCTTTCTAGGTCAAATATTACAATTCGCAAATCAATTACTTGGAACCAAGTAGTATTTCTAGATAGGTGGCTACTAGAAGGTGTAAACCAACCAGAGTCTAACCTAGATCAATCCCAAGAACCAGAACAGAATACAAAACTTAGGAAAATTACTGAATATAGAAATGGTAGTGTCGAACTTAGGTTTGATAGAAGCTAGAGTCTAAGATATACCTCAGTAGAGTCAACCTTAGATTCAATCTCATCATATTCACCACTCAAAACCAAACCTAGAATGTCTACTTCAGATATCCCTAGGACAAATCTTAAAACCATAGACTATAATACACCAGTACCAACACCAGTCTATATGGTAGATCAAAAATTAGATATCTCACCACAGTTATCTCCAATATTACCTTTATCACTAACTCATTCCTAAGCTCCATCTTTACCAACTAGGGCAAATGAGTTAAACGTATTAACTACAGAGGTCCCAATATTAGACATAGAGATCCTACGTCTAGACTTAGAAGCTCTTAGTAATAAAAAGTATAAAAATGGTTTTTTTAAAACATACAATGAAAAGGATAGGGCTAAAGCCTTTAGCAAACATGCTAGGTATGTTGAAAACACCAACAAAATTTATTACTTTTTGAATGGTGAAAAATATTTTGGGAGTCCAAAGGTCAACCTCTATCTTTTGAATTACAATCAGATATTACCTCTATATTAATAGAGACATCACCATTGGTAACAACCATTTTAAGAAAAAATAAAGCTGCATTAGCTAAACCAAAACCAGTTAGCTTAGCAAAACCATCAATAGTCAATATAGTTAACCCTATACAAGTTAGTATAGTTGAATCATTACCTGAACCTATAGAAACTTCTATAGTTCCAGAATCCATAGAACCTATCGCTAACCCTATAGTCCAAACAATTCTTTTTTGGAAATTAATACCCAAGAAATCACCCTAGAAGATTTTGATAGGTTATTAGATGAAGAATATAGGGACTTATCAACAGTTGAACCAATTAATTCAATTAACATGGTCAACACAAAAAAGAAAACACCAGTCTGGAAAACTCCAAATGGTATCATCGAAGCTGACCATCCTCCTTTTAGGACAATTAGCTTCCCTTATGCAAATATTATGGTAGAAGCCCGCCCTCTTAAGAACCCTCAAGAGAACTAGGTAGCTAACCTTAAAAACATAGTTACCCAAAACAATTTTACTAATATCAACCTAGACAACCTAGGTAAACAACTTACTAGTAAAATTCAAAACCCAATTTTAAAACCTTTCCATGTCTCTAAACCAGTCCAGGAAGAAATATCATCAAAGTTTGAAAAACTTCAAAATTGGAACAATACCTTTAGGTCCCAATTAGAAGACCAAGCTTCAAACACAAAACCAGGTTTAGTTGTACCTAAGTCACCAAAAACCTTAAATTCAACCCTAAAACCAATACAGGATCTTAGTGCTCTTAGCAAACTAGGATCTAGTACATCATCTGAGGATAGTTCCCAAGAAACCTTTTTTGAACCAACTCCTTAAATTCAAAAACTAAAATGGAAAGAACCTAGTTTAGATAGGTACCCAACCTAGTTAGGTTACCCAACCAAAATATAGCGCGTCCTTTATTGTGAATTGGTACAATTGATAAAAAAATTATAGAATTATTAATAATTGGCTTCTCAGGCCAACTAAAAGGATGGTGGGATCACCATATTACAAATCAACAAAAGTTAAATATTGTGAATGTAATATTGACTGGCGAGTATGGAAAACCCATACTTGATCAACAATGGGCTACAATTCAAAATGTAGTCTCTACATTACTCTTTACTATATCACATCATTTTATGGGAGATTCATCCCATCTAAAAGATAAAAATGTTGTTCTTCTTTCCAACATAAAATGTAGGAACATAAGTGATTTTCAAAACTATAAAACTATATTTCTGAGCAGAGTTATGTTAAGAGATGACTCTACACAGCCATTTTGGAAAGAGAAGTTCCTAGCAAAACTTCCTCCTCTTTTGGGTGAGAAGACCAGAAGCAAACCTTGCGAAGTATATGGGAATCACATCATTCCCTATGATCAGTTAACTTATGGTGAATTGATAAGCTTTGCTAAAAAACAAGGTCTTCAAATCTATCAAGATTTGAAAATCCAAAAACAAATGAAATTAGAGCTTAAAATCTCCAAAAGATAAATTGGATCATTCTGCAAACAGTTTGATAACAGTATCTTTATAGAACAAAACTATAGTGGCAACTGCAGCAAAACTATCACCAAACCTTATAAGAAAGAACATAAAACTTATAAGAGATTTTCAAAACCCAGAAAACCATTCTTTGAAAAAAGAATGAATTTTTATAAAATGCCTTATAAAAGAAATTTTAGTAAGGAATCAAAATCTCATAGTAAACCCTTTAAAAATTTAAAGAGTTTAAATGTTTCAAGTGTGGTAAGAAAGGCCATACTGCAAAGTATTGTATGATATCTAAAAAACATGAATTAAATCTTGAAAAAGAAATCTTAATAAAAAAATTTGCCTTAATGGTAGAAGAAACATCATCATCTGAGTCTGAACCTTGGTCAGACGACTCAGACGATTCAAATCCCCAGGAAGATGAGTTAGTATCAACTGACTCCGAAACTGGTAATAAAAGCATTAACACATTAACTAAGGAAGAAGATGAACAACTTCAAACAAAAATCCTTAAGTTAAATGATTCTAGTATTACCAAATTATGTGTTGATCCCTTAGCTAACTCACTAGCCAAAACCCAACAATTACCTAAACGTTTTGAACATCCAAATATTAGCACAGGCTATTATGACCTCACTACTATTATGGATCGTAAGAACAAAAATATCAAACCAGAAAGTCAAATTTAAGACTTAAAAATTGAAATCAAAACCATTAAGCTAGAACTCTATCAGCTTAAGGAAAAACATAAAGAATATGATCTCAAGTTTAAACTACTTGACGAAACAGGAATTAAAACTCCAATCAACATGGATTTAGATAATGAATCTGATCAATTAAAAAATTTAGAAAGAGTTACAAAAGATACTCTTCAACTCCTTCAACAAATTACAACCAGGAAATATAAGATAAAAATTACTCTTGTATTCCTTGATCAATCAAAAATTGAGATAGTAGCCTTATTTGATATAGGTGCTGACCTCAACTGTATTAACCTATCAATCGTTCCTAGACGATTCTATCAAAAATGTGATGAAAAACTTTCCTTGGCTAACAAATCAAGAATGAATATTATAGGAAAAACTGAAATAGCAATCCTTAATAACTCACTCCTTATCAAATCCCCATTTTTTATTATTTCTAATATTAGTTATTCAACTATATTAGGAACTCCATTTATGGATATTATTACCCCTTATTCTGTCAGATCAGGCAAAATATCTTTCAAAATCGTAGAGAAAACCTTTATTTTTCCCTTCATCGAAGAACCCAAAACTAGAAATCTTAACCTCATTAAAGCCAATTCTATCCATCAAAAAGAGATTTATGTCCTTATCAAGCATAGATAAAAGAACCTTCTCTATTTCAAATAAAGAGTTCAATCTTATACTATTGAGAAAGAACTTCAAATCCTAGAGATAAAAGAAAAAATCTACAAATTACAAAAATCTTTCGAAAAAGAGGTTTGTTCTAAATTACCCAGTGCTTTCTAAAATAGAAAAGAACACATGGTAGATTTACCATATGAACCAACCTTCAATGAGAAGGATATTCCAACAAAAGAAAGGCCTATTAAAATGAATGGTGACCTTGAACAATTTTGCAGAAAAGAGATCGATGATCTCTTATCAAAAAACTTAATTTCAAAATCCAAATCACTATGGAGTTGTGCGGCCTTCTATTTCAACCAATCCACTGAGATTGAGAGAGGAACTCCTCGGTTAGTTATTAACTATAAACCTTTGAACCAAGCCTTAAAATAGATTAGGTACCCAATCCCAAACAAAAAGGACTTGCTTCAAAAGTTATATTCATCATCCATATTTTCTAAGTTTGATATGAAGTCAGGATTCTAGCAAATTCAAATTGAACCTAGACATAGGTATAAAATGGAATTCAGTGTTCCATTTGAACAGTATAAATGGAATGTCATGCCCTTTGGGCTCCAAAATGCACCTTTTAAATTTCAAAGGATTATGAATGATATATTCAATCCTTATTTAGAATTATATATTGTGTACATCGATGATGTACTTATATTTTCCAAAGATGTCAAACAACATATCTGACATCTCAAAACTTTCTTTCATATCATCAAAAAAAGTGGATTGGCATTATTTGCCACGAAAATGACTCTTTTCCAAACCAGTATCAGGTTTATTGGACACAATGTATCCAATGGAACAATTATTCCAATTGAACGATCTCTTCAGTTTACTACTAAGTTTCTTGATAAGATCATCGACAAAACTTAGCTACAAAGAATTCTTGGTAGCTTAAATTACATTCTAAGTTTTTGTCCCAATATCAATAGATTGGTAAAGCCATTAAATAATAGGATCAATACATATTCTAAGCCATGGATAGAAGAACACACCAAAATTGTGCAGAGAATAAAAGCACAAGTTCAAAACATTCCTTGTTTACATCTTGTAGATCCAACAATTCCTAAGATAGTAAAAATGGATGCCAATGAACTTGGCTACGGTGGGATATTGAAACAAGTCTAGGAAGATAAAGAACTTATAGTTCAATTTGTCTCTAGCCATTGGAATGATTGTCAAAAGAATTGTTCCATTGTCAAAAAAGAAGTATTAGCAATAGTACTTTGTATTTTTAAATTTCAATCAGATTTATTAAATCAAAGATTTTTATTAAGAATTGATTGTAAGTCTGCAAAAGAGATTTTATTAAAAGATGTTAAGAATATTACATCAAAACAAATTTTTATAAGATTGCAAGCATTGTTAAGTGTTTTTTATTTTGATATCAAATTTATCAGATGAGAGAATAATTCATTACTAGATTTTCTAACCAGAGAATTTCTCCAAAACAGGTTTAAAGATGAATAAGAAAAAGAAAGAAAAGGAAAAGAGAGAACCTCCTCCAAACCCTTCTATCACCAGCCTCTCATTGGCCAAACCAATTATTACCTAGTCCCAAGAGGCCCAAACCAAACCTACAGAAGCAGTATCATCTTCCTAACAATCAACAGGGTAATCATCACCTTAACTATCACCATTAGATGAGGAATTATATTAAAGAGTCCAAGAATGGATTTTAGGACTCAAGGATTATCCAAATCATGAACTATTACACTCCACTTATGCCATCATTCCAAGTCTAGGTACACCATTCAGAATGGAGGCCTCAGCCTCTAAGGGTAAGGAAAAGGAAGTTCCAACTTCTAAAACAATTTCAAAATAAAAAAACTGGAACAATTTCTATTCCAGAAAGGAGGATAACAACCTCTACATATATTCCTATTAAAGAAACAAGGGAAATTATTTCCAAGTCTATTTCAAAACCAACTACTGAGTATTTTCTAAAACAATAGACTCAGATAGTAACAATTGCTGAAAAAGGATTTTATGAACAATACCCTTATTTAATAGTTCAAAAATATTTTGGTAAGGTTTATTTTACAAGCCTTATGCCCTTTCAAAAACTCCTCAATACTATCAAAGTATTTTGGAAATCACCAGTAGTGTGGAATTTAAACATTTCCTCTATCCAAAATCAACTGAGGCACAGTTTTCAACTACTAAGCTTCATAAAATCATATCTCTAGCAGATTGGGTAATGATCTATCAAAACTATTGACTTTCCCAGTCTGTATCACTTCCCAAATTTCACATTGTACAAACTAAAATTATTGGGATTATTACCAAGCATGGTTTAATGCATTCTTAATCCAAAACAAAGATAACCTGCATTCTTGGTTATTTTTCTTTGTAAACAAAACCATTAATCCATCCTGATTTCCATCTTGATTTTCTAAATGGTGGAAATTATTCGGATCTATCAGTTCCATTCTTATTTCCCCTGTGAAGGAAAGTTATCAATCCTTCTAGAATCACTATAAACCAACATCAGAGGAAGCTAGATTTCCTCCTCTGTGCATTTTTTGCTGAAAATTTTATCTCCCTTGGGTATGTCAATAGGTCTTAAACCCTGTTACATCAGAGGTAATTACTATTACTAGATCATTTTAGATCAAATGGTGGTCATCTTTTACGATCCCAAAAACATTATTACTCCCCACTGTTGATCAATGGCATCTAAAAAATGGTCCTAGAGAACTCCAAGTGAAGGAACTCCAAGCATCTTCACTTCCCTTGGCTCAAAAGGCACATGCCAATGACTTGATATCTAATGCAAAAACCAAGGAGGAACTTCTGGAAATCATAAAACAATTATCACAAGGATCTTCTGGGATAACTTATGGAGTTAAAAATGAAGAAGAAGATTTAGATGAGACTTAATCACTGTTGTCTCTTTTGGAGAACATAAAACGTGCAAGTATACACGGTCACAAGTAATAAAATTTGATAAGTAAAGTATCGTTCCCATGGAGATTTGTTATTATAGTTTGTTGAGTACTAAAATTATTTCTCTCTAATTTTATCCAAAACAATCGTTGGTTGGAACAAGTTAAAGAAAAGAGTTTAAAAATAAAAGAAATCTAGGATTGCAGTTTTTCACCAAATTGATCAACTCCAATAATATTATTTTCTTTTGATTTATATTTTTTAGTACATTTAATTTGTCAACCGAAAACTTTTAATTTTATTCATACATCTCTTCCGAGCTCCGTATAAACACACCTCGTTAAATTAATTCACTATATCTCTATGAGAATTAAATTCACCAAGATTCATTACGTTCTAAGTTTTCAAATGGCCACACATACAATTAGGGTATATTCCTATCCTTCATCATACATGTCATTCTAGCTATGAGCAATATACACAAAAATGCCTCTTCCAAGTTTATTTAAGTGCCACGGATCAATTTGATAAAATTCGTAAATAATCAAAAACCATTAAGCACAGATAGAATAAACAAATCAAACGTCTTATAAATCCATCAAAAATAATTAAAATAAAAGCTTCATAAATTTAGATCAAATGCAATCCTAGAAAAATTAAATTACTTCATAAATTTAAAATAAAATTACAATAGATACAGAAAAATTAGAAGAAGAAGAAAGGAAATTAAAACAACTCATAGCGCAAATATTTGGCACACGTAGAACACAACAGCAGCCAAAAATGGCTTCTGCGTGTTCCACAGTCCAGCCCCTAACACCACAAAATTTCTAAACTCTAAAAATTTTTTTAACTCTATCATAATATCACCTATTTATAGCTCCAAAAATACATCCAAAAAAATATATTTTTTCTAGACACGCGGGTAGACATTTTTTATCGAAAAATAAAAATAAAACATGTGGGGGACAAACGGTTACAACAAAAATATTATTTTAAACTGAGTGTGAGACAATTGTGCGCTTCTGATTTTGTTTTCAATACACGCTGCTACGTGTCGTGGAAAAATATATTGGGACACATGGCAGCCTTCAATTAGTGAGAGCAAAACGGGTGCATGGAACTGCGCCGCACAAAAGCATTGTGCGCGGGGACATGTGGTAGACAACGACGTGGCTGGAAACGTGCACCGTTTCCGTGCATTTTGGTTTACTAAATTCATGCCACGTGTCGTCATGTTATTCGCTGGAAGATTTAGGAGACACATGGCTTCTTCTTATTCTGTAAAACTCGAGGGTGCACACTGCTTGGATGACCCGCGTCGCACAGGATTTGTAGACAAGCGGTTCGGTGCGCGACAGCTTGGTTCCATGCGCTTCAGTCTGGACTGTTCAACCGATCCAACGGTGAGCGATGTGCCTCGGGGAAATTTTGCGCAGCCGACATGTGGGTCCCACACTGCACGCCAACCTGCGCGGTAGGTGGGCTCCACTGGGTGCTGAGCTGCGTGCAACAGATATACCGGGTACTCTCTTTTGTCTCGTCTAGAATGCACTTGCCCAATCTGGACCATTGATTGGATGATTGAACGGTGGGTGATGGGCGTCGTGAGTGGTGCGAGTGGCATTCTTCTCCTGCGCAGAAAATTCAATTTTTATTAATTGCATTTTGACCCACAAATTTAATTCAAATTACATTTTAATCTTTCTTTAATTGCAATCAATCCCATTTCTAATTTAAATTAAATTTTAAACTTTTAATACTTAAAATTAAGCCCAATTTCAATTTAAATTATATTTTTGACTTTTATAAATTGCAATTAAGCACTCATTTATTTGAAATTAGATTTTTGGACATAAATTTACAATTAAGTACATTTTTGATACAAATTATTTAATTTTCTTAAAAATGTATTTCTTAACATATAAAAGGTGAATATTAATTTATTTAACTAAAATTAATCAAAAATGTCAAGAACATAGCAATTATAATTAATAAAATAGATGAAAATAACTATATAAAATACAGTTATCAATCACCAGATGAAACAGTCTCAACCACATCAAAAGCTTCATTAGACTATTTGATCAACCTGGAGATGGCTAGTGAAGACCTACTATTTTGGACCAGCAAAGCTCATCCTTAACATGGGTCTTAAGACCCATTACCATTATTGGACCTACAAGTCCATTATATTCTTTGGGTCTGTGTGCCTATTTTATTACTTTGGGCATGTGTGCTCATTTACTTCTTTTGAGCCTAAGTGTCCATTTCTATTCACTGGGCCTGTGTGTCCATTCTTTATCATTTTGGGCATACTAGTCCATTTGTATTATTTAGGCCTGTGAGCCTATTCTTAAATATTGGGCCTAAGAATCAAATGACACTATATGTTAAGGCTGATACAACGGCCAATAACCAACAACCCATCAGAGTCTTTATAAGACAAGTATTATTGTTTTCACACAAGGAGACAAAACATCAAAACAGTGCCAACAACGCACTTTTCATTCACCTAAATAGTGCAAACAAAGCACTATTAATCCAACATTATTTACCTGTTTGGAATGTCACAATAAGTACTCTTCTAAACAGTAAGGCATCTCCAACAGTACCTGGTGGTAGAGTAACTACTCTTCACAGCACAGTAGTCAAACTTCTAACAATATCAAGTGGTAGATAGAGAACTATTCATTGAATAGTAATAGCATCTTCACACAATTCATCACTCAATTATAAATAACAAGCTCATTCTTCTAAAGGGTAGGCCTCCCATCACTCAATTATTTCTCATACTCTCATACTCTTATACCTCTCTGATAATAAGTTTTCATTTGTAACCTTTAGTTATAAATATTTTTTAAGTTTTAAGTTTGTATTTTAGTTTTTTTGTTTTATTTTCCTATTTGAATTTTCCTATTTATATATTTCTTGTATGTAAATTATATGGCTAGCTAAGCCGCCTAATTATCAATATAATATGTTTTGGCTATTAATAGAACCCATTTATATTTCTTTCTTGACATAAAAGGAAAAAAGAATATATATGTGTGAAATAATAGGGAAAGTGTTCAAAGGAATAGGAAAAATATTATCACATAAAATGAAAAGTTTATTAGCTCAAAATATTCTATAAGGTAGTCTCTACTATTTGATTCCTAAATACCAATTTCTGGTTTATCTTAACTTTAGTATTCAATTATAAAATAGAATTTATGACAAAAAACCTAATTATCACATTATTCCATGATATGTTTAAGATATTAATCCAACAATTCAAAGACTCAATCTTGAAAACGTGATAATTTTGCAAAAATTTTAAAGTTGGCCCTAATTATCTCTAAACCAATCAAAACACTAAAATAAATGTAAACATATATTTAATAAAAAAAATTAAAAATGCATAAATTTATGTAACTTATGCTCAATCCCCAACCTACAATCCACATTGTTCTCAATGTAATAAATACCAATTAAAGTTAAAGATAACGAAGAAAAAATTCACCTATTTGCTTTACATGATCAATTTATGATGTAGAAAGTTAGGTGCACCTATCATCTTAAATATTTTAACCACACAGAGAGATTGTTGTGTATTTTTCACACATCTCAATAAACAATTATAAATTTTAATAGTTCTAAATGAAATAAACAAGGTTCACATAAACAAAACATAAACTAAAGTAAAATAAATTATATAAAATATAAAATAACATAAAACAAAAGAGAATTCAAAAACAAAAAGGAATTAAATTAAAGATCGTAAAAGCATATTGAAACAAAATACATAAAAATAATTAAAACTCATAAAATTCTGGAGCAAGGTTGGAGCTCAATCTTCCATTTCATCCAGTCCTTCTTCATGATGAAGTTGTTTGGGTGGTCTAAAAATGAAATCATACCCTCGATTCTTAGGTTCTCTTAAATGACTTGAATCAATATGAGATGGTCAATTGTTAACCATTGCATTTCCTAAAAGGTATGGTTATATTCACTTTGAACATGACTGTCAATTTGTAAATGTAGTATGTTAGGTAGTGTAAGCTAGGACATATTTTTCCATGTAGGTAATTTTTTTTCTTAACTAATGGATTTCATACTTCATTGACATTTTGACGAAGAAGCTACTCTTCTATCCCTTTATGTTCTATTAGTACCCAAGGTGAATTAATTATGGTATGTTAGGGTCAATAACTCACCAAGGATTACTAACACCTCACCCTTTAGGCAATTCAACCCCACTTTAGCACAAAGTTATATAACGAGTTGAGGGATGAAGTAACTCAAATGGTGGTTGTCAACTAACAATTTTATCTAATGGTGAATTATGGCTCCAACATCCATAGTCATTGTGGAAGCTATAGTATAAAGTAGTATAGCCATTTCTCTATCCATAGAGTTATAATGTGTGGGCATGAGTCAAGAACAGATAAAACATCTTCAGATACGAGAATAGTTAAACATTTTATTTCAAAACATTTAGGTTTCCCACTTAGCCCCATCCACATTAAGGGTTTATATTACACCAGCATAGTCCACATTTTTCAAATAATTTGCATACTCATCCTTGCCCATATCCATCAATCCATTGTGAGAGTTTATGTTAGATGGGCCAAACGGGACTAGAACACTTAGTACTCTTACCCTATTATCGACAACGTCAAGAATATTGGCATAAACTTCCCAAACAATAGATTCTACAATGGCCTTTGGTTCCTTTATGAACTGTCTCCACCCTAGAGTAGATATGATATCTGTTATTCCCTTAAAATGACAATCTTTTCTTTCTTCAAAATCCAAACCCCGTTCTACAACAAGATTTTTATTTATCTCAATGGCTTTTCAAATCTGAGTTTTCCGTCTACACTAGTAATTTTTTCCTATTATGATCTATAGGGGGTTTCTACCCTTTTTCCTTTCTCAATCTTAATATTTTAGGTGCCATTATAAATCAAGTAAATCTCAAAAATCCAAAGATTCCTAGATATTCCAAAAATTTCAAACAACACATTACTAAATTAATTCAAAAAACTTTTTTCATCCTCACTTTGTCTGTTTGGTACTCTTTCAATCCAAACATTTCTAAAACTAATCAACAAAAATCAAAGAAATTGATTCATGAATTATATTCTTAAAAATTGTTGGTCCCTTGTATTATTGAAGAAGATTAATTTTGAAGAACACCTCTTTAGAGAAGATGAAGACTTAAAGATTCTTAATTTTGATTTTCCAAAACTTTTCAATGGAATGGAAAGAAAATGATAGAAAAATGGAGTGAAATAAGCCTCACTCCTTCTTTTGCAAGTTAAGGAATGAGCCTATGTAGAAACCTCAATATCAATCAGTGAAATCTTTCATTTGACGTTTGACGCTTAATCATTGGATTGGTGTTTAGTGAAACCTAATAGAATAGGATTTTTTTGAAGAAATTTGTAAGACTGAAGGAAAAAAAATATGGGATTTGGTGGGAATATGTGGGTTTGGGAAGAGAGAAAAATTAGGGGTATGCGTGAAAAACAAGAGAAAATGAAGAAAAATGTGGTTGGAACAAGTAAGGTTGTGTATTTTTGTGTAAAAAGATAAATGCAGTCCACAAAATACGTAAAGTCATGCTACGGTGCGAACTTTAAAATTCTAGCCAAAAATGTGCACTACTTAGGCCGTGGCACAGTTAAATTCATGCCATCGTGCAAAGTTAAATCTTCACACCCAAAATTTCAAGCTGAGGGCACCATGCCACAACTATAAAAAGTCCATGCCGTGGTGTGAATTTTTTAAAATAAAAATAAATCACAAATATTTACCAAATAAAAGTTTTTAAGATTTTTTTAATAAAAATTTAAAATGCTATTCATCCCCAAAAACTTGATGCACAAATTTTGAATTTGTAAAATAGCTTGCAAGTTCAAAACTCATTAATAGTAAGTGAAAAGAATACTACCAAGGTTGGTTTAAAGTGAAACTATGTTGTAAGTTTTGTAGTCCTTTATGTCTGTGTTGGTTTCCCGTATGTAAGACTCAAATTATATTTATTTTACTTAGTATGTTTATCTTTCTCTATATAAGGTTGGTTACCATTTATTAGTAATACACACATGTACACATTTAGGTAAATTTTGTATGCGAGCATGTTTACACACATCGTGGAGTTGGTTGTCATAGTATGCATGATAGGTTGAGCATTGTTATTTTTTACTAGCAAGTGTACGAGTGAGCTAAATGTTTTCTCATGTTGGGCCTTGTCAAACCACCGATAAGGTGGTTTATAAGGACTTGGTGAAGCCTCGATGAGAATTTTTGTTTTCTTTGGTAACTTCTTTAAATACCCCCCTCCCCCTCTTATTTCTGATCAAGAAAATACCTACTGAATCTATGTCAAATTGGCATCTCATTTTTCTATTTTTGGATCACTATTACCTTAAGTATTGTAAAGTACTAGTGATTTGTGACTGGGTGGGCACAATCATGCTCTTGAGTGGAGAGTACTCATGGCAGTATTTGTAAGTGGATATATATGATGAGCGTGTGTTGTTGTGAGCCATGTGTCAACAAATAGTTGTCCTCGTGTAACTATTTCTTATATGAGGAGCCTGTGTGGTTGTAAGCCATGTGTTAGCTAGTAGTTGCCTTCGTGCAACCTTTTCTTATATGAGAATAACTTTGTGAGAATGGGTTGAGCTAAATTGTTGAGTTCTCAAATATTTGGTTATGTGCGATAAGTGGTGGATTGTGTGTCCTACTTTGGCAGTGTGTAATTTATGGATTAACTGTGCATCCTATGGTGGTTATTATTTGTTCGTGATTAGGGGTGTTCCTTATGGTATATGTTTCACATTACACTTTATTGATCATTGGTAATTGATCATACTACATCAAGTGGTGCTACCTTTGGTAGAAAATTAGGTTTGTGTGTCAAACCAAGTAGTTATGAAGGCAGTAATAGGTAGTTCAGATAGTAGTCCCATTTGATAGAGGTAATAGGGTTTTTTTCTATCAAGGTTGTAATTTTTTTTATTTTTAGTGAATTTATTTGCTGTTGAATGGTTGTTATAAGCAACCTGAGGATATTAGCATATAGGTAGGGGTTATATGTGGGTTTACCTCGTCATATCTAGTGTTGTGCATGCTATATTGTTTGGCTGGTACAATTTAAGTTTAATTTATGTATGTCTTTACATACTGAGGTTTAAACTCTGATTAGAAAGCCTTTAATATATATTTCTTACTTTTTGATTACTAATACTATAAATGCCACTTATTTACTACCAATCTATGATTATTTGTATTGATGCTATAATTAATAGTTAAGTTCTTATCTGTCTTTTATTTGCATGTGAGTTTAGTGTAAGTCACTAAGAAGTCTGTATCTCCTTATCCTAGTTGTGTACCAAGTGTCAGACTATTTCTTAAGATATATTATGTTTTGTTTGATCTCATGCTAGAGTAAAATCATCATTTACCGAATATGTTCCCAAATATGAAGTATTGAAGTGATTGGAAATCCTATACTATTCTAGTATGCATTCTTGGCTCACATATTGTTTGTGGTTTTCTATGCTTATGCTTGTAGCTATTCTGGATAGGAGCCTATGAGGCACACTGTAACTAGCATGCTTACTGTAGTTTGTTCTTTATTATTGTTTGTTATTTTTATTCTGTATTCAATTGATCATTTTATTTTTCACTTTCATTTTGTTATTTTCTTAATTCACTTTTAAAGGTCGGCTTGGCTAAATTGGTATAAGCTCATAAAACAATTCCATGGGTTTTCGTTTCCACCCCTTATCTAGGTCTCGTTTTCCTATCTGAATCGGAAGAAAAATTGACATTCGTGTAATAGTTCCTACATACATAATTCTCATACATGGTTTTAAATAATTCAACAAAACTCTTAAAAATGAAAAATAAACATAAACTTTCTATCACAATAGTTTAGGTTTTGAAAAATCTAAGCTAATAACATAAAATTAAAGATAGAAAGATAGTTGATTCAACAAATATTAGATAGATAAATAATTAACATTCCAGGGAAAATTTGTAGGATATATTAGTTAGTTAATTATGATTATTCAAAATTAATTAGGTTATTAAAGATATAAAGTAATATTATTGATTTTTCCTTTTTTTATGAAAACATCCTAAGTAGATTCTTTGTTAATAGAACCAATTAATATCCTAAGACATGCATAACTAATTGATTTAATTGAATTATGATTTTTTTAGGAAAATAACAAATAATCTAAATCACTGCTTAAGGTGAAGCATATAATTTAGACTCTTATTCAAAATGTCAAAATTTAATTTTAAAATCTAACTTTTAAATTTTAAATCTACTATAATAAATATGTCATCAATGTATGTTTCAATAGTAAACTTTGTATAAATATTGAATGAAGAAATTAAAATTAATTTATTTTATAAAAATATTTAACTAAATTAATATTTCACAAACATAACAATATAACTAATATTTTATAGTAATTTTCAACCAGAAATGCTCAAACTTAATAAATGATTAATAAATTAAAAATAGCATTCAAAAAGATACATAAAATTGAATTTGTAAATAAAAAAATACAATTAAAATTTATACCTCAAATGTGTTAAATTATGATTTATTTCTAAGAAAATAATAAACCATCTAAATCATTGCTTAAGGTAGAGCACATAATTTAGACTATCTTCAACTTGTCAAAGGAGAATTTAAGATTGATATATCTCACAACTAACTTTAGTATTTTAAATCTATTATAAGGAATATGTTCTCAATAATAAATCTTTGTAAAAAATATTTGAAACTAAATAATAATTCTAAATTAGATCTAGATATCCAGATCCTAAATCTAACTTCCATATTTTAAATCTATTAAAAAATATATTGCCAATATATATGTTTCTATAATAAACTTTGGAAAAATCTTAAATGAAGAAATAAAAATCAATTTATTTTATAAAAGTGTTTACCTAAGTTAGTATTTCACAAGCATAACAACAAAACTAATATCCTATAGTATTTTTAGCCAGACATGCTTAGATTTAATTGTAAGTCATGTTGTACTCTGTATATTTGTGCTAACTTCTTGTGTACAAAACAAGGTATCCATTATTTTACTTAGTGTATTTGTCTTCCTTTGTGTAAAAGATTATCTACTTGATTCTTACAATGCACTCTTATTGGAGCATATCAAGTCTAAGAAGGTAAAGAAAAAGGTTTTGGAGACCTACCATGAAATGAAGACAACATGGAATAATGAATTTTTTTCAATTCATAACTCCTTATAGCCTCTTCTAGTTGTATGCAAAAGGTATCATTGATAATGATTGACCTTACATACTCTTTCATCATTTTCTGTTTATCTCCAATATCATTCATGTCTACTTACATTTGAGGTTATACTTCCTTTTTCAGAGTATCAATGTCCAACTTTCTTGAAATATGTATCGATCCTATAAATATTAATAAAAAGTATGAATTCCTTTTTCAAAAATCTCTTGTCTCTTATACACTAATAATAAAACAAAAATAAGATAGCAAAGAACTTAAACACTAAAATAAGTACTATCACAAGTATAAATAACAAAAAAAAGAAAAAGAAAAATAATCAACTAAATAAACTACTTACCAAAAAAATAACATATAAAAAGAAAATTAAATAAATAATAATAAAATAAATAAACTATCACACTCAAGTTAGTAAATGATATTATACAAAAAATAAAATTAGTACATAGAAATATTAAAAAATAATTAACAAAAAGATATAAAAATAAATAAAATAAAAATAATAAAAGAAAGGAAAAGAAAATGAATTTAATTAGTAATTAAATAAATAAAAATAATTAAATTAAATTAAGTTAAAATAAAAAAAATCCTACCAAAAATATTAAAAGTAAATTAAGTTAAAAAAATAAAGTTAACTAAATAAAAGAAAAGATGACTAAAATAAGAAAATAAAAATAAACTAAAAATATTTTTTTAAAATTTTTTATTATTTTTATTTTTCAAATATTTTTTAAATTTTCTATTTTTTTTAAATACAAGTCATGCATATTTTTAAATTTTTTTAAGATTTTTGATAATAACAATTTAAAACATTTTTTCATCCCCATAACGGTGCCAGATACTTGATACATAAATTTTGTATTTATAAAATAGCTCGTATGTACACGAATCACTTGTAATAAGCGATAATCATACTCCTAAGGTCGGCCTAAAGATAAACTACATGGTTTTAAAAAATTCCAAAAATTTTCTTAAAAAATAAGATATGAAAAATAAAGCTAAATATTCTAGCACAATATTTTGTTTTTGAAAAGTCTAATCTATTAATATGAAATTAGAGATACAAATAGGATTGGTTCAAACAATTATAGGTAGATAAATAAGTAACACTCAATGGAAAATTTATGAAAGTAATTAGCTAGTTGATCATGCTTGTTTAAAATTAATTAGGTTATTAAAGATATAAATTAATGTTATTGTTTTTTCCTATTTCGTATAAAAATATCTTTAGGCGATGATCAAATTCTTTGTTTATAAAATCAGCTAATATCCTTAGGCAGGGATCACCAACTAATTAGATTAAATTATGATTTATTTCTAAAGAAATAGAAAGCCATCTAAATCAATACTTTGGGCAAGCACATACTTTAAGCTCTTATTCAAGGTGTCAAAATTACATCCTAAAAACTAATTTTTATAATTTGAGTCTATTATGAAAAATATGTTAATTAGAAATAAATTTTATAGAAATCTTGAATGAGGAAATAAACTCAATTCATATTGTAAAAACATTCACCTACATTAATCTTTCACAAACATGACAACAAAACTAATATCCTCTAATTATAATCAGCCATAACTAATATCCTCTAATTATAATCAGCCAGACATGCTTAGATTTAATCAATGCCCAATTGTTAAAAATAAAATTCAAAAAATAAATAAAAATTGAATCTTTAAATAATCAAATACAATTAAAATAAAATTTCTCAATATATTCTTCAATATACATAACTTTTTGTAATGATTTGTGATCTAGAAAATCTCGAAAAGATATGTCTATACTGTTTATTGAATCAAAACTATTGTAAATTAAGAAAAATAAAAGTGTTGAAAACTAAAAATACTAAAAATTAAAAAATTTGTATACCTACAAAAAAAAAACATATATCAAAACCTAAAGAGAAATGTCCTTTTTTATAGTTGAGGCTAGCCAAAAGGCTTTGTGAAAGGAAAACATTTGAGCACCATAGCCCATATTTATCTATGCTGCAGCCTATAATATGTAGTGGTTTTCTTGATTTCAAACAGAAAGGGACACACTACGGCCCAACATGTCTTTGCCATAGCACAACATAAGCTACGTGAATTTGATTTTAAATAGTGATGAGCGTGCTGTAACACGATGTATGCCATATCACGACCCATTATGCTTCATTCCACTTCTTTTTTTTACCCCTTTACAACTGGTTGGATCATATGTAAGCCTTACATGTATTGTTCTTTAATCTTCAAAAGTACAAAGGAGTGCTTTCAGGCATGATTCTTCATGTGTTATTCAATTTACTAAATTGAAGCTAAAAATACCTAAAATGTTATAGAAAATACCATAATTTTGAACATATAGATTTGTATAAATAATGAAAAAATCATGCAATTACATTTAAGTACAAATAAATCATGAAAAATTAGTCTTTTCAAGCACTCATCATGGTTTCTTCATAATACTAGAATTTGATTCTATTCATGAGATCTATTTTATGCACATTTAAGCCTTTTTATTGTTTATAAATATATGTGAATCTGTTTGTTTTCTTCTTTACATAATTTTTGTTTGTGTATACTTTATTGATTTCTTGAACCCCTAAGGTTGGAAGGATATTGTTTGTTGTGGTTGATGATGTCAAAGCAATCAATATATTATTATTTATGCATGATTAATGATTAAATAGATTTGCATTTACTTAATTTTACTATTATTTTATACAAATCTATATTTTTTGAGCCACGAGTATATTTTATTATTTTTCATATATTTTACCTTAGAAAGATAAAATTGATATATAATTGAAGAATTATACTTAAAGCATTCCATTTCAATGCTCCAAAACATTAAAAAATGATACAATCAAATAAGAGAATGAAGTCATGCAAAATAGAGTGTGTCGTGGTGTGGAAATATTGTGTGCCACAGTGCAGGCCTAAATGAATCAATACAAATTGTCCCTAATTCTTCATAGATTGCAGTGGAAAAGTTATGTGCCATGGCATGAGATCCTTAGACCAAATACAATATGTGTGATAGTTACATGCATGCTACGACATAAACTAATGTATGTTGTGGTGCTAACCTTTTTGAGCTCATTTCCTAAACCTATAAATAGGAACCCTAATCCATTCCTCATTTATTAGTCTCTTTAATTTCTAGCTTTTCTTTTATTAGTTTAAAGTTTTTCTATCATTTGATAGTTAGAACAAATTTAGTTTATGTAATAGTTGTAGTCTCAATTCAATAAAACAATTCGACATTTCTTTTGGAGGTTCTCCAGAAATAATTCAAGAATATTCTGTTAGGTATAGTTATGCACTCTTTTTAGTTATTCTTTATGTGTTGTTTTTACATGATATATTTAATTTTGTGATCAATCATTAAATGAAGCATGTTTGGTAGAAATTATAATGGGATATGAGTTACATTGTTATGCTTGTAAAATAATAAAATGGGTAAAATATTTTTACAAAATTAAATATTATTTTCTATTAAAGAATTCTACGGTTTATTTCAAAAAATATAGTGATGTTAGAATTTTTGTAATAAACTTAAATATGAAAGTTAGATTTAAGATTTAATCATCTGAATTTGATTTAAAGTCCTACTCTTTTATCTATAATTTGGTTCATATGTGTACTTGGGGTATAAACTCTATTTCAAAGATTTTTATAAGAATTATTATTGAAGGATATATTGACAATATATATTTTATAGTAGTTTAAAAATTTGAAAGTCAAGTATCAAATAATTAAAATCTTGAACCCAATTTTGATACTTTAAATTGTTAGGCCCCACCTAAAGAAGACAATTAAATGATTTATTAATCTCTTAGAAAAGAAGCATAATTTAATAATAAAATCAATTGATAGGCCCCACTTAAGAATTTAAATTGGTTTATTATTACTAACGAGATTGATCCCTACCCTAGGATATTTTCATACAAAGAAGAGAGAATCAATAAGCTTAATTCAAATATTTAATAACCTACTTAATATTGAGCAAGCATAATCAACTAAGCCAATACATCCAATAAAATCTCTATAGCGTGATAAAGGTTTAAATGCTTGAATGTCTATTGAATCAATCTTTATTTTAATGTCATTAGATTATATTTTCAAACCCAAATTTTGTGACAAAATATTTAGGTTTTATTTTCATTTTTAAGATTTTTTTCTAATAATTTAAAAGTCATATGATTTCTTTGTAGATTGACCTTGGAAGTATACCTTTCATTTTCTATAAGTGATTTGTGCATTTGCGAGAATTTTATACATTTTACAAAATTTGACAATCAAGTTTATGTGCATTGGTGGAACAACACTCTTGGGTTGCAACTAAAGAATCATAAATCAAGGCATGTTGTGGTGCATAATAAATCATGACGTGGCCCGAGTGTAGAATCTACCATAGTAAATCTACATCCATATACAAATGAAGAGAGAAAACCTCATAATTGTGAAGAAGATCCAAAGATTTGAGGCATTAATAATTTATTCAAAGATTTGGAATCATGTTTATCAAGAAGGGATATTTTTATTATTTATACTATTTTTCTCTTTGTAATTTGATGTCTTTTGTGGTTGAATTAACTTTTGTTAATTTAACTATGATTACCTAATTTTGTAATATGGGATTTTAGTATTTGTTTTAAATGATTGAAAGAACAATTTTATGGTTTGAATAAATAAAAGTGAATCTTTTTCGTTCATATTCTTCAAATATTTAATTTTAACTTCATGTTAAGCAAAATCTTGATTTATAATTAAAGAAAACATTTTAGGACTAAGCATTAGACATATCATATATGCTTGGTTGTCATGAATGAATAAAAGTCTAATTTAATTTCATTAATTTGTATTAAATTAGATGGTTAAAATTATCTTTAATTATAAAGTAATTATGGACCAAATCTTGATTTATAATTAAATAATATATTTATCTTAGGTTTACCAATTAATTAAGTTTATACCTAAAAAATTTTATATTAAGGATCTAATTAACTATAGAGGAATAGGTAATTTTTGAATTATGACTAATTAAAAAATCACAAGTAGCTAAACAAACAATTATGTGCAATAAAGATGAAGAAAAAATAAATAAAACTTGGCACATGATATTTTAGGTCGAAATAACGTAGGCCACACCAATGACCTAAAAGGAAAACCACCAGTCCATCGAACCACCTAAGAGGAAAACCACCAGTCCACCGAACCACCTAAGAGGAAAACCACCAGTCCACCAAATCACCAAACTATCGACTATAAAAATAAGGTCCAATTATAAGGCTAGGACTTAAAATTTCTTCTAAGATAATTCTCCCAAGTAATCTACTTACAAGTTGTTACTTTCCTTCACAGTCATCACAAGAAAGGTATTCATAACTAAATCAACGTTTCGATAAATTGAGTCACACAAGCAATTGAACCCATTCAACCAATACCTGAAAAATGAATATATATTTTTAATAAAGGTATTAGATTTATTCAAATATGAACATCACTCAAATAATCAATTTAGAATATTGGAATAAAAATTATTCTTTAACAAAATTAAATAATTTATAGTATGTATAATATTCAGATAAAGCACACGTATATTCTTTAACATATATAATGACATATTGATAGTTGCTTAAAGTGAGATAAATATTGAATTATAATAGTATGTCAATTAGTACATTTATAATTGATTGTAAAATATTTAATGTAAAGAGCATCACCAATCATGCAAAAATTTCAATTGAATACATACTTGCACATAATAATAATTTTTTTACTAAGAGAGAACCCTAATTAAAAAAAATTGTATTCCACGACTAAAATATATAGTCTCGGATATTTAGTCATGGTTATTAGAAAAACTGAGGCTATAGGGTTTTGGCCTCGGTTTTTCTAAAACTGAGACCATAGACATACTTTATCAATTTTCTCTCTTTAATTTACACCAAATACCAAATTTTTTTACCAATTTTTTTTATCAATTTTTTTCTTTTAATTTCCTCTTTTTTTCTTTTTCTTTCTTTTCCATTTTCCATCTTTGTTTTCCAATTTGTTTTTTTAGCCATATATATATATATATATATTGCTCATATAATTTCCCTCACTACTCATGCGAAACCCTAGCATAGCTGTATATTCTCTTCTTTGCTCGAAACCTTCATGCCGCGTTCCAGCCTATGTTCCACTCTCGCGTCGCCACGTTCCAACCTCTATTCCACTCTCACATCACGTTCCAACATCTATTCCACTCTCGTACCACATTCTAACATCTGTTCCACTCTCGCACTACATTCCAACCTTTGTTCCACTCTCACCATAGTAGTTCCTTTGCCACTACTTGAATCTTTCTGGTAACATCAACTCATCTTTTTCTTTATAAATGACTCTCGGTACCAAATCTCCGGTATGTAGAGGTTATTTCTAGCTGTCTAAAGGCTTACTTATGTTGAGAAATTTGGATGTTGGATATTTCTTAGATGGGTTATAAAAATTTGTTAGGAAGGTCGCTTGGTATGGTTTGTGGAATGTGTGGTCGTTTGGTGCTTGGCTTGGTGCTGGTACTGGTTCATTGGGGTGGTGCGCTGGTGCGTGGTGTTTGGCCTGGTGCTAGTGTTGTGCCTGTTTCACCCTAGCATTTCTATAATAAAAAACAAAAAGGACCAAAAACAATATTTTGAGAAAATTTTATTGATATACTATTTACCAATTAACTTATAATGAGTAATTGTATATTTTCTTGTTTTTGTTGCAGAGCAGTTTCACCATAGAAGTTTTACCTGGCCATTGTGCCTATTTTTGTTACAAATTTCAATGTCAGCTAGGTTTTTGAGGTAATCATATTCATCAAGCCTTTTCCACCATACAATAGCATTGTGTTGAGCTCCTTTCAGTGAATGTTTTATACTAGGAAAATACATGTGTATTGTTGATTTAGTTGCTTTTAGTTGTACCTTGCTTTATTCTTGGTTTTCATTGTATTGTCTGATAATGCGTGAAAATATTTTTGTCACTTATTTTATTAACTTAAGTTTTTGAGAAAATTGATTTCCTAACATTTTTTAACATTGTCTTATAGAAGGATGAGGACACACTTAGGTGATGAGTGCCCAAAAAGCACTAAAATAACCATGATTTTATGTACATTAATTGATTAAAAATACATATATTTATATGTTTTATCATATATTTATATAAATTTGTCTTTTTCGGAATCACGGGTATTTTTATTGTTTTTCAGGTATTTTGGCTTAAAAACGCAATTTAAAGACTCAAAGAGGAATACTTGAAGCAATACATCACAAATATATTAATAAATAAGTGGGAAAAGGTCAACAAATATGGAAAAATTGGACAAAATGGGTCGAAAAGGTCAAAAATGTCAAAAAGACGGAAATCGCGCCCCGCTGCCCAGCCGCGCGCGCAGCCCAGCGCCCCATGCCGCGCGCGCCCCATCGCGCGGGCACTGTTCACGCGCGCGTAGCGCCCAGCAGCCCCCTCCGCGCGCCCAACGCCTTTTCGCCCCATTTTTCACGTGCAGCCGCCCCTGTGACGTCATGCTGACGTCATTAATGACATCAGCAATTCCAATACGCGTTTTTACATTTTTAAATATTTTTTTAACATTTTTTTACTCATTTTTTCTCTCCATCCTCACCTATAAATACCCCCCTTCCCTTAACTTCAAAACACAACCTCAAAACACACTTCTCTCTTCTTTCTTTCTCTCTTTTCTTAGATTTTTAGGTTTTTTTTAGTTTTTCTTAGTTTTTAGTTAATTTCTCTTAGTTTTAGAGTTCTTCCTTTTTTGGGAAGAACTAGTTATGTTTTTGTAATTTATTAGCTTTTTGATTCAATAAATGGGAGTGCAAATTCCGCTTGGAGGTTTTCCAAAGAACGGAATAGCATCGAAGTTCTGTAAGGATTTTATTTTCTTTACAGTTATTTTTTATGCTTTATTCTTACATGTTATATTTAATTTGTCTGTGATTAAATTTAACTGTGTTGGCTATTTGTAAACATGATATAATAATAACGTTGTTATGCTTGCGAAATATTAAATAGGTAAAAATCTCTAAAATGAATTGATTTTGTTTTTATTCAAGATTTTATATTAAGAATGTTAGAGAGAAATATATTATTTTTCATTACAAACTTAAACCTGAAAATTAGATTTTAAGGTTTAGTTATCCGGTCTGATTTAGAGTAGTGCTCTTTTATTTGATGGTATAATCGCCCGGTAGTTAGAGTGAAGCTCTATTTCAAAAGTTTTTATAAGAATTATTATCTGAAAATGTATTGACAACATGTTTTCAGTAGTGGTTTTAAAACTTGAAAGTTAGTACTCGGATAATTAAATTCTTAGGTTTAATTTGGACACCTTGAATAAAGTTTAAACTGTCTAACCCCACCAAAGGTGGCATTTAAATGGTTCATTTTCAATCTCTTAGAAAAAGGAATTAATTTAATTAACCAAATTAGTTATCAACCCCACCCATAGGTGTTAATTGATTTGTTTAGTTAACAAAGAATATCTAACCCCACCAAAGGTGGTATTCATATAAAAAAGAGAGAATCAATAAATATCAATTCATATCTTTAATAACCTAATTAATATGAGCAAGCATAATTAACTTAATTATTATATCCATAAATACTCCACCATTATAAATGATAAAATTTGCATAAATGTTTATTGAATCTATGTTTATTTTTATGTAAGTAGATTAAAAACACAAAACGCCAAAATATTGTGACAGGATGTTTAGGATTTAATTTCGTTTTTAAAAGTTTGAATAATAAATTAAAAACCACATACATTCCTTCCTTAGATCGACCTTGGGAGTATACTTATCATTTTCTACGAAATGATTCGTGCACTTGCGAGAGTTTTATAAATACATAAAACCAAAGTAACGGGCAGGATCAGCGACGCTTGCTCGCCTGATCAAGTTTTTGGCACCGTTGCGGGATGGTATCAAGTTTTTGGCGTCGTGGCGGGGGATGGTATCGAGTTTTTGGCTCCGTTGCAGGGGATGGTATCAAGTTTTTGGCGCGGTTGCCGGGGAAGGAATAGCGTTTTTAAATTATTTATCAAAATTTTAAAAACTTTTTGTGTTGTAAATAATTGTGATTTTTTTTTTTTAAAAATTAAAAAAAATAAAAAATTTTGTTGTTTGTGAAAAGTAAAAAAAATAATTCAAATTTCAATTTCGTAATAAATAAAAAAAATATAGCATGAATAATAAAATAATTTTGCATTTTGAAATTTGAAGTAAAAAAAAAAGTAAGTAAATTTTAAATTAAATTAATAAATAAATAAGAATAAAAAAAATAAAAATAAATAATAAAAAATAAAAAATAAAAATAAATAATAAAAAATAAAAAAATAAAAAAATAAAAAATAATAATAAATAATAATAAATAATAAAAAATAAAAAAAAAAAATAAAAAAATCAAAAAATCAAAAAAATCAAAAAAATCAAAAAATAAAAAAATCAAAAAAATCAAAAAATCAAAAAAATCAAAAAATCAAAAAAAATCAAAAACTTTATTTTCAATTTTTTTATTTTTATTTTTTATTTTATTTTTGTTGTTTTTTCTTTTTCTTTTTTTTTCTTTTACCTTTTTCAATTTTGGCTTAATTTTTATTTTTTCTCTTTTTCTCTTTTTATTTTTTTTTTATTTTACTTTTTCAATTTATTTTATTTTTGGTTTAATTTTTTTTTTTTTTTTTTTTTCAAATTTTTTTAACTACTTTTTTTTTTTAATTTTCGTTTAAGTTAATTAACTTAGGTTTTTAGTAACTTAATTTACTAACTTAATTAATTTAATTTACTAACTTAATTAACTTAGATTTTCATTAACTTAATTAACCTACCTTTTTATTAACTTAATTAACTTAAATTTTAACTTAACTTAACTTAATTAACTTAATTTTAATAGCATGAAAAGTAAAGATCTAAGGGAGTTCTGTCTAGGAGACTAGTTCTTGGAAGCCTTTGTGCCACTAGTCTTTCCTGGGAACGTTGCTCTGTCTAGGAGGATGGTTTTTAAGGAGCCTTTGCCCCACCATTCTTTCCTGGGAGCACTCTTGGTTAATACTGATTATGTTATTTTAACTTCAAAAAAATAAAAAAATAAAAAATTCAAACTATCTCCAAAATTTTAAAGCTTGAATTACTATCTTAGCAGTTAGTTGTTTTGTTTGTTCTATGTACAATTGTGTTTTGATGCCATAATTATTTGGTTTGCACCTAGATGTGGGTTCTCTAAATCCATCAAGCATGCTCGTACTTTTTGGTACGTAAAAATTTGAAAATCAATAGGGCATGTTTGAAACAAGATAGGTAGACAACATTGTCTTACTTGTAGGTTTGATTGACTCAATGATGAGGGGACATTGAGTTTACTTAAAAGCCAATCCCAAGTTACGTCTTGCTAAGACGTTAAACTAAGCTATTTGGATGGGAGGCAACCCATCATTTTAGGTAATTTTTTTGTTATTTGTTTTAATTTTATTGTTTATTTTGGTTTAATTATATGTGAATAATTTTTAAATTGTTAAAACTAAAAATATTTTTGAGTTGTTAGAAGTTCACAATGCAATCGTCTGTATACACTTTAATGATGAATATGATGAATGCACTTGCATTTCTCCATTACTACTTACACATTCTCAAGAAATAGGTAATCTTTCTTCTCTTTTCTCTTTATCTTTAATTTACAGTTGTTACATTGAGGACAATGTAAGTTCTTGGTTGGGGGTGGTGAAAAGTTACCATGCTTAATTAGAAAAGAAAAAAAAAGATTTAACAATTTAAAAAAAAAAATTTCAAAAAAAAAAAAAAAAAAATTTTTCTTTTTTATGTTCACATCTTCATTTTTTGTGTTTGTTTTGTGTGATTTAGTAATTTTTGAAATTTAAAAAAAAATTAAAAAAAAAATATTTTTTCACAAAAATTTATCATTTCTTTAAATCAAATTTAAGTAAAGAGTTAAGTCTTTTGTACTGTTAGATTAATTTTTGAAAACATATCATGAAATATTTTGTAATTGTTTTTGATAATTAGTTAATTTTTGTCATAACTAGTATTTCTTGATAAGATGTAGAAATTATATTAAACCCAAAATCGGTGTTTATGAATTTGTTTTAGTGGAGACTACCTTTGTGAGATATAATTTGAGCCTAATTTCCTTTATTCAGAGTGAAATATATATTTTTTGTACTCCAAACACATTTCTTATTTCTTCAAATTCTTAGATGATCTCTATAGGCATTAATATTGAATGTATGAATTTTTTCTCATCTTAATAGAGTGTCGTATATTTTTTATTATTTTTGCTTAGATTAAATGATTTGAGTAGAAATTGATAGTATATGCTTTTATCTCATTCGTGCATGACTGTTACAAAAAAAAAAGAGACATATCTGGGGTTACCTAAACCAAGATCAAACAGAAAAGCCACAAAATTAACCACTCACCAAAATCCAAAAAAATGTACAATCTGTACATGGGTTGACTCTCTAAAATATACATATATTGAAAAAAAATTAGAGAGATAAAAAAAAATATAGTATCATCTTCATACTATGACCCACATTCCCTACAAAGTTGTGAGTACAGGCTAATTACAAAAAAAAAAAAGATATAGGAAATAATTCCCTAAAAAGTCATTGCAATTTCTTCATTTGTAAAAAGCATATATCTTGAAATTCTTTCTTAATGAGTTTGATTTATGCATGAAAATAATTTTTATATATGATATCTTTATAATTTATACATTCGATTCCTTTCATGAGATCAATATCAAAATAACACTTTGAGCCTTTATTTTTTATACATATGCGAACATATTAGTTCATTTCTATACATCAACTCTTTCGCATATAAATTAGTATGAGTGTTTGAACCCATAGGATTCAGTGCTTTGAGAGTATTGACTTGTGAGGAATAGAGTCGGCGGTTGATTCATGACACTGAAATTGGGTAAAATTAAATTGATACATTTTTTAAATGAAATATGAAAATGATTTTCGACTAATTATTATAATAAAATCATGATTGTTTAAAGAGATTAAAATAACTTATGCTTGAGATTTTAATTATGATCTTAAAGGAGATTAAAAAGTATGAGATATTTTTGTGATATGTTGTTTTCTTTTATTCTTAAATTAATTTTTGATTGTGTTGTGATTGTTTTTATAGTTTCTTTTTATTTAGTTCAATGTTTGTGGGTATCATTATGAAAACCCTCACGAGACTCAAACTCGTCCACTAGGGCAACCTAGGGTTTAACGACTTGTTGCATAGGCTAAATGCAACCGTTTCAATCCACGAAAGTGATTTAGGATAGTTTAATTTTTAGTTTTTATCGCTTCTCTTGCTAAGGGACTAGCAAGAAGTCGGTTTGAGGTTGTGATGAGTGCCCAAAAAGCACTAAAATAACCATGATTTTATGTACATTAATTGATTAAAAATACATATATTTATATGTTTTATCATATATTTATATAAATTTGTCTTTTTCGGAATCACGGGTATTTTTATTGTTTTTCAGGTATTTTGGCTTAAAAACGCAATTTAAAGACTCAAAGAGGAATACTTGAAGCAATACATCACAAATATATTAATAAATAAGTGGGAAAAGGTCAACAAACATGGAAAAATTGGACAAAATGGGTCGAAAAAGGTCAAAAATGTCAAAAAGATCGGAAATCGCGCCCACCGGCCGCGCGCGCGGCCCGCGCCAGCGCCCCATGCCGCGCTGCCCGCGCGGCTGCTGCCCGTTCGCGCGCGCCCATCGCGCGGGCACTGTTCACGCGCGCCGAGTGCGCGCGCGACGATAGCCCGCGCGCGCGTGCGGCGCCCGGGCGCCCCCTCCGCGCGCCCAACGCCTTTTCGCCCCATTTTTCACGTGCAGCCGCCCCTGTGACGTCATGCTGACGTCATTAATGACATCAGCAATTCCAATACGCGTTTTTACATTTTTAAATATTTTTTTAACATTTTTTTACTCATTTTTTCTCTCCATCCTCACCTATAAATACCCCCCTTCCCTTAACTTCAAAACACAACCTCAAAACACACTTCTCTCTTCTTTCTTTCTCTCTTTTCTTAGATTTTTAGGTTTTTTTTAGTTTTTCTTAGTTTTTAGTTAATTTCTCTTAGTTTTAGAGTTCTTCCTTTTTTGGGAAGAACTAGTTATGTTTTTGTAATTTATTAGCTTTTTGATTCAATAAATGGGAGTGCAAATTCCGCTTGGAGGTTTTCCAGCAACGGGAATAGCATCGAAGTTCTGTAAGGATTTTATTTTCTTTACAGTTATTTTTTATGCTTTATTCTTACATGTTATATTTAATTTGTCTGTGATTAAATTTAACTGTGTTGGCTATTTGTAAACATGATATAATAATAACGTTGTTATGCTTGCGAAATATTAAATAGGTAAAAATCTCTAAAATGAATTGATTTTATTTTTATTCAAGATTTTATATTAAGAATGTTAGAGAGAAATATATTATTTTTCATTACAAACTTAAATCTGAAAATTAGATTTTAAGGTTTAGTTATCCGGTTTGATTTAGAGTAGTGCTCTTTTATTTGTTGGTACAATCGCCCGGTAGTTAGAGTGAAGCTCTATTTCAAAAGTTTTTATAAGAATTATTATCTGAAAATGTATTGACAACATGTTTTCAGTAGTGGTTTTAAAACTTGAAAGTTAGTACTCGGATAACTAAATTCTTAGGTTTAATTTGGACACCTTGAATAAAGTTTAAACTGTCTAACCCCACCAAAGGTGGCATTTAAATGGTTCATTTTCAATCTCTTAGAAAAAGAAATTAATTTAATTAACCAAATTAGTTATCAACCCCACCCATAGGTGTTAATTGATTTGTTTAGTTAACAAAGAATATCTAACCCCACCAAAGGTGGTATTCATATAAAAAAGAGAGAATCAATAAATATCAATTCATATCTTTAATAACCTAAATAATATGAGCAAGCATAATTAACTTAGTTATTATATCCATAAATACTCCACTATTTTAAATGATAAAATTTGCATAAATATTTATTGAATCTTTGTTTATTTTTATGTTAATAGATTAAAAACACAAAACCCAAAATATCGTGACAGGATGTTTAGGATTTAATTTCGTTTTTAAAAGTTTGAATAATAAATTAAAAACCACATACATTCCTTCCTTAGATCGACCTTGGGAGTATACTTATCATTTTCTACGAAATGATTCGTGCACTTGCGAGAGTTTTATATAAATACATAAAACCAAATGAACGGGCAGGATCGGCGATGTCGGTTCTGCCCCGATCATTAGGCGATCCCCAGAAACTCATGCATTCACTACACGTTTGTGCCTAAATGTTGTGTAGGTTTGAATTTAGTTTGAACTAGAAAACTACCTTGAATCCTCTTGTTTAATACTTCCATTGTCTATGTGGTGTTTCCCATATTTTCCTGGTAAGAAAAGTCAATTGTTTTTATTGTTTCAGTTTTGTTAACTGAATGAAACTCTGTATTCATGCATTTGAACCAATTATGGTAAGATTAGTATGGGTTATGTTTATTGGGCATTTTCTATATAAAATAACAAATCATTTACAATATACGTTTCCATGTGCTTATTTCTGGAGCCTTATATGCACCCTAACCAATAGATAAAAATAAATACCTATGTAAGTACCTATACTGTGTTTTGAGCCTCAAAATAGATAAAAATAAATACTATGCTCAAGTTATTTCTATTGTACATTGTGTTTATGGTTCATTCTTATTACTTGCTTGTATAGCCTTATAGGTACACCAGGCACCAGGCACTAGGCGCACTAGCATACCAGTACAGTAGGCACCAAGCACCAACACAACAGAGCAGCACGCACCAGCACAGTAGGCACTAGCACACCAGTGCACCAGGAGACACCAGGCACTAGGCGCACCAGCACACCAGCACAGTAGGCACCAGTACACCAGAGTAGTAGGCACCAACACACCAGCACAGCAGGCACCAGCACACCAGGGCAGTAAACACCAACACACTAGCTCAGCAGGCTCTAGCCCACCAACGCAGCAGGTACCAGACGCACTAGCGTACCAAGTAGTAGGCGAACTGCATTTTAAGTCTCAAAATATATAAAAATAAATACTATGCTCAAGTTATTTCTATTGTACCCTATTTATTAATTTTTAGTGTATAATAAACTCAATAATGTAATTATACTTTTAATTTTAATATAATATTATTTTTAATAAATTTATTATAATTTATATTAATTTTTAATATTGTAATTAATATATAATTATATTTTTTTAATTTATATATACCCTATGGCCTCGGTTATTAGAAAAACTGAAGCCATCGGGTGTACCTATGACCTCAGTTCTTATAACCGTGGCCATAGATCTGCGATCACGGTTAAAAACTGAGGTCATATGTATGTTTTATAGTAGTGTTTCCTCTCAATATTTATCATATTTATTTTATTATTGATTTCTTTTGTATAAGGAAATGGTTATTTATTTTTCTTTTTGTATAACCATTTCTTTCTTTTTATGCATACAATTATTATTCTTATTATTATTATTATATATTTCCTTTATCATATTATAATTTTTGAAGGAAATATACATGAGCCAGAATACCTATGATGATGAATTTCATACTAGTTATGAGGTAGCTCTCTTCACTCACTACAATAGCTTTCACACCTTAAAATAGATAACCTTCTCAAAACTAGGTGATCTTTATACAATGAAAGACATTATTCAACCATAAATTTTACAGTCAATGTTATCTCAAACCTTAAAATCTCACATAATTAATTTTAAACTTCAAGCATAATATGCTTATGTATTCAATGAGTGTGTAAGTGAGTTCTTGTTAACATCAATCACCATATGTAATGAAAAATAAAATGCACATAACAAGATATTCATTTACACAATGAATAATTAATCAAAATAAATCAAGTTATATAAAATATATATTTTCTTGATCCAAAATAACATTTGAGTTTATTTCATTGTTAGAACAATTCTACTGTCTTTATTAATTTTTGTATTTTTTGATTTTTTGTTTTAATAAAAAACTTTAAATAAACTAAAACAAAATCAAGAATCAAACAACTAAATTCAAAATTTAAAATAATTAAAATAATCAAACTAAATCGCTCATCTAGGATCAATCAAGCATAAAATAAAAAACTCCTAGATGAAAGGGATACGGTAAATTGATAGGAAAGAGACAATCTTTCCTAACCCAATCTTTCTTGAATTTTGGTTTATTTGTATCTCTGGGTTAGAAATTAACTACCTTAGTTGTCATTAGCATATTCTTGAACTAACCTTTAAATTTTCCATTTATCCTAAATGAAGATGCAGCATGCGTTATAGGATGATGGTAATTAGTCCTAAAAATTACAAGTGTTAAATTTCATACGCCCCTTTAATCAAACAACTTCATGCTATCTAGTAGAATTTTTGAAGATGTTATTATAATTTTCTCTTTTCGATCACCTAACCATCATTCTTTATTGTCTCACCTATATACTTTTTTTTAGTACTTAATTGACCATAGGTACACATCTTTAGTTTGATTGTTTGTTTTTATTTTTATTGATGTATATTTATTTTCAAAAAATTATTTAAAAAATAAATAAATAAAAGGATTTTCAAAATAATTCTCCCCATAAATTAGTTCTCATCTTTTTGTAGATTTTTCAATTAATATTTTAATTTTTCTCCCCCTTTTTGTCACATGAATAAACAACATAATTATAAAGCAAAGATAATAAGCTGAGAAAACAAGCAATATATTTAATGACTGAAAAGAGAAGTACATATTCTTAAAGGCTCAAAACAGATAGCTAAAAACAAAAAAAATTCCAAAAATGAATAAAATCCCCTAAATTGTACACATCTTATAAATAAATTAGAATAAAAAAGTTATAAAAATTGATATATATATATATATATATAATTTTTTTTAATTGAGGGTAGTAGACATCACTTAACATGACTATAATAGTATACACAAATTATGAAATTATTTTTATTCAAAGTGTAACTATCCATTGACAACATAAATATATGTAGACAAAACACACAAATATACTAACACATATGGTGGCATGTCAAGAATATCAAAAGTAAAATATGTGTTGGAACTATATTAGGATGTCAATATTTTCATTTATGGTCAGTTATGAAAGATTCAAAAGGAGTATCACCTATCATAAAAAATTACAACTGAATTCATACTTTTACAAAATAAAATTTACTTACCAAGAGATAATTTTAATTTTTTTTTTTGTATTCCTCTCTTGTATTTTTTTTTGTAAGGATTGGTTATTTATTTATTTATTTTCTATAACCAATTGTAGCTCTTTCCTTTTGTGCACGCAAAAGATTTTTTTATTTTTTATTTTAATATTATTATCATTATTTTTTATGAAATATGCATAAGCTAGAATAATATCTCTCTCCGCTCATTACAGTAGTTTTCACACATCACCGTAGGTAGCCCTTTCAAAACTAACATTATTTATATAGTAAAAGATAGAGTTCAACCATAATTTTTACAATCTATGTTATCTCAAGCCCTAAAATCTTACATAATTAATTATAAAATTCTAGCATGACATACTTATGTGTTCAGTGAGTGTGTAAGTAGGTTCATGTCAACATCGATCACCATATGTGAAAATATGTAAATGTACAAATCAAAATATCCATTTGTATAATGTATAGCCAATAAAAATAAATATGAATGGAGTATGTAATAATCATGTCAATAATAAAGCATGTCTACTTCCATTTATTTTTTTATTTTTTTATGAAACTAACGAACATCAATAAAAATAAAAACAACCAAACTAAAGATGTTCACCTAGGGTTAATTAAGCACTCAAACAAAATTATTTAGGTGAAACAATAAAGAACAACAATCAGGTGATTAGAAAGAGAGAATCTTTTCTAACCCAAAATTTCTTGAAATGGTTTCTCAATAACTTTGGGTTGGAAATCAACTATCTTAGTTTTCATAGGCATATTTCTTGGACTTATTTTTAGATTTTTCATTCATCCTAAATGAAAATTCAGCATGCATAATATGATTATGGTAATCAATCTTAGAATTGTGAGTGTTGAAGTTTACATGCCTCTTTGAACCAACAAATTCATGCTTTCTAGTATAATTTTTGAACATATTATTATAATTTCCAATAATCCTAGAATATGATACAACATGCATAGATAGATGAAAGTTATGAGTCCTATTATATAAAGAATGTAAAGTATAATTAAATTTAGGGCATTCATCAAAAATCTATAATTGGGCCTAATATGAGCTTTCCTATCACAATGATGACATGCAGACATAAACTTAAAAATTATTCTAATCACAGGTGTATAATGAGTAGGGGTAAAAGGCCTTACCATAATAGTCTTTGATGTTAAAGCTATATTTGTAGCATATGAAGAAAAAGGGTTGGAAGGTTTTACAAACTTGGTTATTTTTGAAGATGATGGCTTAGAATCCTCATCTACGTAGCCTAGTCTTCTCTTGTCTCCAATAGATTTTCCATAATCCATAATTTTTTAACCTTTTAACTCTAATGATTAACCTCTTCACAGCTTCTTTTGATTGTTCAAGTTCCTACATTAGATTTTTATTTTCCTATTTAAGATCTACAAGACTTGACTTCAAAATATTAGAATGTTCAAAAAAATCAAGATTATCTTCTTCTAATACAAATGAATTTATTTCATAAGATTTCAATTTTTCATTGAATTTAGTTACTTTTTTATATGCAATTTGTCTTTATCTCTTTTGCATATTATGAACTCTCTGAATACATCATTAATATTAGTGACATTAAATTTTTTAAGTAAAAATTTAGTGTCACTTTCCTCATCATCTGAATCAATGTCAAACCATCTAAATCAATGTTAGACTTACGAATTGTCCAACAACAGTTATGGTAAATGCCAAGTAGTTTATACCAGATTCAACTGGCTTATCATTATCACATTCAAAGTTAGTAATTGTAATGTTGAAAGCTCTTCTAGTTTAGTTCTTCTTGTTTGCACAGTCAACTACAAAGTGACCAAAACCCATACATTCAAAACATTGAAGTCTAGTAGGTTTAGATTTCTTACCATCAGAACTCATAAATTTGACTTCTCTCAAATTCTAATCCTTTTGAAAACTTGATTATCCTTTGTTTTGTGGATTCTTGTTTTTGAGGATTTTATTAAATATTCTGGTTAAGAATGCCAATTCTTCATCATCATTGTCACTGTCTTCAATCAAAGTAGTTTTGAAAGTGATAACTTTGTTCTTTGGAGGTTTTTGAAAGCTCATCTCAAAGGTTTGAAGTGATCCAACATGTTCTTCTATTTTGACAGCATCCACATCCTTACTTTCATCAATGGCAATGAATTTTGTATGGAAATGATTTGGTGATGAGTAGAGAATTTTTTGAACTATTCTGAAGTCAATTCATCAATTTTCTCTCCAAGATTGACAGAGATGTTTGTAATATCATATAATCTAATGTAAAATTCAGAGAAAGTTTCATCTTCTTTCATCCTAATATTCTTAAATTGAGTGCTAAGTATGCAAAGTTTTGTTTGTTTAACTTGTGAGGTACTCTTATGGGAAACCTCCAAAATATCCCAAGCATGCTTAGCAGATTCAACATGAGAAATACGACGAAACTCATTAGTAGACACTGTACTAAAAATAGTATTAATACCTTTTTTATTCCGGTTATTATCAATTTTATTTTGATAGGTCCATTTGTTCCTAGGCTTAGGAATGACTACATTATCTTTAGTAACCGTAGGTTATTCCAAACCATAAAGCATAGAGTTCTAGACTCTTTCATCTATAAACTATAGAAAGGCTCTCATACAAGCCTTCCAATATGGGTAATTAGACCCATCAAAGTAAGGTGCATGAATTGTAGATGAACCCTCTCTTATAATCCATAATAAGGTCCTAGGCACACTAAGTGTATCTAATGATCGGCTCAGATACCTAATAAAAGTTCATTTTTACTTCTAGATCTAAATATCTAGTCAGTGAAAGTATAGTGAATTAAATTTTCTTAAGCTACTAAACAACCAATCACATGTACCTAAAATAATGTAGAAGTAAAAAAGATCAACACACGAGATTCTTAGGTGGAAACAACATAGGCCACACCAATGATCTAAGAGGAAAACCACCGGTCCACTTAACCACCTAACTATCCACTACAAAAAATAAGTATCTAGTTACCCAAGTAATACCCCTAAGTCACCTACTTTTAAGTCATTATTTTGATCATAGTCTCTACAAGATAGGCATTCAAATCCAAACCAGCATTCTGATGAACTTTAGTCCTATAAGTTAATTGAACCTTCACCATTGTCACCTGAAAATTTATCACATAAACAAAAATGAAAGTGTGTGTCCTAAAGCATATTCAATAATGAAAAACCATAGCTATTTGATTTAAATAATTTACCAGATAAATCTAGCCCTCTCTTGCCTCCAAAAGGCTTTCCATAATATAGAACTTTATTTAACCTTTCAACTCTAATGGTTAGCTTTTTTACGTCTTCCTTGGATTGTTCAAGTTCCTACACCATTTTTTCTTTACTTGTAGCAAGCTTGATATTTTATTCTTTCAAACTTACAAGACTCAAATTCAAAGCATTATTCTATTCTTGCAAAAATATTCTTTTATTCTCAAGTTGTTCATCTAACTTTTCTATTTTCACTTTTAAACTAGTACTCTTTTTTATGGTTTTACCACCTTTAGAAAACAATTCTTTAAAACTTTTAACATTATATTCAAAAAGAAAAGAAGACCCAATCTCCTCAACATCTAAACAAGGTCCTAGGCACACTAAGTGTACCTAATGATCGGCTCTAATTCCAATTGAAAGTTTCCTTTTTAGTAATAATTAGCAAGATAGGGTAAATATATAATCAACGAAATTAGGAATAATTAAAATTTTTACAGATGGCCAAGCATGCAATCATATGCAAATAAAAAAAAGTGAAAATATAAAGATTGAAACACGAGATTTTTAGGTGAAAACAACCTAGGCCATACCAATGACCTAAGAAGAAAATCGTCAGTCTACCATATCATCTAACTATGCACTATGAAAAATATGGACCAATTACAATGTCAGTTCTTATACTATCCACCAATATAAGGCCCCAAAATAATCTACTTACAATCTATTGCTTTCATAATAGCCTTTACAAGAAAGGTGTTCAGATCCAAACCAAAAAATTATGATATGATACACACAATTATTCGATCTAATAATTCAAGAACGAACATAAACAAGAAGTTATAAGAATATATGACCAAAATATCATAGAGCAATTAGGCTTGCTAATCAATCAAACACAACCACTAATATTTGATAAATAAACTAAAGAAATAAGCCCAAATAATTATGATCTTATATTTGTAAAACAAGAGAGAGATTTAGCTGAAGAAAATATTGATCTTATATAGTTAATTGAAACAATGAGCAATGAGTTTTTTTATAGGAAAAATTAAAACATTTAATCATATGTTGATATTTATGTTTTCTATTACAAATAGAATTAGTAATACTCATTAATGAAAAATACTTTTATTTAAATAAGAATTCTTTTTAAAGTAAACTCATTAATGAAGAAGACTCTTATTTAAAAAAGAGTTCTTTTTAAAGTAGAATTCTTAATTAAGAAGACTCCTATTTAAAGAAGAGTTCTTCTTAAAGTAGATTTTAGGCCAAGATTTAGCCTATAATTTTGGCTATATCTTAGCCAATCTTTTAGTATATATCTTATCTTATATTTTTTCCTACATCTTATCTTATATCTTAGCCTAAAATTTATGACATATTTTAAAAACAATAAAGCACATTAAATAATAAACTAAGTGTTAATTTCATAAATTGGCTCAAATTTAAATAAATATTTTAAATTGAAATTCTAGCTACTCAATCAATTCAGTCCAGGCTTGACTGATTGAGCAACCTATATACTAAATGTTCCTATGTGTCAAATTTGAAATCTAATGTGCATAAGAATAGAGATATACCTAATATGTATTCGTTGAAGCTAGATAGTTTCTTCGGCTTGAAAATATTCTTGAAAGATATACCTAGAAACTAAAATTACATTTGTATATTTTGTTTATGAATATCGCCAATACTCACATAAACCTTACAGTTTAGGATTTTAACTAGTTTAGAAGATAATTTATATTTTTAAAACAATCAGTCAATTCTCTTTGGGATTGACCTCTGGGAAACTTATCATTAGGCTACTAGTGATTCATACACTTACGAGCAACTAAAATTTGTCCGTCAAATGTGCTTTTGGAAGATTCTAGAGAAAAAAATGAGCAAAAAGTGTGAAAACAATGCTAGAAATGGCAACTCAAATAAGTCAAAATGAATTACAATCAGGCCATAAGGAAATTATTATGTGTCATGGTCCAAATATATACATGTTGTAGTGGGAAGCCCTTGGACTGTCACACGGTGGCTAAGCTAAATTCACTCGTTAAGGAACATAAATATGTATGTTATGGTGTGGTAGTCTCGAGTTGCAACTTGGAGATCTTACTTTTGTATTGTGTCATAGAGTAGATAAAAACTTGTAGTAGCCTGCATGTGTTAACTAGCCATAAATCCTAATACACGTATGTAACGTATTTTACTCATTCTTTCCCAAAATCTACCTATAAATACATTCTAAAACTCTCTTAAACAATACCAGCCACCAGTACTCAAATTTCACATTCCACAACACAAAAATTAGAGACCAAACTCTTATTTGTGAAGATTTTCTAAGGATTTGAAGAAATGGATCAATCAATTCAAGGATTTGGAGATCAAAGATAAAAAAAAGGGGTATTTTAATTGTTAGATATATTTCTCTCTATATTCTAAACATATCTTTCATAATTGAATTAATTTTAATTAATTTAGTTATGTTAGGTTAAATTTTGTGCATGAAATTTTAGTTATGCTTCAATGAGTGGAAGAACCATTTTATGATTTTATTTAAGTAAAAGTTTATTTATTTTTTGTTCATGTTCTTCACATATATAATTATGAATTAATGATGGATAAAAACTTGATTTATGATTAAAGATAATATTTTAAAACTAAACATTAGACTTGTACATCATCTATGGTTGTGCATCTATGAACAATAATCTAATTTAATTGCATTAATATGTGTTAAATTAGATAGTTTATTTATTTCCTTTAGGTTTGCCAATTAACTATTTTCAAGCCCTATCTAAGAAGTTATTTATTAATTGAGAATTGTGGAGGCTCACTATGATCATTAAGGGTTCTCTTATTTAAAAGAAAAAATCAATAATTCTAACTTTTCAAGTCATATTGTGAAAATCACTTAATTCGTTCTATCAATAAATTGATAGCTAGCCAATTTCTCATAATCATTCATCCATATTTACTTGATTATAATTCATTTACTTTATTTTAGTTATTTAATTATTTTAGAATTTATAATCTTTTTCTCAATTGACAATTGTTAGATTGCTTAGGATTGTTTGTTTAGCTAAATAAAAAAATAATTTGATGTTTTAAAACACATGCGAAGTCCTTTTGAGACCATGTAACAACTAAAAATAATATGCACATGTGTGTTCAATTACACAATTTCTGACATTTTTTTGAAGTTTTAGACTTTTGTTTTACTTTTTAATAGTTAGTAGATTTGTAATGTCCCATCCAAAAATTAATAAACTTTTATACACTTAGGTTATTGTTATTAAACTATTGCTACCCTTCATAAAAAAAATAACTAAAATAATTAAAAATAATGTTTTATTAATTATTTAATTTTTCAAAATCAAATATATTTTTAACTAAATATGAAAATTACAAATTGTCATTAAATTATAAAACAATTTATACTAGCTTATAATTAAGATTATGTAATGATATTATCACAATAACAATTCATTAGTATGGAACATTTTTTTTTAAATGAAATCCCCTGGTACATGAAAGAGTGAAAAAGTGTTTTCATTGTTATGGAATAAGAATACTTCTATCTTAATGCGTGCATTTAATTTATTTGGAGCTATTAGAACCAAATCTACTTTTTGGGAATATGAGTCAAAGCAATAACAAAAATATTTATAATTGAACATCTTTTACAATCTCTTGAGAGATAGTTCACTAATAAACCAATGGATCAATCATTTGACGCATTCACATCTAGATCATGAATGTTTACAATCCATATTATCTAAAGAGATATTTTTTTTGTTAATTCAAATTGATAAGTGATATAAAATCGATCCATTTTCTACATCATATCCATAGTTGGTTCATTCATCATAGTTAGAAGAAAAAGCTCGATGTAAGGTCATAGTTGATATCATTCTATGTATCAAGGTCATGGATAATATTATTACTATCATCAATATTGTCATTATTATCAATAAAAAAATCCTTATTATGTAAGAACTTGATAAGAAATAATGTAATGAAATGAACATAGGATTGTTATTTTAATAATAAAAATACATAAAATAAATATTTTACTTATAATATTAATAACATTTTAGTATTTATAAAATTGTTATTAACAAATATTTTGTAAAAATAATAATTTATATTATGTAAATATTATTGTACTTAACTATCATCCAAAACTATTCTAATAATTATGATTAAAAAATTGTCTATTTAGCTTATTTTATTGCTTTTATAATATATTTATTATTAAATTTAAAAATTATAAAAAATATTTTTTTACTTTTAATATATTTATTGTATATCAATTAAAATTTATTAAAATTTTTTTTGATAATTTTTAAAATTAAAAATAATAATATAAGCACAACAACCTCATTATAAATTATAATATTATGAAAATTGATATTAGAGTTAATTATTGATTTAAGGAAAATTAATATTACTGTTATAATTATTAACCTTCGTGTTTGCAGACAGTAAAATAATCACTTGTTTCTTTGTTTATGAGTCGGGCCTACCTTAATCAAATCATCGCCAATTACTTTACCTCATGTTTGTTTGATTAGAATGTAATAAAATCAGAATTGATTTCTTTCAATTTCATGTTTAATTGACCGTAAAAAATTAAAGAATTAGTTTTAATAAGTTATAAGATAAAAAATATTTAATTTTATAATAATAAAATAATAATATTTAATTTATAAATTATAATATTAAAATATTTATTTTAAAAAAATTATAAAAGTTTAAATATTTAATTTAATAATTATAATGATTAAATCTTTATAACCGAATGTTTTAACAAATGTATTTAAAATATTTAATTATAATTTATTATCTAAATTATTTTCTTTTATCAGTAATAAAAATATTTTTTTTATTACTATATTAACTAGGGGTGTCCATAAACCGGATTGGACCGGACCAAACCGTAAAACCGGACCGAACCGGACCAAACCGAACGGTTTTACTAATCAAACGGTCCGGTCCGGTTTGTATTAATTTTAAACCGTTCGAACCGGATCGGACCGGTTTAATAATATATTAAAATTTTCATATTATTCTTTATTAAATTATAAAAAAATCGAACCAAATCGGGAACCAAACCGGACCAAACCGTTTTATATGGCAAACGGTCCGATCCGATTTTTATTTCTTAAAACCGTTTCAAACGATCCGATCCGAGTAATATGAATGGTCTGATTCGGTTACATTTTTTTAGACAAAATCGGACCGAACCGGACCATGGACACCCCTAATATTAACGTCCTTGTCCTTGACAAATGAAGTTAACGATGACCCCAAAAGTGCTGAGAACAACGGGTCGTTTTCCAACAAGGCTGCATTTCTTTCTGGGTCTTGGAATCCAAAGTGGGTCCGACATTGAATTCAAAAAATTTAGACACGTGGCTTCAGCTGGCCATGAGTCAGAGAAAGGTTAAGGGTTCTGTTACCATGACGTATAGGTCAAATGAGAGAGAGGGACCGAGTCTTTGAGCGTTTGGCAAGTACTTAATGGACTCCTTAGTTTTTTATTTTGAATTTTGATTCTTAAGGAATGTTTTATTAACGATTTTTAATTTTAATTATTTAAAAAAAATTATTAAAATATGAAATAATTTATAATTTTTTTCAAAAATTAAACTATATTTAAGATTTTTTCTTTATTTTCACAAAATATTTTTTAAAGGGTTAGCTAAATCTTACTTTTATATTTATAAATATTTTTAAAAATTTATTAAAAATATAAAATTTGTAAATAATAACTAATTTTTTTATTTTTTAAGTTAAAAAAAACATAAAACATTACTAAACATTTTGCAAGTGATTTTTGAATTTTTGTTTTTTTGAAAAATACTAGATAAAAATTATTAGAAAAAATATTGGTTCTTATTTTTACGAAAAAAATCATAAATCATAACACTAATTATTTAATTATAAATTATAAATAATGAATCATGATTGTTTTCAAATATGACCTTAAATTATATTTGTTCTAAAGTATTAAAATTTTTGATTGATAAATTTTAAGTGTTTAATGGTAAAGTGAGATAATTTTATATGAAATAAAAATTACAAAGTTATATAATAATTTAGTATTAATAATAAATGTAGGTTTAAATTATATTGATATTTTATTTATTTTGTTTAAAATTTTAATTATAAAATTATGTATTTTAATTTTTTATTGTACATTAAAAATATTTTTTTTATTTTTAAAATATAAAAAAAGTATAAAAATAAATTAATTATTGATTTAAATAAATTTTTATAATAAAATTATTTTGATTATTAAGAAAACTACGTAACATATATAAAATATAATTTATTTTATTAAAGCATTTATCATTAATTTAATTTGATTATATTAAAAAAATTATCTATAAAATAGTTATAATAAAATTTAATACAAGTTAATCTAATATAGTTATAATTAAATTATTCAATACGTCACACCAAATACACCAAGGATAAGGGGAGTTAATGCCAAAGGTAATTAAAAACAATAAGATCACATATTTAATAAATAAATATATTATATTTGATAGATTAGACGGCTTAGTCGACCATATTAATTTACAAAAAAAATAAGTTTAAATAAAATAAATAAAGAAATAAACAAAATAAAACTTAAACTTACTTAATTATAAAACAAGGTTACAAAATTTAAAACTATTATCAGAGAGGATTAAAGAGTATGGAAGCGATGGGTAAAATGAGTGGTTGAATAAGCGATCCCTTTCTCTGAAAATGAGCTTCTCTTTTATAATTTAGTGATGTACTATGGCTAGATGCTATTACTATTTAGTGAATAGTTCTTTGTCAATCATTGATACTGTTGAGAGTTGACTACTGTGTTGTGAACAGTAGTTTATCTGTCACCAGGTTTTATTGGAGATGCCTTACTGTGCTGAACAATAGTTATTGTGACATTTTAGACAGGATAATACTATTTGATGAATAGTGCTTTGTCGACACTATTTGGGTTAAATGAACATTGCGTTGTTGGCACCATTTGTTGTTTTGTCCTCTTGTGTGAAAACAATAGTGATTGTTTCTTAAGACACTAATGGGCCATTGTATGGGCCTTTACAATGATGAGATTTTAACCTTTTAATAAATGTAATGGACTTGTAGGCCCAAAGTAATAACAAATGGATGTGTAGGCCCAAAGTAATATATAATAGGCACGCAGGCTTAAATAGTAAATGGACTTGCAGGCCCAAAGAAATAAATAGACATATAGGCCCAATAATAATATTGGGTCAAAATACCCTATTTAAGGATGGGTTTTTCTAGTCCAAAATAAGAAATCTTCACTAATAGTTTCTAAATTTATTAGATTTGCTGATAAAGCTATGGATGTTGGTAAGACTATTTCATCGGGTGATTTAGTCTCATCTGAATCTTCTTCTTCTTTCTTTACTCCAGAATTTTGGCTAGAAGATCCTTGTAATAATATCTTAATAATTTCTAGAAGTTACTCTTGGGATTTTACTTGAGAAATTAAGGCATTTGTATGTGCTTTTTGTGCTAATAGAAGTGAAATTGCTTGGAGTTCCTTCACTTAGAGCTTTCTATGACCCTTTTGAAGAGGTCATTTTTCAACAACTCGTAGTAATAGAGTTTTAGGAATCGTAAATGATGGCTACCATTTAACTTGAAATAGGTGGGTAATGGTGATTACCTCAAATGTAATAGGTTTTAAGACCCATTAACAAACCCACGAAATATAGAATTTTGAACAAATATTACACAGATGAGGGAATCTAGCTTCCTCTGATGTAGATTTGTAATGTTTTTGAAAAGATTCATAACTCTCTTTTATAGGAGAAATGATAATGAAGGAAATGTTTCCAAATAATTAATTTCCACCAGTCAGAAAACCAAGAAGGAAATCTAGATGGATTGATAGATTTGTTGACAAAGAAAAATAAGCAAGAATAAAGGTTATCTTTGTTTTGGATAAGGAATGCATTGAACTATGCCTGGTAATAATCCCAATAATTGTATGTTGTATAATGTGGGAGGGAAGATGTGATATTGACCGGGAAGGACAGAGATTTTGAAAGATCATTGCCCCAGTCTACTGGAGATATGATTTTATGAAGTTTAGTAGTTGAAAACTATGTTTATGATGATTTTGGATAAAAGGAAGTGTTTGAATTCAACACTGCCAGTAATTTCCAGAACACTTTGATAGTATTACTGTGTTTTTGAATGGGAAAAAGGCCAGTAAAAGAAACCCTTTCCAAATACTTTTTGAGTTGCTAAATAGGGATTCTGATCATAAAATCTCTTTTCAACAATTGTAACTATCTGAGTTTGTTGTTTTAAAATATACTCAAAAGTTAGTTTTGAAATAGATTTGGGAATAACTTCTATTGTTCCTTTTTGAGGAAAATAAGTAGAGGTTGCTATCCTCCTTTCTGGAATAGAAATTGTTCCAGTTGATTCTTTTGAAATTATTTTTAATTTGGATTATGTTGCTTCCTTTGATACCTTTTCTTTACCTTTGGAGGCTGGGGCCTCTACTTCCAAAAAGTAATAATGGAGCACCTAAGCCTGGAATATTGTTATAGGTTACTTGTAATGCTTTTGAGTCTTTGAGATTTAATATCCAATCTTGACTCGTTGATACAGACCTTCGTCTATTGGGGATAATTCTGGTGATAATTCTTCCAGAGATTGCTGGAAGGATGGTTCTGCTTCTGTAATTTTGGTTTGGGCCGCTTGGGACTAGGTGATAATTAGTTTTGATGATGAGAGGGTTTTGATAGAAGGGTTTGGAGGAGGTTCCCTTTTCTCCTTTTCTTTTTTCTTTTTACTCATTGTTAAACCTGTTTTGGAGAAACTCTCTAGTTAGAAATTCTAGTAATGAATTGTTCTCTCCTATGATAAATTCAATATGAAAATCAAAAACACTTAATAATGCTTGTCATCTGGCAAAAATTTGTTTTGATGCAATGATTAACATCTTTTAATAGAATTTCTTTTGCAGACTTACAATCAATTCTTAATAAAAATCTTTGATTTAATAAATTTGATTGAAATTTAGAAATATAAAGTACTATTGCTAATACTTCTTTTTTGACAGTGGAATAATTCTTTTGAAAATAATTCCAATGGCTAGAGACAATATGAACTATAAGTTCTTTATCTTCCTGGATTTTTTTTAATATCCCACCATAGCCAAGTTCACTAGCGTCGGTTTCTACTATCTTGGGAAGTGTTGAATCTGAAAGATGTAAACAGGGAATGTTTTGAACTTGTGCTTTTACTTTTTGCACAATTTTAGTATGTTCGTCTGTCCATGGCTCAAGAGTTTTCTTGAGCCTATTTTCCAATCTATTGATATTGAGACAAAAACTTAAAACATAATTTAAGCTACCAAGAAATCTTTATAGTTGATTTTTTTCTATGTTCTCATCAGGAAACTTAGTAGTAAACTGAAGAGACCGTTCGATTGGAATAATGGTTCCATTAGACACATTAGGTCCAAGAAACCTAATATTGGTTTGGAAAAGAGTCATCTTTTTTGGTTGATAATGCTAGTCCATTCCTTTTGATGATATAAAAGAAGGTTTTGAGATGCCTAATATGTTGTCTGTCATCTTTAGAAAATATAAGTACATCATCGATGTACATGATATAGAATTCCAAATAAGGATTGAATATATCATTCATAATCCTTTGAAATTTAGAAGGCACATTTTTTAGCCCAAAAGGCATGACATTCCATTCATACTGTCCGAATGGAACATTAAATGCCATTTTATATTTGTTTTTTGGTTCAATTTGAATTTACCAAAAACCTGACTTCATATCAAATTTTGAGAATATTGACAAAGAGTAGAGTTTTTGAAGAAGGTTCTTTTTATTAGGAATATGGTACCTAAACCATTTTAAGGCCTTATTAAGAGGTTTGTAGTTGATGACTAATTGAGGTGTTCCTCATTCAATCTCAGCTGATTTGTTGACATAGAAAGCCATTCAACTCCATAGTGATCTAGATTTTGATATTAATTTCTTGGATAAGAGATCTTCGATCTCTAATCTAAAAAATTGTTCAAGGTTAGTATTCATTTGAATTGGTGATAGGGGCAGAACCGACATCGCCGATCTTGCCCGTTACTTTGGTTTTATCTATTTATAAAACTCTCGCAAGTGCACGAATCATTTCGTAGAAAATGATAAGTATACTCCCAAGGTCGATCTAAGGAAGGAATGTATGTGGTTTTTAATTTATTATTCAAACTTTTAAAAACGAAATTAAATCCTAAACATCCTGTCACGATATTTTGGGGTTTTGTGTTTTTAATCTACTTACATAAAAATAAACATAGATTCAATAAACATTTATGCAAATTTTATCATTTATAATGGTGGAGTATTTATGGATATAATAATTAAGTTAATTATGCTTGCTCATATTAATTAGGTTATTAAAGATATGAATTGATATTTATTGATTCTCTCTTTTTTGTATGAATACCACCTTTGGTGGGGTTAGATATTCTTTGTTAACTAAACAAATCAATTAACACCTATGGGTGGGGTTGATAACTAATTTGGTTAATTAAATTAATTACTTTTTCTAAGAGATTGAAAATGAACCATTTAAATGCCACCTTTGGTGGGGTTAGACAGTTTAAACTTTATTCAAGGTGTCCAAATTAAACCTAAGAATTTAATTATCCGAGTACTAACTTTCAAGTTTTAAAACCACTACTGAAAACATGTTGTCAATACATTTTCAGATAATAATTCTTATAAAAACTTTTGAAATATAGCTTCACTCTAACTACCGGGCGATTGTACCAACAAATAAAAGAGCACTACTCTAAATCGAATAGGATAACTAAACCTTAAAATCTAATTTTCAGATTTAAGTTTGTAATGAAAAATAATATATTTCTCTCTAACATTCTTAATATAAAATCTTGAATAAAAATAAAAATCAATTCATTTTAGAGATTTTTACCTATTTAATATTTCGCAAGCATAACAACGTTATTATTACATCATGTTTATAAACAGCCAGCAGAGTTAAATTTAATCACAGACAAATTAAATATAACATGTAAGAATAAAGCATAAAAAATAACTGTAAAGAAAATAAAATCCTTACAGAACTTCGATGTTATTCCCGTTGCTGGAAAACCTCCAAGCGGAATTTATACTCCCATTTATTGAATCAAAAGGCTAATAAATTACAAAAACATAACTAGTTCTTCCCAAAAAGGGAAGAACTCTAAAACTAAGAGAAATTAACTAAGAACAACTAAAAACTAAGAAAGAAACTAAGAAAAGCTTAAAAACTAAGAAATGAGAGAAAGAAAGAGAAGAGAAGAATGGTTTTGAGGTGTGATTAGAAGTGAAGAGAAGGGAGGTATTTATAGGTGAAGATGGAGAGAAAAAGTGGGGGAAAAAATGTTTAAAAATGATGAAAACGCGGAGTGCAATTGTTGAGGTCATTGATGACGTCAGAATGACGTCATGGGGGCAGCTGCGCGCGAAAATGGGGCGAAATGGTAGCGGCGCGTGCTGAGGGCAGCTGGGGCGTGCACAGGCACGCGCGGGAGCAGGAGAGACGCGCGCGTGCGTGCGCGAAACTAGGACTGGGCACGCGCTGATGCGCGCGGACGTGGGGCATGCTGCGCGCGGGTCTGGGCGCTGGCGCGCGCGGGGCTCGGCGTGGCGGCGCAATTTTCTCCTTTTTGACATTTTTGACCCTTTTGACCCATTTTGTCCAATTTTTCCATATTTGTTGACCTTTCCCCATTTATTTATTAATATATTTGTGATGTATTGCTTCCAGTATTCCTCTTTGAGTCTTTAAGTTACGTTTTTAAGTGAAAATACCTGAAAAACAATAAAAACACCCGTGATTCCGAAAAAGACAAATTTATATAAATATATGATAAAACATATAAATATATATATTTTTAATCAATTCATGTGCATAAAATCATGGTAATTTTAGTGCTTTTTGAGCACTCATCAATTGGCCTTGCTTTTGTTCGAATATCTTTCTCATTGAAAGATGATTCATATGGTAAATCTACCATATGTTCCTTTCTACTCCAAAAAACACTAGGTAGTTCTAAACAAACTTCTTTTTCAAAATATTTTTGGAGTTTAGAGATTTTATCTTGAATCTCTAGAATTTGAAGTTCTTTCTAAACTATATGAGATTGAACTCTGGATTTGAGATAGAGAAGGTCCTTTTTCTCTATGGTTAATAAGAACATAAATCTCTTTTTGCTAGATGAAACTAGCTTTAATAAGGTTGAGGTTTCTGGTTTTTGGTTCTTTGATGAAATGAAAACTGAAGGTCTTCTCTTCAATTTTGATAGAAATATTTTCACTTTTGACGAGATATGGGGTAATAATATTCATGAATAGATAGCCTATGTTAGATACGATCACAAATGGAGTTTTGATAAGAAATGATTTGTTAAGGATTGCAACTTCCATTTTACCAATGATATTCATTTTTGATTTATTGGCTGAGGTAAGTTTTTCATCCATTGGTTGATAAAATTACCTGGGAACGATTGATGGTTTTATGAAATTAAGATCAGCCCTTGTATCAAATAAGGCTATTATCTTTATTGGTCAGGGAATACTAGGGTAATAGATATTTTGTATTTCCTAGTGGTGATTTCCCTACGAATTTGAAGAACATTTTCAGGAATTCTTTCAATGTTTTTAAGTTCTTGGGTATTTTGTTCAAGTTCATCGTCTAACTCACTCATAATATTTGGGGTTTTAACTCCAATTTTATCAAGTAATTTAAACTTAAGGTCATACTCTTTATGTTTTTCTTTAAACTAGTAGAGTTCTAGCTTAATAGTTATGATTTCAGTTTTAAATCTTGAATTTGACTTTTTGGTTTTAGTCTTTTGTTATTTCATTCCAAAATAGCAATGAGGTTGTAATAGCCTGTGATAGTACTTAGAAGTTCAAAATGTTTTGGTAATGGTTGGGCTTTGGCCAAATTATTGGTCAAGTGGTCCATATATAACTTTGTAATACTACGGTCGTTCAATGTTTTGGTTTTAGTCTTTCAGACCCAGATAATGATGATTCATCTACCATTAAGGCAGAGATTTTGTTTAAGTTGTCTTCTTCAAGTTTTAATTCATGAAGTTTTTTAGACAACCTACAATGGTTAGCAGTGTGGCTTTTTTTACCACATTTATAACATGTAAACAATTGAAATTTTTAAAGGGTTTGTTATGAGATTTTGATTCCTTATTAAAACTTATTTTATAAGGTTTTTTATAAATATTCATCCTTCTTTCAAAGAATGGTCTTTTAGATTTTTAAAATTCCTTATAAGTTTTATGAGATTTTTTATAAGGTTTGGTAATATTTTTACTGCACTTGCCACCACAGGTTTGGTCAATAGAGAAGTTGCTATCAAACTGTTTATTAAATGATGCAATTTCTCTTTTGGAGATTTTTAGCTCATGTTTCATTTGTTTTTGGATTTTCAAATCTTAACAGATTTGAAGACCCTGATTTTAAGTGAAGTTGATCAATTCACCATAGGTTAACTGATAATAAGGGATAATGTGATTCCCAAATACTTCACGAATTTTGTTTCTAGTTTTCTCTCTTAAGAGTGGAGGAAGTCCTGCCAAGAGCTCCTCTTTCCAGAAAGGTTGTGTAGAATCATCTCTTAACATGAATCTCCTCAGAAATAAAGTTTTATAATTTTGAAAATCACTCATCTTCTTACATCTTCTGTTTGAAAGAATATTAGCATTTTTATCTTTTAAATGTGATGAATCTCCCATAAAATGGTGTGATATAGTAAAGAGTAATGTGGAGAGTGCATCCTAAATAGGAGCTCCATGTTGATCAAGTATGGGTTCACCACACTCTCCACTCAATATCCCATTGAAGATATCTGATTGTTGTTGTTTTGAAAGATGATGATCCCACCATCCTTTTAGTTGACTTGAGAACCCAGTTATTAATAATTCGACAATTGTTTTATTAGTTGTACCATTTTGGGTCTTATAGGCATTTGAAACCATCGTCATTTGTTGTAAGACATTTAATATCTCATGTTCCATCATTCCATCTATATTGAAAACATAGATAGAAGATGCATTATACTTAGGTTGGGTAACCTAACTAGGTTGGGTACCTATGGTGTGTAGGTACCTAACTAGACTAGGTTCTTGCCAAGCTAATTTTTGGATTTGAGGAGTTGGTTCAGAAAGGGTATCTTGGGAACTATCCTTATCAAAAATAATAGGTTCTAAGTTACTAAGAACACTAAGACTCTATGTTGGGTTTTTGGTTGGATTTGAGGTCTATGGAGATTCAGGTACAACTAAACCTAGTTTTGTATTTGAAGCTTGGTCTTGTAGTTGGAGTTTATAGATGTTGCTCCATTTTTGAAGTTTGTCAAATTTAGATGATATTTCTTCTTGGGCTTGTTTGGAGACCTGGAAGGGTTTGAATATAGGATTTTCAAATTTACTATCTATGGCTTGGTAAGAAATAGAGGGAAGATCAATTTTTTGATTTTTCTCTATCCTAGTGAGCTGTTTACCTAAAGTGTTTAGGCTGATATTGGTAAAGTTGTTTTGGGTGACTATGTTTTTGAGGTTAGCTGCCTAGTTGTCTTGAGGGTTTTTAAGAAGGTAGGCTTCTACCTTACTATCCATATATGGAAAGGTAATATGTCTCAATGAAGGATGTTCAGCCTCTTAATGCTCATAGGAAAAATAAATTTTTAGATAGTGGTACTATCTTATAATTCGGTGAAACCAACTTCGCTTGAATGTTGAAAGCTAATGTTTATACGAAAAGTCAAAAACATAGATACCAAAAAACTTATCCCGAATGGCTCATTATTCATTAGATCAGTGTATATAACAATATAACAAGCGAAGAATATTTATAAGAGTGAGTAATCATAAATAGAAATTAAAAGACATTACTCCTACTATGTGTAATATTTAAAAAGAAATTCAGTGTTGATTCTCCCTTTAAATTTAATATTCCTATTTTATCATCTGCCCATTTTTGTCCTACAAATAGACCAAATAGTAAGTGTTGCATTTCCGATTAAAATAGATGTGAAATTTCATAGTAAACTCAACAAAATAAGCAACATATAGATGAAACACAAAGTATCAAATGCAAAAAATGTAGTGTATTGATTAATATGATCTAAAAACAACCCAAGAAAAAATCAATTACGCTTTAAAATATGAAAACAACAACATATATTGACTTTAAATAAAATAATAAAAATAGGACAAAATAGAAAAATTAAACAAAAATAAATCATTTTCTTGAAAGAGGAAACTTGTAATGTGAATGAGTGTCTTTAATCATGGAAAACATTGCATCTTGACATTCATTCATAGTATTCATTTGTTGTTCCAAAGTCCACATTCTCATATGCGTTTCATTTTCAAATAAGTCTTGACGTGATGGTTCAAAAGCATGTATAATTTCCATTTCCTCACCTTCAAAAAATATCATTTGTGGCTCCTCTATCACATGTTTTGACATTGATGGATCTCTATCTCTTAGATGTTTGAGTAGATGATCTTGAGGTGGTTTACTTTCCAATGTCACCCATCAAGCAAACGGTATCAAAATCTCTCATTTGTTGTACACTTAGGGCTAGAATCATTTAGGTGATAAGGTAGCCTTAGGGAAGCCTAATCCTTAAGTTTATAATATGATATTTGTTTATTATTTCATCCAATATAACTGAACCTACATTGAACGCAATAATTTTCCAATACAATATAACATCTTGGCATATAGGTGTCCAATCTCAGTGAAGTGCTTGGAGGGTAACATGTTTGCACATGCCATTTTGTTTAACACCCGATAGAAGGAAGTGAACTCACCTGAGATAAGCAACTGTTTAACACTAAGACTAGCATTAGATGAACCAAAAAGTTAAATGATAATGTTATACCATTCTAACTTAAAACTAGGATTGCCAATGTTCAAAATGGACAAAAAAGAATTGATTTTCTGAGTTGAGATATCAACAGTTTTGTTTTATACAAAAACTTATAGCTTATTGATCTTGGGAATTTGGGGTCAATATTTGCATACAGTTCATGAATAAGGGATGGGAAACATAATTTGGCTAGCTTGATCATCAATTTTAATGGCTCAAGTAATCTCAATTTCATGAAATTCTATCCAAGTTATCCCATGTTCAAGGAAAATAGGAATTTTATAGAGAGATGTGTGATACCTCATTTTTGATTCATCGTTCTAACATTAAGACAAATATGGTGTTGGAGCACCAGGTGGAAGTTCACGATGTGTTGCAGCCATTACAAAAATCGAGCTCAAAACTAAAAAAGACAAAAAAACCCTCTAAGATCTATGACTCCCCTAAATAAATTAAGACAAAACAAAAATTTATAAAAATCATTATATATATATATAATATTTTTTGAATTGAAGGTAGTAGACATAGGTAAACATGACTACAATAGTACACACAAAAGATGAAATTAATTTTGTTCAAAGTGTGACTATGCATTGATAATATAAATATATGTAGATAAGATACACAAACATACTAACACATGGTGACATATTGACAATCACCAAAAAGTAAAATATGTGTTGGAACTACAATAGGAAGTCAATTTTTAACAGCTATTTCCTTCTTCATATTATTTTTCTTTTTCAAAGAAAATTTGCACGAGCTAACATACCTAGCATGATGACTTTTACACTAGCTACGAGGTAGATGTCTCCACTCATTGTGATAGCTTTCATACATCACAATAGGTAGTCCTTTCAAAACTAAGTGTCTTTATATAGAAACATTTTACATAGTGAAAGACAGAGTTTAACCATAATTTTTACACTCAAGGTTATCTTATGCCTTAAAAATCTCAAATAACTAATTATATACATCTAGTATGACATACTTATGTATCCAGTGAGTGTGTGAGTAGGTTCATGTTGGCATCACTCATAATATGTGAGAAATATGTAAATGCAAAAGTCATAATATATATTTGCATAATGCGTAGTAAAAAAATATGAATGGAGTATGCAATGATCAAGTCAATGTTAAAGCATATCTACTTCCCAATTTTTTTCATTTTTTATTTTTTTATCTTTTTTAAAACTAAAGAAATATCAATAAAAACAAAAAAAAATAACTAATCAAATATGCTCACCAAGGGCCAATTAAGCACTCAAGCAAAAGTATGTAGGTGAACAATAAATGACAATCAGGTGACTGAAAAAAGATAATCTCTCCTAACCCAAACATTCTTAAATTTTGTTTTCTTTATATCTTTAGGTTAGAAATCAAAAAAATTAGTTGTCATTGGTATATTCTTAGACTTACCTTTAGATTCCCATTCATCGTAAATGAAGATGCAATATGCATGATAGGATGATGGTAACTAGTCTTAGAATTACAAGTGTTAAATTTTACATACCTCTTTGAACCAACAACTTCATACTTTCTAGTAGAATTTTTGAACTTGTTATTATAATTTTAATTCATCCTATAATATGATGCAACATTCATAGATGAATGATGGTTATGAGTTCTACTATTGAAAGCATTGAAAGTATTATTAAATTTAGGAGCATTCATCAAAAATATACACTTGAGCCTAATATGAACTTTCCTACCACAATGATGACAGACAAGTACAAACTTAATAGATTTTTCATCATAGGTGCAACTATTATTTGTGTATAATGAATAACACTAAGAATAGGGTTTGAAGGCCTTAAATATGTGGTTTTTGATGTTAAAATTGTGTGTGTATCCTGTGAAGAAGATGATTTTGAGGGTTTCACAAACTCAGATGTTTTTGAAGATGATGACATAGAATTCTCATCTACATAGCCTAGTCCTCTCTTATCTCTAACAAGTTTTCCATAATTTAGAATTTTGTTTGGCCTTTCAGCTCCAATAGTCAATCTTTTCTTATCTTCCTTTGATTGTCCCAACTCCTGCACCAGATTTTGTTTTGCTTGTTCTAAGCCTGCAAGATCAAATTTATATCATTAATACACTCAAAAAAATCAATTTTTTCAATATTGAGGAATTTATTTCATATGATTTTAGTTTATCATTTAGTTTAGTTACTTCTATAAGAAATCTATCTTTTTCTCTTTTGCATCTTACATAATCTATAAATACTTCTTCAATAATGGTGACATTAAATTCATTGAGTAGAAATTTTGCTTCACTTTCCTCATTGTATGAATCAATGACAAACATATAGGACTATCCACCAACAGTTGCACTAAATGCCAAATAGTTTTTGTCATAGTCAGGATTGTCATTATCCATCAACATGATTTTCATTATCACTTTCAAAGTCAGTAAGTGTAGCATCAAAACCTCTTCCATATTTGTTCTTCTTATTAGCATAGTTAGTTGCAAAGTGACCAAAACCCATACACTAAAAGCATTAAGGTCTAGTGGGTTTAGGTTTCTTACCATCAGAAATCACATATTTGAGTTCTCTCAGATTTTAATACTTTTGACAACTCGGTTGTCATTTGTTTTCAAGATTAATTTTGTTAAAGATTATATTCAATCTTCTAGTCAAGAGTTCCAATTATGCATCTTCATTATCACCTTCTTCAATCATAGTAGTTTTGAAAGCAACACCTTTGTTCTTTGTAGGAGGACGAAAACTCATCTCAAAAGTGAGAATTGAACCAACTAGCTCCTCCATTTTAAGGGTGTCCACATCTTTGATTTCATCAATGGCAGTGACCTTTACATGAAAGAAATTTCGTAATTAGTAGAAAATCTTTCAACCTATCCTAAATTCCTCAATTTTATCAATATGACTTAATTTAGCACAAAATTTAGAAAAAATTTCACTCTTTTTCATCCTAAGATTTCCAAATTGACTACCAAGCATACGATTTTTTTAACTTATGTTGTTCCCTTAATGGGTAACTTCTAAAATATCTCAAGCATGCTTAGCAATATCAAAATGAGAAATATGATGAAACTCATCAGCAAACACATCACTAAATATAGCATTAATACCTTTTTAATTCTAGTTATTACTAGTTTTATCTTCAATGATCCAATCTTCTCAAGGTTTAGGAGCAACCACATCATCTTTGGTAACTGTAGGTCATTCCTAACCATAAATCAAAGAGTTCCAAACATTCTCATCTATAGGCCATAGAAAGCCTCTTATACGAGCCTTCCAATATGGGTAATTAGACCCATCAAAGTAAGGAGCATGGATTGTAGAAGAACCCTTTCGCGAATGATCCATAACAAGGTCCTAGGAACAATAAGTGTATCTAGTGATTATGTGATACTAAATGAAAGTTCATTTAGTTATATATCTAAATATCTAGTTAGTGGAAGCTTGGTAAATTAAAAATTCATAGGTGGGTAATAAACCAATCACATGTACATAATTAGCAAGAAAGGATGAATAGATAATCAGTAAACTTTATGATAATTTAATTTTTTTGTAGGTGGCTAAGCATGAAATCACATGTAAATAAAAAAATATGGAAATATAAAGATGAGACACAAGATTTTTATGTGGAAACAACCTAGGTCACACCAATGACCTAAGAGGAAAACAATTGGTCCATCGGACCACCATACCACCTAACTATCCACTATGAAAAGTAAGGTCCAATTATAAGGCCAGGTCTTATACTATCCACCAAGATAAAACTTCCAATTAATCTACTACTTTCATCATAGCCTTTACAATAAAGGTTTTTGGATCCAGACCAATGCTCAACACCTTAAGTCACACAAGCAATTGTACCCATTCAATTACTAGTATCTAAAATGTTAGTATAATAACACAAGTGAAAATGCGTGTCCTAAAGTAGATTCAATAATGAATAATCCAAACTATATGATTTAATAAATATATCAAACAAATCAAAATCAACTAGTAGCCCTAGAAAAATTAGTTTTAAGCACAATATCACATATATTGTAGGCTTTCTAATTCATTAAACACAATCACAAATGTTTGATAAATTAAATCAATGAAAAAGCCTACTTAAATGAAGATTAAGATGAAGAGAAGAATGCTCTTGTATGGCTAAATAAAGTTGTGTGCTTAGGTTTATATATATATAGTATATTTTGAAGCATTAGGTCAAAGTAAAATTACTACATTTTCCCTAAAATCAATTAAAATAGTTTTAAAGAAAAAGAACAACATAGTAAAACTCCAATTCAATTCTAATTAGAAATAGGTTTTAAAATCAAAGATTGGTTGCTCGATCACTCTAACATATGCTCGATTGATCGAGTACATAGTTTGATTGATCCAGTCAATTCTCAATCAATCCAATATAATAAATAATTAATTCAGGACCTTTTAAATTGAGTAGATCAATTTTAAATTGATCTATACATTTCTTGATTATTCAAATGGCCTAATCTCAAAGAATTTCTACGTGTCTAATATTAAATCTAATATGCATAAGAACAAAGATATACTTGAATTGTTATCGTTGGAGCTCGATAGTTTTTTTTGGCTTGAAAATATTCTTAAAGGACAAGCCTAAAAACTAAAATTACATTTGTATGTTTTGTTCACAAATATCACTAATACTCACACACACATTATACAAAGGATCTTCTATCTAACATATGCATGCAAATGGAGTGGATTTCATATCTTGTAAGATAATTAACCTTTTAACCCATCATATACACCAAGAAACAAAATACAAGGTATCTTAGCCCAACACTTTGGGCATCACCGAGTAAGTCAAATCTCAAGGTGATAAAGCAATGGTTCGGTTAAATCACTCAAGATTAAGATGGTCTTGTATATGATCATCGAGTGACATAGAGAAACAACTGTGACTAAACAAATATTAAGAATGTTTCTAATATGGTTTGTCTAAGTCTTGTATAATCAACTATTATACAAAGTACCCCTAACTAAATATCTCCACATCATTCATCCTAGATATGGGTCATTCCATTCAAAATGGATATAGGTCATATTAGAAACTTAAAAAAAAAGATTGCATTATATATATTTTAATTAATCAACACTAGAAATTTAATTATTTTACTTAAGACCAATCCCCCTTAATAAATGTTGATATATTGAGTTTTAAGCTTAAATGGATAATCAAGATTTTTTATGATTTAGTTGAAGAATACAATAGCACATGTGAATAAATGAAATGTTTCTTTTATTTAGTATAATTTCAACATAAATTTAAATATAAACTCTTTTGCATTTAGGGCTCTAACCTACCAGTTTCCTTCCCCATACTTGAGTTGTATATTATCCTCAATATGCAATTAGTAAGTGAAAGTGTTGAAAGGTAAAGAAACCTCACTCGACAATGTACATGATCACCAAAGCCTTTTCAAGTATTGTGCCATTACACTTTACTCCTATTTCTCACAAAATAAAAAAACATAAATGATAAAAATGCTAGGATACCACACAACAAGTGCCACATTTAACGCCTTTAGCTAGACAATTCCACAATTTCTTTAAGGTGTATCCACCAATGTCATCAATTATATTTCATTTGAAATAGGACCTCTATAGTAGTGCTTCACATGGTTCCCATTGATCATAAATATTTCCTTATTGTTTTCAAGTTCAAAGGACCCATAGCTTGATACCTTAGTAATCAATAATGGCCCCAACCATTTAAATTATAGCTTTTTTGGAAACAACTTGAATCTTGAATAAAATAGTAATACGTTTTGCCTAAGTTCAAAATGACAATTCGAAATTCTCTTTTCATGCCAATGTTTTCTCTTCTTTCTTGTGAATTTTACCATTTTTATAGGCAAGTAATTGTAACTCATCAAGCTCATTCAACCGAAGCATTCTATTTTCACAAAGGAATCCAAAGGCATATTTAAGTTTTTCAAAGCCTAATAAGCTTTATGCTCCAACTCTACCAATAGGTGGCAAGCTTTCCCAAAGATTAATCTTTAAGGAGTTGTACCGTTGGGTGTTTTATGCATGCAAATATATGGATTTATTCTTTTGATGTCTACAATGGACCAACCTATTGTCTTCTTAAATTTTCTCAATATAAACATCAACTTTTCCTCTTGTTCTTGATTTAAGCTAGATAAGATAATAATTAGAAGTGTCTCTCATTTACCGAAAAATTCATAGCATAGACACTAGATAATGGTTTACGTAGCTCAAGTGGTTCCTCTATGGATGGATTCAGTTTGGAACCTATCTCAAGACACTCTATAATAGTATTAGAAACACATATATAAGGGCTAGCCTTCAAAAGTTCACATAATCATCTATGTTAATTTTCTTAAAAGATTTTGTATTCTCAATATCAATAGAACTCATATGATTGGCATGTGAATCTATTTCAATAAGAATAGCATCACGTGTTGGAAAAATAACTTTATGTTCCTATGTATTTTCAACATTACTTGATCAATCTACCCAAGAGTCTCGATAGATCAAGCGATGCATTTCATCACTTAAATATTTCACGGCGTGAATGTGAATGCCTAGGTAATTGTGATGAACTTCATCATTGCGTGTATTAACATAACTAACTATCACCAATTTTAAAGGATCATAGGGCACATGTTGACAACCACCTTGTTAGCTAACGTTATCATCATAAGAAAATTTTATTGCTTTAAAACAATTAAATGTTACATTTTCATCTTGCATTATCATGATTAGTTCACATTTTTGGTCATCAATGAGAGATCTTCTAGTGGGTAAAAATGAATGATTAAAAATGATAGGAATATCACAGTTCTCTTCCATGTAAAGCACAATTAAGACCGTAAAAAAGATAAACTTTTCTACTTTAACCAAAACATCTTCTACCATACCACAACTTCTCTTGATTGATCAATTTGCAATTTGTAATGTTAGAGATGTGAGTTTAACATCGTCCACTACTAACCTTTTGAAAACCAAAAGTGGCATAAGGTTGATACTAGTTCCAAAATCACAAACTACCTTCCAAAACTGAATATATATTCAATAGTACAAGGATGTCAACTTGGCCAAATTGTTAATTTTGGTGGCAACTTTCTACAAGGATGGCACTCCAACCTTCACTCAAGTTTATAGTCTCATGATCACCAAGTTTTCTTTTTCTTGAAAGAGTGTCTTTAATAAGCTTGGCATAGGAAGGAATCTTTTCAAGTGCATTTGCAAAAGGTATGCTAATGTGTAACTTTTTAAAGATATCTAAGAATTTCATAAATTGATTGTCCAACTTTTGAGAAAATTAATGTTTTTACAACTTTTGCCTAATAATTTCATAAATTAATATTTTACCCCAATTATCATTACAATTTAATTATATTATTTAATCTAATTTTCAAGTTATTAATTGTTTGGTCAATAATTAATCTATATAGACAATTAAATAGATTTAAGAGAATTATTTAATTGTTTGTCTTGATTAAATAATATGCATAGTTTCTAGTCAGAGATGTATGATTCGTATGTATGTGATCCATAATTGATGAACTTAATGAGTAGTATGCACTTTAATTGACATGAGATTGTGATTATGTTAATTACTATATGGTGTATAGTTTACTTAAAAGAAGGATACATGCTAGGTTAGATTCAATATATCATATAATTGATTGGTAATTATATTTAGAGGATTTTAGTGATTCACATGTTTAGAAAAATGGAGGATTAAGTATTCATAGATATTTTCTCATATATTTTCTTGTCTGTCAAACATGAGTTAATTAATGATTGCTATTTATTTTATTTCTTTTAATTTTGTTTTCTTCAAACATAAAATCACAAAATAATTTATTTTTATTTTAAAAATTAGTTTCTATCATTATATTACTTGTTACAATACGTATTCTTGTGTATTCATTGCACACATATTGTGTTTGATCAAGTTTTTGCCACTATGGTTAGGAATTATAAACATTAGAAATTATATTTAATTTAATTTTAGTTATTTTTCTTTATTTATTTTCATAATTTTAATTTATTTAGTTATTATTTATTTATTTTTCGTAATTCTAATTTATCTATTTTTAATTTTTTTGTATTATTAATTTAGACATTTTCTTTAGTGCTATTAGAAACATAGTTGAGTTTATAGCATGAGCAGAGTCCATAAAGGTGAAATTTTGCTTTTACATCCAAAAATCGAACATATTTTGAGATTAATAAGAAAACAATAAGTTGTCACCATATTACAAAGGTAGTGGAATAAATGGTTAATCCATTAGAAATAAACAATAATGACCTAAATTTAAACAACCATATATCTTTGATGGATGATAGGGATAGAGCTATGAACGAATATGCATTACCTATGAAGGGATGAATCCAAGTATTACAAAGTTATACATTGATGAGACAAAACCGACATTAGGTTAGTAATATCAATCTTACGGATACTTTGATTTTATATTTATAAAATTATCGCAAGTGCACGAATCATTTTATATAAAATGATAAGTATACTCTCAAGGTCGATCTAAGAAAGGAATATATGTGGTTTTTAATTTATTATTTAAAATTTTTAAAATAAAATTAAATCCAAAACATCCTGTCACAATACTTTAATTTTTGTTTCCTAATCTAATGACATAAAAAATAAATATAGATATGAATTCAATAAATAATAATGTAAATTTTTATCATTCATAACAGTAGAGTATTTATTAATATAATAATTAAATTAATTATGATTGCTCATATTATTTAGGTTATTAAAGATATAAATTAATATTTATTGATTCTCTCTTTTTTATATGAATACCACATTTGGTGGGGTTAGATATTCTTTGTAAATTAAAAAAATCAATTAACACCTATGGGTAGGCTCGATAATTAATTTGGTTAATTAAATTAATTCTTTTTTTCTAAGAGATTGAAAATGAATCACTTAAATACCACCTTTGGTGGGGTTAGATATTTTAAACTTTAATTAAGGTATCCAAATTGAACCTAAGAATTTAATTATCCAAGTACTAATTTTCAAGTTTTAAAACCATAACTAAAAATATTTCGTCAATACATTTTCGAATAATAGTTCTTATAAAAAAACTTTTGAAATAAAGTTTCACTCTAACTACCGGGAGATTGTACCAACAAATAAACGAGCACTACTCTAAATCATACCGGATAATTAAACCTTAAAATCTAATTTTTAGATTTAAGTTTGTAATGAAAAATAATATATTTATCTCTATTATTCTTAATATAAAATCTTGAATAAAAACAAAATCAATTTAATTTATAGAAATGTTTTGCCTATTTAATATTTGGCAAGCATAAACATGTTAATATTATATCATATTTATAAACAGCCAACCATGTTAAATTTAATCACAAACAAATTAAACATAACATATAAGAATAATATATAAAAGATAATTGCAAATAATTCATTTTAAAATTATACCTCAAAATAATCCTTACAAAACTTTGATGCTAATTATATTGCTAGAAAACCTCCAAACGGATTTGCATTTCCGTCTATTGAAAAACTAAAAATCTATAAAACCATAACTAGTCCTTCTCAAAAAGAGAAGAACTTTAAAACTAAAAACTAGAGAAAGAAACCTAGAGAGAGAGAGAAGAGATTTTGAAGGATTTTAGGGATGAATTTTACAATGGAGGAGATGGTCCTTTTATAGATGAGGAAAAGGCCAAAAAAAGTGCGAAAATATCTCATAAATTGTTTTGGATGCGTTTGGATAGGCTAGTACGCGTGTGGGGGCAAGATTTGCTATAGACAAGCATTTGGCGTGCACGGGGGTGTTGTGGAACACATGAAACTTGGTGGGGGCATGTGTTAGGCATGTGTTGGGCGTGTGTTGGGAGTGTGCTAGGCATGCATGCGTGAGACTTGGCTTTTTTGACCGTTCTAACCCATTTCGTCCAATTTTTTTTATTTTTTTTACTTTTCCTCATTTTTTTCCTCAACTTATTTGTGATGTATTACCTCTAGTATTTTTATTCGAGTCTTTAAGTTATTTTTGAACCAAATTACCTGAAAAACAATAAAAATACTCGTGATTTGGAAAAGAGAAATTTATGTATACAAATATAAATCTATTTAATAGATTAAAGTACATTAAATCATTTTAATTTTAGTGTTTTTTAAGCACTCATTAGATATTCATGCAAATCAGTTTGATGTTGGACAATTTAGCGGATTACCAGTAAAAGATCCTCATATACATCTCAGATTGTTTATCAAAGTTATAGATTCATTTAAATTCACTAGTGTAAACTAGGTGGCATTTAGGCTTAGAATATTCCCTTACTCCTTGTGAGACCTTGCTTGAGCTTGGCTAAACTCTTTGCCACTTGATTTCATTAAAACTTGGAATGATTTGGCAAAGAAGTTCTCAATGAAATACTTCACACCAATAAAGCATTCCAAGTGTAGAAATGGCATTACCTCTTACCAACAATATGAAATGGAATCTTTATATGAAGGATGGGAATGAATCAAAGATTTGCTAAGGAATTTTCCTCACCATGGTATCCCTCATTGAATCCAAATAAAGACTTTTTACAATGGTCTCAACGCTCAAACAAGAACTATTGTTGATGCATATGCTAATGGATCTCTACTAGCCAAATCTTACAAGCTAGTTTATGATTTACTTAAAAAGAAGGCTAGTAATAATTATCAATGGCCAATGGACAAAATGACGGCCACAAGAAGAGTAGCCAGAATGCATGAGGTAAATGATATCATGGCACTTACAGCTCAAATGTCATGTTTGGTGAAACTTTTGAAGGATCAAAATTCTCCAATGAGTATAAACCAAGTCCAAGATTTAGGGGTGTTTTCTTTGTTTTGTGATGGGGCTCATTTGCTTGATAATTGTCCAAATAATCTTGTATCAGCATTCTATATGGGTAATGAAAACTGAAACAATAATCCATACTCGAACACATATAACTAAGGATGGAGAAAACATCTAAATTTCTCTTGTAGTAATAACAACAATCAAGGTGGTTATCAATTTAATTATCAATCATTTCTACTACCTTCTTTTTAACAACCACAACAATCACAAGCCCAAGATAAGATGCCACCTACTGAGAACAATACAAATGCTTTAATGGGGATAATGAGTGACTTCATCTAGTTAGTAAATACAAAAGTGTCCACTCAAGAGGCTTTAATTCAAAATTTAGAAACCCAAATGGGGAAAATTTACTAGGACATAAGTCAAAGGCCTCAAGGTAACCTTCCAAGTGATACAATTATAAACCCAAGAAGAGAAGTAAGGAGTATTGCAATGCCATAGCCTTTAGGAGTGGTGAAACTATAAAGAAGGAACATGAGACTCAAAAGAATGAGGAGGAACATGAGACTTAAAAGGAACAAGTGGGTAAATAAAGCACTAGAAAGGAAATAATTTAACCAAAAAAAGAGTAACCTCTACAAACCAACCATTCCTTTTCCTCAAAAACTGCAAAATCAAAAATTAGATATGCAGTTTTCAAAATTCTAGATGTCTTCAAGAAGAAACACATAAATATACTATTTGTAGATGCACTTGAACAAATGCCTTCTTATGACAAATTTTTGAATGACATCCTACCTAAGAAATGGAGGCTTGGAGATAATTAAACAATAACCTTAACTGAAGCTGTAGTGCTATCCTTGTTATAAAACTACCCTAAAAATTGAAAGATCCAGGTAGCTTAGACACTCCTTGCACAATTAGGGACATGAACTTTGAGAATGGGCTATATGAGTTAGGTTCAAGCATTAACCTTATGGCATTATTGATCTTTAATATATTAGGGGCTGGTAAAGCAAAAACCATTTCAATAACATTATAAATGATAGATAGATCAATTAAATGACCCAGGGGTTGTAGTAGAAGATGTGCTAGTAAAATTAGGCAAGCTTATCTTTTTGGTGGTTGTGGAGATTTTTGAGTTAGGATCTAAGTTCAAACCATCTATTGAAAGGCCACCAAGTTTAGACCTCACACCTTTATCCTACCATCCCCAATCAAGTTAGAAAGTGAAAGAGTTCAATAAAGAGGTGAAGAATATGCTAGAAATACATAAATTAGATTACCTACGGTGGAGTGCTTATAAGAATGCCAAAAAGTACAAAAAGAAAATAAAAATATTGCATGATAAGAGAATTGAGTACAAATTTTTAAACCATAACATAAAGTATTATTGAACAAATCAAGACTCAAACTAGTTTTGACCAAACTCAATAGTAAATAGACATATAGGGATGTACCTTAGGACTTTATAAGGCCTTTAGTCAAGGACGTTAAACATGATGCTATTTGGGAGGCAACCCAAAGTTATTTCACTTATATTTTTATTGTTTTGTTTTTGTAGATGAATAAATATAGAGAGTAATGGCAATAGAAGATTAAGCAATTTCAACGACATTTGTGGTGTGCCAAGACTAAGGGAGTAATCTTTCCTCCTACCTTTTTATATTTATATGTGCACATTGGAAACAATGTGTAATTTACGTTTTGGGAGAAGAAACTTAATTCTCTACTTTAGTTTTTAGTACACATTTGTTATTTTTATTTTTAGGATGGTTTTAATCATAATTTGAATAGAAATTGATAATATATGGAAAGTAAATGCACGAATGCCTGATATGAAACAAATGAACTCAATGCTAAAAATTGGTTATCATGACAATTATTAGGAATGTAACATGTTTGTTAAGATACTTACATTAATCATATGATATGCTTGCTAATTTTGATTGGATTGACTCAAATTTTTATGCACATGTTCATGATTGACTTTGGTGTGCTTATTAGGAGAAAATTTGTGATGGGTTATATGAGTTGATGAGATCCATCATAATTTAGAATCAATTTGATTAACCCTTGAAGGGAAATTTTAAATAATATTTAGCAAGAAAAATGATTTAGATCGATTGAGCCTTTCAAGCTAACCATTGTTAATATATGTAGTCACCCATTTGAGACTAATTAAGAAACTTTCATTTCATTAAGACGCATTTTATGCCTAACCAATTAGTATTACCTTTAAACTTGCACCTTTAGCTTGTATGAAAAGAAAAAGTGCAATCATGTGTTATGCAATAGAGTAAGGTGAAATGTGATACACCTTATAAAAAAATTCACAACATATTTATTCCTCTAAAGAAAAAGAAAATAAAATTAAAAATAAGTTTGGGGGTATTGTGAAGTTATAAAATAAATGATGTAGAATAAAAAGAAAGTTAAGGTTTGTAAAGAGCCTAAATATTTTCATTCATCAATCCCCACCTAAGCCTTATATTACAATAATATAAAGTCCTTATTGATCTTTAGCTAAGTGCATATTTATATTAAGATAATTATTTAATTCTTTGTCTCGTTTAAATAATATGCATAATTTTTAGGTAGAGATGTAAGATTCTTATGTATGTGATCCATAATTGATGAACTTAATGAGTAGTATGTAATTTAATTAATACAAAAGTGTGATTAGTTTAATTACTATATAGTGTATAGTTTACTTGAGAGATGAATACATGCTAGGTTAGATTCAATTGATCATGTAATTGATTTGTAATTATATTGAGGTATTTTAGTGATTCACATGTTTATAAAATTTGGGGATTAAGTATTCCTAGATATTTTTTCATATATCTTCTTGACTTCTAAAACTTAGTTAATTAATTACTATTATTTATTTTTTGTTCTTTTAATTTTGTTTTCTTCAAACATAAAAAACACAAAAAAAATTGATTTTTATTTTTTTAGTTTTAAAAATTAGTTTCTAATAACATAATCTTTATGGGTATGATATGTTCTTATCATAATATTACTTGTTACAATACGTATACTTGCATATTCAATGCACACAATTTATGTTCGATCAATTGTCCACTTTGGCATTCATAGATTGAAGAAAATATTTCATTATTCACATAAAAGCACCTGTGTTATCCTAAGAAATGGGTTTCTTTTCTTGATTTTGTGGATTTTATAGCTGTTGGAAACCATATGGTGGAAATGGTTAGCAATTAAACTAGTTATCACTTTGATTGATGCTCCATGAAAAATTAGGATAGTTTCAACCTGGATTATAGGTGTTGAAATATGGGTTCTAGTGATAGTTTAGGTTATTAACATAATACAAATTTAGGAACATTGCAACATACTTCACTTGAAAAAGGTCCATTACAGTAGTCACATATAATAAATGCACTTTATACCATATTTACCCTAACTAGCCCAATATCTAACTTCTTAGACAACCCTACTAACAAAGTAAAGTTTGAGTTGGCATTGTTGTAAGGGTGTCTACATCCATTACTCCAACTACCTTTTTTTGGGTTAAGCTTATACATAGGCCACTTATAGTTGTTAGAAGAAATTTCATAAAGTAAAGTAAAAGCCTCTTCATTCTTACTAATTAAAGAACCCACAGTTGCAGCATCTACTATGGCCATTGATTGCCTCATTAATCTAATACATAATGTTTGTAGCTATAACCAAGTAGGAAGATAATGATGTGGGCACCTCCTTAACAACTCCTTAAAATGTTCCAATGATTCATAAAAGGATTCATCATCAAATTCTTGAAAAAAAGATAATGTCATTTGTAAGCTTGATTTTCTTTAAAGGTGGAAAATGTTTAGGTAAATATTTGAGCCAATTGTTCCCATATAGTAATGGATCCTATTGGTAGTGATTATAACTCAACCTCAACCTTGTCCCTTAATAAAAAAGGGAGAAAATGGCTTATTGCATCATCAGAAACACCATTCATCTTAAAGGTCTCACATATCTCTAAGAATGAAGCCAAATGAAAGTTAGGATCATCATTGGCTATTTCTTAAAACTGATTTTCATGTACAGCTTAAATGACACATGGCTTGAGTTTAAAGTTGTTAGCATTAATGCTTGCTCTACTAATAGATAATTTGGATCCATCCACTTATCGGGCAACAAAGTCCCTTAAAGGTCTAGGGATTATAACTGCTTACTAATTAACATGTCCAAACATCGAAACATCCAAACATCTAATCCTCATACTCTTTCAACTTGGTTCTTCAATAAGGGTGGAAAATTAGCAACCGAGCAGTAAATTTGGAACATTTAACTTGCCTTAATAAATGCTTGTCAGTTAATTAGAGAGAGAAAAAAACCATCTCTATATAAGGAAGAGCCCGGGCTTCTCCTAATTTCTTCATTTCCTACACATTAGACAAAAATTCACAAAAGAAAATGCTCTTTCATCTCAATTTGAGTCATATAAATTTTTAGTTCGATGGTAAGAAATCATTTCAGCACCTAGCTTACTTGCTCAGGTTTTAGGAAAAATCTTCTTGAGTCTAACAATTTTGTACTATATTTTCAGGTTGGTTTAAAAGATCATTACATTTTTATTTTCAACTCGACCCTAGGTAATTTCTACTTCTCGTGCCTTAACATTTTTATGTTTCATGATATTTTGTAGATGGAGACCATGCATAGAGAATGCATCTTAGGCTTGGCCTCTTAGGATAGCCTACAATATCCCATTTTCTTTGGCCAGCCAGAAAGTGATGACATAGGGTCCTCCAATGAGACAAGCACCTCGAGCGAATGGGAGCTATCTTAAACTCAACCCTCTACCTCACCTCTCACCCACAGTTCATACCTATAATTAGGTTAAACATGCCTTAGACTCAAATATTTTTTCTAAAGTTATGGAGGAAGAAGGTGAGGAATAAAGGGACTAGTGAGCCCACAGGTCGTACCAAAGGTTGGGCGCCCAAGGTTAAGAAGAGTAGGTTGTCACCTCAGAATGAGGAAAGAATAAGGAGGATATACAACATTCTCTCCTAGCTTCAAATAATGATTCCCTTATTGGAATCTCGTGACAATGACCTCTCTCCAGCTGGTTGGAAAGTCTTCCACAGCCTTATGGCTAGGGGTCAGATTTCCTCTATACCCTTTTATAAGGAACATTTTGGCTAGGACCCAACTAACAACAGATCAGTTGAATCCTAATGGGTAGAGGTACCAAATCTACCTCACATTGATATGTAGAAAGCTCAAAGTTGAGATGGAGATGCCCGAGTTCAATGAGACATATGTATTGAAGTAGAACCCTATTGACATGAGGAGGATTTATATTCCAGTGAAACAAGACCAAGGGATAATATATGATTCTCCTTAAGAATGAGAAAAATTTGAAGGAGTATTTTTTTCTATATCTCTAGTCTATGGGAGACTCGAGACAGTGATTCCAGGCTGATAAAGAGCAATTGGGATGACACTAAGGTCATGATAAGGAATATGGGCTTCTGTATCAGGACTTTGACCCATGAGGTAAAACAATGATTGGATGATATCTAGAACTATCTATTCAAGAAGACTCCGTGGAGGTAATTATTAAACACCCTAGGCTTTGTTTCATATGGGTTGATGAGGAAATGCTTAGTGGAGCCCCCTCATAGGATAATCCGTAAACCCTGAACATCCTCTACATACCAAACCCCTCCCACAAACTATAGGGGAAGGTTTGAAGTAGTCCCTAACACTGGTGAGCTAGCCCTAAGACTTAACACATTTTTTTTACTTAACCTCTTAAAACTAACACCTTATCGACCTTGTCTTTACAAATACCATGGAGTTCAATTCTTATGATCTATTGGCATGGCTTAAGAGTAAGGTCGCTCCTTAGGGGATGAAATCCGAAAAAGCTACACCTCCTTCACAAGGGATGGACTTTTCAAAAGGAAAAAAGGGAGCTAGTCCTCTAGACAGGAGGCCCTCCTAACCTCATCAAAAAGGAAAAGAAAGGTGACCATTGATGAGCCCGTGCTCAGAATGATCCCTTTGAATATTTTCGAGCCCCGACCAATGTCCCCAAATCGACACTTACCATCCCCTAGTTTGATTCCATTAGCACCTTCTCACTATGTGAGGGATTTGAGGAAGAAGAAGGGTGCCATTGACGACCTCACCATAAACATTTATAGAGTAGCTCTACATGGCACTAGATAAGTTGGACCATTACATATGCCACCTTTCCTTCATGGCACACAAGAGGTAACTCGATGCCATGTGTAAGGATGTAAGCTCTGAGGTCATGATCAATCACCTTTTGTACCAGTTGTATCAGTCCAACCTTTCTTTTTTTAACCTTGCATCGTTTGGCTTATTTTTAGTTGCATCTCCTTCATGTACTACATAAGGCTTGAGGTGTAGAGAGTTTAAAGCGTGAGCTCATATAAGAAAAAGATAGCCATGCTTCAACTCAGGCCAAATATGTGGTGCTATTGGCAAAGGCTAACAAGTGAGAGGGAAAGGCCATTGACAAGGAGAAGAAGTTGTCTAAGGCCAAAGATGAGCTAAATAATAACTCAAGGTTATTTTCTGAGCTCAAGGAGGCCTATAGAAAGTCTAAGACTGAGTTTATGGAGGCCTAGAGAAAGGCTGAGGTGAAGTGCGAGCTTGATGCGATGATTAAACAGGTCTTCTTGAGCATTGAGATAGGATATAGGCTGGCTATGAACTCCTTCAAGAAAAAGGGCAAGAAGAGGGACCTAGGGGGTACTAGTATCGAATCCAGGATATCCTGGTCACTCCATAGTATTTTCCCACTCAAACCCAAGATGAGGAAAAGAAAGAGGGCTCAAACTTTGGTGAGAGTAGTGACAGGCCTGAGGTAGCAGATGAAGAAGGTGGGATTGGGGACCTTTGATATTGGAACTTGCCCAAGCCTCCTAATCAAGTAGACCCAAAGCCCTATATGTCTCTCTCATATTCTTTAAACTTGGCACCACTCATAATTTTTTAGTCATGGGCTCACCCTTGTAACCTTATATTATTAATGAGAATCATTTGGCTTTGAGAACAACCTGTGTTATGTGTATAATTGTGTATTTATATCATTTACAGTATTTATTTATGATGTTGACCTACCTCCTTTTTTTTTGGAACATGTGTCACTATATTTTCCTTAATATCATCCGTAATAAAAAAGGGATAGGAACACTTGTAAAATTTAGACATCCTTTTTTGTTTTAAATAGTTACCTACTCTTTCTCTATCTTTCTTTTTCAAACCTTATGGATTATAACTGTGTAAATAGATATTTAGCTTAAGCTTTAAAACTAGAGAATGGTAGGCTTAAAACTGAGGTAAGAAAATTTAAAATCAAGCTATATAGGCTCAAGGATAAGCTCTTCCTTTATGAAGAGACCCAATGTGAGCTTGCCTCTTGCAATGAATAGCTATCATAAACTCGAGTTCAAGAGAGAAGAATCATGACTAAAATGGATGCCCTTATGGATAGGGAATCCCATTGGAAAATATTCTACATGAAGTGGTCTGAAGGGGTCTTCCTTAAGGTGATAGGAGTTGTTGAGGAATTGGAACGTTCCATGCTTACGTTGAGTTCGACCCCTACTGAAATATTGGCCAGTGTTCATAAGAAAATTATCAAGATTCAGGTAGAGCTATTACCCTTAGTATAGGAGACAGATGACTCGAACATCAATAATGTGTCTAAGCATATAAGGAACTTTAAACTCTTTAGGTGGCTGGGCTATGTATTAATAAATTTTAAAAGCATTGTAAGCTAAAAAATAAAAATATATTTAATGGAATGCATATATGATGCTAGACCAATGTATTTTTCAGATGTATTTTATTTGAAAGAATGAACTTGTATGATTTGGTCAATGTAATAAACTAGTGGCTATATTTAATAGAATGCACATGTAATGCTAGACCAATGTATTTTTCAGATGTATTTTATTTGAAAGAATGAACTTGAATGGTTTGGTCAATGCAATAAACTAGTGGCTCTCATATAGAAAAATGATGGAGTGTGGTTTGTTTGGTCCATGCCCGGTTATTAGATGTTTAGGGAAAGTGTTCTACCTGGTCTATTACCAAGGTGATGAACTCTTGCTTTGGTGTTAGAGTGCTCTACCTAGTTTATGACTAAGGTGATCAACTCTTTTTTTGGTGTCAAAGCATTTACCTGGTCTACAACTGAGGTGGTCAACTCTTTCTTTGGTGTCAAAGTGTTCTACCGAGTCTGCAACCGAGGTGATCAAATCGTGACATGTAGTATTGGGAGAGAGCATTTTACTTGGTCTATGAACGAGGTGATCAACTTTTACTTCTATGTCAGAGCGCTCTACCTGGTCAATGATCGAGGTGATCAACTTTGTCTTCAGTGTCAGAACGCTCTACCTAGTCTATGACCAACTCTTACTTTGGTGTTAAAGCACTCTACCTAGTTTATAACCGGGGTGATCAAGTCTATCTTTGGTGTCAAAGTGCTCTTTTTAGTCTACAACCAAGGTGATCAATTCATGACATGTAGTATTGGTGGAGAGTGTTATACTTGGTCTATGACCGAGGTGATCAACTCTCACTTCTATGTCAGAATGCTCTACCTGATTTGTGATTGAGGTGATCAACTCTTACTTGAGTGAGAGAGTGCTCTTCTTGGTCTATGACCGAGTTGATCAACTTTGTCTTCGGTGTCAGAGCTCTCTACTTGGTCTATGACCAAAGTGATTAACTTGTTACATGTAGTATTAAGGGATAACGTTCTACCTAGTCTATAACTGAGGTGATCAACTCTCACTTTAGTGTCAGAGCACTCTACCTGGTATGTGACCAAGGTGATCACCTCTATCTTCGGTGTCAGAATGCTCTACCTAGTCTATGACCGAGGTGATCAATTCATGACATGCAATATTGGGAAAAGCCATTTCTTGAAAGAAATCACTTCATATATATAATAGTAAATTAAAATGCATCAAAAGTGGTGCCTTTTCAAGTCTTGGCCATTACAAATTGTGCCATCCTCATCTCCTTCAATACTTCCCAACAAGTAGGCCCCTCTTGGCATCATTTTGATTTTGATAAAGGCCTTCCCAATTTGCCCTAAACTTATCGACCATCCATTCCTTCTTACTAGGGAAAACCCTTTTAAGAACCCAATCACCCATGGAAATATTTTTGAAATGCACGGCCTTGTTGTAGTAATCTAATACTTTCCGGTTTTGCTCTATTATCCTCCTAATGGCCTCATCCCTTTTTTCCTTTGTGAGGTTAAATTCAATTGCACTATTTATGGTGTTTTGATTCTCTATTAATGTCGATCTCATAGTAGGCACTATAATCTTAGTTGGTATCATAGCCTCAGTCCCATATACTAATGAGAAAGGTGTCTCATTAGTGCTCCCTTAGGAACTAGTTCTAACAACCCATATTGCCCCAAGTAATTCCTTAACCCATCTTCCTTTTAAACCCTCCAAATTTTTCTATATTAGGTTGATTATCAACTTGTTAGAAGACTCTACCTGACCATTAGCTTGGGAATAATATGGCATTAAATGGCAAATCTTGATGTTTTACTTGACATCAAACTCTGACCCATAAAATGTCTTCCGTTATCGATAATGAGTTCTTTGGGTAGGCTGAAGTGACAAAATATAGATTTCTAAATAAATTGAATCACTTCATAATCACATATGCATCCTAGAGGTTTCACCTCAATCCACTTGGAAAAATAATCAGTGGTCACTAATAAAAACTTCTTTTGGCCCCTTGCTTGTGGTAGAAGTCCTCCTATATCAAGCCCTTACTTGTAGAAGTGCCAAGGGCTAACTACCCCTGTCATGTTGCTTGTAGGTGTGTATGATGATAGGGTAAATCTTTGACATTTATTGCACTCTTGGGTGTACCTTGTGCTACATGCTAGCATAGTGGGCTAATAGTATACATTCCTCATAATTCGTTGGGATACCCTTCTTCCACTTGAATGAGTGTCGCACTCTCCTTCGTAGGCTTCAAACATTATTCTATTAGATCCCTCCCTGGCTATGGATAAGAGCTTGGGTCCAAGTATGGTCTTTTTATATAATTTATTTTCTTCAATCAAGTATCATCCCGCCTTGGCCATGATTTCATTTGCAAGTTTGCGATCCTAGGGTAGGTATTTTATTTTCCAAAAAGTTAAAGATCGAGGTGACCTATGGGTTAGAAGGAGCATTTACACTCCTGACTACATTTTTGGCCTCTTACAAACTGGCTTCTTCCATAATTGTTATTAACACCACCTAAGAGCAGTTGGATTCTCTCACGGAGGCTAGTGTGGCTAAAGAATCAGTATGACTATTCTCATTGCTGGCTATTTTTGTGATCTCAAAGTTAGAAAATTTTGAGCACTCCTTTCTTATCCTCTCTAGATATTTCCTCATCTTGCTTTCCTTAGCCTCAAATGTCCCTAAGTACTGGTTGACCACCAGTCATGAGTCACTATGCAAGGTGATTTTATCTGTTCTGAGCTTCGTTGTAGCCATGGCCCTGAATATAGCTGCCTCATACTCTGTAACATTATTAGTGTCCTAGAAATCCAACCTGATAGCATACTTGAAATAATTTTCATCATGATCAATTATAACCACCCCTAGCCCAGCACCATTGAAGTTTTTCGTGCCACCAACGAATACTTGCCAAGTCGGATTCTCTTTTTTATCCATACCACATACTTCTTCTTGTACCTCATCATCAGTGACCTCTGGTGTCTCACTAAACTAAGCAATAAACTCAGTCACCGCTTGCCTCTTGATGGCAGTTCTATCCATGTACTTGATATTGTACTCTCCCAATTTATGGAAATTTGTGCCAATATTTCTACGAATTATGGCCTTGTCAATACGTTCTTAAGTGGTTAAGAGGTGATTACTATCGTTGTATGCGAGCCAAAGCAATATCTGAGCTTTAGCGCACTAATTTTCAAGGTGAAGGCTAACTTTTCAATCGTTGGGTACTTGCTTTGGGCATCTGTTAAGATTTTGTTGATGTAGTAAACGGGGTGTTGGACCTTACTTATTTTTGCTAGGAGTACGACACTGTAAGTTTGGGGGGCCATGTCCAAATATCAATAAAATGTTTCTCCTTGGAGAGGGCTAATCAGGATAGGAGGTTTGCTCAAGTACTATTTGATTCCTTCAAAGGCTCTATCACAATCCTCATTTCAAAAACCTGATGTGTTCTTCCTTAACATTTTGATGAATGGAAAACACTTATTCATGCATTTGAAGGTGATTCTATTTAGTGCCACTATTCTTTCATTCAATTGTTGAATCCCTTTCATATTGGTAGAAGGCTTCGTGCTTACCAGGGCTTGTATCTTGTCTGCATTAGCCTCAATCCCTCTGGCAGATATAAGGTATCCTATGAATTTTACTAAAGCAACACTAAAGACATATTTCTTAGGGTTAAGTCTCATACCATAACTTAGGATTATGTAAAATATCTCTTCAAAGTCTTTGACGGGGTTTATAGGTTGCACTAACATTACTACCATATCTTCCATATATGCCTCCAAGTTTTTTCCCAACTGATCTATAAACATTTTATTGACGAGGCATTGATATGTGGTCCCTATATTCTTCAATGAAAATGGCATTTTGGTATAGCAGAAGGTCCCTTCCTTAGTGATGAAAGGTCTTTTCTCCTAATCTTTTGAGTACATTATAATCTGATGGTAACCAGAATATGCATCCAGGAAACTCATTAATCCAAAATTGGTGGCGATATCAACCAGTTAATTAATACTAAGGAAAGGGAAACAATCTTTGGGGCATGCCTCGTTGAAGTCTATAAAGGCCACACATATACAGGGTGACCCATACTCTTATTTCACCAGCACCACATTTAGCAACCAAGTAGGGTAGTTCACCTCTCATATAATCTCCATATCGCTAATGCTGGTGACCTAACTTTTAATCACCTCATTCTTTTCCCTAGGGAACTTCCTCTTTCTTTGTTAGACAAGTCTAACCTTTGGATTGACATTTAACTTGTGGATTATGATCTCCCGGTCAAATCCAAGTATATTTATAGGGGTCCAGGTGAAGACGTCAGAGTTTTCTTGTAAGAATTGAGATGATAACTCCACCATCTATGTTGTCAAATCTGCACTCAACTTTAAAGGGTGATCCTCCCTCTTGTCTACCATTGTTAGGTCTTATACCTCATTTGAATTAACATATTGTGCTAAAAATTTAGCTCCTAGCCTTCTTTGAAAGGAGCCTTGTTGTGGTTGCAACTTGGGAGTAACCTCCTTCATACCTGATTGCCACACATGAAGTGTATGCAATGAATACACAAGTATACATATTGCAACAAGTAATATAATGATAAGAAAATATCATTCCCATGAAGATTATTTTATTAAAAATTAATTTTTAAAACTAAAAAAATAAAAATCAATTTTTTTGGTATTTTTATATTTTAAGGAAGCAAAATTAAAATAACTAAAAGTAAATAGCAATAATTAATTAAATCAAATATGGTAGCCAAAAATATATGTGAGAAAATATCTAGGAATACTTAATCCTTCTATTTTCTAAACATGTGAATCGCTAAAATCTCCACAATATAATATCAATTAATTACATGATCAATTGAATCTAACCTAGTATGTATTCACCTCTCAAGTAAACTACACCCCATATAGTAATTAATTTAATCACACTTTCATGCCAATTAAATTGTATACTACTTATTAAGTTCATTAATTATGGATCACATACATAAAAATCATACATCTCTGCCTAGAAACTATGCATGTTATTTAATCAAGACAAATAATTAAATAATTCTCAAATCTATTTAATTGACTCTATAGATAAATTGTTGGTCAAACAAATAATATCATACAAATTAGATTAAATAATATAATTAAATTATAATTATAATTGGGATAAAAATTTAAATCATCACATGGTGAAAATTGGGTTCATAAGATCCATAGATTAATAAATTAATTACACATAATTGTGTTCATAAAGCTTATATTTTTCATAAAGAAATACATAAAAATTGATAAAGAAAATAGTAGAAAAATAAATACAATCAATCTCTTGATTGTAGTATTAATCTCCTCTTGAATCTCTAGAAAAAAGAAATACATAAGGGCCATGGCCATCTTGAAGTGTTGCACGTGAATTACCGGGTCTTTAGTACCTTAATAGTCCGAGCACATCACAGCACTAAACTTGACTGGTGGCTTTTCATTCTCTATTTCGTTAGAAAAGGGAGAGACATAAAATTGTCTACAGTCCCTATCCACATCATAGGGTGCCTCACCCTTTTCTTGCCCTTCATTGGCCCTTTTCAAGGCCTGGTCTTGCTTTTTGTTAGCTTCTTCTAATGCCTGAATCGTGCTTCCCAACTTTTTCTTTCATGCAACCACTACTTGATGAATCTATGAAAATAGAGTTATTAGTACACATTTTTACTTAATATTTACTTGTTTTATTCAATAAATAATATTTTGGGTCAAAAATATTGAAAAAATAAACTTTTTAATGAAAAAGGGTGAAAATATAATTTTTGGAATTTTTATGGATTTTTAATATAGAACCAATCAAGAGATGCCACATGGCATGTCACGTAGGTAGAGGAGCTGATTGGGCAAGCCACATAGATGCCAAGTAAGCACGGAAAGCGAATCATTGTGCAGCATGTGAGGAGGACAAAATACATGCCACGTTTCAGCACGACGTTCAATCCGAGTTCGAAAATCGGTCAATGTGCCATGCCACGTGTTGCTACGCCATTACTCAATGCGTTCCACCCGTGCGCCATGCCATCTGTTTCTATGAATCACTTCACGCCACGTGTTGATAACTCAGCAATCGTTGACTCTGACTGGTCTTCTTTGCCATGCGTTGCTCCCTGATTCATCCAATGAATTTTTCCCTCCACGTGTCGCGTTGTGATTAGCTAAAACTGTCAATTTTGCTTGTTTTGATCATATCCCTTGATCTGAAGCTGATCGGATGATCCAGATTGCACATGAGCTTTATTTAAGCTCCTAATCACTCCATAAACCCTAATTTGCCTCCATTAGCATAATTTTGGTAATTTTTTGGAGCTAAAAAGAGAGAAAAATACAAAAACAATCAAGATAAGACACAATTTTGGTGGAGATTGAAGAGGAAATTAATACTAGAATTCAAGAGATTAATTGTATTTCTTTTTCCACTCTTTTTTTATTATCAATTTTATGTCTTTCTTTATGAAAAATACGAGTTTTATGAACACAATTATGTGTAATTAATTTATTAATCTAGGAATCTTATGAACCCAATTTTCACCATGTGATGATCTAAAATTTTATCCTAATTATAATTTTAATTTAATTATATTATTTAATCTGATTTTTATGCTATTAATTGTTTGGCCAACAATTTATCTATAGATGTAATTAAATAGATTTGAGAGAATTATTTAATTGTTTGTCTTGATTAAATAACATGCATAGTTTTTAGGCAGAGATGTATGATTCTTATGTTTGTGATCCATAATTTATGAACTTAATGAGTAGTATATAATTTAATTAGCATGAGAGTATGATTAAATTAATTATTATATGATCAATTGATCATATAATTAATTGATAATTATATTGGGAGATTTTAGCGATTCACATGTGTAGAAAATTAGAGGATTAAGTATTCCTAGATATTTTCTCATATATATTTTTAGACACAAAATCTAATTTAATTAATTATTACTATTTACTTTTAATTATTTTAATTTTGCTTCATTAAAATATAAAAAAACAATAAAAATTGATTTTTATTTTTTTAGTTTTAAAAATTAGTTTATGATAAAGTAATCTCTATGGGAACGATCTATTCTTATCATTATATTACTTGTTGCGATATATATACTTGCGTATTCATTGCACACATTTTGTGTGTGGCAATCACTGCTCGTTACTAGGTCACATCGAATGGGAAGGGGGTCACCCTCATCTTAGTTTTCGCTTTAGATAGGCTTGGGCACAATATGATATGGTCTATTTCCACAAACCAGGCTAGTAGTTCGACCATAAGAGGTTCTTAGACCTGATTGTGACCATAGTGTCTTGTTTTCTTTCCTAGTCTCCTCGAGTTCTCTTCTTAATTCAAGAAGTTGATGAGCCAACTCTTGATGAGAGGTCAGATTCTATTCTGGCCTTATCACGGGTTGGCAAGATGTTATATGGTGCTACCGCTACCTCCTCTTTTGCTAGTCTCAATCATCCCTCAGCTCATGTTCCTACCATGATAATCGTGATTCTAGGGGTAAGTGGAACATATGTTTAGTCTCTTAAGCCTCTCTTAGAATTCAGGGTAAATCTTTGAAAATATGGGGTCAAAAGCCAAGGTTCAACCTTTAAATCTACCTCACGGTGGTCATCAAAATGTAGAAATTGATCTGATTTACAGAGAGAGAAACTAGAGAAAAGTCAAAGAGTTGTGTGAGAATGTATGACTATCTTAGTAAGCATATATAGAGAGAGTATTACATGTACACATGTTAATTACATAGGGTATACACATTACAGCGTGTCAAAGAGGTATAAAAATAAAAGAAAATATATTTATAGCTTGAGGTTGACCACCCCATGGCTTAGGCTGGTGGTTGACCTTCCAACATAAAAACTTGCATACATAGGTGGGTCTATCCTACGAGTTTGGTTGTGGGCACAAGCAAGTTCTTTACGATGGCTTGAGCTGATAGTTGGATTATAGTCAATCTATATGTTCAAACACTAACATTAACAAATGAAAAGAAAATAATAAAAATAAATAAGAAGAGATTAAGAAATATTAAAATTTAGGACTTCAAAGAAATAATAATTATTAAAATATATGTCAAATTATATAATCTTGAATGTAAAGTTATTAGTCTTTTATGTAGATTTTATCAAGTTTTTATTATTATTGAGTGAACAAAAATTAAATATTTAAATTAATTTTAAACTACACATGTCAATGTATTGTATATGTTTGCAAATGAAATACATGCTATATTTAAAACTAAAAATATGAAAAATAATTAGGACTTTAAGTATCAATTCATATTATGTTATTATGTAATTGATACATGTTATCAAGTGGTTATATAATTATTTTAATATCATATGTTTTCAACTTCATATTTAAAACAATATTAATACATTATTTATACAAATAATAATTATTATTATTAAAAAATTTAAGATAATTAATTATTTTTTAAACATTTTATACAAATAATAATTAAATAACAAATGTTATTTAAATTAAATTATTTATATTATTTGATTCCTTAATTTATAAATTTAAAAGTTTAAATTAAAAAAATAATCAATTAAAGATAAAATATATTATTTTAATAATTTTTATTAAAATATTATTTTTTAAAGAATTAATTAATGACAACCTATATTATTCTAATATCTTTATATTAAATTATCACTTTAAAAATAATACTTTAATTAAATAATTATTAAAATAATGTAATTTGTTCTTAAAGCTAAATGATTAAATGATATAACTTATAATTTAAGATACAAGATAGTACAATAATATAATTAATGTGTAAGTTTCTTCTTAGATGCATTTTTATAAGTCTAATAATATTTATCAATAATATTAATAATATTAAGACATATCATTTATAATTTACCTAAAATTTAAAATATGTGAAGTTTTCTTTTACTAATAGTAGGGTTATTATAGTTACTTTGGTCGGTACCAAGCAAATTTTATCTAAACGGTTTTGAAAATATCAACACTTTAGTAGACTAATAAATTCTCAAAAATCGACTTTCAAGCCAATGAACAACACAAGTTTAAGAGCAGTTGGTTTTGCAATTTTCTACCTATAATATTTTATCAAAAATTTATTTACATAAATATAATCTAGAACTAAGAATAATTCTTACCATAATATGGTCAACTTCCTTGAAAAGTAAAGTTGTCAAGACTTTAAAATATACATTCCATTTTAAATTAATATGAAGTGAAGAGTAACAATAAAAATTATTAAAATAATTACAATTTGAAAATAAATAAGAAATAAAATTCATGCATGCTTATTATTTTTTTTCAAACATGTTTATCTCCACTTTTCAAACTGAAAAAAATAAAATGTTTATTTTACATGCACATAAATAGGTAGAGATTAGGATTAGAATTTATAAAAATAATAAATATATTAAAAAATATGTATAAATATTATAAATATAATAAAATTAAAATTTATTTATAATAAAAATATGTGAATTCCATTTTTGTTAATTTTATAAAATAAAAACCTTTCATCAGACTATATTTTCTAAATTTGAGGAGTATATTTTAGATCAACAAACCTATTAAAAATGTATAAATTTAATTTAATGATTGAATAATTTTTAAAACAAATATGTTAACCTCTAATTATAGGGTAAGGGGATTTTATAAAAAAAAATTGAAAATGATGGTTTGAAGTGGAGGTATACTACAGAAATACCATGTCATAACTTAGTTTTTTTCCTCTAATTTTAGTGAAATGAATTATATTTTCTTAAAATTATGTAATTTTAAAAGGTATTAAAATATTTTTTTATTAATTAAAAGAAATATTTTATAAGTAAGATTTGAATTTAAATTTACGATGGTAAATGAAGAATCGTACCACCTAAATCACAATTAAAATAAAGAGTACAAGATATCCCAAAAATATCATTTTCTTCTCCATAATAGAGAAGTTATTACTTATTATTACCTTAAAACTGAAAATTTGATATCATAAGCATTTAAGGCATTAAATTAATTATTTGATTATGCAGGGATTTTCCAAAAAGTAATATAACAGTGGTCACAAACTTATCATAATCTCCACTACAAACTTTTCTAACTATGAAGCCACAAGTGAGAATTATTTTACTTCTAATATTTTGGTTAATTTTTTTACAATATATTTAAAATAAATAAAAAATTAATTTTTAAAATTTTGAATTAATTGTCAAAATAAATTCAATATTACATGCAAGTTTTGAATCCATTAAAGATTAATTATCCTAAAAAACTCTTTTAAGAAGAAAAAACTAACATTAACCAAACCAAAACTTGTTCAAATTTGTTCAAATAATATAGGATTAAGTCTATTTTGAAGGCAAAAAACAACCCTATATATATATAACAATTATTAAACGACAAAATGCTTATTTGAATGTTTTGAGAAAAAAAATGTAAAAATGATATAAAAGATTGAAAACTCTTTACCCAAAAATATAGATATATATATAAAAAAATGATAAGATTTATTAATTAAATTATATAAATTTTGAAACTATCTTTTATATTAGTATATATCTTTATTTTATAATATAATGTTATTTTTGTTTAAATTTAAACTATTTTAAACATTCTATCATTTTTTATTAAATATTTTTTGTTTATATATATTGCTTATTCGATATTAGAGTCTGATTGAATGTCTTAATCACCGCATTATTATAATCCTTTTTTATTATGATGTTTATAATCTTTATTAATTGAATGTGATAATAGAATTATAAAAGAATATTTAATGTCAATCACTTAAAATATAAACATAACTTTATGAAAAATATATTAGGTATGATAGGTATTTTTATTTTATATACATTTTTTATTTTTATATCTTTTAAAAAAATACATATACAATGTGTAAAGGAAATAAAAAGTAAATTTTTTTAATATATAAATGGATTAAAAAGAATTACTTTATTATACTATATAGTAAAATCTCAGAATAACATCCTCTTTCGAGCTAAATGTCGTTGGGCAAGCTCTTTGACATAAACCATTGAATTTTTCCCATTTTAGAATTTTTGATATTTTTGAAATTACGCGTTGAAATTGTTCTCATCAAACTCCAATGCACTTCATTCCCCTATCACCGTAGGATATTTGAGCTTTTAAAAATTGACCACAAGTAGCAAATTTAGTTCATGTCCCATTTTTATTTTATGGACTGCACATACAGATGATTGTAATTTCCAAAAAGTCCCACACTTAAACAAACACTAACACCATGATATTTCAAATATATATATATATATATATATATATATTATTTTAGTGGGACGTTATTTTCAAAATATTTTTTTTAACTTCTACATTATATTTATATGAATGTTTTAAATTGATAATAAATATTATTTTATCTTTTATTATATTTTTTATGTAAATTTAATTAATTTCAAATATATTTTTATTAATTTTTATAAGTTATTTAAATATAATATAAATGGATAAAATATGATGCTAGAATAACTCATCTAAATCCCGAGAAATTTTGTTTTTGTTTTCAATTTTATTAAAAGAAGACAAATGAAATATTTTATAAAAGCAAGAGACAAAGAAACACAGTGGAGGGAGAATAAGAGAAATAAAAGAATTCAGAGAACATGAGACAGAGAGAAAGGGGGTGAATTTTGTTTTTTTATCATAAAATACTAAAACATATTTCTTTTCCGTTCTTTTGGGTTGAAATCCTTCGGTCTGTTCTGGCAATCGCCATCATTGTCCATTTGTATAGCTTTTACTTGCTACCACATTCTTCTCACTCCTTTTCTATCTCTCTCTCTTGCCACTTTCTCAGTTTCTTTCTCGGTTCGTTTCGTTGTCACTCTTCTCTCTCCTGTTCATGTTTCTTCTCTTTATGGGTTTCTTGAGAAAAGTTCAAAGAACCGAGTTTTGATTTTCATAGATTGGAACTTTGGCTCTGTTATCTCTGTTCTGCTGCTCTATTTTTCATCTGGGTATTTGAAGTTTTACCTTCATAATGAGTTTGGAGGACCAAAGGGGTGGTTTTGTGGGTGAAGATGAGGCCATGAATCGTTTTCCTTTGGGTATGCGTGTTTTAGCAGTTGACGACGACCCAACTTGCCTCAAAGTTATAGAAAATCTGCTTCGTAAATGTCAATACCAGGGTTTGTTCCTTCTCTCCTTGTTTAATTTTCCTCCCCTTTTCTTGAAGCTCTAGAATTGCAGCGAACTTGATGGAGTTTTAGAGTGCAGAGTTGTTGAATTGCCTCTGTTTTGTTGATCCAAATTTCCGCCTTTTTGATGCAAGAGTTTACGTTTAGTTCATGAAGCTCTATGCTTCCTTTTAGAGTTTATTGTAAAAGCTTCATCGTCTTAATACTCATAGTTTAGGTGAAGAACAATAGAACAAACAGTCAATTAACTTCAGCGAAAATGCAAAAATGCACTTTACACCAAGTATAAGTCCACTGCCTTTCTAAAAAATTCTTACAAGTTTTTTTTTTTTGCTATTAGGATAACATAAATTCATTATATTTATAAAATGGAGTTCTGAGACTCTTTTTATAAACGTTAAGGGTGGTGGAATTAAGCTACCTTTAATACTTTTTATTTTTATTCTTATTTTCTCTTAATGCACAATGTTTCGATTTTCATAACTCCCCTCCAAAATTTCACGTAATTGTTCTAATAGGGGTACATTGTACTAGATTTTTCTTGTCCATGCGTAATTAATTATGATTTTTAAACTATAAAAAGTTTGGTGTATTTAATTAGTAATTTGCTAAAATCTTTAGCAATTCCTTTATATTAAAAAAAGTTAATTGTTTTTAAAGATTTTGAAAATTTACTGATTATTTTGTACTTAAATAGACGTATTAGTTACATTTGTGTATGAAAACCCCAAAATTTCTAAAATGTTTTTTCCTTTTTCTTTTCTCTCAATCTTTATATTATTCGTTCAACTATTATTAGTACAAATCCCTAAAATAGCATGAAATAAAATCTTAATAGTTCATAGAAATCTTTAAAATTTATAAATCTTTTAAAAGTCTATCAACCCTCCTTAATTTCTGAGTACATGAGAGTTAAACCACCTCCTTTACCTCCCCCCCTTCTCTTCTTTCTCTCTCTTTTCCTGATTTATGGTCAGTTTCAATACATTGTTTGCATGCTTTCAACTAAGAACATTTTCAAAGTGGAATGTGTTTTGCATGTAATTTATGGATTTTGCAGTAACTACGACCAACCAGGCCATCAAGGCACTGAAGATGTTGAGGGAAAACAGAAACAAGTATGACCTCGTGATCAGTGATGTAAATATGCCTGATATGGATGGTTTCAACCTACTTGAGCTTGTGGGACTTGAAATGGACTTACCAGTCATTAGTAAGCACAAAATCCCACCTTATTAATCTTGTATGTAAATTTTTGAAACTCTGTGTTCTCTTTCTCATGTTTTCGCAGGATTGTTTAGATATGTTACTATCGAGTATTTAGATGATGTTAGATGAATGAATAATTTAGCCGCAAGAGAGATTAGTTATTATTAACCCCTTTTATGTCTCAATATGTGTACAGTGTTGTCAGGACATAGTGATACCAAACTTGTAATGAAGGGAATTACCCATGGTGCTTGTGATTATTTGTTGAAACCTGTTCGCATCGAAGAGCTCAAGAATATATGGCAACATGTAGTCCGCCGAAGGACATTCGAGTCCAATGACGAAAAGAAGCCCTCCAATCAAGAACAGGAGTGCCACGGTACTAGAGATAGTGGAAAATGGGCCGTGTCATCAAGTAATTTGGATCAAAATGGTAATGTCAATAGGAAAAGGAAAGACAAAAATGAAGATGATGAAGAAGAGAGTGATGATCGTGGACATGATAATGAGGACCCGTCAAGCCAAAAAAAGCCTCGAGTTGTTTGGTCTGTAGAGCTGCACAGGAAATTTGTTGCAGTAGTAAATCAACTGGGCCTTGAAAGTAAGTCTCCTTTCTACAATTTGTAGCCTCTTGCATTTCACACAGAGGGATTATGCCGTCTAATGGGATCTTTGGTTATTGTTTCTCCTCCCCCTCAATTTTGATGCAGAGGCTGTTCCTAAGAAGATTCTTGACATGATGAATGTTGAAGGACTAACTAGAGAAAATGTTGCAAGCCATCTTCAAGTACAAATCTTTCCTGCATAACTTGCAGTTATTTTACAAATTATGGTCTTAATGCAGCAAAAAAAATTGAACATGAAATTAGTTTTTTGAGCTCTAAAATGATATTGAATGTGACTATGGCCCATATGTAGGAATTATAACTAATAATGGGTGTGATATTTAAGCTTTTTCCATTTTCAAATATGTTGTCAACTAAAAATGTTCTACAATTTTTCCAAAAGCTTCTCCTAATTGTTGTGTTGAAGAGTGAAGCTGTTGTTTTTGGTTGAGAGGGCTTGTTACTTTACCCTAAACAATTGTTGTCCAATGAGCACCAATTTTAGATCTTCCTTATTTCAGTAACTACTAGGGTTGCGTAAATTCTATACTTGAGAACTTATTTTCAGATTTCTATCATCATACTTACTATTTCATACTATTTTGCAGAAGTATAGACTCTACCTGAAAAGGATCAGCAATGTGGCAACACAGCAAGCTAGCTTGGTTGCTGCTTTTGGGGGTAAAGATGCCTCTTACATAAACATTGGTTCGGCGGATGGATTTGGAGATCTACGCACCATAACTGCATCTGGAAGGCTTGGAAATACTGCCTTAACATCTTATGCACACAAGGGGTTGATTGGTCGATTAAACTCCTCTGCTGGTTTGACCCTACGAGGAATTACTTCTTCTGGATTCATCCAGCCTGACCATCTACAAAATTTAAGCAGCAACTCCTTTGATTCTCTTGTGAAGTTCCACTGTCCGGAACCTGTGAGCCAAAGTGAAAGTTTATTTCAAGGAATTGCAACATCAGTGGAGGAAAACCAGTTGCAACAGACCAAGTGCACCAACCCTCTAGGAGAATTTAGTCCTTTCATTGATCCAACAGGTTTTACAGGTTCTGCTAGCTTTCCGGATGCTAGAGTGACTATTGGTAGCTCAAGCAATTCTGTGTCTTCTGCTTCCAGCAATCCTTTTATGTTACAATGGAACCCACATCAAACACATAATACGGATGTATTAGGAAGTCGATCTTCATTTGGTGGTATCTCCAGTTTTCTTGATCAGAATACGTGTGAGACTTGGCAAAGTGCAGTCCATCAAGAGCAGTTTGATTCAAATAACATTGATATTTCTTCTGCTAGCCTTCAAAATGTGCTCGATTCTGCTACACATGCTATTCCGTCTTCTCTTGAAGATTCTCGGGATGTACAATGCCAAGAAGGCTTGTTTCGGAATATTTCTCAGACTACAAATTATGCACAAAAACACAGTTGGGAAGAACATAAACTGGATTATAACCATAACTTGAATCAGAGTGTTAGTGCCACAAACTCTTTTGTTCCTGCTGATAGCATTCTTGGTCCTTTTAACCAGTCTCTGGACCAATGCAGTGCAGTTTTTCATAAAAAGATTAGTTCATTTTACAACCAAATTAGTGGGGCCTCTGCATCCATTTTTCATCCAAGTGAGGTTGGAAAACTTGCTATAGACACAATGATGAAGCCCAATGAAGACTACATTGTGGACCACATGGTGTCTCAGGGTGGTTTCCCTCAAAACAGTTGTGGATCATTTGATGATATAATTACTTCTCTGATGAGACGGGTATGGGCCTTAAATAATATTTACTTGTTGTGCATGATCAAATTGGTTTCGAAATTGTACGTCAGTTATACATATCATGTATATGTTATATTTATACTGTACATAATATATATTCATTTATATACATAGTACATAAACTAGATATGTACATACAATTGCCATGTTAGTTTGGAGAAAATTTGATTATGTATGACCTGTTATGGGACTTTAATACATAGTATTAGATTTAGTCTGATTTATTCATGAATGTGTAATTGTATTAGCATTATTATTCCATAACTTGATTACTGTTGTACTATACAGGAACTAAACGAGATAATATTAACAGATGGAGAATTTGGATTTGATGGTTATTCTCTTGGGCCATCATCATGTATATGAGACTTGCATGCACTGCTGATCCTTAGAAGAGAAGGGCATTGTCAGCTGGATTATCTCTCTATGAAGATTCTTGTAACTTATATGTAACTTCTTGCTCCATCTCATGTAATTTTATCCCTCTTCAACTATTATTATTCTCTGTTTCTAAATTTTATTTGGTTTTTGCAATTGATGTGAGCAAACTTGGAGCTTTATCTATTTTTTTGATGTCGTATCAGTTTCATTCTTTTTTCTACTGTCATGAATAAGGGCAAGAGAAGTGATCCACTTATGTTGTTGGTCGTATTGATGCTTTGTCTTCAAACCTGCTTGTCCTGTTCCTCAGTAACTTACCTGTGACCTTGAAGCCTCTGGAATGTCTTCTATTTAGATTAGTTTTGAATTTTTCTTGCATGGCTTTGGTAATCTTATAATTACTATGTTGGGATTGTTATGATGAGTGTGTACATGAGTCCCACATCAAATAATATCAAGGAAAAACTGGGTATGTAGTTGCTATGAGTTACCTCTTAATATCTTGATCTTTTGGTTTGAGCACTAGACCAAATGCTATTTTGGTTCTAATAACATTCTAAAAAATGCCGAGGTTTTTTTTGGCTTTGGTGAGACAATAGAGTGCAAGATAGGATGAAGCCAACTTCTCCTATCTAGTCAATAATTGAACTTTTTGGTCGTTTGAGTTTCGTTTTGTTATCTCGCATTGATCAAGTTTTATTTTGTTATTCCATGCCGATCGAGTTTTGTTTCGTTATCATGTTCCTAGCATTAAACTCATCGCCTATCTTTGTAAGTTGAGCTCTCCTCTTTGTAGTGAAGTTTCATGCTTTGGAATAATTATACATATGTGAAATGAACTTTCAATTCAAATAAACATTTGGGACCTATAAGGTATTTGATGTCCTAACCTATAAAATTTTGTTGCGAACTCTATTCTAACTCAGCCAAGCATGCCTCGTAATATAAATTAAGTAGATGTCACAATAAAAATATAATAAAATAATATGTTTAATTCAGCACATTATAAAAACAACTAAAAAATAAGAAAATTAGTTGATGGTAAATATATTAGTGACAGTGTACATGCATTAATATGCAAATGATATAGCATGTGAATTAGGTAAACATAATGGAAAAACTATAAAGGATTTTCAATCACTTTAAGATCTTTTATGTAGAACATATTCAGTGAATGATGATTGTATTTTCACAGTATGTGATCATACATAACACATATAATGAGATAAACCTATATAAGAAGATTTTTAATCACTTCAAGACCTCTTATATTGTAACATATTCGGTAAATGATGATTGTATACTCATAGTATACGATCATAACACAATATGTAATGAGATAAACTTACATAAATTCAACTCATATGTGATAACATCATCGGATTGTTTAAGGTAACCACTTGATAGTAAGCAATTCACTATTTAAACCAATCAACGCTTCACAATCTAAAGATAGTATTCGCTAATACCTTTATCAATTAGAGTACCACATTCAACTACGCCTAAGTTACCTCTACTTGCTATCACATAGTTTCTCACCTATGCACCTGTTACAACCTTGCAACTACCAATAGACACACGATAATTTTATATAGAGAGAAAATCCTCAAAATGATGTAGCCTTTTACTAACCAACCATGCATTTTATCTCTCAACAAAACCTCACTCAATCTCACAATTTCCATACTCAACCCAGTGTTTGAAAAATATGAGAGACTCCTCTTTGATGTCCTATGTCCTATAGATGTACACACTATTTCCCGAACCCAACACTGAGAAGGAAAACAAACAAATAAAGAATTGGGGAAGTCTAGTGGCAACTGAGGAGAGTTTTCTCCTATATTATGACTAAGAAATGAGAGAATGAGAGGAGAATTTATAGAAAATTTTAGTCTCTAGGATCCTCACTAACCACCTTATCCAACCCTTGTTGATGACCTTAGAGAGGGTAAATGTTGCCTCAATTAGGGTAAATGCTTCTCGAGCCTTCATAGACTACCTTGGCAAGGGAAAATACCATAGAAATAAAGCTACCAAAGGTTGTTGACCCCCTCAGTAAGCCCTGGAAGAAACATCGATGAGCTTGTTGAGAGCTAGGCAAAACCCACACAAAAAAAGTTTTTGACACTAAGAAATGCCAAGTCTCTAATAGGATAACACAACAACATACAAACACCCAACAATGCAAATTATATAAATCTAATACATTGAATGTGTGTAACAAGCAATATGAAACCGTGTTCTAAGTAATATCAAGCTACCAGTAATCACTTTATATAAGATAGATATAAATATCAAATAAAATACAGACATTGTGTTTTGCACAGGAGAATGCCATCACAAAAACAATAGTACTTACAATCTCTTATTTTGGATTTCTATGGAAAAACACTACACAACTGTAGTACAGACACATCATCAAACAAAATATATTTATACAAGTTGCACCGAAGGAGTTCATTACCATGAATGAACTTTGACACACAACTAAGACACCCTCTAACACATTGGACTCTAGTTCAACCATCTTGTGGTCCTTAGTCCATCTTTATGGATCAACACATCCATCTTGATGGTCCACTCTATACTAAAAGTCTGCATCATCCACTATGCTTAACAATCCAAATAAGCTTTAACCCTATTATGTTGTTTGTAGTTATACATGTGCCTACACACATGAAACACCACATATATCACTACTACAAAACTGGTCATTTAAGTCTAGATTTAAAGTCAGCTTTTGGTGAAAATCGACTTATAATGAATTTAAAGTCGGTTCATTGACGTGTAGAATCAACGCTACACGTAGGACATAGCGTTGGTTCTATGTGTCAACCAACGCTACATGTAATCTTACACACTTATTATTCATATTTCTTTATTTTTTGTATATTATGTGTTATTATTTATGTGTATAAATTTTTGTATTATGTAGGTTTTGTATTATATATATGTTATTATTTTTATTATGTAGGTTTTGTATAAATTTTTGTAATGAAATAAATTTATATATTTATGATTGTGATTTAAGGTTGGTTTTTAATTTATTTATTTTTGTTAATATGAAATGGGAAAGACATGATTTAACAATATGATGCTCATTAAAAATTTAGGTTTGAAGTAGTATAGTTATTTTTAAAAAATATTAATCATCACAAAATTGTTATATAAATTTTGTTTTATATATCTTAAATTTGAAATCAACTCAAATGATGTGACATATTATTATTAGTAATTACAATCAATCTCATATAATTATATTTATGTGTATATATTTATTATGTTTGGTTTTTATGTATTTATTTTTATATGATGTTTTGATAGATATTCTAATAATTAGGGAATTCATATATAATAATATCTGAAATATATTGGTTGGATACATATTTAATATGCTTAATGTCATTTATAGAAAATGGATAAATCTTGGATGTCTAAGTGTATAATTGAGCAGGACTACATTTTTGGAGTTGAAAGTTTCTTGGATTTTGCTTATAGAAATAGTAATAATGAAATTAGTATGATTCGATGCCCATGTATTAAATGTAAAAAGGAGCGATTTCATGATGTTGATAAGGTTAAGTATCACTTTATCCGTAGTAGTATTCTTTTGAGTTATAAATGTTGGTATTATCATGGAGAAAATATTGATAATACTCATGGGGAAGAGATAAAATAAGAATGTGAGTGGATTATATACATTTTATCATAATGTACAGATATAAAATATGTTTCATGGTGTTGAAGATGAACTATATGAGGATGATCCCAAAACCTTTAAAAAACTTCTAGAAGATGCCGAAAAACTGTTGTATCCAGAATGCAAGAAATACACTAAAATTTCGGGATTGATTTATTTGTACAATGTAAAGGCAAAAAATGGTTTTTCTGACAAGGGATTCACAGAATTATTAAATGTACTAATAGATATGTTTCTTGAGGGTATTGAATTGCCATCTTTAATGTATGAAGTGAAGAAATCTCTTAGTCGATTTGACATGAAATATCATAAGATTCATGCTTATCCAAATGATTGCATTCTTTATAGAAAAGAATATGAGACATTAGATGATTTTCTGATGTGTAAAGAATCGAGATGGAAGCATGCTATAAATGAGACAACACCTAAGAAAGGTGTGCCTGCAAAGGTTCTTTGGTACTTTCTTCTAATTCCTCGCTTTCAAAGGTTGTTCAAAAGTAAAGAGACATCAAAGATGTTGACTTGGCATTCATATAATCGATCTGATGATGGGATGCTACATCATCCTTATGATTCTCCAAATTGGAAAGTAGTAGATAATTTATCCCTTCAATTTGCATCTGATTTGTGCAATTCGTCTTGTTATTGCTGCTAATGGAATTAATCCACACAGTTCCCTTAGTAGTAGATATAGCTGTTGGCCAGTAATTATGGTAACATACAACCTTCCTCCCTAGTTGTGTATAAAAAGAAAATTCATGGTGTTAACATTATTGATCTTAGGACCGAAACACCCCGGTGTTGATAGTGATGTATATTTGTAGCCTCTGATAGATGATTTAAAGATGTTGTGGAATGATGGTATAAATGTTTACAATGCATATAAAGAAGAACACTTTAACTTGAGGGGGGGTCCTTTTAACTTGAGGATGGAATTAAATCAAGACTGGATTTAAAGAAACTAGGCATACGACCTTAATTGGCACCAAGGGTGGAAAATGATAAGAATCTAACATACTTGCCACCATCATCATATACAATGTCAACAAAAGAGAAGGATGTATTTTGTAAATTTTTGGTGGGTGTAAAAGTTCTTAATGGTTACTCATCTAACTTAATAAATTTTTTGTCTATCACCGATAAGAAACTTTATGGATTGAAATCACATGATTGTCATATCTTAATGCAACAATTATTACAAATTGCTATTAGATCAATTCTTCCAAAACATGTTCGACTATCAATAATTCATCTTTGTTCATTCTTTAATGCAATATGCAAGAAATATATATCAATTTGGCAAGTTAAACTCTTTATAGAAAGATGTTGTAGAGAATTTGTGTCTAATTAAAAAATATTTTCCTCCTTCTTTCTTCGATATAATGATTCACAATTGTGTTCATTTAGTTCGTGAGGTTCAATTGTGTAGTCCTAATTACTTAAGGTGTATGTATCCTTTTGATAGATATATGCAAGTCCTTAAAGGATATGTAAATAATAGAAATCGACCTAAAGGATGCATGGTGGAACGTTACATTACTAAAGAAGCCATTGAGTTTTGTTCTGAATACTTTAGTGGATGCACTGAAATTGGGAATCCTATGCATAAGTTATTCTTAGAACGTCGCATGATCCAAGTAGGTAACCCTATGCTTGATGGAAGTAAGAAATTGTTTATTGATCATAGTCGATGGGAAAAAGCACACTGAACCATTTTGGTAAATAATAAAGAGGCACAACCGTACATAGAGTAAGTGATGACATGTTCAACCTTTTCATTTAAAATAAAATTATTTTCTATTTAACTATTAATGATATCTAATTGATATATCTTTAATAACATTACATAATGCATATAAACTTACTAAAGATCGATCCTCATTATAAAAAAAAGGAGGAAAAAAATGGTTGTATGATGAACATAAGTGAGGGCTTATTAATTGGTTTCGCAACCATGTAAGTGTCACATGCAAGAATTCATTAGTACTTTTATGCAATGTTTTAAAACTTTGTTTTAAACACGTTTCATATTTTTTGTATGCATAGATTCGAGTTGAACTCAAAAAACCCAATCATAAAATAACAGAAAGTTTAGAATGGCTTGCACATGGTCCAAAATTCAATGTCAAATCATATTCTAGTTTCACAATTAATGGATCGAAGTTTACGACTCAAGCAATGGATAAAGTTTGAGTAAATCAAAATAATGGTGTGAAGATAGTTGCACAAACTATGCAATTTTCAAGTTCAAAAGATGGTAATCCTGTACTTTCTGATAGAACATATTATGGTATAATTCAAGAAATTTGGAAACTCAATTATGAGGACTTCCATGAAATAGTATTCTTGTGTGATTGTGTCGAAGATGTTATCAATGTTGGATATAAAATAAACGATTTTGGATTTACCCTTGTAAATTTATCCAAGATAAGTCACATTGATGATCCTTTCACGTTAGTACTTCATGCAAAACAAGTATTTTATGTGAGTGATCAAAATGACACAAGATGGTCTGTTGTGTTAATGTCTCCACAAAAAGAGTTCTACCATTATAATGCTCTAGAAGATGATGAAATGCTTGATACATTATCCAATATTAGTCATTTCTCAAACAAATTGCCTAATGTATGTGATGATCTAGTTGATGACGATGATTATTCGTCATGGACTTGAAGTGATTGTGAAAGAATATATATATATGATCAACAACCTAATTAAACATAATGTATGTTCTATACTATTCTATTAACTCTTGCATGTTTATATGTTTGGAATTAAAATTGTCAATTAATTTCTATTTCATCATTGTTCGTAGATATTTCATGGATCCTAGGGTACCAGAGATTGTAGATCCAAATGATCCAGTGGAGCATTTGAAAAGAAGGGGTTGGACAAATATACCTGATGCTCCACTTAACCTAGATGATAGAGTACCTGTTCTATGTGATGCTACTGGTAATCTATTAGGGGAAAATGGCCAACAATTGAAATCCTCTATTGGTAGACTTGTGAAGTCAAGTATACCAATCAATATAAATGATTGGACTAAGGTTGACGAAGCTGAAAAGTTCAAAATATGGAAAACCATTTGTGTAAGTCTCTTTTATTTATAACTAATTACATATATTATATCTTTTTGTATTATATCTCATCTTTTGTAGTGTGTTTTTAGAAAATCGTTATAAAGTCCCTGACACTTGGATGAGAAAGTGTTATAATATTGAAAATAACGCATGCAAGGAATACAAAGCTTCTAGATTGGCAAGAAATTATGTGTTTCCATATTTGGAACCACTTGATGAAGCATAACTATACAAAATCCCTAAAGAATACCCCTAGATTGAACCCCAAGTTTGGAAAGACTTCGTGATTTATAGGCGTACAGATGAATTTAAAATTATTAGGGAAGAACATCAGAATATATAAATGCATAATGTTCTTCCTAACCGTACTGGGAGGTCTTCAAATCCTGAAATTAGACATAGAATAATATTATTAAGTTGTTAATTTATAAATATTTTTATATTTATTTTCCTCAAATTTAAGTTGATATCCTAGTTAATAAATTTATTTAATTTATGTAGGAAGTTGAATTGGGTAGACCGGTTAGCCATTCTTAATTGTATATAGAAACAAAGACCCCCCAAAATGAAGAAGTAAAGACCAATAACTAAACAATGAGAAGAAAAAATAAATAAGTTGATTAGTAATTTAACTTGATACAAAGTCCTTATGATTTTTACTAATTGATGTAATAATTTATGATATGTTTGTTTGCTTTATTATTTGTAGAGAGCTGTTTGAGAACAAATAGCCAGGGGTGAAATAATCGAACAACCAAGGAGAGATGCTATATATCATGCACTTGGACGCGAGCATCTAGGTCGTGTTAGGAGAGGAAGCCAATATGATGGTTATATGGAGTTTTTAACATTCCAAAACAAAAGCCTCAGATGGTTAGTAAGGAGAAGTATTGTAAAATTGAAGAAGAACTCAGCTTCTTTAAGGCCTCAATGTTAAGTGAGATTTCCACTTTAAAAGAATATCAATCACAACACATGTCAGGCATGGTAGCATAATACAATCATGGCATGCCACATTAGCCAAGCATGTAACCATCCATGCCAAGCATGCCACCCATGCAATCTCATGGCATCCAACCTATATCATGTATGGGATATAGTCATCCTATTGGTCCTCCCTTTATGCCAGGAATACAAATGCAATCAGGTAGTGGTTCATTTTCTCCAATGCTATCTGTGCATTCTTACCATCCATCACATCATGATGAACGTTTTGATGAGAATGTACTTCTAATAGCTACCCTACATAAGAGTCCTCTTCTATTTGATGAATCATTTGTGGTAAGATTTAAAGTTTATGTAAATAGTCTATTATTTTTATTTTTTACTATATATTTTATTTATTATATATAACGCTTAAATTTTTTACAGAATATGAAATGTTTGTTGAAACATCCTTCATTAATGGACTTTTTTGCTATTGGAACAGTATAACAATTGAGCAATGATTGAATGATTCATAATAATATTTGCCAAATTATTGGCGAATAGTAATTGATCAATCATATTACCAAAATTAGTAAGTGCGATACATTTAAGAGATACAAAGCAAGTATCTCGTAGTAAATCTATGTCTAGTGGGCAATCATCGCACACTAAGTCATTCAAGAAGAAGCCATGGAAAAAGTATAGTTATGAGGACATCTAGCATAAATGATGGATGGACTGTGCCACTTCCTATAGAAATTTTTGGTGCAGACATTGGCCAAACCTATATATCGATCGAGTGCATATTATAGCCATTTGAATATCAAATGATTGATTTAAGTATAATTCAAGTGTGGACAAAGCGAGTCCTCAATCGGTAAATAACTTTCATTTATGTAGAACATATATAATTATATTTATATTAGCTAATTATTTCTATATATTTCTTTTATATAGGGCATGTTATTATCGACTTCAAGCTAATCACTCATCATATTTAGTAATGTTCTATGATTCTTCATTTGTCAATCACTATCAAGAAAAGGATGCTAGCATCAGAGCTAAACAATTATGTGATAGGGCATTAACACTTAACACAAATCAGAAGTTGATAATCCCTTGGCCACTAAAGTTTGAACAAGGCCAAGATCATTGGATGTTGGTAATCCTTGATCTATATGGCAATCATGTTGGGCACTATGACTTAGCTTCCATAGAATTGAGTAAAGATACAAAAGAGTTTTTGAAATGTAAGAGTTATAGCTATCTATTTTTCTTCTATTGTTCTTTGTAATATTTAAAAAAAAACTAACCGTTTTAAACTTTGATAGGGCATGAAAGTTGTGGAACAAGAGTAGGGGCATTGCTCTTAAAAAATCACATAAGTTTATATGGCATAAAGTTATGGTATGTATAAGCGAATATTAGTAATTTAATTAATTTTACTATTGAATAATAAAGATGTTCGAACGTGGAAAATAATGTACACTTGTTTTTTGTAGGTTACATAACAAAATGATGGAGTCATGTATGGTTACTATGTCATGAAGTTTATGAGCGAAATCATCACAAATATCAAAATTAAAATTAAAGATGTGGTAATCTCTTTTACCAATATACCTTTTTAACATATATGAGTTATTTTTTGTGAATTTATGAAATTACATTCTCAATATGAATTTAAATACATGTAGTTCTTTGGTTGGAACAAGTCAGGTTATGACTCGCAAATTTTTGATAATTTACGAGAGGAATGGATAGATACATGGTTCAAATTATATTATCACAAAAAGAATAAGGAGAAGATTCTGATGATCTTGAATAGCATTTGACAACATCATGGTAGTTTTTATAATGCTTTAATTTCTCTATTCTTGTGTCTGAAGTTTGGGCAGCTTGTTTGATGGATGTTTTGTTTGATGGATGCTTTATTTTATGAATGTTTATGTGCTCATGCATTTAGGGGAATGAATTGTTGTATGGACTTATTTTTTGCCCAAATTCATCTCATCTCTCTTGCCTAGTTCCTTTGTATGACAACATCATGGTAGTCACTAGCCAACCAAGTATAGGAAAACCACCAAGAATCATCATTCCGGTGTAATATCATGAACTCACAAAAAATAACTTATATATGTTAAAAGATTAGTAAAAGAGATTACCACATCGACACCAGAGTAATATAATAGTTATCTTATCCCTTCGAAATCATATTAGCATTGTATTAATCTTTTATCTATAAATATGAAGCTATCTGGAATCAAGCTGGTATTTTTGATGCTATAATGAGCTCTAAATATGAAGTCAAGTGTAACTCCTATTAGTTACTTGGGTTGGTTGGGCAAAAAATAGTTGTTCCATAAGTTTATGGGCACCAAAACTCAACCAACCTAAGTAACAAATCAGAGTTACACTTGACTTCATATTTAGAGCTCATTATAGCATTAAAAATATTAGCTTGATTCCAGATAGCTTCATATTTATAGACAAAAGATTAATACAATGCTAATATGATTTTGAAGGGATAAGGTTATTATTATATCACTCCAGTGTCGATGTGGTAATCTCTTTTACTAATATTTTAACATATGTAAGTTATTTTTTGTGAATTCATGATATTACATTCTTATTTTGAATTTAATTACATATAGTTCTTTGGTTGGAACAAATGAGACTATGATATGAAGTTTTTTTGATGATTTACAAGAAGAATGGACAAACCACTTTGTTCAAATTATAACATTAGAAGAAGAATTTGGTGATCTTGAATAACATAGGACAACACCATGATAATTTTTATAATATTTTAATTTCTCCATTCTTATGTCTCTGACGTTTAGACTGCTTGTTTAATGAATGTTTACGTGCTCATGTATTTAGGGGAATGGATTGTTATATGGACCAACTATTTTTTTCCCAAACTCCATCTCATCTCACTTGCCTAATTACTTGGTCACTATAATGGTGATTCTAAGAAAACCAAGCTTCCTTTTCTTGAAATAAAGTGAAAATATCACAAAATTCATGAAAAAGGAGACATAGTTTTATTTGTAATTTAATTTAAATATATATGTATTATATATAAATTATTTTTTTGTAATAAATTTAATTCTCAGGTAATTAATTAATATTTAATTTTTTAATTATTTGTATTAATTAAACTATTTGTTAAATATATTTTGATTTTTCTGCTATTATGTGATCGAATATAGGTTTTGAGTATAATGGAAAATAAGTTAATTTTGTAAAAAAAATTAAAAATTAAAAGTTGGTTCACGCGTTAACCGACTTTACTTTTTTAAGTCATCGCATTTAAAGTCGGTTTACCATCATTTTTGGCGTAGTGTATGAAAAGCAAACTGGTAGACATATAATGTAGTCTAAAAATTACTATCAAGTCACCCTAACATTGATGAACAATGATAGGCTAAGAAAATTCAACATGCATTACAAAAATAAACACAATCTACGTGCAACATAGATGCACAAATTTCCCTTGAACATATGCAATACTTCCTTTATGTGTATGCATATCAGACAACAAAGATGTACAAACTATACCCATCATCCCATGCGACAAAAAAACACAAGTTGTGCATACTTCTTCTCCTTTTTTGACATGGAAATTCAAACCAAGCATATACTTAAGTGTGTAACACACCACACACCTATATGCAGGAGATAAGTCATACAGAAATGCATGCAACCCTAACAGTCATGAAAAATAAACAACAACACAAAGGTAACACAAAGGCAAAAAGATGTAACAAATAATAGATTGAATGCACAAACAAATAAAGAAATATATAAACATAAAATATCTCTCTCATGCGATGTATAGTATGGAGGCCCAAGTCTCTACCTACTATGAGTGGGCATAATGGACTTCACAATACATGCAAGAAAAATTGATAGGATGGGCTGTCAAGTATCAATGGCACGTAAAAGTTTCTGTCTAATCTATAAGAAGAAGTTGACTAGGAGTCCAATTGTCTTAGTATTGACACACATAGGAAAATACCTCATAGTCTAGCATAGGAAATATGTTTTATGCATTCTAACAATGAATACGAGGCAATGAACTACATGCAAGAAATATGCAATCACTATAACAATATAAGATATATAGGATCACTACTATGTTAGAGTGAGAAACAAAAAGGATGGTCATAAGTAAATGGTTTTCTTATATGTTATATAGGATGCCTATTATAGAAAATATTACACAAACCTTTATATGATAGATTTTGACCATCTTAAAAAGAAATTATTTTACAACGATTACTAACCATCTTAAATGTTAGAAAATAGGGAAAATATTGATTGACATATTTGTTAATGAGAGTTATATACATCAGAACAATTACTCATATGTGAATTAAATTTTCGACCCATATAGGCCTCTAAGACCTATAAAGGGGTGAATACACCTACTCATTGAATCTTTTCACGAGATCTATTCTAACTTGGCTAAGAAAGCCTCAAAATGTGAATTAAACAAATAGCACAACGAAAATAAAAAAAATGCTTGATTAAACACACCATAAAAACAACCATCAAATAAGATAGAAAGATACGTGGTAAACACACTAGTGGTGGTGTGCTTCACATGCTCATATTCATGCTAGCAACATGCAATAACATAAAAAATATCACCCAATATGTGAATTAGGCAAACATAGTGAAAAGTTTATAAAATATTTTCAATCACTTCAAGGCTTAATATGTGAAAACATATTCGATATATACTCTCACAGATTGCAATCATACATAACATAATATGTAATGAGGTAAACCCCCATATGATCCTACTTATATGTGGTAATATATTCAGGTTTCTTATGGAAACCACTCGATAGAAAACAATTCATTAATAAGTAAATCAACATTATACAACTCCATGAAAGTATAAAAGAAAATACCTTTACCAATTAGGACACCTTCCTTAACTACGCCTTAGTTGCCACTATTTGTTGTCAATAAAACACTTGATCCAATTAGATCCAAGCTTGTCACCGAAGCTCCATCACCATGTTATATGATCAAATATTGGTGACATAACCTCCTTACATTCATACATGTTGTGACCCCACAATACCTAGCCAACATATGACATAGAATCACATAGGCTCTTTGCCTATGAAAACAAGTGTGACCTCGCAACACTTCATCGATACAAAGTGACCTACCAATAGAAAATAACCCAATAAATTGGCTTCCCTACTATGGACAATGTTGTAACCTCACAACACCATAGGGACACATAATAACCATCTGACACACGACAACCAATCGATACACAATAACCTAGCCAGCACGTGGCAACCCAAAACATAGGCTTCTCTTTTATAGATAATGTACAAACCTTGTAACACTACATTAATACACAACAAGTCAACTCTAAGAGAAACTCCTCAAAATAATATCGCTCTTCGCTAGCCAACCATTCATTTTGACTCTCAACAAATTTTCACTCACATTTTTTGTGCTTAACTTGGTGTTTGAGAAATATGAGAGACTTATCACAAATGTACTACATCTAAATATAATACATTGTTTATCGAACTCACACTTAGAAGGAAAATAGATTAAGAAATGATGAGGAAAGTCTAGTCCAAATGTGCAAATCCTCCCAAAGAATTTGGGCAAAATAAAAAAGGTGAAGAGAGGAATTTATATAAAAATTTCAAGCATCTTGAACCCTAGTCGATTAATCATTGCCCACCATGTCACCTACAACCCTATTCGATTACTCATTGCTCACCATGTCATCCACGACAGCAAGCCTCACTGACTAATGAGTGTTGAAAAATACTAATATTACATGATTTATTTAAACTTAATGTAATAAATAGATTTGAATATGCATGATTCTATCATTATTTATGTAAATTTATATGTTTGAAATTATAGGTATTTTTTATTATTTTACAAATATTTTTAGCTTTAATTTTCTAAATTAATCAACATATGAAAAATCATACCTAAAGCACTCATGGGTCGCGAAAAAGAATACAATAGACCGCGATGCACTCCTTATTGTTTGAAGTCAATATTCTTGTAGTTTTTCCTATGTCACAAAGTGGAAACATTGGGGCATGGCACAACTTGTTCAGGGTAAATACTAGGCGAATTATTACATAACTGATGAGTACTTAAAAATACTAAATATAACATAATGTTTTGCACTTTAAATGTCAAAATAAATTTGTATTTGCATAGTTTTATCATCTTTTAAACAAACTATCTTCATGGGTATTTTGTTTTTTTGTTTTATATTTTTAGCTTCAAAATGATTCAATTGATCAACACTCAAATAATAGTACCTAAAAGCACTTAATTGCAACATTGAAGCATAAAAGATTAATAAATGTAAACTTTGCATATGTTCCAAACCAATGAAAGGGGTGTAATTCAAAAAGGGCTTCCATAATTTTAGGGAATGTGTGCCGCAGTGTGGTATTTTGTGTGTTGTAGCACCAAAGTAATGGATCAAGCAATTCAACACATATTTTAGCAAAGAATCAATGTATGTCACAACCTGCAACCATTTGATCCATTTTTTTTCTCTCTTTTACAACATTCCCTAAAGCTATATAAAGAACCATTCTTTATAGTAAAAATCACTCTTTTCATCCTTTAGCTCTCTTAACAACTAAATTCTTATTTTCTATCTAGTCTTTCTTCTCTTTTGGTTGTTTTAAAGTTAATCTCCCAATTGAGAGATGAGCAAACATAATTTATGTTGTAGTTTTATATTTGATTCAATAAACAGTGTTGGAAATTCTATTTAGAGGTGTTCGAGAAATAAAAACAATACTGAGCTTCTATAAGGACACACTTGATGTATAATTTAAATTTATTCTTTTCAGGTTAGCTTTATGTGTTGTTTTACATGCTATGTTTAATTTACTGTTCATTTTTTAAAATTAAGCATGCTTAGTTGAATATATTATAGGATATTAGTAATCTTACGATTATGAAATATAAAAGTAGGTAAATATTTTTATAAAATGAATTAAGTTTTATTTTCTCATCAAGATTTGAATGAAGTTTATAAAAGAAAAATATATTAATAAAATATTTTTCATAATAACCAAGAGGCCTAGATTTAGGATTTAATTATCTGAATCTGATTTATGATCAACTCTTTGATTTTGGATTTGATTATTTGAATCTTTAGAGAACTCTAGTTCAAGGATTTTTATAAGAATTATAATTGAAAAATATATTGACCACATATTTTTCGTAGTTGTTTTAAAATATGAAAGTTAGTTTCCATATACTTAAACACATTGATTAGAGTTTAAATTGATAATCCCGTCAAAAGTATCAATTAAATGGTTTATTAATTTATTAGGAATAAATCATAACTTAATCAAGTATTAATTACTGATCCTCGTCAAAATACTTTAATTGATAATTGATTAACAACAAAATTGATCCCTTTCTTAGAATATTTTCTTACAAAAAAAAGAAAATCAATAATCTTAATTTATATTTTTAATAACCTACTTAATATTGAGTAAGCATAGTTAACTAATTAATTTATCTAATGAATTCTCCACTGAATGTAAGTATTTATTTGCATATTGTTTTTTGAATTTATCTTTACTTTTATGTCATTAGATTAGAACATTAAAAACCTAAATATTGTGACAGAATGTTTAGGTTTATTTTTTTTATTTTTAAGAATTTGTTGATTTATTTAAAAATCATGTGATTCTTCTTTAGACCTACATTGGAAGTATATTTATCATTTTTTGTACGTAACTTGTACACTTGTGAGCTATATAAATTTTACAAAATTTCATTGTCAAGATTTTGGTGCTATTGTCAAAATATTAATAATTGCATAAAAAACTCGCAAAGTTTTAGGGAGGAATAGAATTTTTAAATTTTTATTATCAAAATATTCGAAAAAAAAATTGTGTATAATAATTTGCTTGTATCATATATTGTATTTATTTTATTTTTATTATTTATTTATTTTTATTTCTTTCTTTATTTTTGTTATTTCATTTTATTGTTTAGTTTATTTTTTGTTTCTTTTTGTTATTTATTTCTATATTTTTGCTTGGTTAAAAAAAATCTATCATGGTTTTTCTGGTAGTCGTAGCATAAGGCTCTCACAATACAATTATGTTAAAAAAACATATATGTATATGGGTCTCCATTTCCATATGCTGGCATCTATTTTTTTTTTACAATGAATTTTTAAACTAAAATCTCGGAAAATGCATTTCAAATTAGATTTATACAAATTTTCACTTATTCTTCTTTTTTACAAATCCTATTTTTCTATGCCCCAAAACAGAAATAATTTTGAAGTTAATTCCAAAAAATTTAAAATTTTTAATGTCAATATCTTCTTTGGTGATTAAAAAAATGAGGTGAATACTATGTTAGATCTAGGTGCAAGTATTAACTTAAATATCCTATTCATTATACTTGTAGTTAGGAATGGGTGAACTAAAACCTACAATTATGTTCCTACTTCTAAGTAGATAAATTTTTAATATCCATAGAACATGGTAAATGATTTAAATATTATAGGTAGATAAACTTGTCATACTTGTAAATTTTGTTATTTCAATAAACTCAATGATGAGGGGAACATTATGTATGTTAAATTTTAAAAATGAAAATCTCCCTAAGAAACGTCTTGTTGAGACAATAAACTAAGCAGTGGATGGGAAGCAACTTATCACTGCATGTAATGTTATTTTCTTTATTTTAATTGTTTTTATTTATCAATTTTATTTTCTTTTATTTCATATAATTTTCTTTATTTTGTTCTATTTCCTATCATATGAAAAATATTTATCTTAGTTCTGTTAAATTATAACTGTTTGTTGAGATGTATAAGAAGTAAATAACAATCTGTCTGTGATTTAAAAGATTGAAATTATAGACACGCATGCATTTTCATATTAATACTTAAGCACATTTAGCAAATCTGTAAATTGTTTTTCTATTCTCTTTATCATTAATTTGCATTTCTTACATTAAGGGCAATGTAAGTTCTAGATTGGGGGTGAGAAGTTATATTATAAATTTGAGCAATTTAAATTTTTTTATTATATATATGTCCATATTTTCATTTTCTTTCATTGGTTTTTATTTGTTTCCTTTTATTGGTTTAGAAATTTTAAATTAATTTTAATTTTGTTTTACAAAATTATCATGTCTTTTATTTAATCTTAAGTAAATGATTAAGTCTTTACACTGTTAAATTAATTTCTTTAACATATCATGAAGTAATGTAATAATTAGTTAGTTATGTCATTATTTATATTTCATAATAAAATGTTAAAATTGCAATAAACCTAAAATTAGTGTTTGGAAATCAATTAGTGAAGACTACTTTGTGAGAATATTTTGAGCCACTATTTTTCAATTTTGAGTGATAATATTTTTATACTCTTTTGAACACTGTTCTTATTAATTTTAAATTGTTAGATGATCTCTATAGGTTTTGTATTGAATGCTAGGATTTTTACATCTAATAAAGTAATATATATTTATTTTTGTTGCCTAAACTGAACGACTTAAAATAGAAATTGAAAGCATATGTCGTTCCTTATATATATGAGGTTATCTAAGCCAATAAAAAAGAAAAGTCAAAAATTAAACAATATTGGTAATTTTGTTTTGTGGTTTTCCAGAAACATAAACAATACTAAAGTGTTGTAAGAATACACTTGAGGTAAAATTTAAATGTATTTCTTTTAGATTATCATTATATGTTATTTTACATGTTATGTTAATTTACTGATTATTTAGTAAATTAAGCATGTCTGGTTGAAAATATTATGAGATATTAGTAATGTTGTTATGCATGTGAAATATTAAAGTAGATAAACATTTTTATAAAATGAATTAAGTTTTATTTTTTCATCAAAGATTTAATGGAAGTTTGTAAAAGAAAAATATATTGATAGAGTATTTTTCATAATAAATAAGAGAGTTATATTTAAGATTCAATTATCTGAATATGATTTAGAGGCAACTCTTCGATTTTTGATTTGATTATTTGGATATTTAGAGAACTCTTTATCAAAGATTTTTATAAGAATTATTATTGAAAGATATATTGACTACATATTTTTCATAAAAGTTTTAAAATTTGAAAGTTAGTTTCGAGATACTTATATCATTAACGTAACTTAGACAAATTGATGAGAGATTGAATTGATAGCCACATCAAAAGCATCAATTACATGGTTTATTAATTCTTTGAGAATAAAGCATAATTTAATCAACCATCAATTACTAATTTTTGCTAAAAGAGTTTAATTAATAATTTATTAACAACAAACTTGACCCCTACCTTAGGATATTTTCTTATAAAAAAAGAAGGATCAATAATCTTAATTCATATTTTTAATAACCTTATTAATATTGAGGAATTATAATTAACTAATTAATTTATCTATATTCTCCATTGAATGTAAATGTTTATTTTCTTATTGTTTACTGAATTTATCTTTATTTTTATGTCATTAGATTAAACCCTTAAAACCCAAATGTTATGACATAATGTTTAGGTTTAATTTTTATTTTTGGGAGTTTGTTGAATTATTTAAAAATCATGTGATTCATGTTTAAACCAATCTTGGAATTATACTTATCATTAAATATAAGTAATTAATGCACTTGCGATCTTTTTATAAATTTTACAAAATTTGGCTATCAAGTTTTTATGAATTAGTAACTCAGGTCACCACGGTGGAAACATTGGACCACTGTGCACAAATGTTTTTCTATCTCGAAGACCTTTTTGGCTAGCCTCAACTATAAATAAACCTTATATTCAATAGGTTTAGATACATAGAATATTTTTACTTTGTGATAGCTCTATTTTATTTTACTAGTTTTATGTTTATTTTTGTTATATACAATTTAGATTAGGCGATCACAATTAATAGGTAGTAAAAGGGAGATTTTTCTGATCAAATGATATAAAAAGGTTCTGGTAATCCTGGAAATATTGTGGATATCATGATCTCATTTATGGAGCAAGACACATCCGTCTATCTATATTTTGATTATTAAAATATAATCTATCTTCTTATATTTTTTTAGTAAATAATATTGTATTTACTGAATTAATTAAAATTATTTTATAGATCATTTATTATTTTGAGTATGTCTCACCAATTGTGATAATATGATTTTATTGTTATTGCTATGTTTATGTAAATTATATAGGCGAATATTTTTAATCATTATTAAATACAAATTATTTTCTATTTCAAGATTTTAACAAAATTTATTATAGATTAATACATTGAGAACATATTTTTCATAATAGATTTAAAATATGAAAATTAGGTTTCAAATACATAAATCTAGATTTAAATTTGATTAGCTTGAATAAAAGTTTAAATCGATAACCCAAACAAAGGTATCGAGTTAGATAGTTTGTTAATTCCTTAGAAAATAAGTATAATTTAATTAAATTAACTAACTTTCGATCGAAGGTATTAATTGATTTAATTAATAACAAATAGTGATCCAATCGAATGGATTATCTATACATATAAAGAATAATCAATAATATGGATTTATATTTCATTAACCTAATTAATTATACAAAAAAATTAACTTGGTAAATTTTTTCATCAATTCTCTATTGGTTGTTAATTGCATATCTGCTTGTGTAAATTATGTGAGTCAATCTATCTTTTATCTTTTTATTATTTTTATCATTAGATTAATATTTTCAAAACTAAAATATTGTAAAAAATAATCTGTGTTTGTTTTTAAGATATTTTTGAATTATTTAAAACCACATAGTTACTCCTTAGACTCACATTGAGAGTATGCTTATCGTTTTTTAAAAGTGATTCGTGCATTTGCGATTTTATTATAAATTTATAAAATTTGACAATCAAATTTTTGGAATTGTTATTAGGGAGGAATAACGTTTTAAATTTTTATTTTCAAAATTCTTAAAAACTTTGTGTAAATATTTAATAGTTCTTTAATTTAATTAAAATAATAAAAAATAAATTAAAAATTAAAAATAATAAAAATAATAAAAATTCAAAAAAATTCAAAAAAATTAATTTTTTTATTTTTATTTTAACTATCTTTTCTTTTATTTTGTTTATTTTAGGCATTAAGTTTTTTATATTTTATTTTAGTATTTTTGTTTCTAATTTAATTTAATTTAATTTTTATTTATTTAATTATTAACTTAATTCTTTCATTTCATTTCATTTTTTTATATTTTTAATGGTTTTTGTTAATATTTTTGTGTACTAACTTATTTCCTATATAATATATTTAATTTTCTTTTACTAACTTGTGCATAGTTGTTTAGTAATTTTATTGTTATTTATTTACTTTTCTTTTTATCTGTTATTTTTCAAGTACCTAGTTTATTTAGTTGTTTAATTTTCTTTTCTTTTTGTTTAAATTTATGATAATACTTATTTTAGTGCTAAGTTCTCTAATACCTTGATTTTGTTTTATTATTAGTATATAAAAGCTAAGAGATCTTTGAGAAAAAAATTCGTACATGTTATTGTTAACATCTATAGGATCAAAACATCTTTAAAGAAAAGCTAGACATTGATATTTAGTACGAGGATATATAACCTCGAGTGTAAGTAGACATTGATATTTAGTATGAGGAAGGTATGTGTAAGCACAATCATTGGCAGGGTTTTTCTTGCATACAATTGGAAGAGGCTATAAGAAATTATGAATAGAAAAATATTAATTATTCTATGTTTCCTTCATTTCACAGTATCTCTAATGAAGACTTTTTAAATTTTATTAGAGATTTTTATGCTATTTTGCAAACATTTTCATTGTAGACACTTGATGAAGAACAATTTAAGATGATGTGTTTTCCAAAGTTGAAGAAACGTCAAAATTTCAAATAGTCGTATTTCAGGTATATCTGTTATAACTATAACACATAGGATTGCACTCAAGCATATACTTATAAATATGGAATTATTTTTGTTACTAAAATATTTATGCTAAAATATAGAATAAGATATATGTTAAAATATTATATAAGATATACTCTAAATTATAGCTTAAATATTTAGCCTAAAAGATAGCATAAAATATACTTTGAAAGGACTCTTTTTTAAATAAGAATCTTCATCATTAATGAGTCTAATTTATAAAAAAAACTCTTCTTTTAAGTGCCAGTAACTACCTTAATGTTGTCATAAGGGAACTAGGAAAGAGTGATGAGATGAAGTTTGGGCAAAAAACAAGTCCATAAAACAATTCATTCCCCTAAGTACATGAGCACATAAAAATCTATCAAACAAAACATCCATCAAACAAGGGACTTCAGACACAAAAATAGAAAAATTAAAGCATTATAAAAATTACCATTATGTTGTCATATGCTATTCAAGATTATCAAAATCTTCTCCTGATTCTTCTTGCGATGATATAATTTGAACCATGTGTTCTGCCCATTCCTCTCGTAAATCATCAAAAATTTGCGAGTCATAGCCCATCTTGTTCCAACGAGAGAACTACATGTATTTAAATTCAAAATAAGAATATAATTTCATGAATTCACAAAAAATATCTCATATATGTTAAAGATGCATATTGGTAAAAGATATTACCACATCTTCAATTGGAATTTCGATATTTGTGATGGTTTCGCTCATAAACTTCATGACATAGTAACCACACATGACTCCATCATTTTGTTGTGGAACCTACAAAAAACAAGTATACATGATTTTTCATATTCGAAGATCTTTATTATTCAATAGTAAAATTAATAAAATTATTAATATTCGCTTGTACATACCATAACTTTGTGCCATATAAGCTTATGATATTTTTTAAGGGCAATGCCCCTACTCTTGTTCCATTCCCTATCAAAGTTTAAAAATGTTAGTTTTTTTATTAAGTATTACAAAGAACAATAGAAGAAAAATAGCTAGCTATAACTCTTACATTTCAACAACTACTTTTGTATCTTTACTCAATTCTATGGAAGTTGAGTCACAATACCAAACATGATTTCCATATAGATCAAGGATTATCAACATCCAATGATCTTGGCCTTGTTCAAACTTTAGTGGCCAAGGGATTATCAACTTCTGATTTCTATTAAGTGATGAGTGCTCAAAAAGCACTAAAATTACCATGATTTTATACACATTAATTGATTAAAAATATATATATTTATATGATTTTATCATATATTCATATAAATCTGTCTTTTCAGAATCACGAGTATTTTTATTGTTTTTAAGGTATTTTCGCTTAAAAATGTAACTTAAAGACTCAAAGAGGAATACTGGAGGCAATACATCACTTATATATTCATAAAATAAATGAGAAAAAGTCAACAAATATGGAAAAATTGGACAAAATGGGTCAAAAAGGTCAAAAATGTTAAAAGGAGGAAATCGTGCACGCAGCCGCCCAGTTGCGCCGGCCAACGCATATAGCGTGCCCAGCAAAGCGCGCACTACGCCCGCACAACGCCCAGGCCGTGCACACCGCACACCCAGTCCGTGCGCACCAGCTCTCCATTCCGCCCGTGCCCCTGCTCCACCCTGCGAGTGCCACTGCCCATCTGTGCCCCAATCCGCATGTAGCCACCCCCCACGTCAACATGACATAATCAAATGACGTCATTATTCACTACTCCACGTTTCCACCATTTTTATCATTTTTTCACCCACTTTTTCTTCCCATCCTCACCTATAAATACCCCCATTCTCTTCACAACTAAACACACCTCAAAACACATCTTCTCCTCTCTTTCTTTCTCTCATTTCTTAGTTTTTTTGTAGTTTTTCTTAGTTTTTAGCTTTTCTTAGTTAGTTTTTCTTAGTTTTATAGTTCTTCTCTTTTTGAGAAGAACTAATTATGTTTTTGTAATTTATTTGCTTTTTGATTCAATAAATGGGAGTGCAAATTCCATTTGGAGGTTTTCCAGTAATCGAGTTAGCATCAAAGTACTGTAAGGATTTTATTTTCTTTGTAGTTATTTTTTATGTTTTATTCTTACATGTTATATTTAATTTGTTTATGATTAAATTTAACATTGCTGGTTGTTTGTAAACATGATATAATAATAACGTTGTTATATGCTTGCGAAATATTAAATAGGTGAAAATCTCTAAAATGAATTGATTTTATTTTTATTCAAGATTTTATATTAAGAATGTTAGAGAGAAATATATTATTTTTCATTACAAACTTAAATCTAAAAATTAGATTTTAAGGTTTAGTTATCCGGTCTAATTTAGAGTAGTGCTCTTTTATTTGTTGGTACAATCGCCCGGTAGTTAGAGTGAAGCTCTATTTCAAAAGTTTTTATAAGAATTATTATCTGAAAAATGTATTGACAACATGTTTTCAGTAGTGGTTTTATAACTTGAAAGTTAGTACTCGGATAATTAAATTCTTAGGTTTAACTTGGACACCTTGAATAAAGTTTAAACTGTCTAACCCCATTAAAGGTGACATTTAAATGGTTCATTTTCAATCTCTTAGAAAAAGGAATTAATTTAATTAACCAAATTAGTTATTAGCCCCACCCATAGGTGTTAATTGATTTTTTTAGTTAGCAAAGAATATCTAACCCCACCAAAGGTGGTATTCATATAAAAAATAGAGAATCAATAAATATCAATTCATATCTTTAATAACCTAAATAATATGAGAAAACATAATTAACCTAGTTATTATATCTATAAATACTCCACTATTATAAATGATAAAATTTGCATAAATATTTATTGAATCTATATCTATGTTTATTTTTATGTCAGTAGATTCAAAACACAAAACCCAAAATATCGTGATAGGATGTTTAGGATTTAATTTCATTTTTTAAAAGTTTGAATAATAAATTAAAAACCACATACATTCCTTCCTTAGATCGACCTTGGGAGTATACTTATCATTTTCTATGAAATGATTCGTGCACTTGCGAGAGTTTTATAAATATAAAACCAAATGAACGGCAGGATCGGTGATCCCGGTTCTACCCTATCATTAAGCGTTAATGCCCTGTCACATAATTGTTTAGCTGTGATGCTAACATCCTTCTCTTGATATTGATTGAAAAATGAAGAATCATAGAACATTGCTAAATGTGATGAGTGATTATGTTGAAGTCGATAATAACATGCCATATATAAAAGAAATATATATAAATAATTAGATAATATAAATATAATTATATATGTTCTACATAAATGAAAGTTATTAACTAATCAAGGACTCACCTTATCCATACTTGATCGATATATATGTTTAGCCGATGTCTACACCAAAAATTTCTAATAGAAGTGGCACAGTCCATCCATCATTTATGCTAGATGCCTTAGCAACAATAGTCATCAAATCGCCAAGATTTCTGCTGAAGTTTAAAGCATAATCATAACTATAAATTTTCCAAGGCTTCTTCTTGAATGATTTAGTGTGCGATGATTGGCCACTAGACATAGATTTACCACTAGATACTTGCTTTGTATCTCTTAAATGTGCCGCAGTTACTAATTCTAGTATAATATACTAAAGACGAAGTATTATGTATGTTAGCTAGTAACAATAAAAGAAAAATAAAATAATAGTAGTAAAAAGTGTTATCTTTTAAGTAAAAAAATAGTACAACTTCAAAATTTATTACAACTTGAATCGACGGCGAAGCCACATATTTTCCAATCGCCTCTTGGATTGCGGTAGCATAAGAAGGCACATGTAGTGGAAAATCATAGAGAAATGATTGATTAATTACTATTTGCCAATGATTTGATAAATATTGATTTTGAATACCGTTCCAATATCAACAAATTCAGTTGATGAAGGATGTTTCAACAAACATTTCATATTCTGTAAAACATTTAAGCATCATATATAATAAAAATAAATTAATAGAGTATTTACATAAACATTAAATCTAACCAAAAATGATTAATCAAATAGAGGAGGACTCTCATATGGGGTAGCTATTGGAATGACATTCTCATCAAAACATTCATCGTGATGTGATAGATGGTAAGAATGAACAGATTGCATTGGAGAAAATGAACCCCTACTTGATTGCATCTACATTCCTATCATAAAAGGAGGACCAATACAATGACTATATCCCATACATGATATAGGTTGGGTGCCATGAGATTGCATGAGTGGCATGCCTGGTATGGATGATGGCATGACTAGTATGGATGGTTGCATACTTGGCCAATAGGGCATGCCCTGATTGTAGTATGCGGCCATGCCTAACATGTGTTGTGATTGATATTCTTTTAAAGTGGAAATTTTACTTAACATTGAGGCCTTAAAGAAGCCGAGTTCTTCAATTTTACAGTACTTCTCCTTACTGACCATCTGAGGCTTTTGTTTTGGAATGTTAAAAAACTCCATATAACTATCATATTGGCTTCCTCTCCTAACACAACCAGGATACTCACATCTGAATGCATAATATATAACATCTCTCCCTGGCTGTTCAATTATTTCACCCATGGCTATTTGTTTTTCAACAGCTTTATACAAATAATAAAGCAAACAAACATATCATACATTATTACATCAATTAGAAAAAATCATAAGGACTTTGTATCAAGTTAAATTACTAACCAACTTATTTAGTTGTTCTTTACCTTGTTTAGTCATTAGTATTGACTTCTTTGTTATAGGGGTCTTTGTTTCTATATACAATTTAGATCAGGTAACCAGTCTACCCAATTTAGCTTCCTACATAAATTAAATAAATTTATTAACCAGAAGATCAACTTAAATTTGAGGAAAATAAATATAAAAATATTTTTAAATTAACAGCTTAATAATACCATTCTTTGTCTAACTTCTAGATTTGAAGACCTCTTAGTACGATTAGGAAGAATATTATGCATTTGTATATTCTGATGTTCTTCCCTAATAATTTGAAATTCATTCGTATGTCTATAATCCATGAAGTCTTTCCAAACTTGGGGTTCAATAAAGGGGTGTTCCTTAAGGATTTTTTATAGTTGTGCTTCATCAAGTGGTTCCAAATATGAAAACACATAATTTCTGTCCAATCTAGAAGTTTTGTATTCCTTTCATGCCTTATTTGCAATCTTATAACACTTGCTCATCCAAGTGTCAGGGACTTTATAACAATTCTATAAAAACACATTACAAAAGATGAGATATAATATAAAAAAGATATAATATATGTAATTAGTTATAAAATAAAAGAGACTTACAAAAATGGTTTTCCATATTTTGAACTTTTCAGCTTCGTCAACCATAGTCCAATCATTTAAATTGATTGGTATACTTAATTTCACAAGTCTACCAATAGAGGATTTCAATTGTTGGCCATTTTCCCCTAATGGATTACTAGTAGCATCAAATAGAATGGGTACTCTATCATCTGGGTTAAATGGAGTATTAGGTATGTTCGCCCAACCCCTTCTTTTCAAATGCCCCAATGGATCATTTGATCTACAAGCTCTGTTACCCTAGGATCCATGAAATATCGGCAAACAATGATGAAATAGAAATTAATTGCAATTTTTAATTCCAAACATATAAACATGCAAGAGTTAATAGAATAATATAGAACATACATTATGTTTAATTAGGTTATTGATCGTATATATATATTCCTTCACAATCACTTCGAGTCCATGACGAAGAGTCATCGTCATCAACTAGATCATCACATACATTTGGCAATTTGTTTGAGAAATGACTAATATTGGATAATGTACCAAGCATAGGGTCATCATCTTCTAAAGCATCACAATGGTATAACTCTTTTTGTGGAGGCGTTAACACAACAAACCATCTTGTGTCAATTTGATGGCTCACGTAAAATACTTGTTTTGCATGAAGTGCTAACATGAAAGGATCATCAGTGTGACTTATCTTGTATAAATTTACAAGGTTAAATCCAAAATCATATATTTTATATCCAACATTGTATAACATCTTCGACCCAATCACACAAGAATACTGTTTCATGAAAGACCTCATAATCGAGTTCCCAAATTTCTTGAATTATACCATAATACGTTCTATCAGAAAGTACAAGATTATCATCTTTTGAACTAGAAAATTGCATAGTTTGTGCAACCATCTTCACACTACTATTTTGATTTACTCGGACTTTATCCCTTGCTTAAGTCATAAACCTCGATGCATTCATTGTGAAACTAGAATATGATTTGACATCAAATTTTGGACCATGTGCAAGCCATTCTAAACTTTCTGTTATTTTATGATTGAGTTTGTTGAGTTCAACTTGAATCTATGCATACCAAAACATGAAATGTGTTTAAAAAAACGTTTTAAAACATTGCATAGAAATACTAATGAATTCTTGTATGTGACACTTACACGGTTGCGAAACCAAATAATAAGCTCTCGCTTATGTTCATCATACAACCATTTTTTTCCCTTTTTTTTATAACAAGGATCGATCTTCAGTAAATTTATATGCATTCTGGAATGTTATTAAAGATATATCAATTAGATATCATTAATAGTTAAATAGAAAATAATTTTATTTTAAATGAAAAGGTTGAACCTGTCATCACTTACTCTTTGTACTGTTGTGCCTCCTTATTTTTTACCAAAATGGTTTGGTGTGATTTTTCCCATCGACTACGATCAATAAAATATTTCTTACTTCCACCAAGCATAAGGTTACCTACTTGGACCATGTGACATTCTAAAAACAACTTGTGTGTAGGATTCCCAATTTTAGTGCAACCACTAAAGTATTCAGAACAAAACTCAATGGCCTCTTCAGCAATGTAACATTCCACCATGCATCCTTCAAGTCGATTTCTATTATTTACATATCCTTTAAGGACTTGCATGTATCTCTCAAAATGATACATCCATCTTAAGTAAATAGGACCACACAATTGAACCTCTAGAACTAAATGAACACACAAGTGAATCATTATATTGAAGAAAGAAGGAGGAAAATATTTTGCAATTAGATACAAATTCCTACAACATCTTTCTATAAAGAGTTTAACTCGCCAATTGATATAGATTTCTTGCATATTGCATTAAAGAAGAATGAATAAAGATGAATTATTGATAATCGAACATGTTTTGGAATAATTGATCTAATAGCAACTGGTAATAACTGTTGCATTAAGATATGATAGTCATGTGATTTCAATCCATAAAGTTTCTTTTCGGTGATAGATACAAAAGTTTTTAAGTTGGATGAATAACCATTAGGAACTTTCACACCCGTCAAACATTTAAAAAACACATCCTTCTAGTTTATTGGCATTGTATATGATACTGGTGGCAAGTATGTTCGATTCTTATCATTTTCCACCCTTGGTGCCAATTCAGGTCGTATGCCTAGTTTCTTTAAATCCAGTATTTCTTTAATTCCATCCTTCGTTTTTCCAGGTATATTAAGTAATGTACCAATCAGTATCTCACATATATTTTTCTCAATGTGCATGAAATCTAAGATGTGACGAATGTGTAGGTCTTTCCAATAAGATAATTCCCAACATATTGATTTTTTTATTCCAACAACCATGATCTATTGATTTAGTAACATTTTCATTTTCACCCTTTTTATTAGTTGACCTCTTTCATTTCCCTCCATTAGTGAGTATTCTTTTTTTCATCTTTTCATATCATTTGAATGTCATACCATTCAATTACCTTAATATCTCAACACCTCGCAAAGGCCGGGGTGTAGGATTATGATCTTCTTCACCATCGAACGGTTTCTTTTGGTATCTATACTTATGTCCAGATGGAAAAAAATCTTCTATGTCTTCTATAAGACATCTTTCATTGTGAACAAGATAAGTTGCAGAAATGCCATCACTACATATAGGGCATTCCATATAACCATTTTTTGCATGTCTCGATAAGTTCCCATAGGTACGAAAATCATTAATTGTCCATAAAAGGACCCCCCTCAAGTTAAAGTGTTATTGTTTTTTTGTGCTTCATAAAAATTTACATAATTATTCCATAATGTCTTTAAATCATCTATCAGAGGCTACAAATATACATCAATATCAACATTGGGTTGTTTCGGTCATGAGATCAATAATGTTAACATTATGAATTTTCTTTTCATACACAACAAGGGAAGAAGGTTGTATGTTACCATAATTACTGGCCAATAGTTATATCTACTACTAAGGGAACTTTGGATTAATTTCATTAGTAGCAATGGCAAGACGGAGATTGCGTGGATCAGATGCAAATTGAGGGGATAAATTATCTACTACTTTCCAATTTGGAGAATCATTAGGATGACATAGCACCTCATCATCGGATCGATTATCTGAATGCCAAGTCTACATCTTTGATGTCTCTTTACTTTTGAACAATGTTTGAAAGTGAGGAATAGGAGGAAAGTAGCAAAGAACCTTTGCGGGCACGCCTTTCTTAGGTGTTTTCTCATTTGTAGGATGCTTTCATCTCGATTCTTTACACATCGGATAATCATCTAATGTCTTATATTCTTTTCTATAAAAAATGCAATCATTTGGACAAGCATGAATCTTATGATATTCCATGCCAAATCGACTAAGAGATTTCTTCACTACATACATTGAAGATGGCAATTCAATACCCTTAGGAAACATATCTATTAGTACATTTAGTAATTCTATGAATCCCTTGTAAAAAACCATTTTTTGCCTTCACATTGTACAAATGAACCAATCCCGACATTTTAGAAGTTTTTTAAAGGTTTTGGGATCATCCTCATGTAGTTCATCTTCAACCCCATGAAACATATTTTTTGTCTGTACCTTGTGATAAGATGTATATAATCTACTCATATTCTTATTTATCTCTTCTCCATAAGTATTATCAATATTTTCTCCATGATAATACCAACATTTATAACACAAAAGAATAGCACTACGGATAAGGTGATACTTAACCTCGTCAACATCAAGAAATTTCTCTTTTTTACATTTAACACATGAGCATCGAATCATACTAATTGCATTATTACTATTTCTACAAGCAAATTCCAAGAAACTTTCGCCTCCAAAATTGTAGTCCTACTCAATTCTACACTTTGACATCCAAGATTTGTCTATTTTCTATTAATGATAGTAAGCATATTAAATATGCATCTAACTAATATATTTTAGATATTATTATATATGAATTCCCTAATTATTAGAATATCTATCAAAACTTCATATAAAAATAAATACATAAAAACTAAATATAACAAATATATACACATAAATATAACTATATGAGATTCATTGTAATTATTAATAATAATATGCCACATCATTTGAGTTGATTTCATATTTAAGATATATAAAACAAAATTTATATAACAATTTTGTGATGATTTATATTTGTTTTTAAATAACTACACTACTTCAAAACTAAATTTTTAATGAGCATCATATTGTTGAATCATGTCTTTCCCATTTCATATTAACAAAAATAAATAAATTAAAACTAACCTTATATCACAGTCATAAAAATGATAACATACATATAATACAAAATCTAATAAGTGGGTATGATTAATAGAAATACTTATAAGAGTAAATGAAGTGACAATATGAAGGAAATGAAGAAAAAATGGTGTTTTGTAAGTGAGAAAATGGGTATAAAAAATTTGAGTATTTTGCTCAAATAAATAAAGGATCTAGAAGATAAATTGGAGAGGAAGAAAACCTACTAAATGACGTTGGAATTGATATTCGTTAGTGGCTAGAAAATGAGAAAGAGTGGAGGTCGATTTTGGGTATTTGAGAGTAAACACCTATAGCTAGCACTAGAATAATGTTGTTTCTATCTAATATTGGGGAAGAAAGAAGAGAAAAGGAAAATATTCATGTGTATAGCGTCGATTCTACGTATCAACCGACGCTATCCACATGTGTAGTATTGTAAATTGAATTCATTATAAGTCAATTTTCTCCCAAAAAATGACTTTAAATCTTGACCTAAATAAGTACTTTTGTAGTAGTGTAAATTGAATTAAAAGCTTAGGTAAAAAATTGTTAACGATATCAACTTTATATAATTTAGTTATTATTTTTTTAATTTTAATACAAAAAAGAATTAAATCTAATAGTCATAATTCTAGGTTTTTAGGAGTTAGATTAATTAATAATCGATTTATTAGTCAATTACAAAGAAAGAGTAAGGAATCTTATGCATCGTATCCCATGGAATGAATTAAAAGTTCCTTATTATTTGTACATTTTATTTTTTATTATTTTATTTTTAGTTGTGAATTATTTCTTCTTCTTTTTCATTTATTTTGTTTCATTTTTTTAGTTTTAGTTTCAATTTTTTTTATTTTTATTTTTTATTTTACTACTAATTTGTTTTCTTGAAGTATGGAATAGAACAATGGTTAGAGACAATGGAAGATTACGATACATTTAATGAATTCCATGTATCTAACTTTGAACCATAAGAAGGAAAACTGGAGCACATTAATGCTACGAGTGGATGAAAATCAGAGACCTAAGTATGATCTATATTTTAACATGTATAATGTAGGATGGTGGGATTATCAATGCCCAAAATTTTCATAAAGCAATCCAACAGCCAATTTAAACATCACACCAAAATATCTATTCCCAATACAATAACCTACTCCAATCACTCAAGGTAAGTCTCTTGAGGACATAGTAAATTCCTTAGTCGGTCACACTTTGGTATTTTAGCAAAATGGGAAATTACAAGGACAAATCTTGAGATATAGATTAACCAAATAATAGCAGTTGTAGATAAAATGGAAGCATGGGCAGTTACATGGACCATCAATGTCACTAATTTTTTATAGTGGTAAGCAACTAGATGAAACCTAAAATGTCCCTACGAATGACATATCCAAAGAAGGGACTACTAAAGAGGAGAAAACCATCACCCCAAGAATAAAATGTTGCACCAAAGGTAGTATTTGAACCTTCTTTTTTTATTGATGACCCTATTTATCTTTTACCATCAAGTGAAATAATTCAATGAAGAAGAATCATGAAAAGGAAAATTTGGAGACATTCTTTAAGGATAACAAAGAGATAGGTGTGGGAAAAATGTGTCTAGTATGCTTCAAACGAGATTACCATCAAGGTGTAAGGATGCAAATAATGGACTACTAACTAGACAGTTTGACTTCACACATTTCAAGATCTTTGATTATGGTGGATGATAAAAGTGGTAGCTTTAGGCTAAAGACTTTAAACTAAGTTCTTTGTGTGAGGCAACTCACCAGATTTGTTTTCTACTCCCTTCCATTTTTTTAACATTATATTGATGATATATTGAGAATGATGTAAGAATTTGGTGTGGGGAAGCATATAAACATTTCTTTATCTTTATTATTAGTATTGTTTTGTTTGTTTCATTAGTTTAGTATGTTTTAGAAGCATAATATTTTTGATTCATTGATTATTTATTACATATTTAGTCAATTAAAATCAATAACTAGGCTTGGAATTAATAATATGATATTGCTTTATTTTCTGACATCTAGGATGAAATTATCTAAATAATGTTAGGTTTTAAATGATAACGGACGATGATAGAGTCTTGATATTATTCTTAAGTGAATGAAAATTTACGATAACTTTGCTCAAAATTTGCATGCATAATAGCTAAGTTGGTGATAGGAAAAACTATGTGCTTGAATTTAATGAATATAATTAGGATGTTAGAACCTTTCTTTAAGATTGTTAAGGTAAATGTTAAATGTATTTCTTGAAAAACTGATTAAGACAATAGGACTAAGCTACCCATAATGATATTTTCCTATAAAAGCACCTTTTTAGTAAACCAATTTGAGCCTACATGAACCATATGTTTGTACCCGCTCCTTACCCTTTGAACCAAACACATTAGTCATGCCATATAGTTCAAGAAAAAGTGAAGTTGAACAAAAAGAGAATCGATTCTTTGAAAATACTAGAATAAGTTTTAATAGTGTCATATATGCTTAATTAATTAAATTTCCAACACATGCAAAACAACCTCTATGTTAGTGTCTAATATTACTTAAAAAAAGACTATAACGGGAGAAGTTTCAAAGAAAAATAAAAATAGGTTGTGTATTACAAAAAGATAAAAATATTGGCAAAAATAAAATAAAAGAAGAGAGTAATGATGTTAGGGTTCAAAATAATTTACTCCAACCCTATATTATTGACATATTTGGTCTAAAGAGAGTGTTATTTATAGATCTTTTTCCCTTACTTCATGGACTAATGAATTTTTTTTTTCCTTTTTTCATTTCATTTGATTTAACTAACATCCCTAGCCACATTAGAACCAAATGAAAGACCTTTTGATTTTAGAAAATACTTTTGGTGAGTGGAGATATCAATTTGGAGAAAATTCTATGGTATTTGATGTGCATATTTTATATTTATAAAAGCTCACAAGTGCACAAATCACTTATAATAAATGACAAGTATATTCCCAAGGTCTGTCTCTATAGGAATTGCAATGGTAAAACTTAGGCGTATACGAGAAATAAAACCTAAACACTCTATCACAATGATTTGGGTTTTTAAAATCCTAAACTAATTAATAAAAAATAACGAATTAGTTAAATATAGATGCGATTAAAAAAATCAAGGTAGTTATATAATTAATAATTAATGGAGAATTTATGAGAATATTTATCTAGTTAACCATGCTTTCTTAGAAAGATTTAGGTTAACCAAATTATAAACACATATTATTGACTTTTCCATTTAAATATGAAGAAATTCTTTGACGGGGATCATTTTCTTTGTTTATCAAACAAATAAATGTCATATAATGGGGATATTGAATTTATTGAATAAATTATGTTTTATGTCTAAGGAAACAATAAACCATTTACTCAATGTTTTTGGTAGAGTCATCAATTGAAACTCTTGTTAAAGTTGACCAAATTAGATCTAGATGACGTGTCTGAAACCTAATTCTCAAATTTTAAATCTATTATGAAAAAATAAATGACCAATAAATTAATCATAAATAAATCTTTTAACAAATCATTAATTAATAAATAATCTTTAAATGTTCATCTAAATAATCTACGCAAACATGATAACATAGCTAAATTCTCATAGTTAAAATTAGCCAGACATGCTCAGATTAAAATCCTTAATCTGCTATTTAAAATTGGCATTCCTTTGAGAAATTACAAAAAGATTAATCTGAAAATTAAAATGTACTACAAATAAGAACTAAATACCATTAAAGGATGGACGACATGTCTTGCTAAAAAAATGAGATCTTGATCTTCAAAGTGATATCAAATATTTAGATATTTGTTCTTCTTTTCTTGATCTGGAAAAACTATCAAAGAAACTGCATTTGATATGTTATGAATCTAATCTATATTGTGAATAAAGATAAAAATACTCTTCTAAAAAAACCGTACTAAATTGTTCAACTGGTCAAATTGTAATGTAAAAACTCTCTTAACCTAAAAATGAAAATGAGTATTTATAGGAAAAACAGAAGTGAAGGGCTTCTGAATTAAAAATCAACATTAGTAATGTAACACTATTTTTCCCGCCTTAGCATGGAGTTCCATAAGGCCTCACCACGGCACACATTGTTTCACACCATGACACAAAATCTTCACTTTACTCAATATAATTTAAGAGAGGTGTACACTACAGCACACTTAGTTCTTTACCATAGTACCTTTTGAAATAATTGAATTTTTTCCTTGTACCCTTTACCCATTGGTTGGTTCTTGATGTAAGGGCTTACATGTCTTAGTATTTTAAGCTCTTAGGGTACTATTTGAGTGCTGCAAGTGTTGTGCCTTTATGTGTTGACAAGTTTATTTATTTTGAAGCTAAAAATACTTGAGATACAACAAAACATATCCGTGATTCTAAACAGGTAGATTTGCATAAACAATCACATTAACATACTATAATCAAACATATTCCTTTCAATTAAGTACAATGAAATCACGAAATATGAGTGCTTTTCAAGCACTTATCAAACCTCCCAACTAGCTTCTTACTAGCCTTTAGCAAGTAAAGTAATTTGAAAACCTAAATAAAAAATAAATGAACTAAACTATACTAATCTAAATCATTTTCGTAGATTGACACAATTGCATTTAGTGCATGTAACAAGCATCAAAACTCCTAGGTTTCCCTAATAGACGAGTGAAGGTCTCGTGAGAGTTTCCAGTGATAATACCCATAAACATCCTATATGCAAAAACTAAAACTAAAAATTATAATTCATATGGGAAAATAAAACCAAAATCTAAAAGTAACAAAATTAAAAATAAAATCAACAAAAATTCTCATGCTTTAGTTTCTTTCCAGTTCATAATTAATATCTCAAGTACAAGTTCATTCAATATCTTAAAAGATCAAAGTTCATCATTTAAACCAATTACACATCATAAACTTATGTCCTATTACTAGAACATATTATCATTGACTTACCCTGTCCTAGTGTTAGGAATAGGAATTTTCTTTGACTCTAATCCTTACATGACATGCTCTTAATATTACATTGATCCTATTTTTTCAAGCACTAAAAAAGGTATATATGGATAGAAGTTATGTAAATAATATAGCGAGAAGGTTCACGTCTGATAAACAAGAAAGGCTCAAATGTGCATAACAAGGATCTCATTAAATGAATCAAATGTTAGGATTATGAATATACCCTATTACTAATCTCATGCATCAATCAAAATCATTAAGCAAAAATATCAAGTATGTGCCTCAAGAGAATGAAAATGCTATTGACTTCAAAAGGATATTCCGATTATTCTTGTAATATCCATCTCACTACTTTGAAGAATTTAGGGTCATAAGGTTTAGTTATAATATTTGTTTCTCTCTTTTCTTAATAATTACTCTTTTTTTTAGAATGGAATCGTATACATGTATGTGTTATGGTGAGTGGCTATTTTGATTCTTTTTGTTCTAAGGGAACCTATATATATCTTCTTATTTTTAATTATTAGAAGTCAAACCTGAATAAAGATAGGCACACACTTTTAATTTTCACTCAAATCATTTAATTTAAGAAATGAAAATAAGTACATGATACTTCATTATGTGTTTGAAATCCTAACATTCAAGGCAAAACCAATAGAGATTATCTAACAATTTATTTTAATAAGAAAACTTTTTAATAGAGAAGATGAAAAATCATCACTCAGAATAAAACGTTTTTGGCTCTATAACCTCACATGGTAGTCTCTACTATTTGATTTCTAAACACTAATTCTGGGTTCATCTCAATTTCAACACGCAAGCATGAAAAAAAAACTATGAATAGAACTAATTCTTACAATAATCCATGAACATGTTTAATATATCAAACAAGCAATGCATTGACTCAATTATTCACTTTAAAATACTAAAAGCATGATAATCTTGTATAATTATTTTTTATTAAATGGACCTAAATGTCCCTAGGTAAACTAAACAATAGCGAACACATATTTAATAAAATTTGAAATCCATAATTTCCTAACTTTTCTTCTACTTCGAAATTAGAATCTACATTGTTCTTAATGTTCCAAATGTCAATCAAAGTAAAAGAGAAAAAGAAAAGAAAAGTTACCTAATTTTAATAGAACAATGTGATTAAGTAGGTGATGTGGTTACTCATGTTGCATCCATCATCTAACTCAATTATATCACAAAGAGAGAATCACTATGTACTTATCATGAATAACATAATACCAAAAAATTGTGAAATTAGTAGTTCTAAATAACATAAACATTGTTAGAATAATAGAAAATAAAAATAAAATAAAGCACATCAAATCTAAAACAAAAGAAAACATAAAAAATAAAAACAAAAATAAAAGCAAATATAAATAAAGGTGCATAAAAATAAAGTTGGAACAAAGGTTGGAGCTTAATTCTCCATGTCGTCTAGTTCTTCATATCCATGTGTGGATTCTGGTGGTTTATCAATAAAATCATATCCAGGATTCTCAGGCACTCTCACTTGACTAAGATCAATTTTTGCATGAAAGAGATGTAACATTTGAATCTCATGGATAGTTTGTATGTAATCACCTTAGAAAAGCATATGCCTACTTATATATTCTATTTGTTGGGCATGTTAATCTTGAACATAGTATTTCATAGAATTAACCTATTCTCATAACTATTGAATTTCATCTTTTATTAAAGTTTTTGAAGAAGAGGTGGCCCTTTTATTTTATTTTTTGGTGCCTTTTGTCCCAAATGTGAGGTTACTCATGTAGTTGGGAGTTAATAATTCACTAGGTTGTAGAAAACCTCACGTCTTGGAAGTTTTAGCCCTACTTTAGCACAAAGGGCTGCAACTAGGCATAGGAAGAAATAACTCAAATAGTGATTATATGTAGAAAGTCTTATCCTTTTATTGATCATTGGCCCAACATCCTTAATCTTGGTAGATGTCATTTCAAGGAGTAATATAGCCCTCTCTCTATCAATAATATTATAATATATGGTTGACATGAGTATAGAGAAAATAAAATATTGCCAAATATGGGACACCATTGTTAAAAATTTATCATCAAAAGATTCGTATCTCCCATTAGTAATATCCCATTTAGTCACATCCATGGTTAGGGTTTATATTATCTTCTCATAATCCACGTTAGCCAAATAACTCCCATATGCCTCTTGGCCAATGTCTCTTAATCTATAAAAAGGGTTTATATTATACAAGACAAATGGGACAAGCACACCCCTTACCATTCCCTTATTATATATAGCATCAAGAACATTAGCATAAAACTCTTGAACTATTAAAGCAATAATAGCATTTGAGTTCTGAATAAACCATTTCCATCTGAACACTACTATTTTATTAGTAATCCCCTTGAATTGATATTGCTTTACCTTAAACTCCATTCCTTGTTCTATAATAGAGTTTTATTAATTTCAATGATTTTGTGAAACCATAGTTTATTCTATAGATAATGACTTTATGAAAGTATTTATGGGTCAAAAATTTTAAAATATAAACTTTTTAGTGAAAATGGGTGAAAATATAATTTTTTGGGATTTTTATGGATTTGTTTTTAATTTTAAATGTAGAACCAATTAGGAGCTGCCATGTGGCTTTCCACGTAAGCATAGGAACTAATTTGGCAAGCCATGTGGACGTCGTGCAAGCAGGGATAGCGAATCACGTTACGCCGTGTGTGAGGAGGATGAACCGCATGCCACATGTTAGCATGGCGTTCAATCCAAATTCGAATATCAGTCAAACTACCCTACTATGTGTCGTCACGCCATTGCTTCTCACATTCCACTCGTGTGCCACACCATTAGATTCTACAAATCATATTGCGCCGCGTGGCACTAACTCACCTAGTGTTGATTATGATCGGTCTCCTATGCCACGCATCACACTCATATTCACCCATTGAATTTTGTGTGCCATGTGTCACACTATAATTGGCTAGCTATGTCAATTTTGTCTATTTTGATCTCAGCCCTTGATCTAAAACTAATGTGATGGTCCATATCGCACCTATTCTATATTTAAGCTCCTAATCACCCCAAAAACCCTAAGAGGTCATCATTATCATAATTTTGGTCAATTTTTGGAGCTAAAAAGAGAGAAAAATACAGAAAAATTCAAGAGGGAATAAAATTTTGTTGGAGGTTCAAAAAGAGATTAACACTACAATTCAAGAGATTGATTGTATTTCTTCTTTTACTCTTTTTTTTATCAATTTTTTTGTTTTCCTTTATGAAAAATATGAGTTTTATGAACACAATTATGTATAATTAATTTATTAATTTAGGGATCTTATGAACCCAATTTTCACCATGTGATGATCTAATATTTTACCCAAATTGTAATTATAATTTGATTATATTATTTAATCTGATTTTTATGCTATTAATTGTTTGGCCAACAATTTATCTATAGAGGCAATTAAATAGATTTGAGAGAATTATTTAATTGTTTGTCTTGATTAAATAACATGCATAGTTTCTAGGTAGAAATGTTTAATTCTTATGCATATGATCCATAATTGATGAACTTAATGAGTAGTATGCAATTTAAATTAAATGAGAGTATGATTAAATTAATTACTATATGGTGTGTAGTTTACTTGAGAGAGGAATACATGTTGTGTTAAATTCAATTCATCATATAATTAATTGATAATTATATTGGGGGGATTTTAATGATTCACATGTTTAGAAAATTACAGTTTTACATTGATTAAGTTTTTGGCGTCGTTGTCGAGGATTGATTTTTCTTATTTTTTCCAATATCCATACAAAGTAATCTTGGTTTTAATTTAGAATTATATTTTATTTCATTTTCATTTTTTTACATTTTGTATTTTATATTTATATTTTATTTTTCTCTATTTTTTTTAAAGTTGAATGCGTTGGGCTAGAACTCAAAACATTATTCCTTTTGATGTAGAGATTGAAAGAACCTTTAGATCATGAAGACAGAAGAAAGTACTAGCCATGGCTGAAGGAGAACATAATGCATAACCACGTACCTTGAAGGATTATGTAAGGCCAATTGTGAATGACAATTACTCAAGTGTAAGATGCGAGACCATTAATGCCAATAATTTTGAGCTCAAATTAACATTGATCCCAATATTCATTTGGTAATGTTTTTTGGAGATTTGTGACATTGTAAAGATTAATGTTTTTACTAAAGACACCATTAGACTGAGATTGTTTCCTTTTTCATTGAGGGACAAGGCCAAAGGTTGGCTACAATCTCTAGAACTACTAGGAAGCATCACTGGTTGGAAGGACATGGCAGAAAATTTTCTTGCTAAATTTTTTTCACCTACAAAAAAATCCCAACTCAAGAGTGAGATTGGTCAATTTAGATAAAATGTTTTTGAGACACTCTATGAAGAATGGGAAAGGTATAAAGATATGATTTGGTGTTGCTCTCAATATGGATTGTCGGATTGGTTGCAAGTTTAGATGTTCTATAATGGGTTAATTAGGCAAACTAGAACCACAATTAATGTTACTTCTAGTGGAACTTTGATATCAAAGATAGCTGAAAGTACTACTTCTTTTTTGGAAGAAATGGCCTCAAACAACTATCAATGGCCAACTGAAAGATCTATGGCTAGGAAAGTTGTAGGGATTCATAATTTGGAGTAGTTTTCTGCCCTTTCAGCTCAAGTTTCTTCTCTATCTCATTAGATTTTTTCCTTGACAACCCAAAGAATACAAAAAGTGCAGAATATGTTGTAGATTCAAGTGTGACAGTTCCAATGAATGAAGTAAGTCAAGAACATGTTCAATACATCAACAATATGAACTACAACTATCGTGGTAATCCTATACAAAATTACTACCATCCAAGGCTTTAAAATTATGAGAATTATTCTTATATAAATCCAAAGAATGTGCCGCAACCTCATCCAGGGTTTGATAGTCAACCAAGCATAAGAATTTGTCACTTGAGGATGCTATGGTTTCCTTTGTTGAGGAGACCAAAGCAAGGTTTAAAAAGAATGATTCACGGTTGAATAACATTGATGTGCATTTTAGTAATATGGAAGCCACTATAAAAAATCTTGAAGTGCAAATTGGACAACTAGCCGTGACCAACAGAGAGGTGTTTTTTTCTAGCAATACAAAAGTGAACCCAAAGAATCAATCCAAGACCATTACACTTAGGAGTGCAAGAGAAATTGTGAGGTCACCATCAAAGTAAATGGAGTCCACCCCTACAGCTCCAAACAATGACCAAAGCAATAAAAAAGTAGAAGATGAGAAGATTTTTGATCATACACTAAGAAATACTGACATGCCTCCATCAATTTCATTTCCTGACAATCCTCCTATTCTTTCTACTCCACTTCCTTATCATCAATGCTTTCAAAAACAAAAATTATATAAGAAATTTTCCATATCTTTGGATATTTTGAAGAAAATTCATATAAATATTCCTTTTGTAGATGCCTTGGAAAAAATACCCAATTATGCTAAATTCCTAAAGAACATCATGTCCAAGAAGAGAAGGTTGGAGGAGTTTCAAAGAGTGAAGCTTTCTAAAGAATGTAGTGCCTTTCTTCAAAAGAAATTACCTCAAAAATTAAAAGATATGGGAGTTTCACTTTGCCTTGGACTATTAGAAATTCATTTTTTGATAAATTTTTATGTGATCTTGGTGCTAGCATTAATCTTATGTCACTGTCTCTTTATAGGAAACTTGGACTTGGAAAGATAAAACAAACAACAATTTCTTTGCAACTAGTAGATCAATCCATCAAGTATCCACTTGGAATCATAAATGATGTATTGGTAAAGATGGATAAATTTATTTTTCTTGCTGATTTTGTGGTGTTAGATATGGATGAATACCAAGATGTCCCACCAATTCTTGGCTGACCGTTCTTAGCTATAGGAATGGCTTTGATGGATGTTCAAAAGGGTGAGTTATCATTAAGAGTGAACAAGGAAGAGGTTACGTTCAACATCTACGAATCCATGAGATTTCTAGAATATGCAAGCACATGCTTTTGGGTAGATATCATTGAACACTGTGAAGTAGGAGCCTTTCTAGAAGATATGCTAGTCAATCACCTAGAATGATGTATCGCCACTTCATCCCATGCTTATGATTTTAATAACTCTGTTGTTTATGAATATAATTTACCTTTTATTAGTTAAGAATTTCTCCACTATTTATTTGCCTTTGAAGCATTGTAGCAGGTTCCATAATTTAGCAAAGAAGTGGAGAGGTTGGAGCCGATGGTGGCAAAAACAGATTATTAAACCTTTATAGAAAAATTGAAGCAAACCACAACTCAAGAGTTGAAGCAATTTCCTAAGCATCTTCTCTCAGCATTCTTGGGTGATAGTTACACCTTTCCAGTGATTGTTTTGGCATCACTTACACCAAAAGAAGAGGAAAAGATAATGTGTGTGTTAAAGGATCATAAAACAACCTTGGGATGGACTATCCTTGACATAGAAGGTATAATTCCATCAATTTTCATGCACAAGATTCTAATGGAGGAACCTTACAAACCATCAATTAAGCCCCAATGAAAATTAAATCCAAAAATGAAGGAAGTTATGAGAGCTAAAATTTTGAAGTTCTTTAATCTTGGAATTATTTATGCTATTTCGGATAGCTCATGAGTAAGTCCAATGTGGGTTATACCAAAAAAAGGTGGAATGAAGGTGGTGAAAAATGACAACAATGAGCTTATTCCTATTAGAACAGTCATGGGTTGACGTGTGTGTATGGATTACCGTAAGTTGAACAAAGTAATAAGCAATGATCATTTTCCACTTCGATTCGTTGATGAAATGTTAGATCGATTGGTTGGATATCCATATTATTTCATCTTAGATGTTTATTCGGGGTATAACAATATTTCCATAGCCCCAAAAGTCAAAAGAAAACTACATTCATATGCCCTTATGGAACATTTGCTTTTAGAAGGATGCCATTTGGATTATGCAATGCCCTAGAAACATGTCAACGTTACATGGTGGCTATCTTTTCTGATATGGTGGAAGATATAATGGAAATTTTCATGGATGTCTTTTTGATTGGAAGAGCATGTCATCTCCTTATTGACTTAGAGCATAAAGCTTACTAGGCTATAAATAAGTTTAATTTTGATTTGAAGGCAGCAGGGGAAAAGTGATTTCTTCAATTGAATGAAATGGATGAGTTCTAAAAAAATGCTTATGAAAATGCATAAATCTACAAAGAACAGACAAAGAAGTGGCATGACAAACAAATTCTTAGGCGTGAGTTTGCTCCAAGACAGTAGGTTTTTCTTTCGATTCAGGACTAAAACTCTTATTGGGTAAGTTAAAATAAATATGGACAGGTCCTTATACAATTGACAAAGTTTCACCTTTTAGAGCAATACACTTGAAGGATAAAGCTGGGAATATATTCAGAGTTAACGATTAGATATTGAAGCACTATTATGGAGAATAAGAGGAGAAAATGGTACATTTATTCCCCTTATAAATCCTAATTGATGAAGATTGAAAAGTCTACCTATAGACTATAAAAAAGCGCTTATTTGAGGCAGCCCATAAAACTTTAATTTAATTTAATTTAATTTTTTATTATTTATTTGAATAATTTGGATTTTGATGATGGTTTATTTTTCATGAATGAAAACTGAAAATTAAAAACTAATACGGATCCACCATAAAACTAGGGAAGTTTCTTTTATTTCTTTAATCTTTCTAACTTTTGATTTACAATGAGGACATTGTTTGGTTTAAGTTTGGGGGTGTCAACTCCTATAGTCTTGGATTGTTGAATTATCTTATCAAGCTTATATTTGAGTATGATTGAGGATGGTCTACAGAAAAGTTTTTCAAAATCTACTATTATGTAAGACAAATTTTTGTGGGTACTTTGATTTAAATCTTTGTCCTTAAAAATAATTGAGCACATAGTAAACTTTTCTCCACTCCATTTTGCCTTCGAAGAGAATGAGTTGAATTTACTGGGTTAGGAAAGTCCATTGCCACCGAAGATCATTAGAAAAATACTTTCACATGCCCCTATAGAACATTTTCTTTTAGAAGGATGCCATTTTGGATTATGCAATTCCCTAGCAACATTTCAATGTTGCATGATGGCTATCTTTTCTGATATGGTGGAAGATATAATGGAAATTTTCATGGATGACTTTTCGGTTGGAAAAGTATGTCATCTCCCTATTGAGTTGGAGCATAAAGCTTATTGGGTTATAAAGATGTTTAATTTCAATTTGAAGGCAGTAAGGGAAATGTGACTTCTTCAATTAAATGAGATGGATGAGTTCCAGAATGATTCTTATGAAAATTCAAAAATCTTCAAAGAACAGACAAAGAAGTGGCATGACAAATAGATTCTTAGGCGTGAGTTTTCTAGAGGACAGTAGGTTTTTTTTTCAATTCACAACTAAAACTCTTTGTGGGTAAGTTATGATCAAGATGGATAGGTCCTTATATAATTGACAAAGTTTCCCCATTTTGAGTAATAGACTTGAAAGAAAAGGCATGGAATATATCAAAGCTAACGATCAATGATTAAAGCACTATTATGGAGAACATGTGGAGAGGAATGGTGCATTTATTCCTCTTGGAAAACCTAATTGATGAAAATTTAAAAGTCTTGCTATAGACTATAAAAGAAGCTCTTATGGGAAGCAGCCCATAAAACTTTCTTTTTATTTATTTTTATTTTTTTTATTATTTATTTGAATAATTTGGATTTTGATGATGGTTTATTTTGCAGGAATAAAATGATGAAAATTATAAACTAATGTAGATCCACCATAAAACCAGGGAACATCCTTTTGTTTCTTTAATCTGTGTCAATTTTGAATTACAATGAGGACATTGTTTGGTTTAAGTTTGGGGGTGTCAACTCCTATAGTCTTGAGTTGTTGAATTATCTTATCAAGCATGTAATTGAGTATGATTGAATTTTCTATGACTCTAAAATTTATGATTGAGGATGGTTTCGAGAAAAAAATTTCAAAATGTGCTATTATGTTTGGCAAAGTTTTGTAGGTACTTTATTTAAATCTTTGTCCTTGAAAATAATTGAGCACATAGTAAAATTTTCCCTACTCCATTTTTCCTATGAAGAGAAGGAGTTGAATTAACTTTTCCCTGAAACTTCAATCTTGCTTTATTGTAGAATTCGTTGATGGATCCTTGTGTGCTCTAACCATCTTCTTGGATCAACTTATCCATTCTGTTACTCTAAAAAAATAAGGGTCTCAGTACATAGCTCATATGAAGCTTGATGACTTTAATCATAACCTATAGCTTACACATATGAAATAGACACATCCTTTGAATGCATCATACAAAAATATTGTGTAGTCTATCCATACACTATCGTGTTACACCTACACAAGTAAAACATAGACGAGAAATCACATGTAAACTACACGACTCCCTCTAACTTCATGCAACCCTCCACCCAAGTGTAAGAAAGTCATGCAATTATATGTAGTGTAATCCTACACTCACCAGCCATACAACACATAGCATGGAAACAAACATATAGTAGTGCACATAAACTTATCCTTTTTTACACTTAAAGCAAAAAAGACATTACTTAATAGAGGAGAGATGATACATAAAAAATACTATAATCCTATCATTCATATAAAGAAAAATTAAGAAAACATTGAGTTCTTCTAGCTTATACAAATCTGAAGAACTCAAAAGGCAATCCCTTAGGGAGAGATACACACACCAACAGCTATTCTTAGGGATTCAAAACTTTGAAAGTCTAGAGGCTTAGTAAAAAAATCAATGAGCTAACGCTTTATACTGATATGCTACAAGGACAAGATGTTTGATTCTACAAGATCTCTTATAGAATGATGTTGTATGTCAATATGTTTAGTCCTTGAATATTGGACTATATTTTTAGAGATGCAGATAGCATTGGTGTTGTCATAGAGTAAAAGAATTTCTGATAAAATTTACTTCATCCAAAGTAATTGTGAGTAATACAACCCTACAATAATATACTTAGCCTCAGTAGTGGAAAGGGATACAAAAATCTACTTCTTACTAAGCCAAGAAATCAAGGAATTACTTAAATAGAAACTAGATGTACTTGAAATACCTAAGCAACTCTATAGTAGTATCACAAGGATAACATATACCAAATTTTGGGATGCCCTTGAAATACTTGATGATCATTTGACTATTGTAAGATGTGATTCTTTGGGTTTAGTCTCGTATCAAACACAAACTCCTACACTGAAGGAGATGTCATGGAAGCTTGCAGTCAAATACAGGAAACTCTGAATCATACTCCTATACAAAGTCTACTCCACTTCCTTGGTGTACTTAGCTTGAGATAGAAAGATCTCATCTTTCATCTATTTGATTTGAAATATGAGGAAGAACTTTAGCTTGCTTATTAAATGATGCATAAAAACTTGATGGTCAAATTTTGTAAAATTTATTATAAGCTTACAAGTGTACGAATCACTTTGTATAAAGTGAGAAGTATGCTTCCAAGGTTAGTCTAAAGAGAAATTATATGGTTTTAAAATAATTCAACAAAATTATTAAAAATTAAAAATTAACCTAAACATTATGTCACAACATTTGAGTTTGAAATATTTATTCTAATAACATAAAATGAAAAGATAAATTTGATTCAACACAGACAGATAAACATTTAATCCTTAAATGGATAATTTATAGGATATATTAATTCTTTAATTATGCTTACTCAATATTAACTTAGGTTATTAAATATATGAATTAAGATTATTGACTCTTTCTTTTTTGTATGAAAAATTCTTTTGGTGGGGATGAATTCGTTGTTAATCAGTATCAATAAAAGTCTTTTGGCTAGGATCAGTATTTGATAATTTATTAAATTATACTTTATTTCTAAGGAGCTAAAAAACCATTTAAGTTGTGTGTTTGGTAGGCCTATCAATTTAAGCTCTTTATTCTAGGTGTCAAAGTTAAATTTAAGATTGATATATCTAGGAACTAGGTTTCACATTTTAGTATATACTATAATAAATATGTTGTCAATATATTTTCAAATAGTTGTTTTATAAAAATCTTTGAAATTGAGTATAACTCAGATATAAATAATCAAATCCAAAATCTACATATTGATGCTTGCAAAGGTTAACTAGTTTTTAGTGCTATTATCGGTTTACCTTGTAATTACACCAAAAACTTGATGTGCCAATGTTAGGCATACAAATTTTTTACAATTGAAAAAATAGCTCGTAAGTGCACGAATCACTTATAAAAAATGACAAGTATATTTCCAAAGTTGGTCTAAAGTAACCTAAACATCATATCATGATTGTTTTGGGTTGAATTTCTAAAGTAATAATATAAAAATAAAAATAGACTTAATAAATATATAAGAAATTAAACATTTATCACTCAATGGAGAATATTTTTGATATATTAGTTAGTTAATCATACTTGTTTAATATTAAGTAGGATATTAAAGATATGAATGAAGATTATTAATTCTTTCTTTTTAATAAAAAAAATCTAAGTTAAGGATCAAATTCTTTATCAATTAAACTTTAACTTGCCCTCTTCAATCAGTTCAACAATTTAAACTTTAATTAAATTATGTTTATTTTATAAGATATTAACAAACTATGCAATTTCTAGAGAAATTAACAAACTATGCAATTGCTACCCTCCAACGTGCCAAAAATTTAAACTCACATCCAGGTGTAAAAATTATGTTTAGGATTTTAGTATCTAGAAACTAACATTTAAATTTTAAAACTATTATGACAAATATGTTGTCAATATATTTTTCAATGATAATTAAAAATCTTTGAAATAGAGTTCTCTAAAGATCCAAATAATCAAAGTGTTGACTCTAAATTAAATTCCGATAATTAAATCCTAAATCTAACTCCCTTGTTATTATGAAAAACACTTTGTCAATATATCTTTCTTTTACAAACTTAATTTATTTCATAAAAAATATTTACCTAATTTAATATTTCACAAACATAACAACGTTACTAATATCCCATACTATTTATAACTAGACATGCATAGTTTAATAAAAGACCGATAAAATGAACATAGCATGTAAAACAACATTTTGAAATATTCTAAAAATAATACAATTTATATACCTCAACATAATTATATGACATGTCTTTGAAAAACCTCCAGATAGAATTGCTATGATATTTATTGATTTTAAAATAAAATTATTACATTAACTAAATTTCTTCAACTCTCAAATATACCTACATTATTGCCTACATTTTATTCATGTCGTAGCATACACAGCCTGTACACGGTTTGAGCATAACCTTCTTTTTTTGCATTTCGACCCACAATGTTTTCATATTGTGACTAGCATAATATCTATGACATGTTTAATCTTTTCCTTTGGCCTCGTGTCATGTCTCACAAAGTTTCCATGCCTCGGTACACTTAACAATTCATCACTTTAAATATAATTCTTCAAGTTGATTTATTTTAATGCAAGAAATACTTAAAAAACAAAATATACCTGTGATTCTAAGAAGATAGATTTGTATAAAATGATAGTAAAACAAGCAAATAGAAATTTATATAACCATTAAACATGCATAAAATCACAATATATTAAGTGCTTTTGAGCACTTATTACTACCATTAACGAGCTTTTTACTAGTCTCTTAGCAAGAACGACAAAAAAATAAAAATAAAAACTAGAAATTAAACTATCCTAAATCATTTTTGTAGATTAACAAGGTAGTATTTAGCATATGCAACAAACATTTAAACCCCTAGGTTGTCCCAGTGGACGAGTTTAAGTCTCCTAAGGGGTTTTCAGTTATGGTACACACAAATATAAAAAGTAAAACAAATAAATAACATATAATTAAAACAATTAAAAATAATATAGAAAGATAAAAGAATAAGAAAAACAAACCTTCTCATGCATTAAAAAAAAATTAAGTCTGCAATAGAAATCTATAGTGTAAGTCATTTCAATATTCTAAATATACATGATTTATTATAATAATTAATTTGAAAATCACTTTCATATTCAAATCAAAGATATATCAATCTAAAATTTACCCAATCTAAGTATAAAGAATTATGATTTTCTTTTACTCTATCCAAACAAGGTACACCTAATTAACACTGATCCAATTGGTTCAAGCACTCATTCAAAGGTATATGCAAAAGAGTTTATGTATAGAAATAACTAATAGATCGCATATGTTGAAAGAATAAAAAACTAAAATTAGTGCATCATATTCTTCTCATGAAAGGAATCAAATGAAAGGATTTATAAAGGAAACACATTATTTTCATACATAAATCAAATTTATCAAATAAAAATATCAAGTAATATGCCTTTTAGGTGATGAATAAAATCCAATGACTTCTTGGGTTATTATTTCTTATATATCTTTTACTTTCGTATTTTGCTAATTCTCACAACTTTAGAGAATAATGGGTTATAGTATGTAGTTTACACTATTCATTATTATCTTTTTTTATTTTTCTTTTATCTCTCTCTTGTTTTTTTAGAGATATTTTTTTAGAGAAAGCACCCATGTATAGATTATACATATATTTTATGATAGGTGAGTAGCTAATTTGTGGCTTTTTATTTTATTGATTTAGGTAACCCCATATATGTCTCTTATTTAGAAGTTATGAATGAATGACTAGAAATGCATATACTTTCAATTTCTACTTAACTTATTCAATTTAAAGCAATAAAAATAAATATATGATACTTTATTAGATGTTAAAATCCTAACATTCAATGAAAAGACCTATAGAAATCTTCTAACAATTTAGAATTTGATAAAAAAAAGTGTTTAAAAAGTAGAAAAAAAAATCACTTAGAATGGAAAGATAATGGCCCAAAATATATTTTCACAAAGGCAATCTCTGGTATTTGATTCGTAAACACCAATTTCGGTTTATCGTAATTTCAACATTTTATCATAATAATTATGATAAAAACTAACTAATTATTTCATTACTCTATGAAATATTTTTGAAATTAATCTAACAATACAAATATTGTATCATTTTCTTCAAATTAACTTTATAGACATGATAATTTTGTAAGAAAATTAAAAATAAACCTAAAATTTCTAACTCAATAAAAATAAATAAAAGCACACAAAAATATAAATAAAAACAAATCTATAGAATGTAAACATGTGAACATAAAATTTCAATTTTAGCACATAATTTTATAAATATATAACTTTTTATGTTCCCAACCTAGAATTTACCTTGCTCTCAATATAACAATTACAAATTAAGGATATATAGTAAAGAGAAGAAAGTTACCCATTTTTCTGAGCTTGTTCAAGAGTTGATATGGAATTATAAGTACATCCATCAATCCAAACATATTAAAATTACACACGATGTGTATTTCTCAATAAACAGTTATAAAATTAACATTTTTAAATAATGTTCACAGAACAAGAAATAAAATAATATTATGTGCAATAATGATTTACCTCCCATCAAGTGCTTATTTTAATCATGTTTAGCAAGACATTGCTTTGGGGGAGGATTCCTTTGCATATTTGGGGGGAATTGCTAGCAGTGTGGATTTTTAACATTGCTCAAATGGAGGGTTGTTTTGCCTCTAAGAGAAATTGGGATGATTCTTTCACTTAAGATTATAAGTATTAGCATTGGGGTCACACCTAGGACTTGGTTTATATCCCAGTAGTACATTGACCTGCTTAGGTCCAAGTGTAGCTTCTAATTTATAGGGACAAGTTTTAGCACCATGTTCCAAAGTACTACATATACCACACCATTCCTTATTTGATGTGGCATGTACAGTTACAAGTGCAACTTGTTTGGTTAGTTGAGTAAGCTACATTTAAATTTAGTATGAACTCCATTTCATAGACTCCAACTCTCCTTACTTTGGAACTCTTTTAATGAGAATTAGCACCTAACATTTCAAAGGGATTGTAAGTCTCTAAGGTTATTTTCTCTCCCATTGATCTACTAGAAGCATTATTAACAATGGACTAACACTATTGTGTCAATCCATCATAGAAAAATTTATTTTGAAGATGTAGTGGGTAGTTGTTATGGGGGCACTGAGTGAGAAAGAGTTTGAATCTATCCCACTAGTCATGGAAAGGTTCTCCCTTCATTTGAGAGAAAGTGTAAATCTTATCTCTTAGCTCTGATGTCTTCTAATGGGAATAGAATTTTCCCATAAATTTGTTGTAGACTTCTTCCTAAGTCATCAGGGAACCTGGAGGAAGTGACATTAACCTTGCCTTGGCCCTATCTTTAAGGGTGTAGAAGAAACACCTCATTCTACGTTGAAGCTCACAAACTACACCAATGGAGAAGGTCTGGACTGTAGAAAAAAATTCCTAATGATGGAAAGTAAGTCTTCATTAGATAGCCCATGAAAAAAAGGAAGCATGGAAAAATGAATGTTTTGCAGCTCATAATACCTAGCAGCCTCTCTCAAATTGATAATGGGAGTTTTAGTGCCAATTACTGGCCTTTCAAACTCCTTCATTGTGGTCTCTCTAAGTGGTGGGTTTCCCCCCATGTTTAGTGGTTCAAGTGTAGGGTCAAGGAAAGGTTCAAAATTTGTTGAATAAAAGGTTGAGGGACGTTATATTCTAGCTTTCTTAATAGGCTAAAGGATCTATGAATACTATTATTTAAAGGTGTGAGAGAGTGCCTTAAGGACCTCCCACCTCGCATATACTAATAAAAATAAAATTTAATTTTACCTGTCAAGTTGAAAAATAAAAAGTATAAAATATATTTACAAAATTAAAAAACAATACATGTTCATACACAAATAATAGTAAACAGATAACAAAGAATAATAGAATAATAAAAATAATATACATATTAGTAGAATAAATGATACATGAAACAATTTATTACACAAAGTAAAGAATAAAATATATAATAAAATAAAATAAATTAAAAAAAGAATGGTTTAAAAGAAAAAGAAAATTAAATTAAAATTTTAATTTGAAAAAAATATAAAGAAATAGAAAGAAAGTTTATTTTTATTTATTTTTTATTTTTTATTTATAAATAAGAGAAAAAGGTTTTGAGATTTTGATAAAAATAATTTAAAAATACTATTCCTCCTTAGCAACAGCGTCAAAAACTTGATGCTTGTAAAGGTTAACTAGTTTTCAGTGCTATTACCGATTTACTTATCATTTACACCAAAAACTTGATGTGCCAAAATTAGACATATAAATTTTATAAAATTTATTAAATAGCTCACAAGTGTACAAATGACTTATAAAAAATAATAAGCATACTTCCAAGGTCGATCTAAAAAGGAATCATTTGGTTTTTAAATCATTCAATGAATTCTTTAGAAACAAAATTCAATAGTTTAAACATCATGTCATGATTATTTTGGGTTGAGTTTCTAAATTAATAGTATAAAAACAAAGATAGACTTAATAAATATTTAAGCAATTAAATATTTATCATGTAGTGGAGAATTTATGTATATATTAGTTAATTAAACATGCTTGTTCGATATTAAGTAGGATATTAAATATATGAATTAAGATTGTTGATTCTTTCTTTTTAATAAGAGAATATCCTAAGGCATGGATCAAATATTTATTAATTAAACTTTAACTTGCCACCTTTGATTGAATCGAAAATTTAAACTTTAATTAAATTATGCTTATTTTTGAAGAAATTAACAAACCATTTAATTGCCACCTAGAGTTAGGCCGACAATTTAAACTCTTTTGAAGGTATCAACATTAGATTTATTATATAAGTATCTCGAAACCAACTTTTAGATTTCACAAATACTATGAAAAATATGTTATTAATATATTTTCCAATAATAATTCTTATAAAAATCTTTGAAGTTGAATTCTCTATGGATACAAATAATCAAATCCAAAATCAAAGAGTTGACTTTAAATTAAATTCAGATAATTAAATCATAAATCTAACTCTCTTATTTATTATGAAAAACACTTTATAAGTGTATTTTTCTTTTACAAAATTCATTTAAATCTTGATGAATAAATAAAATTTATTTTATTTTATAAAAAATATTCACCTACTTTAATATCTAACAAGTGTAATAACATTACTAATATCATATACTGTTTATAGTCTGACATGCATAGTTTAATAAATGATCAATAAATAAAACATATATTATGTAAAACAACACCTAGAAATATTCTAAAAAGAATACATTTAAATATACCTCAATAGAATTCTTAGAATTTCTTTTGAAAAATCTCCAGATAGATATGCTATGCAGTTTATGGATTTGAAACTAAAAACTATTAAATTAACAAAATTTGTTCAACTCTCAAATGAGAGAAGAACCTTAAACTAAAAAAAGATAAATTAAGAAAAGCTCAGAAATCTGCTATTAAGAGATCTGTGGGATTCTAGGATATATTTTTATAAAAGAAATAGGCTCATATTTATAAGGTGAAGAAATGAGAAAAAAGTGGAATTTTTAACTTAGCACCACGGCATATAATTTACTTATGTCGTGGCATAAATAGCTTATACACAGTTTGAGCATGATCAACTCTTTTTACACCACAACACAAAATGTTTTCATGTTATGGCCTGCTATATATCTAGGATGCATTTAATCTTTTCCTTTGGTCTAACATTGATAACTCTATGAAAATAGAGTCATTAACGCACTTTTTTACTTAATATTTACTTTCTTTATTAATTAAATAGTTTTTTTGTGTTAAAAATATTAAAATACAAAATTTTAGTGAAAATATAATTTTTGGAATTTTGTAGGATGTTTTTGGAAATTTTAATGCAAGACCAATCAGAAGCTTTCATGTGACCTACCATGTAAGCAGAGGAGTTGACTAGGCAAGTCACGTAGACTCCATGCAAGCAGGGACAATGATTTGTAGATCACCGTGTGTGAGGAGCAATGAATAGTGTCCCACTTATTGGCATAGCGTCCATTTCGAGTTTAAGTGCGGTCAAACCTTCTCGCCATGTGTCACTAATTTACTTGTCCAACCGTTCCACCCGTGCACCACGCCTTCCATTATCGTGAATCACATTTCACCGTACGGTGCAGACTCATCAATTATTGACTTGGTTTGGTCTCCCTTGCCAAGTGTCATGCTTTAATTCGTCTAGTAAATTCTATGTGCCACGTGTTGCGCTACAATTGGTTGGCGCTGTTAATTTTTCTTATTTTGATCTCAACCCTTGATCTAAAGTTGATCTGACGGTGCATATAAACTTGAGCTATATTTAAGCCCTTAATCACCCTATTAGTCTCCATTAGCATAATTTTGATCAGTTTTTGGAGCTAAAAAGAGAGAAAAATACAAAAAAAATTCAAAAGGATATACAATTTTGGTGGAGATTCAAGAGAAAATTAGTACTACAATTCAAGAGATTGATTGTATTAATTCTTCTACTATTTTCTTTATCAATCTTTATGTCCTTCTTTATGAAAAATATGAGCTATATGGACAAAATTTTGTCTAGTTAATTTATTAATCTATAGATCCTATGAACCCATTTTTCACCATGTGATGATTTAATATTTTACTCCAATTATAATTTTAATTTAATTATATTATTTGATTTTTATGCTATTAATCGTTTGACCAACTATTTATCTATAGAGACAATTAAATAATTTTGAAGAATTATTTAATTATTTGTCTTGATTAAATAACATACATAGTTTCTTAGCAGAGATGTATGATTCGTATAAATGTGATCCATAATTGATGAAATTAATGGGTAGTATGCAATTTAATTGGCATGAGAGTGTGATTAAATTAATTACTATATGGTGTGTTGTTTACTTGAGATAGGAATACATGTTAAGTTAGATTCAATTTATCATATAATTAATTGATAATTATTTTGGGGAGATTTTAGTGATTTACATATTTAGAAAATTGGGGGATTAAGTATTCTAAGATATTTTCTCATATATCTTCTTAATTATCAAACCTGATTTAATTAATTATTGCTATTTACATTTAATTATTTAATTTATCATATTGATTTATTTTAATACAAATAAAACATATCAAATCTACATCAAAAGAAAACAATAAATGGGCATAGTAGCAGCTGGTATAGAATTAAATTCACTTTGCTAGAACAATATAGCTCTCAATTGTCATAGCCAGCAAGTACACCAATAATAAAATCCCAAATTATGGATCCAGACCAGTATAGAACTTCAATCGAATACCACTCTCAATTACGTGCTAAGTTAATGAGTAGATTACATCAAGCAATTTTATAGGAGAATTATAGAAATAGAAAAATTGATATCAACTTATTTCATCCATAAGATTGTAAACCTTGAAAATGAATATGATTAGCTAGCTTCATTAACCAGGCAACACAATCAAACCCAGAGAAAATAGAGAAGGGTAGATAGAAGTATGAAATAAGTTCCAGATCATCCATTATAAGGCAATAAACGTGAATAAGTAAGGTAGCATACTAGTTGTAAGCAAGCACTTGCAAATTATAAGTTAAAGTAACATTACGATTGTTTAGATGATGATAATGGGATGTCATCAAGAATTTTCATAATAAAGAAAAATAAAATCCTCAAAACTTTAACAAATATTGTTAGTGAATATGAAAGCACACAGGTGACTTGTAGAATGGTAACTATATCTAATGGCAGTTAATATATGAGAAATTTTCATAAGGGCTACCATCTTAGTCCATCCATATTAGGCTACTAGCTACACATTCCCATCATCTACCAACAATAATAACAAGAAAACTTATAACATATATATTTCCATATAGTTCAATTCTCTCTAATAGGGCTAGAAGTTTCATTTTAAGTGTCTTCTTTTATACCTTTATTTTCTCTCCCCTTTGTGGATAACATCTTTGAAATTACTAATTTTTCCCTCATGTTTTGTTAAATTCCAAAGGTAAGTGAGCTTAACTTCCATACAAAAGAGATGCAACATAAAAAGTTACAAATTTTGGGTCTTCCTAAATCATTTTCCAATTGACCAATCTTATACATAATATGAATTGAGGGAAAAATGAAACTAAAAATACCTTGGAAACCATCTTTTGTCAGCATAGCTGCTTTGTAGTGGCCAATGGAAATAAACAATGAAATGGAATAAGATGAACTCTATAAGAGTGAGAATACAAGCCAGGAGTGGCCCATTACCAAGCACCAGCACCAGCACCCGATACCAACACCAGCACCAGGCACCAGCACAGGCACACCACCAGGACCAGGCACCAGTCATATCACTAGAACCAAGCACTAGGGACCAACACCTATGCACTAGCACCAACACTAACACCTAACCAAGCACCATGAACCAGGCATCATAAAATAATGGGAAACATATTGTATTGCAATGTAATGGGATTGTGATTGGGGAAGTAAAGTAGGATTACAAACAACATGGAAAGGTTATTTTATGATGTATAGTAAAAAGTAAATCAATCTCAACTAAGCTACTAAATTTTGAATTCTCATGAAGAGAAATTTATAGGATACTCTTTAATCCCAAGGACACTATTGTGATTCTCCATTGTATACATAAAACATCTTTGATGGCTTCATGGAAAGGCCTCTCCTACCAGCTTCAAAGTTGTTACCCCAGAAGTGAATATGCATATGTAGTCTCTTAGGGATGCATTGCAATAGCCCAGGACCTATATGCATGCGTGGTAAAAATTTGAAAACAACTTAGACAAAGTATATAAAACAAAAAGTAATGCTATGATACCCTAAAATTTAGGACATTCTCTCCAGCTCAAGTGATAAATGATCATTGGTCCCTTTCCTACAAGGCAGTAATTGTGGGCCTCTTACATGCATGGACCAATGCTTTTGTGCCATGTGGATTGGAAATGTTTTAACTTGGGACATAAATCATTTTTTATCACAAGTCTCATTTTTTAAAAGGAAATCATCACAAGAAAACATAGCAGTCATAAATAATAGTTACAACAACAATAGTGACAGAGAAGAACACAAAGATGACAAGGGCAAAAGATCATGCATAAGAATCATTTACAAACTTAAATAGTTGGCATAAAGAGCTATTGAAAGTTAAAGAAAAAAAATTCACCTGTTGGTGGGCTTCCATTACAAGATCACAAGTAGCAGAACTGGTGTCACTTTTCCTGTCTAAATTCAAATTAAGGAAGTCTTATTTGGTCAAAAATTAAGGAAGTAAATAACATAGAAAACACTAAAAACCAAAAGAAATAATTCCTACCAATTCACAAAAGACAAAGCCAAAAGAAATGTCGATCTGCGTTCTTAATGGAAGGTTATATTTGAAAAGTTAAGCATTAAAAAAAAGGTAGCAAACCATCATCATCACAGTCCCTGAACATACTCGTTTAATGATCAATCAACAAATTACATTAAAATTCACAAATGAAAACCCAGCAAAAGTTAAAAAAATTAAAGGATATGAGGGTTTCTATAAACATTCAAAGTGAGATCCTTAAAGATTGCCCCATCTGCAACTCTAAGTACAAAGTTGATCCAACATGATCCAAGTATACATGAAGGCATAGCTCAAGAAGAAAGCTCGAGAGTAGAGATGACATACCTCATAAGGTTATATGAGTGTCCAAAATTAGGGTTTTACTAGAGGACCAAATAAGCCTTTGTTCTAGTAAAACTTGTAACCTCCTTCATTTATCCCCACATTTATGACTTCTCCGACAACAGAGGGTGAACAGATTCGAAGGAGAGCATAAGCTTCTTTTGGGTTAGTAGGTAGAGAATCTCCACTACATTTTGCGATTTCTCAACTACTTTGAGAAGTGAAAGGTTGAGGCCATTGTCGTTGACGAAGACACACACAGAGCGATATAGAGGGTGATCGATACGAGAATATCCATAGTGTTGATGGAATTGGGTCATGAGGAATGGTACGTGTTGGGGAAAATAGAAAAGAAAATGAGAAAAGGGAAAGTGCTAGGGAAAAGAAAGGAAAAGAAAACGAGAGGGAGGGAAAAAGAAAACGAGAGAAAAAAAGAGGGAAAAGGAAAATAAAAAAATTGATAAAGAAATTTGGTATGTGGTGTATAAAATTGATGGGGTATGTCTATGGCCTCGGTTTTTAAATAACCAAGGTTATAGGGTATGTTTATAGCCTTGGTTTTTAAATAACTAAGGTCATAGGGTATGTCAATGGCCTCAATTTTTAAATAACTGAAGCCAAAACCCTATGGCCTCAGTTTTTTAAAAAACTAAGGCTTAATATTTGAGACTATATGTATGTATTTTAGTAGTGAAAATATACTTTCTCTCACTAATGCTTGTAGTTTGAACAGAACCTAACAAATCCATATGAAGAAGTTGAAGTGGTCTTATGGTAGAAAGCTATTGATTCTTCTTATGCTAGCTTTTGCTTTACTCCCTAACTAAGAAAGATCACATAAGTGCTTAGGAATGGAGGAGAGAGATGGAAGACCATGGATGACTTTAAGGTTTGAAATTTTCTTCAACAATTTACAGTTGACACGACCTAGTCGTTGATGCCATAGATTTTCAATACTTAGACTCAACTTGTTACACACCACTTCAAGAGGAGTCTCCATATAGTAACATTTTTCCATAGATTTGATGCCCCTAGATAGAGTATCTCCTAAATCATCATACACAGTGCAATCTTTTTTAGTAAACTTGATAGTGTACATGTTATCACATATTTGGCTAACACTGATAAGATTAGCCTTGAGTACTTCCATTTATAGAACATTCTTAAGATTAGGAATCACCAAGAGCACTGATAGATCATATACCACAAATAAATGCCTTATTTTCATCACCAAACATAACATATCCATCATTAATGATGAACAAAAATAAAGCTAAGGTGTGGAAAGAGGCTAAAATGTCTTGTTCTAAGATTGAATTGATTAGCATACTCATATAGATTGATTTCATGACTACATTGGATGATATTATGTGCATCACTCACACACACACGAATCAATTTTTCAAAAACCTTGCATATCCATCTATTGATGGAATATTGATTGATGAATATGTGAATCTCCTTATCATGGGATTGTACAACTTTTGAGAGAGATAGTTTTCGCAAAATATACATGTACTAATAGAAGTATATTTATGAATATACTACCAAAGTTATTTTATTTAGTTATACTTGACTTTACTTGAGGACAAGCAAAGAGTTAAGTTTAGGGGTGTGACGAATCTATGAAAGTAGAGACATTAGCGCACTTTTTTACTTAATATTTACTTGTTTTATTCAATAAATAGTATTTTTTAAGGCCAAAAATATTAAAATATAAACTTTTTAGGGAAAAAATGGGTGAAAATATAATTTTTGGAATTTTTATGAAATTTTTCTGGATTTTATATGAATTTTTAATGCAAGGCCAATTAGAAGCTGCCACGTGGCCTACCACGCAAGCAGGGGAGCTGAATAGGCAAGCCATGTAGACGCCACTCAAGCACGGAGAACGAATCAGGTTACGCTAGGTGTGAGGAGGACGAAACACGTGCCATGTGTTAGCACAACGTTCAATCCGAGCTCGGGCTTGATCAAACCTCATTGCCATGTGTCACTATGCCATTACTCCTCGCATTCCACCTGTGCACTATGCCATCCATTCCCACAAATGTTAGTTTTGCTTGTTTTGATCGTAGCCCTTGATCTGAAGCTCATCTGAAGGTCCAAATTGTACCTGAGCTTTATTTAAGCCCCTAATAACTCTATATACCCTAAGTGGCCTCTATTAGCATAATTTTTGTCAATTTTTGGAGCTAAAAAGTGAGAAATGTACAGAAAAATTCAAGAGACAACACAATTTTGGTATAGATTCAAGAGGAGATTAATATTACAATTCAAGAGATTGACTGTATTTCTTCTTCTACTCTTTTCTTTATCAATTTTATGTCTTTCCTTACAAAAAATATAAGCTTTATGAACACAATTATGTGTAATTAATTTATTAATCTAGGGATCTTATGAACCCAATTTTCACCATGTGATGATCTAAAATTTTACCCCAATTATATATTTAATTTAATTATATTATTTAATATGATTTGTATGCTATTAATTGTTTGGCCAACAATTTATCTATAGAGGCAATTAAATAGACTTGAAAGAATTATTTAATTGTTTGTCTTGGTTAAATAACATGCATAGTTTCTAGGCAGAGATGTACGATTTTTATGTATGTGATCCATAATTGATGAACTTAATGAGTAGTATGCAGTTTAATTGGCATGAGAGTGTGATTAAATTAATTACTATATGGTATGCAATTTACTTGAGAGAGGAATACATGCTAGGTTAGACTCAATTGATAATTATATTAGGGGGGATTTTAACGATTCACATGTTTAAAAAATTGGGAGATTAAGTATTCTTAGATATTTTCTCATATATCTTTTTAGTTACCAAATTTGATTTAATTAATTATTTCTATTTACTTTTAGTTATTTTAATTTTGCTTCCTTAAAATATAAAGAAAAACAAAAAAAATTGATTTTTATTTTTTTAAGTTTTAAAAATTAGTTTCTAATAAAATAATCTCTATTGGAACGATCTTTTAGTTTCTAATAAAAATTAGTTATTTCATTGCACGTACTTTATGTGTGGCAATCAAATTTCCTCATGGTTACTCATCCAACTTAAGAAATTTTGGGTCTATCACCGATAAGAGACTTTATGGATTGAAATCACATGACTATCTTATCTTAATGCAACCATTAGTACCAGTTGCTATTAGATCAATTCTTCCAAAACATGTTCAATTATCAATAATTCATCTTTGTTCATTCTTCAATACAATATGCAAGAAATCTATATCAATTGGAAAGTTAAACTCTTTATAGAAAGATGTTGTAAAGAATTTGTGTCTAATTGAAAAATATTTTCCTCCTTTCTTTGATCCAATGATTCACTTGTGTGTGCATTTAGTTCGAGAGGTTCAATTATGTGATCCTAATTACTTAAGGTGGATGTATCCTTTTGAGAGATACATGCAAGTCCTTAAAGGATATGTAAATAATAGAAATCGACTTGAAGGATGCACGATGGAACATTACATTGCTGAAGTGGCCATTGAGTTTTGTTCTGAATACTTTAGTGGTTGCACTGAAATTAAGAATCCTACGCACAAGTTATTCTTAGAACGTCACATGATCTAAGTAAGTAACCCTATGCTTATTGGAAGTAAGAAATTGTTTATTGATCACAATCGATAGGAAAAAGCATCCTGAACCATTTTGGTAAATAATAAGGAGGCACAACCATACATAGAGTAAGTGATGACATATTCATCCTTTTCAATTAAATAAAATTATTTTCTATTTAACTATTAATGATATCTAATTGATATATCTTTAATAACATTACAGAATGCATATAAACTTACTGAAGATTGATCCTCGTTATTTAAAATTGGGAGAAGAAAAATTGTTGTATGATGAACTTATGCGAGAGCTTATTAATTGTTTTCGCAACCATGTAAGTATCACATACAAGAATTCATTAGTACTTCTATGCAATGTTTTAAAAATTTATTTTAAACATATTTCATGTTTTTGTATGCATAGATTACAGTTGAACTCAACAAACCCAATCATAAAATAACAAAAAGTTTAGAATGGCTTGCACATGGTCCAAAATTTGATGTCAAATCATATTCTAGTTTCACAATTAATGGATCGAGGTTTACGACTCAAGAAAGGGACAAAGTTTGAGTAAATCAAAATAGTGGTGTGAAGATGGTTATACAAACTATGCAATTTTCCTATTTAAAAGATGGTAATCCTGTACTTTTTGATAGAACATATTATGGTATAATTCAAGAAATTTGGGAACTCGATTATGAGGTCTTCCATGAAACAGTATTCTTGTGTAATTGGGTTGATGATGTTATCAATATTGGATATAAGATAGAAGATTTTGGATTTACCCTTGTAAATTTATCCAAGATAAGTCACACTGATGATTCTTTCACGTTAGCACTTCATGCAAAACAAGTATTTTACGTGAGCGATCAAATTGACACAAGATGGTCTGTTATGTTAACACTTCCACAAAAATAGTTCTACCATTATGATGCTTTAGAAGATAATGACATACTTGATACATTATCCAATATTAGTCATTTCTCAAACAAATTGCCTAATGTATATGATGATCTAGTTGATGACGATGATTCTTCGTCATGGACTCGAAGTGATAGTGAAGGAATATATATATACGATCAAAAACCTAATTAAACATAATGTATATTATATATTATTCTATTAATTCTTGCATGTTTATATGTTTGGAATTAAAATTGTCAATTAATTTATATTTCATCATTGTTTGTAGATATTTCATGGATCCTAAGGTACCAGAGATTGTAGATCCAAATGATCTATTAGGGCATTTAAAAAGAAAGGGTTGGGAGAATATACCTAATGCTCCACTTAACCCAAATGATAGAGTACCCATTCTATTTGCTGCTACTGGTAGTCCATTATGGGAAAATGGCCTACAATTGAAATCCTCTATTGGTAGACTAGTGAAGTGAAGTATACCAATCAATATAAATGATTGGACTAAGGTTGATGAAACTAAAAAGTTCAAAATATGGAAAACTATTTGTGTAAGTCTTTTTTATTTTATAACTAATTACATATATTATATATTTTTTATATTATATCTCATCTTTCGTAGTGTGTTTTTACATAATCGTTATAAAGTCCTTGACACTTGGATGAGCAAGTGTTATAAGATTACAAATAAGGCATGGGCATTTAGCATAAATGATGGATGAACTGTGACACTTCCTATAAAAACTTCTGGTGTAGACATTGGTCAAAGTTATATATCGATCGAGTGCATATTGCAGCTATTTGAATATCAAATAATCGATTTAAATATAATTCAAATATGGACAAGGTGAGTCATCAATCAATAAATAACTTTGATTTATGTAGAACATATATAATTATATTTATATTAGCTAATTATTTATATATATATATATATATATATATATATATATATATTTCTTTTATATAGGGCATGTTATTATCAACTTCAAGCTAATCACTCATCACATTTAGCAATGCTCTATGATTCTTCATTTGTCAATCAATATCAAGAGAATGATGTTAGCATCAGAGCTAAACAATTATGTGATAGGGCATTAACACTTAACACGAATCAGAAGTTGATAATTCCTTGGCCATTAAAGTTTGAACAAGGCCAATATCATTGGATGTTGGTATTCCTTGATCTATATAGCAATCATGTGTGGTACTATGACTTAGCTTCCGTAGAATTGAGTAAAGATACAAAAGTAGTTGTTGAAATGTAAGAGTTATAACTAGCTATTTTCCTTCTATTGTTCTTAGTAATATTTAATAAAAAAAACTAACCGTTATAAACTTTGATAGGGCATGGAAGTTGTGGAACAAAAGTAGGGCCATTGCCCTTAAAAAATATCATAAGCTTATATGAGACAAAGTTATGGTATGTTCAAGCGAATATTAATAATTTAATTAATTTTACTATTGAATAATAAAGATGTTTGAATATATAAAATCATGTACACTCTTTTTTTGTAGTTCCACAAAAAAATGATGGAGTCATGTGTAGTTACTATGTCATGAAGTTTATGAGTGAAATCATAACAAATATCAACTTTCCAATTAAGGATATGGTACTCTCTTTTACCAATATACCTTTTTAACATATATGAGTTATTTTTTTGTGAATTCATGAAATTACATTTTTATTTTGAGTTTAAATACATGTAGTTCTATGGTTGGAACAAGTTAGGTTGTGACCTGCAATTTTTTGATGATTTACGAGAGAAATGGGCAGAACATATGGTTCAAATTATATCATCACAAGAATAATCAAGAGAAGATTATGATATTCTTGAATAGCATATGAAAACATCATTATAATTTATATAATGCTTTAATTTCTCTATTCCTTTGTTTGAAATCTAGGTAGCTTGTTTGATGGATGTTTTGTTTATGGATGTTTTGTTTATGGATGTTTATGTGCTCATGTATTTAGGGGAATGAATTGTTATATGGACCAGATGTTTTTTTCCCAGTTTCCTGGTCACTATGCTAGTGATTTTAAGCCAACCAAACTTCCTCTCCTTGAAATAAAGTGGGAATATCACAAAATCCATAACAACACAAACAACATAATTTTATTTGTAATTTAAGTTAAATATATATGTATTGTATATAAATTATTTTTTTGTAATAAATTTAATTCTCAAGTAATTAATTAATATTTAATTTTTCAATTATTTGTATTATTTTAACTATTTGTTAAACAAATTTTAGTTTTTTTCTGCTATTATGAAGTAATCGAATACAGGTTTTAATTTAAGTATAATAGAAAACATGTTAACCGATTTTACATTTTTAAGTCATCACATTTAAAGTCGGTTAATAACTGACTTTAAAAGTCATTTTTGGTGTAGTGATTATTCATTGAACCTCCTCTTTTTCTTTTTCCTTTTATCTTTTTCTTTCTTTCTTATTTTTTTTCTTTTCTTTCTCTCTCTTTTTTTCTATTCTTTAAGCTCAAAAGTAACATAAACATTCCCAAAGCAAAAAATGTTCAACATGTCAAAGTTAAAACTCAACAAAAAGAATGCCAGGTAGGTGGGATTGAATATTTAAGCTAAGGTATTATGTGCAAAGAAACAAAGGTATATCAAAAAGACACAGGAGAGAAAACTAAGGATAAGTAGACAAGTGTGAAAAAAAGGATCAAATTGTTCAAAGATGGCCTAAATCATCTTTCTATCTTAGAAACACCTAAGAGTTTTCCTCAAGAGACACTACACATGAATTCTAAAGCTTGTTAGAGATTCAAAAATCATCAAGGCCAGAGGACCATACAAGCTTCTCAAAATAACCATATGAATTCACAATATAAGGCATATGCAAAGGATAGACATATTTTTGATACAACTAATTGGAAATATTTAGTAATACATGCTCTCAAGGAATTTACATGTCAAAACATTCATACTTCAATTTAGGTCAAATGAATTCCAAGCATATATCAACATGATCCCCCTAAACTACATTTGGCATGCAATAATTTAATAAAGAGAAAACACGTCAGTTTCACGAAACACAAAAACCAATAATTATCAACTGAGATGACAAGAAAAGTATTAATGTTGAATAATACCCAAAAAGAAGGGGAAAATGCCTCAAAAGATAAGGAAGATTAAGAAAAATAAGAACACATCAACAGGAGACAAAAAAAGGGCCAACAAATAATATACTAGGTATAGAAGAGTATAACCTAGTAAAGCAGGTGAGATCCAATCTATATGATATGGAATATGAAGATAAGACTATGGAAAGTATAATCCTAATAAATTGACTCTACATGATGAGCATGTGATGTGAGGTGCATACAAAAAGGCCATAGAGGAAGAAGCAAATAGTATGCAAGATAAACGCACATAAGGAACATGTCAAAGTAACTAGTAAAGATGAGTTAGACAAGTAAAGAAACAAATATGAAAATTAACATACTATTCATGCCAAGGAAATAGTAAGAGAGAGACAAGAAGTGTTAAATAGATGAACACAAAAAAATGACATAAAATCACGTACAGGAAGAAGACAAACAAAGAGAGGAAATAAATTAAGCAACTCAACCCCAATAGATCACCAGAAAATAATGATCAAACTACATCCTTCCGTTCAAAGAATTTGTGAGGAGCAACAGAACTTGGAGATAATCTCTGACTCATATGAACATAAGGTGTATATAGTTATCCTGATATATTTTCTTTATATTTTTTAGAAAATTTAGTCGAGTCATCCATATAAGCCAAGCGAGGTAGATTTATTTCTTTTTGCTTTATGCCTTAGGTGCATAATTCAACCTGTATCCACATGCTTATATGAGCCACAGTAGCTACATCTAGACAAAGGAGACGGGGAAGAGCAAGGTGGTGGACTATGATATGTAATCCTAATAAATCCAGGACATTACCTAACAATGTGTCAAGTAGTACCATAACAATAACAAGTATAAGTAGTGGAGCCAAGAATGGGGTCCCTGAATTTGAGGAGTAGTACGTGGAGGAGTGATGAGTTCTCAAAACGCACTAAAATTACCATGATTTTATTCACTTTAATTGATTAAAAAGATATATATTTATATGATTTTATCATATTTTTATATAAATCTATATTTTCGGAATCACATGTATTTTTATTGTTTTTTAGTATTTTTTCTTAAAAAAAGTAACTTAAAGACTCAGAAAAATACTGGAGGCAATACATCACAAATATATTCATAAAATAAATGAGAAAAAGTCAAACAAAAGATGGAAAAATTGGAAAAAATTGGTCAAAAGGGTCAAAAATGTCAACAAGGATGAAAGCGCGCATGTAGTTTCCCAACACTGCCGGACAACGCACGCACATTGCCCGCACAACGTTCAGTCACGCCGAGCAACGGGTGCACATTGCCCAAACCACGTTGAAGCCGCGCGCCCATCCGCACACACCCGTACCCATCTTCTTCCAGTCTACGTGCCCCTACGCCTATCTACGCGCCTATCCACGTAAGCCTATGCCCATCTACTTCTAGTTCGCAAGCGCTTGTGCCCATCCGTTCGTGCCCGTGCCCATCTATTTCTAGTCCGCGTGCGCTTGCATGATGAGTGCTCAAAAAGCACTAAAATTACCATGATTTTATGCACATTAATTGATTAAAAATATATATATTTATATGATTTTATTATATATTTATATAAATTTTTCTTTTTGAAATCACGGGTAATTTTATTATTTTTCAGGTATTTTTGCTTAAAAACGTAACTTAAAGACTCAAAGAGGAATACTGGAGGCAATACATCACAAATATATTCATAAAATAAATGAGGAAAAGTCAACAAATATGGAAAAATTGGACAAAATGGGTCAAAAAGGTCAAAAATCTCAAAAAGGAGAAAATTGCGCACGCACAGCACACCGATTCCACGTGCGCCCGCACCCATCAGCGCTCAATCCTGTGATCAACACTTTCCTATCCGCGCGCCGCGTGTGCCCCTACTCCCGTATGCGCACACCTGCGCCCCATCTACACGCATCTGTGACCATATGCGCATGCCTGCACCCATTTGCGCCCCATCTACGCACGCCGCTGCCCATCTACACCCCATCTGTGCGCGCCACTGCACCCATCAGCCTCATTTGCGCGCACTGCCGTGCCCACATCAACATGAAGTCATCATTCACTACTCTGCGTTTTCTCAATTTTTAATCATTTTTTTCACCCACTTTTTCTTCCTCTCCTCACCTATAAATACCCCCATTCTCTTCACTTCAAATCACAACTCAAAACACATCTTCTCTTCTCTTTCTTTCTCTCATTTCTTAGTTTTTTTAGTTTTTCTTAGTTTTTAGTTTTTCCTTAGTTAGTTTTTCTTAGTTTTAGAGTTCTTCTCTTTTTGAGAAGAATAGTTATGTTTTGTAATTTATTTGCTTTTTGATTCGGTAAATGGAAGTGCAAATTCCGTTTGGAGGTTTTCTAGCAACAGGAATAACATCAAAGTACTATAAGGATTTCATTTTCTTTATAGTTATTTTTATGCTTTATTCTTACATGTTATATTTAATTTATATGTGATTAAATTTAACTTTGCTAGCTGTTTGTAAACATGATATAATAATAACATTGTTATGCTTGCGAAATATTAAATAGGTAAAAATATCTAAAATGAATTGATTTTATTTTTATTCAAGATTTTATATTAAGAATGTTAGAGAGAAATATATTATTTTTCATTACAAACTTAAATCTGAAAATTAGATTTTAAGGTTTAGTTATTCGGTCTGATTTAGAGTAGTGCTCTTTTATTTGTTGGTACAATCGCCCGGTAGTTAGAGTGAAGCTCTATTTCAAAAGTTTTTATAAGAATTATTATTTGAAAATGTATTGACAACATGTTTTCAGTAGTGGTTTTAAAACTTGAAAGTCAGTATTCGGATAACTAAATTCTTAGGTTTAATTTGGACACCTTGAATAAAGTTTAAACTGTCTAACCCCACCAAAGGAGGCATTTAAATGGTTCATTATCAATCTCTTAGAAAAAGGAATTAATTTAATTAACCAAATTAGTTATCAACCCCACCCATAGGTGTTAATTGATTTGTTTAGTTAACAAAGAATATCTAACCCCACCAAATGTAGTATTCATATAAAAAAGAGAGAATCAATAAATATCAATTCATATCTTTAATAACCTAAATAATATGAACAAACATAATTAACTTAGTTATTATATCCATAAATACTCCACTATTATAAATGATAAAATTTGCATAAATATTTATTGAATCTGTATCTATGTTTATTTTTATGTCAGTAGATTAAAAACACAAAACCCAAAATATCGTGACAGGATGTTTAGGATTTAATTTCATTTTTAAAAGTTTGAATAATAAATTAAAAACCACAAACATTCCTTCCTTAGATCGACCTTGGGAGTATACTTATCATTTTCTACAAAATGATTCGTGCACTTGCGAGAGTTTTATAAATATAAAACCAAAGTATCGGTAGGATCGGCGATGTTGGTTCTGCCCATCATTGCACCCATTTGCACCTAGTCCGTGTGCGCCTGTGCCCATCCATGCCCAGTCCACACATGCCTCAACCCCAATCCACACGCGTCGCCACACCCTACACTACCATGACATCAGCAATGACGTCATCATTCACTACTATGTGTTTCCTCCATTTTTAATCATTTTTCCACCCACTTTTTCTTCCTCTCCTTACCTATAAATACCCTCATTCTCTTCATATCAAAACACACCTCAAAAACATCTTCTTCTCTCTTTCTTTCTCTCCATTTCTTAGTTTTTAGCTTTTCTTAGTTAGTTTTTCTTTGTTTTACAATTCTTCTCTTTTTGAGAATAACTAATTATTTTTTTGTAATTTATTTGCTTTTTGATTTAATAAATGAAAATGCAAATTCTGTTTGGAGGTTTTCCAACAAGAGGAATAACATCAAATTATTGTAAAGATTTTATTTTTTTACAGTTATTTTTTATGCTTTATTCTTATATGTTATATTTAATTTGTCTGTGATTAAATTTAACTCTGCTGACTATTTGTAAACATGATATAATAATAACGTTATTATGCTTGCAAAATATTAAATAGGTAAAAATATCTAAAATGAATTGATTTTATTTTTATTCAAGATTTTATATTAATATTGTTAGAGAGAAATATATTATTTTTCATTACAAACTTAAATCTAAAAATTAGATTTTAAGGTTTAGTTATCCGGTCTGATTTAGAGTAGTGTTCTTTTATTTGTAGGTACAATCGCCCGGTAATTAGAATAAAACTCTATTTCAAAAGTTTTTATAAGAATTATTATCTGAAAATGTATTGACAACATGTTTTCAGTAGTAGTTTTAAAATTTGAAAGTTAGTACTCGGATAATTAAATTCTTAGGTTTAATTTGGACACCTTGAATAAATTTTAAACTGTCTAACCCCACTAAAGGTGGAATTTAAATGGTTCATTTTCAAAATCTTAGAAAAAGGAATTAATTTAATTAACCAAATTAGTTATCAACCCCACCCATAGATGCTAATTGATTTGTTTAGTTAACAAAGAATATCTAACCCCACCAAAGGTAGTATTCATATAAAAAAGAGAGAATCAATAAATATCAATTTATATCTTTAATAACCTAAATAATATGAGGAAGCATAATTAACTTAGTTATTATATCCATAAATACTCCACTATTATAAAATATAAAATTTGCATAAATGCTTATTGAATCTGTATCTATGTTTATTTTTATGTTATTAGATTAAAAACACAAAATCACAAATATTGTGACAGGATGTTTAGGATTTAATTTCGTTTTAAAAAGTTTGAATAATAAATTAAAAACCACATATATTCCTTCCTTAGATCGACCTTGGGAGTATACTTATCATTTTCTATGAAATGATTCATGCACTTGCGACGTGTAATCTATGTGCGCCCTCCCATTCCACCAAATATGAAGCTGCCACGTGTCTTGTTTTTTCTTCTAGAAAATCAAATGCCGATACGTGGCATGAATTTTGAAAAAATGAAAACGCAGAAACGACGCACTTTCCAGCCTGTTTTGTGTCTGGCACGCGTGTCTAAAAATAATATTTTCGATGTAATATTCTATCCCCCCCCCCCTTTTACACCCATGATTGTAAAAAAAATATTTTCTGATGTATTTTTTTAGAGAGCTGGAGCTATAAATAGGTGATTATTTTGATAAAATTAGAGGGGTTGGATGGAGTTGGACTGTGGAATGCACAAAAGCCATTTTGGCTTTTGTTGTGCTTTTGCGTAGATGAAACATTTTTAATTTTCTTTTGTTGTTCTTCATCTAATATTCCTTAAATGCTTTAATATCTTCGTTTTGTAATTTTAATTTTTGTTATGAAGTAATTTAATTTTTTTAGGGTAGTTGTGTCGCTAAATATATGAAGCTTGGATTTAATTATTTTGGAATGATTTGTGAAATGTTTTTAAGTTGTTTATTCTATCTGTGTTTAATGCTTTTGATTATTGGAAAATTTATCAATTGATCTATGGCACTTAAATAAACTTTGAAGTGGCATTTTTGTGTGTTGCTCGTAGATAGAATAACATGTATATATAAGGGATAGGAATATACCTTTATTATACGTGTGGTTATTTGAAAACTTTGAACGTAATGAATCTTGGTGAATTTAAGGATAGGAATAAAACTCTCGCAAGTGCACGAATCATTTCATAGAAAATGATAAGTATACTCCCAAGGTCGATGTAAGGAAGGAATATAGGTGGCTTTTAATTTATTATTCAAACTTTTAAAAACGAAATTAAATCCTAAACATTTTGTCACGATATTTGGGGTTTTGTGTTTTTAATCTAATAACATAAAAATAAACATAGATATAAATTCAATAAACATTTATGCAAATTTTATCTTTTATAATAGTGAAGTATTTAAGGATATAATAACTAAGTTAATTATGCTTACTCATATTATTTAGGTTATTAAAGATATAAATTGATATTTATTGATTCTCTCTTTTTTATATGAATACCACATTTGGTGGGGTTAGATATTCTTTGTCAACTAAACAAATCAATTAGCACCTATGGGTAGGGTTGATAACTAATTTGGTTAATTAAATTAATTCTTTTTTCTAAGAGATTGAAAATGAACCATTTAAATGCCACCTTTGGTGGGATTAGACAGCTTAAAATTTATTCAAGGTGTCCAAATTAAACCTAAGAATTTAATTATTTGAGTACTAACTTTCAATTTTTAAAACTACTATTAAAAACATGTTGTCAATACATTTTTAGATAATAATTCTTATAATAAATTTTGAAATAGAGCTTAACTCTAACTACCGGGCGATTGTACCAACAAATAAAAGAGCACTACTCTAAATTAGAACGGATAACTAAACCTTAAAATCTAATTTTCAGATTTAAGTTTGCAATGAAAAATAATATATTTCTCTCTAACAAAATTAATATAAAATCTTGAATAAAAAAAAATCAATTCATTTTAAAGATTTTTACCTATTTAATATTTTGCAAGCATAACAACGCTATTATTATATCATGTTTACAAATAACCAGCAAATTTAAATTTAATCATAAACAAGTTAAATATAACATATAAGAATAAAACATAAAAATAACTGTAAAGAAAATAAAATTCTTACAGTACTTTGATGTTATTCTTGTTGCTGGAAAACCTCCAAACGGAATTTGCATTTCCATTTATTGAATCAAAAAGCAAATAAATTACAAAAACAAAATTAGTTCTTCTCAAAAAGAGAAGAACTCTAAAACTAAGAAAAACTAACTAAGAAAAGCTAAAAACTAAGAAATGGAGAGAAAGAAAAAAAGAATAAGATGTTTTTGAGGTGTGTTTTGATATGAAGAGAATAAGGGTATTTATAGGTGAGAAGAGGAAGAAAAAGTGGGTGGAAAATGATTAAAAATGGAGGAAATGCATAGTAGTGAATGATGATGTCATTACTAACATCATAGTAGTGTGGGGCGCGGCAACGCACGTGGATTGGGGTAGAGGCGTGCACAGACTGGGCGTGGATGGGTGCAGCCACGCGTAGACTAGGCGTGGATGGGCGCAAGCACGCACGGACTAGAAGCAGATGAGCACGCGGCTTCGCCATGGTTTAGGCAATGCGCACGCATTGCCTCGCGTGGTTGGGCATTGTGTGGGCAATGCGTGCGCATTGTTCGATACTGTTGGGCGGTTGCGTGCATGATTTCATCCTTTTTGACATTTTTGACCCTTTTGACCCATTTTGTCCAATTTTTCCATCTTTTTATGACTTTTCCTCTTTTATTTTATGAATATATTTGTGATGTATTGCCTCTAGTATTTTTCTAAGTCTTTAAGTTACTTTTTTAAGTGAAAATATCTGGAAAAAAATACCCGTGATTCCAAAAAGATAGATTTATATAAAAATATGATAAAATCATATAAATATATATCTTTTTAATCAATTAAAGTGAATAAATTCATGGTAATTTTAGTGCTTTTTGAGCACTCATCACAACCCCCAACCAGCTTCTTACTAGTCCCTTAGCAAGAGAAGCGATAAAAACTAAAAATTAAACTATCCTAAATCACTTCCGTGGATTGACACGATGTCCTCCCATGTCATCAGTAGTAGTTTTAAAACTTGAAAGTTAGTACTCGGATAATTAAATTCTTAGGTTTAATTTGGACACCTTGAATAAAGTTTAAACTGTCTAACCCCACCAAAGGTGGCATTTAAATGGTTCATTTTCAATCTCTTAGAAAAATAAATTAATTTAATTAACCAAATTAGTTATCAACCCCACCCATAGGTGTTAATTGATTTGTTTAGTTAACAAAGAATATATAACACCACCAAAGGGGGTATTCATATAAAAAAGAGAGAATCAATAAATATCAATTTATATATTTAATAACCTAAATAATATGAGCAAGCATAATTAACTTAGTTATTATATCCATAAATACTCCACTATTATAAAAGATAAAATTTGCATAAATTTGTATTGAATTTGTATCTATGTTTATTTTTATGTTATTAGATTAAAAACAAAAAACCCCAATTATCGTGACAGGATGCTTAGGATTTAATTTCGTTTTTAAAAGTTTGAATAATAAATTAAAAACCACATATATTCCTTCCTTAGATCGACCTTGGGAGTATACTTATCACTTTCTATGAAATGATTCATGCACTTGCGAGAGTTTTATAAATATAAAACCAAAGTATTGGCAAGATCGGCAATGCCGATTTTGCTCATTAAGGAGAAGAAGAAAAAATGCTCACATTGACTTTCACACGAGGATGAGAGGTCAATTTCTCGTAGTGTGGCCTCAAGTTCCCAAGATCACCATAGAGAGGACAAGTGGGAATGATAATAGGTAAAGGAAATAAACCACTATAGGAGAAATGAAAAGTGTTATCCTTAGATGAAGGGTTCATCTTGCTAGAGAAAACAAGCTGAAATGATACAACCGATTTACCTTTTGAGTCTGTAGTACCAAACTTCAACTTTGGCTCTTGATTGGTTGACTTTACAAACTTAGTTGTACCCACGGTTGAGGTAGAAATCCCTTTGTCATAAATAATGCCACGTCTCTCTCCAAATGTCTTTGTACTACTATGGATTTCATTTAACTTCTTTGATTCAGTCATCATCTTGTTGAAAGTAGAGGTAGAGTGAGCTAGTTCCTTCTCACTAAAACTAAGCTTGTCTTTCATAGCTTTTATCAACTCTTCCTTTTCAGTAAGAAAGTTTTCAAGTTACGCTATAGAGTTGTTCAGAACCCTAACTTTCTCATTTAGTTGTTCAACCTCAGCTTCCTTTTTGGTAAGAGAGTAAGCTAGATATTCCTTTGTAGTCACAAGACCTATAATTAGCTTCTTAAATCTTTCAATCTCAACACTTTGATCATAAAAGGGATAAGGACTGACAAAGACCTGTCAGCAAATCATCATATCTTTTGTATGACCTTATACCTTCTTATGAGATCATGTTGTTGTGCATCAATAGAAGACTTCCTTTTCCTCTAGAGTTTTCTTCAATATGTTGCTCTTGCATTTTATTTCATCAAGGCTCTCCATAGCCTTTCTTTTATCCTTTTCAGACTTCATACACTCTAATAGGAGAGAATAGTAGGAGTTAAGTAGTTCATCTTACTCATCATCATTATCATCTTTAATAGTTACCTCTTGAACTTCTCACGTAGTAGTCGGATCATCAAGAACACTACTAGAGGCAACAAAGGCTAGAAAATTAGTGTTATCCTCATCATCACTACTGATACTATTGGAAAAGTTACCTCAACTTTTATAGCATGCTTGTTAGTGCGATTTTATTTCTAAAACTACCATACAACAATGTGATTCGGCTTCCCACATTCGAGGCATCTGATTTTATTCAAGTGTCCTTTGCTTGGCTTCTTAGATTCAACTCCTGATACTTCATTAGCTTTCTAAAGAATTGATAAATCTTTGGAAACGAAGGCCATTTCCTCCTCATTAGGATTAGATTCATACGCAACAGAAGTGGTATTTATGCCAATACTAGGATCATTTTTCTTGGCAATCTTGAGTGCCAAATTCTTTCCCTTCTTAGTAGCATTTTGATATTTTCTAGGAAACAGATGATGAAGTTCAAAGACTTGCAGATCACCAACTAAATCATTGATACTAAGTTCACCAGGTTTGTACATAGACTCAAGCATGATAATTTTGGTGTGGAACTGATAGGGTAGGCTAGCTAGCAATGATTTTCTCATCCTATTTCTCCTCGCTAATAGGTCTACCAAAGTTGTATCAACAGTTTACAATGTTGGAAAAACATACGTAGTATTTGTCAAAAGTTTCATTCTCTTGCATGATACATAGTTCAAAATCTTTGATTAACTTCAAAATTCTAGATCTCTTTACATAAGAAGTTTATTCATGAGTTGTCTCTAGAATTTAGTATGCTTGTTTGTATGTAGTATAGCTCTATATCCTTCTATACTCATTAGGCGACACAGCCTTGATAATAGCATATAAACCCTTATTATTCCACTCGGTTTCCTTGCTTCCCTCGTTCTTCCACTCTATCATTGGTTTAGGAATCACAGTATTATCAGGTAGGGTTTTAGTTGGATAAGTCCAGCCATTGTCTACAAGGAACCAAACACGATCTTCTTGGAACCACAAAAAGGGCCTCATTTTAAATTTCCAATAGGCATAGTTCAACCCATTGAAAAGTAAAAGTATACCTACATTACCCCCTTCTCTTGACTCCATTAGAGAGAAAGTATGTGTATAACTAAGCGAGTCTATAGAATCAATACCAGAGCGATTAAGCCCAAAAGGGTGCACCCACTTTGATATCAATTGAAAGAGTCTATGGCCCAGTACACTACGAGGGATAAGAGATGCAGATTCCTTAAAGACTCAGCCCTAACTCGTATATTCAAGAAAGTAAATACTAATATAGAACACATAGTCGAAGTACAAATAATATAATATTAGATAATACAAATAACTTGAGATAGAAAATAATATATATATACACACACACAACTTGAGAAAACAAGTAAACAACAAATGTTTTCTAATCAGAGTTTATACTTCAATATGTAGAAACATATACACAACAAACTTGAATTATAATAACTCAAAATTTGATCATGCATGATAGGCGATATAAAGAGATAAACATACATAAGCCAATCACTCAGTAGTAAATAATTCACTAACACTAAATAAGTTATAACTTTTATAGACAATAAAATCACTATTACCTCTATTAATTAGGACCTCCATCCAAACTACCAACTATTGCTCTTTACTTGCTGCTTTCACAACTGTTTGGTTCAACACGCGAACCCGACTATCCTCTATATCCAACACCATCCAGCATGGTGTGATTGGACACCACCGATTAGTAATTAGAAATGTTACTACTTTAAATCTCATGAGACACATAATCCATTACAAATCAAATTGTGTATGGAAGACAGTCAAACTATGTACTTACATAGATAACGATCAAAATGACCCACTCTCAAATGTAAGCTCTCAAAGATAATTTCAAAAACATATATAAATCTCAATGTGAATTTTGGTTGAGTTTTGGCTCTTAAACAATGGGTGAGAAACAAGATAAATGAGGAATCGAGGTATTTATAGCACTCAAAATTTCCACCTCCCCAACAACTTTACCAGCCACCTTTCCAAGGGTGGTAGCGAGAGTGGTAGCAAGGTCTATGGTAAGGTCTATGTTGAAGTACTAAAAAGTTACATTTTTTCGTTCCAAAAATTGCCAAGTACTATCCATAAATACTCACACCATAAACGAACTAATAACATAAGAGACAACATCAACGAGCGAGATACCCTCAACTTAGCATGCACACTACGAAAACCAACCATGTAGTCTGTGTAAATATGCTTGCATACAAAGTGTACCTAACTATATGCATGTGTAAATTATTGATTTGCAGTAACCAAACTTACATAAAAGAAGACAAATACACTACGTGAAATAACAGACACAATGTTATATACACAGAGAACCAACACAAAGACACTGGGTATAACAGGACTTACAGTTTTTGTATTCTTATTTGTCTTATTTAGACCCATTAGAGACAAATAAGATATCTCAATTAATACAATTTCATCTCTTTAAAAATTAATGGAGACAATATGTAATAGGCTTTGAGAATAATGAATTATATTATGAATCTCATTAACACTTCATCTCAATTTACATCTCTACTTTTGCCCACGAATTTGCTAAATATTATTAATACATATAATAAAATATCAAAATATACACCGAAAAAATAAATAAAATATACTATTATAAATAAATTTATCTAATGCTAAAAATATACATGTAACCATTTTTTTATGAAACTTTTATCCCAAAGTGGTCCGCCCCTTATTTTATGTAATTTTCTAAAATAGTTAAGACTCTACCCTAGACTTTGTAGATCAAAGGCAAATAATGGTCACCCACCTCCAAAAACAGTTTTATGTGTACGATAATTTTTTGTAAATGTATAGATTAATATTAAAATTATACATAGGTATACCATTAGTACTATATATTATGTAAAGATATACCCGTAGTCTTTTTTTATGATATCATAAAAATGTCATAAATGATAAATTTATGAGGAATTAAAGATGACAAATGATAAATTTACAATTAAAAAATAAAAAATATAATCAAAACTGTTTGTCGGCTACTTTCCTTCCTAAATTGTTTCTAACCCAAACAATAGCTTTTTTTTAATTATTATTATTATTATTTCTTCCTTTATATATATATTTATATATATATATATATATAAATAAATTTTAATGTAAATTCAAACCTAACATTAAATATAATTAAATTTGATATTATTTAAATTAAATTTTGACTAATTAAACGCATTCAATGTTTTAATTCTAATAAATTGAAGATTGTTTAATATTATTGTGTGATATTTTTATTATAATAAGTTATACAAATATTATTTTATATAATTTTATTTAAAAAAATTTGTATTATTATATAAAAGTTTTATGTATATCACTCTTCCATTAATTTTTTATTAGAATTAAAAAATTACCGTGTTGCATGTTTAATATAATCAAAATTGACAATATGTTTTATAGAGATTTTGTAAGAACATACGGATATAAATTATGACAATTTAAAAGAATTGATTAAATTATTTTTTCACCTATAATCTAAAGCATATATGATGTTATTCATATAATGCTCATGGGCTCATGGCCCCCCTAAAGTTCTAACCCTCCATTTTAGTAATGCTGTCAAGTCTGTTTCAGATTACTTTTATATTATCATTTATATTATAATTATAATAATAGGAAAGTTTTTTATCAAATATAATTATATATATTTAATTATATTTATTATCATTTATATTACAATTATAATAATAGAAATTTTTTTTATCAAATATAATTATATATATTTATTAATATTATTATAATATATTATTTATGATTTAAATTTATGATAAATAATTTTTTATTAAAAATGTCGACAATTATCAAATGTCGCTACCATACTGGGCGCTTGGTCCATATAAACCGATTCTTTTCAGCTGATCCACGTGGGATCTCTAATTGCTCATAAGACGCAGCTGTTGGCATTACCTTGAAGATTCCAAATCAATCTTTTCAAGCAAACATTCGTATAAAATCTCATTTTATCTTTTGTATTAGTGCAGAAACACACCCAACATTTGCTCTTCGGACCTCTTTTAAATCTTCATATCCTGCTCGACATTTGTAACTTCGGTTACATTTCATAACACAATTTGATCGTAAATGAATTATTTTTTACATATTAAAATTAACTAATATTTTTTTACTTTCAAATATATTATTTATTTGATTATTATAAATAAATAAGAGAAATTACATAAAATATCATTTTTAAAATCTATAACAATAAAAATAATATTTCAATAATTTTGAACGGAATTGAATTAAATAAAGTTTAATATTAAATGGATCTAAATAATCGTAATTTAATTTTGTTTAATATAAAATGATATTGGGTACAACGGGTAAAAATAAAATAAATTCAAAAAAGTAAAATAATGACACCGACAATTTGACGTGGTTCACGCTTTAATTTGTGCTAAGTTCACGAGACATACTCCGAAAAATATTTCTTCCACTAATAAAATTAATGGGTACAAAGTGAGAGGCAATACAACCAATTGAGATAAATCCAAAATAGTATCACACAAGTGTTTCTCAAAATCACTATTTTGTCTCCCCTTTTAGAAAAATATCCTAATATTTTTCTAAGATATTCTCTCCTATTTTTTTTACACACACAACACTATTTTTCTTCAAAAGAAATTGTTCCTTTGGCTTTTATTTTATTCTCTTCTTTTGGTGTGTTGATGTATCTCTAAGATAAAGACATTACCTATTTATAAGCAAAATTGTCTATCCCTTATGTGACCATAAATTGGCCACATAGGTAACCAAATTTTAGCCACAAAAATATTAGATGGATTTGTCAAATATGGTTGCACCTAACATTTTTATTTTGTTCCTCTTCCATGTGGGAGAGACCTACAAATCTCCCCCTCTTGACTACATGGAGGGCTCCACCAATCCAGCAACTAAACGACAGTATTCAAAATTTTATCTTGGAAGAATTTTCGTCAACATGTCTGATCCATTTTCTTCTGTATGGATCTTCTCAATTTGTAGTAGCTTTTTCTCCAATACATCCCTAATCTAGTGATATCTCACATTAATATGTTTTGATCTCGAATGAAATGAGGCATTCTTTCCAAGATAGATAGCACTCTAACTATCACAAAATAACTGGTAACTGTCTTGTTGCAACCCAAGTTCTTTCAAGAACTTTTTCATCCATAGCAACTCTTTACATGCTTCTGTTACTGCTATAAACTCTACTTATATGGTGGACAGTGCATCACATTTTTGTAACTTTGATTGCCATGACACAGCTCCCCTTATAAATGTAATGAGGTAACCTGAAGTGGATTTTATGGAATCTATATTGCTAGCCATATCTGCATCAGTGTATCCAACTAACACAGGTTTGTTATTTCCAAAACATAGGCATATTTCTTAATACATGCGTGTTTCACAAAAACAATCCCTCTCAAAAGTCGTACAATCCTATGATAAAGAGGTTCGTATATTCATCAATCAATGTTCCATCAATACAAGGATATGCAAGGTTTTTGAAAAATTGATTCGTGTGTGTGTGTTGCACATGATATCTTTCAATGCATTTATGAAATCAACCTATATGAGCATACTAATCAATTCAATATTAGAACAAGTCTCATAAGTCTATTTTTACATCACTCTTCACTAATATAAATATGCACTTAGCTCAAGATCAATAAAGACTTTACATGGTTGTATTGTAAGGCTTAGGTAGGGGTCGATAAATGAAGACATTTTAGGCTCTTTCCACACCTTAGCTTTCTTTTTTTCATCATGCACTCACTCTTTTGTCATTATTTTCATATGCTTTTTTTCACATATTTTTTTATAGCTTCACAACACACTCAAACTTATTTTCAATCCTATTTTATTTTCTTTAAAGGGATAATTGTGTTGTGAGTTTTTCCTTTCCTTTTTTTTATAGGGTACATTACATTTCACCTTACGCTATAACATAACACATGATTGCATTTTTTTTATTTTTATACAAGCTAAAGGTGCAAGGGTAAAGGTAATACTTATTAGTTAGGCATAAATTGTGGCTTAAAGATATGAATGGTTCTTTGTTAGGCTCAAATGGGTGACTAGAGATATTAACAATTGTTAGCTTGAAAGGCTCAATCGATCCAAATAAGGCCTAAATCATTTCTCTTGCTAAATGTTATTCAAAATTTCATCTCAAAAGATGATCAAATAGATTTTAAAACCTAGTAGATCTCATCAACTCGTACAACACAAGACAAATTTTCTTTCAATATGAACACTAAATCAACCATGAACATGTGCATAAATATTTGAATCAATTCAATCAAAACTAGCAAGCATATCACATGATTAATGTAAATATCTTAACAAATATGTTACATTCCTTATCCTAGTCATGAAAACCCATTTTTATCATTAAGTTCATATGTTTCATTTCAAGCATGCATGCATTTAGTTTCCATATATTTATCAATTTCTACCCAAGTCATGATTAAAAACATCCTAAAAATATAAAAAAAATCCCTAAAAATTTAAAATGCATACTAAATACTAGGCTGAAATTCCCTCACCCAAACTTAAATTACACATTGTCCCCAGTGTACTCATATAAATATGAAAATATAAAAGAAAATAAAACTCCCTTAATCATGGCATACCACATCTGTCACTGAAAATGTTCATTCTTGTTGCACCATTACTTTCTATATTTATTCACCTACAAAACAAAAACAATTAAATATAAGTAAAATAACATTGGGTTGCTCCCAACTAGCATCATGTTTAACGTCCTTGACTAGACGGTCATATCAAGTCTTAAGGCACATCCCTTTGTATGCATTTACTTTTGAGTTTGCTTGGAAACAGTTTGAGTCTTGATTTGTTCAATAATACCTTATGTTCTGGCTTGCAAACATGGTGCTTCATTCTCTTCTCATGCCATATTTTTGTTTTCTTTTTGAACTTTTTGGAATTCTTATAAGCACTCCACCGTAACTCATCTAATTTATGTATTTTCAGCATCTTTTTCACCTCTCTATTGGACTCTTTCACTTTCATACTTGACTGAGAATAGAAGGGTAAAAGTGTGAAGTCTAAACTTGGTGTCCCTTCAAATAATAGTTTGAGTTTAGATTCTATCTCAAAATATTCTATAATTTCCTTTGAAACACACAAGAGAGGCATGTCCTCCAAAAAGTTTACATTGTCCACAATATCAACCTTCGCTGCCATACTTTCAAATTTAAAACAAGTTGAGTTGTTTTCTTATGAGTTTATGTCCTTGTTCATAGCATTATGTGTAACAATCTTAAGTGTGGGCAATTCAACATATTCTTTCAAGCTATTCCCATAATCAGTAACATTTATCCTTAAACATTCATTAGCATTGTCAATATTAAGGGGTTTAGATTCTTTAAAAACTTTAAACATTATTTGTTCATCTTGCACTCTCATTGTAAGTGCACTTTTTTGTACATTAATGAGTGCCCTTCCGGTTGCTAAGAATGGACGACCAAGTATGATAGGAACGTTACGATCCTCTTCCATGTCTAGCACAATGAAGTCCGTCAGAAAGATGAATTTATCTAATTTTACTAGCGAATCTTCTACCACACCCTGAGGTCTCTTAATTAATCTATCTTCCATTTCTAATGTTAGTGAAGTGGGTTTTTCTTTACCAACCCCTAATCTTTTGAAGACCGATAATGACATAAGGTTAATGCTACAACCCAAGTAACATAGTGACTTGCCAAAATGGATGTTCCCAATAGTGCAAGGGATGTCAAAACTACCTGGATCTTTCAGTTTTTGTGATAGTTTTTCATCAAAGATGGAACTACAACCTTTAGTCAAGGTTATTATTTCATGATCTCCAAGCCTCCTTTTCTTTGATAGTATATCATTCATGAATTTGGCATAAAACAACATTTGTTTAAGTGCCTCTACAAATGATATGTTTATGTGTAGCTTCTTGAAGACTTCCAAAAATTTTAAAAACTGTGTATCTGACTTTGGCTTTTGTAGTCTCTAAGGGAAAGGAATAGTGGCTTATAAAGGTTTCCATTTTTTGGTTGAATTATTTCTTTTTTAGTTTAGTGTTATCTTTATCCACTAGTTTCTCTTCATCCTTGTTAATTTCCTGTTTCTCCTCATCATTTTGTCTTATGTTCCTATTCTAAAGTTTTACCACTCTTCAAGGCTATGGCATTTCATTGGTCCTTACCTTCTATTCTTAGGTTTACAATTGTATCACTTGGAAGGTTACCTTGAGGCCTGGGCAAGTTGCCCCATTTGGTTCTCCAAATTTTGAATTGAAGCCTCTTGAGTGGACACTTTTGTATTTACAAATTGGATGAAGTCTTTCATCATCCCCGTTAAACTAAGTGGTGAAAATGATTGATAGGTTAATTGATTGCCACCCTAATTGTTGTTATTCCAAGAGAAATTTGGATATTGTCTCCATCCTGAGTTATATGTGTTTGAGTAGGAATTATTGCTTTGATTCACATTACCCATATAGAAGACCGATTTAGGAGTATGTGGACAATTATCAAACAAATGGGTTCCATCATAAAACACACAAGACACTATTGAATCTTAGACCTGGTTTATACTCGTTGGCAAGTTTTGAGCCATCAAAAGATTTACCAAAGAAGAAACTTGAGTTGTAAGTGTCATGATATCATTTACCTTATGTATTCCACATACTCTTCTTATGGCTATCATTCTCCTTATTCACTAGGGATAATTATTGCTAGCCATTTTCTACTTTATGCTTCTAATAGCACTAAAGGATGTGTCTAAATTAAAAAAAAATTAAAAATTAAAAATTAAAAAAATAAACAACTAAATAAATAAATTAAAGTTAAAAAATAAATAAAATAAATAAATTAACTAAAATAAAAGAAGTAAAGAAAAATAAATTAAGAAAATTAACTAAAATAAAAAAATAATAACAAAACAATTATTAATTTCTAATATTTATAATCTCCGACAATGGCGCTAAAAACTTGATCGCCACATACGAAGTGTGTGTAATGAATATGTATCGTAACAAGTAATATAATGATAAGAAAATATCATTCTCAAGGAGATTATTTTATTAGAAACTAATTTTTTAAACAAAAAATATTAAAATTAATTTTTTTTGTGTTTTCATATTTTAAGGAAGCAAAATTAAAATAACTAAAAGTAAATATCAATAATTAATTAAATCAAATTTGGTAACTAAAAAGATATATGAGAAAATATCTAGGAATACTTAATCCCTCAATTTTCTAAACATGTGAATCATTAAAATTTCCCCAATTTAATAACAATTAATTAAATAATCAATTGAATCTAACCTAGCATGTATTCCTCTCTCAAGTAAACTACACAACATATAGTAATTAATTTAATCACACTCTCATGCCAATTAAATTGTATACTACTCATTAAGTTCATCAATTATAGATCACATACATTTCTGCCTAGAAACTATGCATGTTATTTAATCAAAACAAACAATTAAATAATTCTCTCAAATCTATTTAATTGTCTCTATAGAAAAATTATGGGCCAAACAATTAATAGCATACAAATCAGATTAAATAATATAATTTAATTATAATTATAATTAGGGTAAAGTATAAATCATCACATGGTGAAAATTGGGTTCATAAAATCTCTAAATTAATAAATTAACTAAACATAATTATGTTCTTAAAAATCATATTTTTCATAAAGAAAGACATAAAAATCGATAAAGAAAATAGTAGAAGAAGAAATATAATCAATCTTTTGAATTGTAGTGTTAATCTCCTCTTGAATCTCCACCAAAATTGTATCTTCTCTTGAAATTTTTTGTATTTATTTTTCTCTTTTTAGCTCCAAAAATTGACCAAAATTATGCTAATGGAGGCCACTTAGGGTTTATGGAGTGATTAGGGGTTTAAATATTGCTTAGGTGCAATCTGGACCGTCATATCACCTTCAGATCAAAGGCTACGATCAAAACAAGAAAACCTGACAATGCCAGCCAATCACAACGCGACAAATAGCACAAGTAATTCACTGGGCGAATCAGAGAGCGACACATGCTAGTAGAGACCGGTCAGAGCCAATGATCACTAAGTCAGTGCCACGTGGTGCAATGTGATTCGTGGAAATGGATGGTGTGGTGCATGGGTGGAACGTGCGAAGAAATGGTATAGTGGCCTGTGGCAATGCGGTTTGATCGAGCCCAAACTTAGATTGAATGTCGTGTTGACACGTGGTACGTATTGCGTCCTCTTCACATGCGGTGTAGTGTGATTCACTCTCCGTGCTTACGTGGCATCTGTGTTGCTTACCCAGTCAACTCCCTTGCTTGCATCGTAGGACAAGTGGTAGCTTCTGATTGGTCCTGCGTTAAAAATTTATAAAAAATCCATAAAAAATTCAAAAATTATATTTTCACCCTTTTCCCTAAAAAGTTTATATTTTAATATTTTTGATCCAAAATACTATTTATTAAATAAAACAAGTAAATATTAAGTAAAAAAGTGCGCTAATGACTCTACTTTCATAAAGTTATCAATATATTGGAAGAACCTCAAAGATACCTGAAAATCCATTTCATTGTAGCCCAATGTTCCTTTCTAGGATTTGAAAGGAATCTATTCACAACTCTAACTGCATGAGTGATATCTAGCCATGTACAAACCATGGCATATATCAGACTTCCAATTGCTGAAGCATATAGAACCTTTTCCATCTCTTCCTTCTCTTTGTCTGTAAAAGGGCTCTACTTAGAACTTAGCTTAAAGTGACTAGTAAGAGGAAAACTAATCGCTTTAGCCTTATCCATAGGAAATATCTAAAGTACTTTCTCAATGTACTTCTCCTGTGATAACCACAATTTATTGGTGCCTCTATCTCTAATAATACTCATGCCAAGAATCTACTTTGTTAGCCCCAAGTCTTTCATGGAAAAAGACTTAGTCAACTACTTTTTCAAGTTGTTGATTTTGGAAATATTCTGGCCAACAATCAACATATCATCCATATATAACAAAATAACAATGAAATCATCATCAAAGAATTTCTGCACAAAAACACAATGGTCTGAAGTAGTCTTTTTGTAGCCTAGCTCCCCCATAACAAACTCAAACTTCTTATACCATTGTCTCGGTGCCTGTTTTAAGCCATAGAGGCTTTTCTTCAATTTGCAAACATAATCCTCTTTTCTCTTTTTCTTGAAACCCTCTGGTTTCTCTATGTATATCTCTTCTTCCAAGTCACCATGTAGGAAGACAATTTTTACATCCATTTGCTCAATCTCTAAGTCAATACTTGCTGCTAATCCCAGCATAGTATGGATGCATTTCATTTTCATAACTGAAGAGAAAATATCGTCAAAGTTAACTCCTTTTCTTTGGCTAAATCCCTTGACAACTAGTATAACATTGTATCATAGACTAGAACTATGTTCTTCATACTTCACCCTGAACACCTATTTATTTTTCAAAGACCTCTTCCCTTTGGGCAGCTTCATCAGCTTAAAAGTTTTGTTCTCATATAAGGAATTCATCTCATCTTGTATGGCTTTAATCCATTTTTGTTTGGAATTGTCATCCATGGATTCTTCATAACTCTTAGGTTCTCCCTCATTAGTGAAAGTTACATACTCATATGGAGGATATGAGGTAGAGGGTCATCTCATTCTATCACTTTTTCTTAGTGGAACAGGAGAAGCCACAGGTGTTGGTACTGGATAATGAACATCATCATTTCCCTCATCTTCAGAACCAACTTCTATAGGAGCATCATCTTCATCAGGTGGATAAACCTAGTCTTCATCTCCAACTTGTCTTGGCATTGATGTTGAAGGAATTAATTCCAAATCTGATGAGTCACTATTGGAATTAGGAACATCTTTCTTCATTTTGATAATATCCTCAATGGTCTCATCTTAAAAAAATATAACATCACGACTCCTAACAAGTCTCTTTGCAACCGGATCATAAAATCTATAACCAAATTGATCTTAACCATAGCCAATAAAAATACACTATCTTCTTTTGGCATCAAGTTTGGATCTCTCATCCTTGGGGATATAAACAAATGCTTTGCAGCCAAACACCCACAAATGATCATAGGAAACATCCTTTCCTTACTACACTTTATCTAGAACATCCATCTTGAAAGGAGTACAGGGTGAAAAATTCAACACATGTGCAACTGTGAGTATGGCTTCACCTCATAAAGTTTTAGGCAACTTTACATGTGAGAGTCTACATCTAACTCTCTCCATCAAAGTTATGTTCATCCTTTCAACTAAGTCATTCTACTGTAGTGTCTTTGCAATAAGCATGAAAAGGTCCTGTGTATTATCCACCATTGTCTATCCAAATGCACTTTAGCTTCTTCCCAGTCTGTCTTTTAACCGAGGAATGAAATTCTTTAAAGACCTCTAGCACCTAATCCTTTATCTTCAAAAGATATACCCACGTCTTCCTTGAATGATCATCAATGAAAGTCACAAAGTATTGAGCACCATCAAGTGACTTTGGCATTGGTCCATACAAATATGAATGAATTAGATCTAAAATATTATTCATTCTAGAAGGAGGGAAACTCTTGAAAGTGATGACTCTATGAAAATAGAGTCATTAGCGCACTTTTTTACTTAATATTTACTTGTTTTATTCAATAAATAGTATTTTTTAGTAAAAATATATTAAAATATAAACTTTTTAATGAAAAGGGGTGAAAATATAATTTTTGGAATTTTTTGAAAATTTTCTAGAATTTATATGATTTTTTAACACAGAACCAATACGGAGCTACCACGTGGCATACCATGCAGGCAGAAGAGCTAACTGGGCAAAGCACGCAGATGCCACATAAGTATGGAAAGTGAATCATGTTTCACCGTATGTGAGGGGATGAAACGTGTGCCACGTCTCAGCACGACGTTCAATCTGAGTTTAGAAATTGGTCAACGCGTCATGCCACGTGTTGCTATGCCATTGCTCCATACATTCCACCCATGCACCACTCCATCCATTTCCACTAATCACGTCACACCGCATGTCGCTGACTCAGCAAGCATTAACTCTGACCAGTCTCCCCTGCCACACGTCGCTCCTTGATTCACCTAGTGAATTTCCCTTGCCACATGTCACGTTGTGATTGGTTGAAGCTGATCTGACGATCTAGATCGCACCTAAGCTTTATTTAAACCCCTAATCACTTTATAAACCATAATTGGCCTCCATTAGCATAATTTTGGTCAATTTTTGCAGCTAAAAAGAGAAAAATACAGAAAAATTCAAGAAGCGGCCCAATTTTGGTGGATATTCAAGAGGAGATTAATACTACAATTTAAGATATTGATTGTATTTCTTTTTCTACTCTTTTCTTTATCAAATTTTGTCTTTTTTATGAAAAATATGAGCTTTATGAACACAATTATGTGTAATTAATTTATTAATCTAAGGAACTTATGAACCCAATTTTCATGTAATGATCTAATATTTTTTTCCCAATTATAATTATAATTTAATTATATTATTTAATCTGATTTGTATAATATTAATTATTTGGCCAACAATTTATCTATAGAGGCAATTAGATAGATTTGAGAGAATTATTTAATTATTTATCTTGATTAAATAACATGCATAGTTTCTATGCAAAAATGTATAATTCTTATGTATGTGATCCATAATTGATGAACTTAATAAATAGTATGCAATTTAATTGGTATGAGAGTGTGATTAAATTAATTACTATATGGTGTGTAGTTTATTTGAGAGAAAAATACAGGCTAGGTTAGATTCAATTGATCATGTAATTAATTGATAATTATATTAGGGAGATTTTAGCTATTTGCATGTTTAGAAAATTAGAGGATTAAGTATTTCTAGATATTTTCTCATATATCTTTTTAGTTACCAAATTTGATTTAATTAATTGTTTTACTTTTAATTATTTTAGTTTTGCTTCCTTAAAATATAAAAACACAAAAAAAAATTGATTTTTTTATTTTTTTTGTTTTAAAGATTAATTTCTAATAAAATAATCTATATGGGAACGATTTTTTCTTATCATTATATTACTTGTTGTAATACATATACTTTCGTATTCATTGCACACACTTCATGTATGGCAATCAAAAAGAAACTCTGTTTTGCTTTCTTGCTAGATAATCAACACATTTTTCCAAATGTACTTCATCCATTCCAGGCAGTATCTTCTTCCTAGCTAGACTTGTGATACCTTTTTTATCCATGTGACTGGGTCTCATATGCCATAATTTAGTTTCTCTATCATTTTCCATGACATTTACTATATCGGTGGAGAGCTTCGCTTGCATTATATACAGAGTTGTATGCTTCTCACCTCTAGCCACTACTAAGAAGCCTTTTGTAAGTTTCCATTTGTCATAAATGAAGGAGCTGCAATATCCTTCATTTGCAAGTTTGCGTACAAAGATCAAATTCAAGCACATATTTGGAATATGTCTCACATCCTTCAAAAATAGTCTGGTTCCATTCTCTGTTTCCAAGTAAACATCTTATCTTCCAAAAACCTTTGATAGGCCTTCATTTCCCATTCTAACAATATCAAAAATTCCAGGTGTATATGATGAGAAAAATTCTCTACACAATGTAGCGTGAATTGTAGCACCACTATCAATCACCTAGTTGGTCTCATGTGATGCAAGATTGACAAAATCTTCATCATAAATGATATTGAACTCCTCTATGGTATTTTTTTGCTCATCATCACAACTGTCGCCTTTCTTCACTATTTTGCCTTTGTTTGTTTCCTGTTCCTTCTTGAACACTCGTCAAAATTTATTGATATGACCCTTCCTCTTATAGTGATGACATTCAGCATTGGAAAATTTGTTTGATTTGCCTCTGCTCTTGCTTTTGGGTTTTTTTTTCTTTGTACTGTCTCCTTCCTCTGGACTCTATGATAAGAGCTTGTGTTTCTAAATCTCTCTCCCAGTTCTTTTTCTCATATGACAATAGGGCTTCTACAAAAACTTTAAACTACATCTTATCTTTTTCATAAATCAGAGTTGTTATGAGATGATTATATGATGAGGGTAGTGATGCCGGCAACATTATAGCTTTCTCTTCATCGTTGAAACTCAAATTAAATCTTCCTAAGTGAGAAAGATTGTTGCTGAAATCGCTAACGTGTTGCATCATACTCACATTATCTTCCTTCCTCATTTGATAGAGCTCCTTCCACAAATAAAATTTATTAGAAAGGTTCTTTGACATGTATACGTTTTCTAGAGTCTCGCATGTTTCTTTAGCAGTCTTGCAATTTTTTGATTCAATATTTTGCAAGACATTGTCTGAGAGATTTATAATGATTGTACTAGCTACAATCTCGTCCATTTTCTCCCACTATTCCTCGATGATGGTTGCAGCCTTCTTTTCTTTTCCCAACAACGCCTTATAGATCTTCTGTCGAATGAGAATATCCTTCATCCACCTTTACCATAAAGAGAAATTATTATTGCTATTAAATTTTTCAATATTACTTAGCATTTTTTTTCTCGCTGTGTTTCTTTTTTTGCAAATAAATACGCCCTGAGCTTAATAAAATCTTTTCTGATATGGTAGATCAGTCTATGCTGCAACCACAAAGTATACTAAGAATTACTAGACCGACTTTGATACTAGTTGTTGGGCACAGCGAGTAAAAATAAAATAAATTCAACAGACTAAAATAATAATACCGACAATTTAACATGATTCATCCTTTAATTTTGGCTAAGTCCAGGTGACAAACTCTGAAAATATTTTTACTAATAAAATTAATGGGTACAAAGTGAGAGACAATACAACAAATTGAGATAAATAAAAAATAGTGTCATACAAGTGTTTTCCAAACTCACTATTTTATCACTCCTCTTTTAGAAAAACATCCCAATATTTTTTTAAAATATTCTTTTTCACTATCTTACACACATAACACTATTTTTCTTCAAAGAAAATTGTTCATTTGGCTTTTGCTTTGCATATCTTGTTTTGGTGTGTTCATGTCTCTTTAAGGCAAAAACATTGTCTGTTTATAGGCAAAATTATTTATCCCTTATATGGCCATAAATTGGTCACATAACTAACCAAATTATAACCACAAAAATATTAGATACATTTGTCAATTAAATGTGATTGCATCTAACATTTATTGTTACAATTAACATTTTTATTTTGTTCTTTGAGAGGGACTTACAAATGGGTGAATTTTTTTAATAATAAAAACATATTAACATAATATAATAATGTTATTTTGTAATTACAAATTTTAAGTTATAATAATTCCGTTTTTTCTATAAATATATTGAATAAAAATATTTTTTTATAATATTATAAAAATTATATAAATTTGGACAAAAAAAAATACGAACATAAATACTCACAAAGACAATATATGACACCCCTGTTGAAAGCAATTTGTAATACCCAACAAAATGCTTCATGCTTATCTACTAAATTTACCTCTCTTAAATCACAACCATATATGCATATACTTCTTCTCCAAGCATACTCTTTGATCCATAATCCCAAAATTTTCGGACTCATTTTCTCTAGAAAAATACTGAGAAAACATATAGTATGGTCCTCAATTCTCCACGTATCTCCCCCAAATAATATATAAGAAAACAGAGGCCGATAAGATCCTTCACTTGTCAAGAAGGTGAATAACCCTACTTGGGGGGAAAAAATTTTACTTTATCAAACCTTTAAATAAAAACTTACCCACGAAACCCAAATCCCAGAAAAGTCATATACAAGTAAATGGCTAAAAAAGAGATGGAGGTTGTGAAGGGTCTTGACCTAAGAAGGTATATGGGTAGATGGTATGAGATAGCCTCATTTCCATCATTTTTTCAGCCAAAAGATGGAGTTGACACAAGAGCTACTTACGCTTTGAAGGAAGATGGAACTGTACATGTTTTGAATGAGACTTGGAGTGGTGGTAAAAGAAGCTATATAGAAGGATCTGCTTACAAAGCTAATCCTTCAAGTGATGAGGCCAAGTTGAAAGTGAAATTTTATCTTCCTCCATTCTTACCCATCATTCCTGTTGTTGGGGATTACTGGGTTTTGTACATTGATGATGATTATCAATATGCATTGGTTGGTCAGCCTAGCAGGAAGTTTCTTTGGGTATGAATACTCTCTTAATCAATTCCTGAGTAATTCTTGGGTTTATGAAATTTACTTGATTAACTCGGTGATAATTATTTATGAATTAATAATGTTCACTTGTACTCATTTTAATTTTTGGGGTTACTTGATAGATATTAAGCAGGCATACCCATTTGGATGATGAAATCTACAAGCAGCTAGTTGAGAGAGCCAAAGAAGAAAGCCAAAGAAGAAGGGTATGATGTGAGCAAACTCCATAAGACTCCACAAAGTGATCCTCCACCTCAAGGAGAAGGTCCCAAGGACACCAAAGGAATCTGGTGGATCAAATCCATTCTGGGAAAGTAGATATTTATTATATTATAATTGGGCTTCAAAATTACATATAGTAAACTGCTTTTAAAATAATATGTAAGACTTAATTCCCCATATTTGCTTAGTCTGTATTTAGTAATGTATTGTTCGTTATATGCTGGTTTTGATTTGTTTATGCAAAAATGCAATGTTTGGTTTTTATGGGATTCATGTTGGAATTGTGTCTTTTAGGGGAGAAGTTGGTTATAAGAATGATTATTGTGATTATCATTCCTGTTATATTATTATATTATCATTATAAGTTATTTAAATTATTTATACAAGTAAAAAAAAAAAATCATTTATGATACACATGATTGACATTAAAAAAAAATTTGAATTTTGACCCTATCTAAATATATGCGTTTTAGTGGCATCTTCACTAAGTGAAGAGTGAAGAGTAGTAAGAATTATAATTTCTAAATTTTAAATTATAAAATTTATGATATATGAATAGCATATATATATATTTTTTTAAAGTAAAAATCAATTTTCCTTTTATCTTAGTAAGATCTACTTTTTATACCGATTATTAATAGACTAGTAGGTATCCACTTTTGGACCTTATCATTATTTGGTGACATTCGTACTTAATGTAATAACATCTTAAAACAGAGGTTTTAAAGGAGACATTATCATATATTGGATGGTCTTATAAAATTAATATTATTTTATTTTTTAGATTTTAAAATATATTTAAATGAACTAATTAAAAAAATATTATTTTTTAATAATTTTTTTATTAAAATATTATTTTTATTATCAATTAATTAAAATACGACAAAATATAATATATTATAAAAAATAAAAGTAAAAATAAATATAAAACTATTTAAGAAAAATAAACAATAATAATATTTTAACATAAAATTATTTAAATACAAATTATAAGTTTATTTATATTTTATGTATGTGTGTTGACTTTTCATGTGCAAAATACAATATTTATTTACTTTACTTAGTGTTCTATCTTCTTCTACCTAAAGTGAGTTACTACATATAAGTAATGCACACATAATCATAGTTAGGAGCACTATGATTGAAAGCATGTTTTTCACACACCAAGGGATTGACTGTTTAATATGCATGCTAGGATGTGAATGTCGATTTTTAGTTCGTTTTGGATGTGGTATTTATGAAAATTACTTGATAATTTTTGTAACGAAAAAATCTTACTTTTGGCACCTTAACAAGGCAGCTTGCCAAGGGCCTCTCCCACACCCCTCGACATGGTCGTGGCAAGATGGTTGGCTGGCCGTTGGTAATGCTCTATAAATAACCCCTATTATTTGGTTCATTAATTCAAAAGATCTACAAAAAGTGCCAAAATGTATATAATTTCAAATTTTGTGTTCACTAACTATCTTAAAAGTGTTTTAAAAATCATAATACATTTGTTTGAGCTTAAAATAGTGTGAGTGACTACTTTTATGAAGTTTGTGAGATTATCTCTATGTGAGTTCAAGGGTTGGGGTGCCTTACTCTACACATTACTGATCTACAGTTTCTGATCATACCATATTTGAGTGGTGTTAGCTTTGGAAGAAAGGCTGGCTTATGAATCCAACCAATTCGTTGTGGAGGCAGCAAGCAAGAACAACCATAGGGAGTTTGGATAGAGGTCCCGATTGGTAGAGGTATTAGTGGCCTTATTTGTTTCAGAGTTGTAATTACTTTATTGTTTCCTACCGAGTAGTTTCCATAAGAAATCCGATAATGTTACCACATAGATAAGAGTTCTATGTGGGTTTACCTTATTACTTAATTGTGTCTATATGATTCGTTGTTTCGTGAGTACACTCCGAGTCTTGATATTGTATGTTAACATATATTGGGTTGAGACTCTAATTGGAAAACAATTTATTACTATTTTTATATGTTACTTACCTTTTCTTTGCATGTGATTAATTCTTCTGTTTGAAATTTATTTATTTGTTACCTGAATTTGGTTAGTCTGTTGTATTATTATTTTTTTCTCCGTTGCTTGAGAGGACAAGTCCTTTAGAAGTTTGTACCTCCTTATTATGTTGTATACTGGGTTATAGATTTTTTTCAATTGGTATTAGAACAGGTACACCCTGTTTGGTCTTAACTTCTTAGTTGTTGATCCTTTCCCTTTCTTTCTGTGTTTAATTCTATTAAATAAATCTCTTTTAAAGGATGATATAAGAAGTTTGGTCGATAGACCAACTTAATTCAATGGATTGTGTTATTTTTATTGGAGATCTTAGATGTGCCCTTACTTGAGATCTATAGACAATGATGTATGGTCCTTAATCGAGAATGGTTGGACGTGCCTTATGTACGTATTAAAAACTGTTGTTGTTAAACCTACACGATCAATGTTTGGAATAAAGAAGAGCTTCGTCTCAGCAATCTAAACTATCAAAGGTTACACCTTCTCATCAGCTTAGTTACTGCAGAGGATTCTACTATAATTGCTAAGTTCATAACTACCAAGGAAGCATGGGATTCCTTGAAAATAAATATGATGGATGCACACTTCGAATGAGTGTTTTATCTTTTAAAAAGACAGCGACTACCATTCCTGAATGCTCTGTTCTTATAGGTTCTCACTCTGAAATGCCCAATTCTCGTTCCTCTTATTGGATTAATGATAGTTATAATGACAAGTTTTCCCTACAAGAATCCTATGATTAGCTTATGTATGATAACCTTAAGTTGAAGAAAGTTATGTCCAAGATTCATAGCAATATCACTAAAAATGATAAGGAGCATTCAGATCTCTCTGATCATTTGCTCAATCTCACCTTGGATGTTGAAAAGGTTGGAAGCATGTATTCATATTCAAAAATATCGAAACTGGTCATTCATTTAAGATTATAATATTCAGAAGACTCTTCTGACCAATTGTTAGCAAGGTTGTTTCTTTTTTTCCCTTCAAATTCAAAGAATTCTTCTTACTTTATACAAAAGTTGTCGATTCAACATTAGATAAAAAAGATTAAAAAAAAAGGAAGGGGTGAAATACACATTTTCTTTTCCAATTTTTTTCAATCAAATAATGGACGACTACAAATGAATTTTTGATCGACATGAGTGTTTTATATCAAAAAAATTTAAACTCTTCATTTTGAAACCATTTTTGTATTAACTTGAAGTTAAATTTGGATAACCACATTAAGTATCCGTAAATACTCCTCCATGATAACGAGAAATGTCTTACTCATATAAGTGAGCTTGAAAAGTCAATTCAGGATAGAGAATTAGATGCTCTCAAAGATCAACATAGTCTAGAGTCATCTTCATGTAATTCAGATGTCAATTGCAAACTTAAGAGACATTTTCATCTTAGATGGTGAAAAGAGTATTCTTGAGTCCTTGTTGGATGATTGTGATATTGAGCTAACTAAGTGTCATGATCCAGTTGAAGTAGATATTGCAAAAGTAATACTTCTTAAATCCAACCTTAAAAAAAACATGAAATTGCTGAGTCTCCTCACCTTCAGCAGTATGACTTTGAGAGAAAAATTAAAGAATCTCATGAAGTTCGTAATACATGGTCCTTTGGAGACACTTGTTTTTCAAGTTAATAAAGTTCAAAGATATGCATACTTCCTCCTCTACTACTACTATTGTTTAGAAATCTTCTCTTCATGTTGAGATCTCTGACTATTCTTTTGATGATACTTTAAATGCATAAAGCTTGTCTATTTCTCCTATTGAACCTTTCTATCTCTTTGATTAATGAAGATGTAACTTTACAAAATGATGTTATGATGACATTAAATGAGTTTAAGTCTTCTCTTGGTATCACTAATGATGATTAGAATGTGAATTGTAATGTAGTTCACACTACACTGAAGGCTCAAGCATCCAGTTGTTGGTACTTTGATAACAGTTTCTTCCGACACATGACTGGGGATAAGTCTTTCTTTACCAAGCTGGCTCTCACTATTGATGTATCTATTACATTTAGTGATGGAAATAAAGCATTGATTTGGGGTAGAGGATTTGTTAGTGCTTATAGTATTCTTGAGCTCAAAAATGTTCTATATGTGGAAGGACTCAAGGCTAATCTTATCAGTGTCATCCAAATATGTGACAACAAGTACACTATCAAGTTTACTCAAAAGGACTGTATTATGTATAATGATTTGGCCAATACTTTGGTTAAAGGCATCATATCAAAGGAAAGTTATTACTATGTGGGACCTCCTCCGAAAGTAGTGTACAATAAGTTGAGTATGAGACTAAAGAGCTATGGCATCAACGATTGGATCATGTCAACTATAAAATATTGAAGAAAATTTCAAACCTTAAAGTCGTCCAGGGTATTTCTTCTATCTCCTCTATTCCTGGGCACGTATGTGATCCTTGTCAGTTAGGCAAGCAAAGCAAAATTCAACATAAAAAGAATCAACACTTGTTTACAACATGACCACTTCAACTTCTTCATATAGATATAATGGGTCCTATTCAAACTACAAGAATTGGTAAGTGAAAGTATATTCTGATTATTGTTGATTATTTCTCCATATACACTTGGGTTCTATTTCTGACAGAAAAATATGAAGCGTTTGACAAGTTCAAATCCTTGTGTATTAAGCTACAAAATGAGAAATTTGAATCCATTAGTACAATTGCCAAAATCGGTAGTGATTTGAGAATTCTAAGTTTCGTGTCTTTTATGACAAAATGGGAATTCAACATGAGTTTTTTGCACCCAATACCCCTCAACAAAAAGGTATAGTGGAAAGGAAAATTAAAGTTATTCAAGACATGGTAAGAGTTATGCTTACTAGTAAGAGCTTATGCACGAAAAGAGTTTATTGTCTGTTAACATTACTTGCTATACATTGAACCATTGCTTCTTGAGGCCCAGTACTTATTAGTTGTCTTATAAGCTTATGTACGGGAAGAGAACGAATGTTAAGTACCTTCATGTTTTTGATAATATTTGCTATATTCTTAGAGACAAGGATAATCTAGATAAGTTTGAGGCCAAAAGTGATCTCAGAATTTTTCTGTGATACTACAGAAACAACCATTCTTACCGTGTCTATAACCTAAGACCTTCTACTATAATGGAATCTATCAATGTTACTAGTACACAGTTTTAGAGAAATGATGTCTCGTACTTGGTTCTAGATCTACAAACAAACATGTTACTAGTACACAATAGCTATACAAAAACAAGGAAGATGAAAATAAGGTTATTGCTTGGAATAATTCTTGCCTTGGCAGAAGGTTATACCTAGATTGAAGGAATGGATTTTGATGAAACATTTTCTCCTATTAATCGATTTGAGTTTGTTAGACTACTCCTTCGTCTTGCCTATTACTTCAGGTTTAAGTTATATCATATGGATGTCAAGAGTGATTTTTTATATGGAGTTATCCAATAAGAAGTCTATGTGGAACAACCTAACGGATTTAAAGACCCTCACTTTCCAAACCATGCAATGAGACTGAAGAAAATGTTGTATGGATTAAAACAAGATCTTCGTGCTTGGTATAAGCATCTTACCACATTTCTCCTCAATAATGGATTTTTGAGAAGATGTGCTGACAAAACCTTATTTGTTTCAAGAATTCAAGGTGAGGTGATTGCTACCCAAGTCTATGTTGATGACATCATTTTTAGGTCTACTAAAGATGATATAGCTCAAACATTTGCTTCCACAATGAAAAATGGGTTTGGGATGAGTTTAGTTAGTGAGCTAAAGTTTTTTTCTCATATTTCATATCAACTAAATGAAATATATGATCTTTCTATCTCAAGCTAAGTACACCATAGAATTGGTTAAAAAGTTTGGTTTGGATAATGTCACTCTTGCTCGGACACTGATGAGTACCACCCTTAAACTTAATCAAGATACTTCTGGAAAGGATTTTGAATTGACCTTGTACAGGAGTATTGATAACTGTATTTTATATAGTTATTTTCACCTATTTTATTAATTGTAATTGCTATGTTCTTGATATTTTTAGTTAATTTTAGTTAAATAAATTAATATTTACTGTTTATTTGTTAAAGAATATATTTTTAAGAAAATTAAATATTTTTTTTAAAAAAAGTACTTAATTGCAAATTTATATATGAATATATAATTTAAAATAAAAGAGTGTTTAATTGCAATTAATAAAAGTCGAAAATATAATTTGAACTAAAATCGGACTTAATTGCAATTAAAGAAAGTTTAAAAGTTAATTTGAATTAAATTGGAAGGCTAAAATGTAATTACGGAAATTTATTTTCTACGTAGGAAATGGAGGCCACGCGCACCATCACTTACGCACGACACCAACCGTTCGATCAGAAAATCAATGGATATGATGAGGCGTGTGGATTCCCACCATTCTTTGCATCCAATCATACGCTGACACGTGGTAGGTTTTGGTGAACGCAAAAGCGCAGAATCACGCACACGTTCCTGCAATTGTCCCCCACGTTCTCGCGAGCCCTAATCCCGTAAGGCAATTCTACTTGCGCCCGTCCTTCATATCAAATGATATGCTTCCATGTGTCCCACAATTTCTTTCAGTTAATCCGATTGCGACATGTGGCAGAGTTTATTGAAAAGCAAAGCAGAAACGGACGACTCTCCCACTTAGTTTAATCCACTTTTTTGATTCAAGATTTTGTCCCCCGCGTATTATTTAATTATTTTCCCCATACGTATTTGTCCCTTGCGTGTTAAAAAAAATATATTTTTAAATGTATTTTTTTTAGAAATTTGATGTTATAAATAGGGGATATTTATGACTCTATGAAAATAGAGTCATTAGCGCACTTTTTCACTTAATATTTACATGTTTTATTTAATAAATAGTATTTTTGTGGCTAAAAAAATTAAAATATAAACTTTTTAGTGAAAAGGGGTGAAAATATAATTTTTGGATTTTTTTGGGATTTTTTTTGGAATTTTTATGAATTTTTAACGAAGGACCAATCATAAGCTACCACATGGCATGCCACACAAGCATAGGAGCTGACTGAGCAAGCCACGTGGATGCCACGCAAGCACGGAGCGTTCAATTCGAGTTCGGAAATCAGTCAACGCACTATGACACGTGTCACCACGCTATTGCTCGAAGCGTTCCACCCGTGTGCCACGCCATCCGTTCCCGTGAATCATGTCGCACCACGTGGTACTGACTCGGCAAAGGTTGACTCTAACAGGTCTCCCCTGCCACACGTCTCTCTCTGATTCGCCCAATAAACTTCCGATGCCACGTGTCACGCTGTGATTGACTGAAACTATCAAATTTGCTTATTTTGATCGTAGCCCTTGATTTGGAGCTGATCGGACTGTCCAAATCACACCTGAGCTTTATTTAAGCCCCTTATCACTCCATAAACCCTAATTTACCTCCATTAGCATAATTTTGGTTAGTTTTTAGAGCTAAAAAGAGAGAAAAATACAAAAAATTCAAGAAACGACACAATTTTGGTGGAGATTCAAGAGAAAATTAATTATACAATTCAAGAGATTGATTGTATTTCTTTTTCTACTCTTTTTTTATTAATTTTATGTCTTCCTTTATGAAAAATATGAGCTTTATGAACACAATTATGTGTAATTAATTTATTAATCTAGGGATCTTATGAACCCAATTTTCACCATGTGACGATCTAATATTTTTTTCTCAATTATAATATTAATTTAATTATATTATTTAATCTAATTTTTATGCTATTAATTGTTTGGCCAACAATTTATCTTTAGAGGCAATTAAATAGATTTGAGAAAATTATTTAATTGTTTATCTTGATTAAATAACATGCATAGTTTCTAGGTAGAGATGTATGATTCTTATGTATGTGATCCATAATTGATGAACTTAATGAGTAGTATGCAATTTAATTGGCATGAGAGTGTGATTAAATTAATTACTATATGGTGTGTAGTTTACTTGAGAGAGGAATACATGTTGTGTTAAATTCAATTCATCATATAATTAATTGATAATTATATTGGGGGGATTTTAATGATTCACATGTTTAGAAAATTACAGTTTTACATTGATTAAGTTTTTGGCGTCGTTGTCGAGGATTGATTTTTCTTATTTTTTCCAATATCCATACAAAGTAATCTTGGTTTTAATTTAGAATTATATTTTATTTCATTTTCATTTTTTTACATTTTGTATTTTATATTTATATTTTATTTTTCTCTATTTTTTTTAAAGTTGAATGCGTTGGGCTAGAACTCAAAACATTATTCCTTTTGATGTAGAGATTGAAAGAACCTTTAGATCATGAAGATAGAAGAAAGTACTAGCCATGGCTGAATGAGAACATAATGCATAACCACGTACCTTGAAGGATTATGTAAGGCCAATTGTGAATGACAATTACTCAAGTGTAAGATGCGAGACCATTAATGCCAATAATTTTGAGCTCAAATTAACATTGATCCCAATATTCATTTGGTAATGTTTTTTGGAGATTTGTGACATTGTAAAGATTAATGTTTTTACTAAAGACACCATTAGACTGAGATTGTTTCCTTTTTCATTGAGGGACAAGGCCAAAGGTTGGCTACAATCTCTAGAACTACTAGGAAGCATCACTGGTTGGAAGGACATGGCAGAAAATTTTCTTGCTAAATTTTTTTTACCTACAAAAAAATCCCAACTCAAGAGTGAGATTGGTCAATTTAGATGAAATGTTTTTGAGACACTCTATGAAGAATGGGAAAGGTATAAAGATATGATTTGGTGTTGCTCTCAATATGGATTGTCGGATTGGTTGCAAGTTTAGATGTTCTATAATGGGTTAATTAGGCAAACTAGAACCACAATTAATGTTACTTCTAGTGGAACTTTGATATCAAAGATAGCTGAAAGTACTACTTCTTTTTTGGAAGAAATGGCCTCAAACAACTATCAATGGCCAACTGAAAGATCTATGGCTAGGAAATTGATCATGTAATTAATTGATATTATATTGGGGGGATTTTAGTGATTCGCTTGTTTAGAAAATTGAGGGATCAAGTATTCCTAGATATTTTCTCATATATCTTTTTAGTCACAAAATCTAATTTTATTAATTATTGCTATTTAATTTTAGTTATTTTAATTTTGCTTTCTTAAGATATAAAAACACCAAAAAAATTGATTTTTATTATTTTTAGTTTTAAAAATTAGTTTCTAAAAAAATAATCTTCGTGGGGACGATCTTTATTTATCATTATATTACTTGTTATGATATGTATACTTACGTATTTGTTGCACACACAATTTGTGTGGCGATCAGATATTAAGATAGAGTTTTGAGTTTTAAGTTTAGGAGTTTTGGAATTTTAGGAGAGTTTTGGGTTAGACTGTGGAACACGCAGAAGCAATTTTTGGCTTCTGTTATGTTCTGCGTTTGCCAAATATTTAGGAGAAGATGAAGTTTTAATTTTCTTAGTGTTCTATAACTGATATTCCTTAACTGCTGTAATTTTAATTTTTAATTTATGGAGTAATTTAATTTTTCTAGGGTTGTATTTTATCTAAATTTATGAAGCTTGGATTTAATTATTTTTGAAAGATTTGTAAGACATTCAATTTGTTTATTCTATTTGTGCTTAATGCTTTTGATTATTTACGAATTTTATCAAATGATCCGTGGCATTTAAATAAACTTGGAAGATGTATTTTTGTGTATATTGCTCATGGATAGAATGACATGTATGATGAAGGATAGGAATATACCCTAATTGTATGTGTGGCCATTTGAGAACTTAGAGCGTAATAAATCTTAGTGAATTTAATTCTCATAGGAATATATAGTGAATTAATTTAACGAGGTGTGTCTACACGGAGCTCGGAAGAGATGTGTGGATAAAATTAGAAGTTTTTGGTTGACAAATTAAATGTACTAAAAAAATATAAATCAAGAGAAAATAATATGATTTGAGTGGATTAATTTGGTGAAAAACTGCAATCCTAGATTTCTTTTATTTTGTTATAAAACTCTTTTCTTAAACTTGTTCTAAATCAATGATTGTTTTGGATAAAATCAGAGGGAAACAATTTTAGTACTCAACAAACTGTAGTAACAAATCTCCGTAGGAACGATACTTTACTTACAAATTTTATTACTTGTGACCGTGAATACTTGCACGTTTTATGTTCTCCAAAAGAGACAACAAGTATGATTGGGAGTCTCATGTATCTAACTACAAGCCATCTTGATATCTCCTTAAGTGTAGGAGGTGGTGCTAGATACGTATATAAGCACTGATTGTCAACTCGTATATATATTTTTACTAATGCTGTAGACTTTCAAAGGTTTGAATCCCTAATAAAGGCTATTGGTGTTTGTATCAATCCTTAAGAGAATGCCTCATATGTTCTTTAGATTTTTTTAAGCTTGAAGAACTCTGTTCTTCATTATTTTCCTTCCTATTTTTGTTCTTTGTGTGAATGTTAGGATTATAACATTTTTGTATACCTTTTCTCCCTCATTTAAGGGTGTATGTTTGACTTTCTGTGTCAAAAAAGAGAGAATTTTGTGTTCACATCTTGAATGTTTATTGTCATGCTATGTGTTATATGCATAGTGAGTGTAGAATTGCAATGTATCTTGTTGCCTGAATTTTATAGACTTAGGGAGACATCAATTTATTTCCAATGTCTACTATGTGCTCAATATGAAAAGTAACATCTTGAATTTAGGACAACTGTTAGAGAAAAGTTATGATATTCATATGAAGGATTATCATATTTCTATAAAAGATGATAAGAATAAATTTATTGCTAAAGTGTCGATGTCAAAAAATAGAATGTTCCTAATCAACATACAAAACGATGTTACAAAGTGCCTAAAAGCTTGCTACAAAAATGCATCATGGCTTTGGCATCTTCGATTTGGGCATCTCAATTTTGGAGGTGTATAGTTTCTATCTAAGAAGGAGATGATGAAGGGACTACCTTACATCAACCATCTTGATCAACTTTGTGAAGGGTGTCTAGTCAAGAAGCAATTCAGGAAAAGCTTTCCAAAGGAGTCAAAGTCAAGAGCCAAGAAGCCACTCAAGCTCAACCATACCGATGTGTGTGGTCTGATCAAGCCAAGCTCTCTCGGTAATAGTAAATATTTTTTTTCTCTTCATTTATGATTTTTCAAGAAAAACCTGGGTATATCTCTTGAAATAGAACTCAGAAGTTTCCAAAGTTTTCAAGAAGTTCAAAGATATAGTGGAGAGAGAAAGCAGTAGAAAAATCAAAGCCATGAGATCTGACCGAGGTGGAGAATTTACATCAAGGGAGTTTCAAGAGTTCTATGAAGCAAATGGAATTTGTTGACTAATGACAGTTCCTAGATCCCCTAGAAAAATGGCGTGGCAGAAAGAAAGAATAGAAAAATCCTCGACATGGCACGAAGCATGCTCAAAAGTAAGAAACTACCCAAGGAATTTTAGGCTAAAGTAGTGGCTTATGCAGTGTACTTGTCAAACCGATCTCCAACAAGAAGTGTATGGGGAAATACACCGCAAACGGTATGGAGTGGAAGAAAGCTTGGCATTTTCCACCTAAGAATATTTGGAAGTATAGCCCATGTTCATGTTCCAGACAAGAAAAGAACAAAGTTTGATGATAAAAGCCAGAGTTTTATCTTCATAAGCTATGATTCTAATTCGAAGGGCTACATGTTGTACAATCCAAACAATAAGAAGATTGTGATTAATCAAGATGTGGTATTCAACAAAGAAGGAGAATGGGATTTTGATTTTAACTCCCATGCAGATGACTTCAATTTCTTTCCTCAATTTGAAGAAGATGATCAGACAATGAGGGAGCAACTAAGTGAACCTCAACAAGAGCTGATAGCTCTACCCACTTCACCAACATCAACCCCTCAAGAAGACTCATCACCTTCATCATCATCAAGTGGAAGTCAAGATGAAAGAGTTGCGTCACACACATGAAGTCTTAGAGATCTTTATGAGGTAACCGAACGACAAGATAACCTTACATTATTTTATCTGTTTGTCGATTATGAACTAGTGAGCTTTCAAGAAGCAGTACAAGAAAATAAGTGGAGAGATACAATGGACGAAGAAATCAAGGCCATTGAGAATAATGACACATAGGAACTCACCTCACTTCTCAAGGGACATAAGGTGATATATGTCAAATGGGAGTACAAAATAAAGCAAAATGATAAAGGAGAGATTGAAAGGAACAAAGTGAGGCTAGTTGCTAAAGGATATAGTCAAAAGGATAGAATTGACTATGATGAGTTATTTTCTCATGTTGCTCGATTGGAGAATATTCGACTAATAATTTCATTGGTAGCTCAAACCAAGTGGAAGATATATCAAATGGATGTAAAATTCTAAATGGAGTTCTTGAAAAGGAAGTCTACATTTAGCAACCATTATTATACGAATTCAAAGGACACGAAGACAAGATGTTGAAGTTGAAGAAGGCTCTTTACGAGTCAAAACGAGCACCTAGGGCATGGAATAGTCGAATCAACAAGTACTTCCAAGAGAATAGCTTCAACAAATTTCCCTACAATGACACTTTATATATCAAGATCAAATATGTAGATATTTTGATTGTGTGCCTCTACATGGATGATTTGATCTTCACTAGAAGCAATCCAAGCATGTTCAATGAATTCAAGGAATTGATGATGAAGGAATTCGACATGACAGACATGGGGCTCATGGAATACTACCTTGGAATTGAAGTTAAGCAATAAAAGGATGGAATTTTCATTTCACAGGAAAGCTATGCAAAAAAGATCTTGAAAATTTTCAAGATGAAGAATTGTAAGCCGATAAGCACACCGACGGAATATGGAATCAAGATGTCCAAACATGAAGAAGGCAAAAATATAAATCCAACATTCTTCAAAAGTTTGGTGTGAAGTTAATGCTATCTAACTTGCACAAGGCTCGATATTTTTCACGTAGTTGGATTGGTTAGTCGCTACATGGAATCTCCAAGAACCACCCATTTTAAAGCCACAAAGAGAATTCTTCGTAATCTGAAAGATACAATTGACTTTGGCTTGTTCTATTCAGTTTCTAATGATTACAAGCTTGTTGGATATAATGATAGTGATTGGGGTGGAGACATAGATAATCGAAGAAGCATTTTTGGGTTCGTATTTTTCATAGGAGATACTACTTTCGCATGGATGTCAAAGAAACAATCGATTGTCACATTGTCCACTTGTGAAGCAAAATATGTTGATGCTACCTTATATGTTTGTCATGCAATTTGGCTTAGAAATCTATTGAAGAAGATAAGCTTGATACAAGAAGAGCCGACCAAGGTTTATGTCAACAAAAAGTCAACCATTGCCTTAGCAAAGAATTCAGTATTCCATAATTGAAGTAAGCACATCAATATTTGCTACCATTATATAAGGGAGTGTGTTGCAAGAAAGGATGTGCAAGTTGAATATATGAAGTCACAAGATCAAGTTGCCGATATTTTTACCACGCCACTAACAAGTGAAGACTTCATAAGATTAAGGAACTTACTAGGGGTCACAAGATCAAGTTTAAGAGGGGGTGTTGGATTATAAACTTGATCCATTATAGGAGCCCAAACCCAATCAAATTGGAGCCCAAGTCCACAAATTAAGTCCACAATTCTAGGGTGTGGTAATTTTGCATGTGAATCATTTGGTAACTTAAATATTATTAGAAGGATGGAGACGAATAAGGTGTATGTTTATTGTAATTTTGGATTAATTTATTTGTGTGGTGTAGGATTGTTCTTAAGTCATATAAATACCCCTCCCCATTTTAGTTTAGGTATCAAGAAAAATTAAGATCTTCTAAGTGAGTGAAGAAACAAAATCTAAATAAGAGTGAGTTGTAGTATCTTGTATTTTGAGTGAGAGTGTTCCTGTAATATTTCTTTGAGTTTGAATAAAAGTTGTTTGTGTAAGTATTTCATTTACAACACACCCTCTTCTTCAGAATTGCATAACATTTTAACAAATTCCTCCATCAATAATCCAAGGATTATTAGAAATAATAGAGAGGATACTTACAAGAAAGTGAGAGAAAATATAATCTCATTAATATGTTAGAGGCATATTTATACAACAAGTTGGTTACACCATAACCAATAATATAAATACACAAGGCACTTTATACTAACAACCTAAACTACTTAACTCCCCCTTAAACCCAAGGTGACTCAAGCTCCAATATAAATAAATCTATGCCTACTTAAAAGATTTGTTAATAGATCAACCAATTGTTGTTTTGAGGATCAATTCTCAACCAACAATTCTTTATTCAAAAATTGATCTCTTATGAAAGAAAAATCAATGTCAATATCTTTGGTCCGATGATGCATTATAGAGTTCTTACAAAGGTAATTCGCACTTACATAACCATGCCCAAAAAAATGGGTACGTGAGATAGGAAGGGGGAGTAAATTTTTAATGTATAATTAAAGGAAATTCAAAAGATTTATTTAATAAAAAATTAACTTAATTTAGGATATCCCTATTTAAAAACATAATTTAACAAAACTATTTAAATTACAAATCATAAAATAAACATATTAGAAATAGGATTCATTTGTACATCATGTCTCACCATTTAGTCCAAATAAAGGTTACAAAGTGAAATACTATTTTTTATAACCTAAAGTTCTCTTCTTTTTCCTCTTTTTTAAGTCGTGCTCCACTTTGTCAAATCCTAATCGGGAGATAAGAGAAAAATGGGATGAGTTACACATAGCTCAGTAGGAGTCTACTCTATTATACATTTCCAATCATGCATGGTATTTATTATTAAAATTTCATAAATTGTAACAATATCATTATACAAAGTGTGCATTTTGCATGTGATTTGCCTATCGGTGTTTACCTGTATATGGGTTACACGATAATACATGGATATACTATATGCTACTTTTGCATGATACATTCATAGGGTATGTGTTTGTTTCATGTGTGCAAGTTACAGGTGTTGATTGAAGTCATCGAGTTTCAGACATGTTGTGTGTAGCTATATTGAGGCCCTAATGTCTCAATTGGATTCTTCAAGATGGATGAAGCACATAAGATGGTGCACTTGGCTTAGGTGTGATTTTTGGATTTGGATGTGCATTGCTGTTTTATTTTTTAGGAACAAACATCTTTAGGTCATCTTCATGATCATCTCATGTTTGATGTTCATCTATACTTAGTTGCGTAGCATTTTGACTTGGAAAGCCAAAGGGGAAGATTGTAAGTCCGTTTGTACTTCATGTCTTTGTGTTGGCTTCCCATGTGTAAAACACAATGCCCTTTTATTTTACTTAGTATTATATCTTCTTCTGTGTAAGGTTTATTATTACAAATAAATAATACGCACACACACACATACACAATTAGGAATGCTATGATTGAAAGCATGTTTTTTATACACCACAGTGTTGGTTTTTTAGTATGCATTGATAACTCTATAAAAGTAGAGTCATCAATGCACTTTCTTACTTAATATTTGTTTGTATTATTTAATAAGTAGTGATTTGGGGTTAAAAATACTAAAATATGAACTTTCTAGTGAAAATGGATGAAAATATAATTTTTGGGAAGTTTTTGGAGTTCTAATGAAATTTTTATTGCAACATTAATCAAAATAAGACACGTGGGCACCATGTAAGCAAGGGGATCCAATCGGAGTTCACCACATGTATAGTTGACCAGTCATTTCTATATGGATGCCACATAAGCAAAGAGGAGAAAATCGATGCACACCGCATGGATTAGTTGATGTAGGCGTTGCCATGTGTCGATACGACATTGCTTTCAAGTTTTGCTGAGAATTCAATGAGTATGCCACATGTCGTCACAAGATTTGTGCATTCTTTCCACTGGAATTCCATGCAATCCGAATCATTGAATTAATATGCACCACCTATCACTGACTTAGCTCGCGTTGACCAAAATCAACATGCCTCACCACACATCAGGCGCTAATTCTTCCTATGTTTCACCCTTGTCACATCTTGTGATCCCATTGCCTAGCACTATTTAATTTTCCTTTTTTTCATTTCAATCTTTGATCAGAAGCTGATTTGAAGGTCCAGATTCCATTTAAGCTTAATTTAACCCCTAATTTCACCAAAACCCTACATAGTCAAATTTTATAAATTTTTTTATCAGTGTTTGGTGCCAGAAAGAGAGATAGAAGTTCAAGAGAAGATATAATTTTGGTGGAGATTCAAGAGGATATTGGTTCTACAATTCAATAGATTGATTGCATTTATTCTTCTTCTCCTTTCTTTATTGATTTGTATATCTTTCTTATTGAACAATTTTATATTTATGAACAAAATCATGTCTAGCTAATTTATTAATCTAGGGGTCTTATGAACCAAATTTTCTACGTGTAATGATATAATTTTTACCTCAATTATAATTTCAATTTAATTATATTATTTAATCTAATTTTTATGCTATTAATTGTTTAGCCATAATTGACGTATAAAGACAATTAAATAGATTTGAGAGAATTATTTGATTGTTTGTCTTGATTAAATTAACATGCATAGTTTCTAGGCAAAGATATATGATTCTTATATATGTGTTTTATAATTGATTAACTTAATAAATAATATGTAATTTAATTGAAATGAGAGTTTAAGTAGGTTAATTACTATATGGTGTGTAGTTTACTTAAAAGAAGAATATATGCTAAGTTAGATTCAATTGATCAAGTAATTGATCAGTAATTATATTGGGGGATTTTAAAGATTCATATGTTTAAAAAATTAGAAATTTAAATATTCTTAGATTTTAACTCATATTCTTAGTTACTAATTTTGAGTTAGTTAATTACTACTATTTATTTTTAATTCTTTTAATTTTGCTTTCTCAAAATACATAAAATCGATCTTACTTTTTTGTTTAAAAATTATGCATTTAGATCTTGAAATCAAGCATACTTTGAGATCAGTAAGAGAACAACAGTTGTCACCCAAGTAGAAGAAATAGGTAATCTATTAAAAATAAACAATAATGAGTTAAATTTGAACAACCAGATACCTTTATGGGATAATAGGGATAGAGCTATGAATGAATATGCATTACCTATGTTGAAAGGACTAAATCCAAGTACTACAAGGCCAAACATTCAAGCTAATCAGTTTGAACTAAAGCTAGTTATGCTTCAAATGCTACAAATAATTGAACAATTCAATAAGTAGTACTTTTCGGGTTAAAAATATTACAATATGAACTTTTAGTGAAAAGGAATGAAAATATATTTTTTGGAAATTTTTTTAATTTTTATGGATGTTTTATGAATTTTTTAATGCAATACCAATCAGAATATGACACGTGGATGCCACGCAAGCAAGGGAGCCAACTAGAGTGCACAACGTGTACTAACTGATGTATACATTAGCATGTGTTGACACGACATTGCTTTAGAGTTTTGTCGAGCATTCAACGAGCAAGCCATGCGTCATCATGGGATTTGCCCGTTCTTCCCACCAGGGTACCACATAATTTGGATCAGGGAATCAACATGCACCACCTATCGTTGACTCAACCCGCATTAAACAGAATCAGTCTACCCCACCATGCATCATGCATTAATTCATTCCATGTTTTTCTCTTGCCACATGTCGTGATCCCATTGACTAGAGCTATTTAATTTTCCTTTTTTCATCTCAACCTTTGATTTGAAGATCCATATTCCATCTAAGCCTAATCTAACACCCTAATTGCACCAAAACCCTACATAGTCGAATTTTATAATTTTTTTGTCAGTTTTTGGTGCTAAAACGAAATATAGAAGTTTAAGAGAAGATATAATTTTGGTGGAGATTCAAGAGAAAATTGATACTACAATTCAAGAGATTGATTGTATTTATTCTTCTTCTCCTTTCTTTATTAATTTATGTATCCTTCTTATTGAAAAATATGAGATTTATGAATAAAATCATGTCTAGCTAATTTATTAATCTATGGGTCTTGTTAGGGTTTTGACTGGGCTACTTCAGACCAAGTAATAGTGATATAGTCACGACATCTTTAATATTCTTAATCTTCAAACCAAGTACTGAGTTGTTTAGGATCAAAAGTTAGTAGTAAGTCTCGAGGGTGTGAAAGTAAATCCCGTGTTAACCGATCTATATAGATACAATAATGGTATAGGTCTGAGTCCAAATGAATATTATACAATTAAGTAAAGATAATGATTCATATCTTCTGTAGAGCTTTTTCTTCTTAACCTTGACCTATTTCAAAGATATATAACGAGAATATGGTTAGTTATTAAAGAAATCACTATTAAAGATTAAGAATATTATATTGATAAGTTATTTTCAAATATGAGTGTTACATCTTCTTCTTTTAGTTTAGATAAATCTTTTTCATTTTCCTCTTCTTTTAGTAAAAGCAAAAATATAATCAATAGTGAAGAGACCTGTTTTTTTTTATTTGTTGAACAATTTTGTTATGCTCATTCGTCCAATGTTTGGGCTTTGTTTTAAATCTATTATGAAGTGGTTTTGAAAGACAGTTGTTATTAGGATAGAAGTCCAAAACACAGTTTAGCCTCCCAATAAATCTTTGTAGTTGAGTTTTATCAATAATTTGATCAAGAAATTCATCAACAAACTGAAGGGATCAATCAATAGGAGTGATGGTTCCAAAAGACACATGGTGTCTTAGAAACTTGATTTTAGTTTGGAATAAAGAGATTTTCTTGTCATATTGAACAAGACCACTCTTTTTAATAACATAGAAGAAAGATTTAAGATTTTTTATGTGATCTTTTATGGATTTTGAGAATATGAGTAACAAGACCACTCTTTTTAATAATATAGAAGAAAGTTTTAAGATTTTTTATGTGATCTTTTATGGATTTTGAAAATATGAGTACATCATTGATGTACACAAGGCAAAAATCTGAGTATGGATTAAAAATATCATTCATAATTCTCTGAAACTCAGAAGGTGCATTTTTGGGCCCAAAGGGCATAACATTTCATTCATACTATCTAAATGGAATAGTAAATGCTATTTTATATCGGTGTGATGGTTTAATTTGGATTTTCCATAATCTAGATTTCATATCGAATTTTGAAAATATATATGAAACATATAATTTTTGTAAATGATCTCTTTTATTTGGAATTGGATATCGAATCCATTTTAAGGCTTTATTTAATGGTTTATAAAAAGTGTACCTAATATTACTAAGTGATGGATATCAATAACTAGGACAAAAGAGGCTTTTAAGCGAAAGTTTTAATTCAAAATGCTAGCTTCAATCATGCCATCAATTTTCATTTTTGAACTATTGGTTGAAGTTAGTTTTTCATTGATTTTATTATGGAAACGTTTTGGAACGAGTCCTGTTTTAATGCAATTTAGGTTGGCACCAATATTAAAAAGTGTGATCATGTCTATTTTGAAATCAACAAGAAACACAAAGGTTATTACAATCATGCATTTTTTGGTGGTTATTTCTTTTAGTATGAAGATAAAGTCTTCTTAGGCCTTTTCTACATTTTATAGGTTTTGTGAATCAAAATCTTCATTTGTATCAGAGATGTCTCCTTCCTTCTCTTGGTTAGAACGTAGAAGGTGAATGATTTTGGAATCCTCTTTTTGTCTTGTTTTAAGTTGTTGGATTTCTATTTTAATAATTTTGATTTCAGCATAGAGGTCCTATATAGAAGCCTGAGGCCTTTTGTTCTGTTTCTTTCGATCTAGTATGGCAGTTAGGTTGTAACAACTTGTGCTTGTAGAAGGAAAATTTTAAGGGTTTTTCTTGTTCGTCTAAGGTATCGACTAGGCGATTTAAATATTGTTTTGTAAGATCAAGGTTATTAATGTGCTAAACATGTCAAGGAGAAGAAGTTGTTATATAATAAGCACATTAATTTGTTTTGAGTTATATACATAAGAAGAGGTTGCTTCTAATTCATCTATTTATTGAACATTTAGTGAGTCTTCAAACAATGCTTCAAACTTAGAGGCTTCAATTAGGAGGGCAGAGATTCTTTAGAGATTCTCTTCCTCGAGTTTTAATTCCTGGAGTTTCCTAGAAGCTCGATAATATTTTGAGAAATGTCCTTTCCTACTACATTTGTAGCAACTGACATCCTTTTGGTTGGTTTTGAAAGAAGGTTTAGGTTTCTTATAAGGCTTCCTGAATGGTTTCTAGGAAGGTTTTTATAATAAGGTTCTCTTTGGGTATTTTCAAAAGGGGTTTGTATTTTTTGAAAGTTTTGTAAGGTTTTAGATATATTTTGGTAAAAGGTTTCGTACTACAAATGTCATCATAGTGTCTAGTTTTGGGAAGGGAATTGTCAAATTGTTTGCATATTGAGCCTATTTATTTTTTGCTAGTCTAAAGTTCCCATTTAATTTGTTTTTGTAACTTCAAATCTTCACAAATTTGAAGTCCTTGTTTTTGGGTGAAACTCATCAATTCATTATAAAGAATATTGGAATTTTTGTCTTTTATATGAGAGGAGTCACCCATAAAATGTAGTGATATAGTAAGTATCAGGGTTGATATTTCATCTTGTATAAGTTCTATGTGTTGATTGACAATGGGCTCATCACTCTCTCCAGTTAGGATAGCACTTAAAATATCCAATTGTTGTTGCTTAGTGATATATATATATATATATATATATATATATTGAAGTAACTAGATAATCATGTCAAACATTTGAAACATCTTGTCATAACCTACCATATAAGTTGTTCTCTTGTAATGAAAAGTATATATATATCCATTAGTAGCAACTAGGAATTGGGTAGTATATAAACCAAACAGAAGAACAAGATAATATAGAATATATGATTATAACTAATAGGTAGCTTAGTTGGCCATGGTTTTTGAAACTAAAATAAAGATTATAAATAAAGAAAACAATAAACTAAGATAAGTTTTACAAGAGTATATGACTTACATAAAATGTATGCAAGATGTTTAAAAGATAGAAAATGGGATGATAGATCTTCATGGAAGAGAGAAAGGTATTGTCTTCGTGAAGAAGAACTTGATTTTGAATGAAGATGAACTTTTATTTTATAGTAAAATTTTTACTGTTGGAGATGCTTGCACTGTGGATGAATAGTGTTTTGTTGGCTATTTTATTGTTGCTTTTTTTCTTTTGTGTCGAAGCTACAATAATGCTACAATGTTGGTTTTTAAATTTTACATGGGCCATTTATGTGGGCCTTTTGTAATAGAGATGAGCTTTTAGCCACAAATTATAAAAGGGTTTACATCATATGGGTTTTAAGCCCAAAATACAACATCAAAGCCTATTAGGGTGTTTTATATGGGTTTTACAAGATTGGAGAGAGAATCCCCAAACAATCACCTTTATTGTCATCTCCTAGATCAATGAGGGGTTATGATTCATCTGATGCAGAGAGGTTGGAAGATTCTGTTTTATCTTTTAAAAGTTGCTGCATTATATGTAGATATTCTTCTTATGTTTTGGCTATAGCAAGCAATGCGCTGGCATGAGCTCTTTGGGCAAGGAACAAGCTTTGTTTTGGAAATATTTCTTTTGGTTTTATTGTTCCACAATCTCTTTTATGAAGTAATTCTTGTGTACTGCTATTTTGGGATTGATTTGGGGACATTCAATGATGCCTACCATTTGATTTTATACCTTCATTTTATGACTACAACTTTTGAGTCATGTGCAGGTTTTAGGAACCATTAACATACTTAAGAAATGTAAAATTTTGAAGAAAATTTACACAAGATTGAGAATCTTCTCTCAGTTTATGAAATTTTATAAAGGGTTTTGAACACCCATGGAATTTAAAGAACCTAAAAAGACATGAGTCATATATTTCACAGAATGTCGTTCTTGCCAAGATTGTATGTTTTTTTTTTGCCTACTCAAGAAGTCTTCTTGTTTTTATATGTGCTATATAAATAAATTGCTATTCCCTTCCTTTAAGAGACATTTGAAAATCTTTTTTGAATTCCAGCACACAAGATAAGATTAATTTATATCTTATTCTATATATCTTATATAGATATGGTTTTATGATTTTAGTAAATATACTTAGAATTCTATTATTCTATATATAGAATATAAGTAAAAATATAGAATATATGTAAAAAAGACATCTTATACACATAGTGATTCATTTGGAAATTGAAACAAACAAGCCCATTTAACTCATTGGTAGAGTAACGCCATGGTAAGTGATGAGCAGAATCGGTACCAAGTTATCAACATTGATCCTATATATAATTTGGTTTTTTTTTTCACGAATTATTTTATTGAAAATGACAAGTATATTCCCAAGGTTGATCTAAGGAAGAAATATGCTTTTTAATTTATTATTCAAACTTTAAAAAATGAAATTAAATCCTAAACATCCTATCACAATATTTTGATTTTTGTGTTTCCTAATCTAATAACATAAAAAAAATAAACATAGATATGAATTCAATAAATAGTTATGCAAATTTTTATCATTCATAAGAGTGGAGTATTTAAAGATATAATAATTAAGTTAATTATGCTTTCTCATATTATTTAGGTTATTAAAGATATAAATTGATATTTATTAATTCTCTTTTTTATATAAATACCACCTTTGGTGGGGTTAGATATTCTTTGTTAATTAAACAAATCAATTAACACCTATGTATGGGATCAATAATTAATTTGGTTAATTAAATTAATTCATTTTTCTAAGAGATTGAAAATTAATCATTTAAATTCCATCTTTGGTAGGGTTAGTCATTTTAAATTTTATTTAAGGTGTCCAAATTAAACTTAAATTTTTAATTATCTGAGTACTAACTTTCAAGTTTTAAATCTATTACTGAAAATATGTTGTCAATACATTTTCGAATAATAGCTATAATAAAAAAAATTTAAATAGAGCTTCACTCTAACTACCGGGCGATTATACCAATAAATAAAATAACACTACTCTAAATGAGACCGGATAAATAAACCATAAAATCTAATTTTCAGATTTCAATTTGTAATTTAAAATAATATATTTCTCTTTAACATCCTTAATATAAAATCTTGAATAAAAAGAAAATCAATTTATTTTATAGAAAATGTTTTATCTATTTAATATTTCGCAAGCATAACAACATTATTATTATATCATATTTTCAAACAAAGAATTCATTTTAAAATTATATCTCAAAAGAATTCTTACAGAATTTTGATACTAATTCTATTGCTAGATAACCTCCAAACGGATTTGCATTTATATTTATTGAATCAAAAAATAGAAATCTATAAAAGAACAATTAGTTCTTCTCAAAAAGAGAAGAACTTTAAAACTAAGAAAAACTAAAAAAAGAAAGTTTTCTAGAGAGAGAAAGAGCTTAGAAAATTGTGTGTTTTGGTGTTGGGGAAAGGGTCCATTTATAGGTGAGAAAAAGGCTAAAAAAGTGGAAAAAAGAATAAAAAATGGCCTTAGACACATAAAGGATAGGCTGGCATGCATGTGGGGCATAGACTCGCCCGATTGGGCAGGATTTGTGGTCGAAAATGCACTTACTTATGTAGGATGTTTGCATGGTGCGCGCACAAATATGTGTTGGATTGCAGCATGAATGGCGTGGCTGCGCACAAAATTGTGGTTTGAATGGGCATGACTGTGCTCGGTAAAGGCATGTTGCGATGCAGTTGGGTAGTTTTGTCCATTTTTCCATTTTTTCATTTTTTTGACTTTTTCTCATTTTTTCAACATATTTGTAATGTATTGCCTCTAGTATTATTCTTCGAGTCTTTAAATTATTTTTGAAGTGAAAAAACTTGAAAAACAATAAAAATACTTGTGATTCCGAAAAGGAAAATTTATATAAAAATATGATAGAATCATATAAATATAAATCTTTTTAATTAATTAAGTACTTATCACAACCCTCAACCAGTTTCTTACTTGTTCCTTAGCAAGAGAAATGGTAAAAAGTAAAAATTAAATTATCTTCAATCACTTATATAGATTGATACGATTGCATTTAGCATATACAATAAACTTTTAAACCCCTAGGTTGCCCTAGTGGACGAGTTTAAGTCTCGTAAGGATTTTTAGTAATGATATCCATAAACATTAATAAAAAAATGAAAACAAAATAAAACAAATAAAATAAGAAGTTAACTAAAATTTAAAATGAAATACAAAAATATCTCATGCTTATAATCTCTTTTAAATTTCATAATTAAAATCTTAAGTATAGATTATTTCAACTTCCTAAACATTCATGATTTATTATAATAATTAGTTGAAAATCATTTTCATATTTCATATAAAAATGTATCAATTTAATATCATCCAAACTTAGTGTTAGAAATCCGAATTCGCTCCGACTCTATTCCTCATAAGTCAATACTCTCAAAAACATTGAATCCTATAGGTTCAAACACTCTTACTAATTTATATGCGAAAGAGTTGATATATTGAAATGAACTAATATGTTCGCATATGTATAAAGAAGAAAGACTCAAAGTATTTTTTTAACATTGATCTCATGAAAGGAATTAAATGTAAGAATTTATAAAATATTATACATTACATTCATGCATCAATCAAGTTCATCAAATAAAAATATCAAGTAATATGCTTTTTAAAACATATAGGAAAATGCAATGACGTCTTAAGGAATTACTTCCTATATTGTTTTTGCATTAAACCATTTCTCACAACTGTTTAGGCTTTTTGGGTCACAATGTATAGATTATACTATTCATTTTCCTCTATTTATTTATATATTTTTTTCTTTCTCTTATATTCTTTTGTCTTTTTAAGAGAATCTATTTTTTTAAAGAGTGGACTCATGTACAGATTGTATATTTTTTATATGGTAAGGTGAATGGTTAATATTGGCTTTTTCTATTTGTATTTGTATAAGTAACCCTAGATAGATCTCTTTATTTATTAATAGAAGTCATGCATGAATGAAGAAAGACATATACTATCAATTTAGACTTAAATAATTTAATCTAAGAAAATGAAAAATAAATATATAAGACTTCATTAAGATGTAAAAATCCAGACATTAATGCTAAGTCCTATAGAGATCATCTAATAATGATGAAAAAAATAAGAAAAGTGTTTATATTTCACACAGAATAAAGGAAATTGGGCTCAAATTTTATCTTACATGGGTAGTCTTCACTATTTAACTCCTAAACACCAATTTTGGGTTTAATACAATTCCCACACCTTATCAAAAAATATTAATCATGATAAAAACTAACTAATTACCATATACTCCATTATATGTTTTCAAAAATTAATCTAATAGTACAGAAAACTTAACTATTTACTTAAATTTGATTTATGAAATGATAAATTTTTGTAAAATTTTTTAAAAACTAATCCTAAAATTATAAAAATTACTAAACCGTACAAAAAGAATAAACCACTCAATAGAAAATAAAATCAAACACAATAAAATGAAAATGTGAACATAAAATTTTTTAAAATTGTTAATTTTTTTTAAATTATGTATAGTAACTTTTCACCACCTCAACTTAGAACTTACATTATCTTCAATGTAACAATTGTAAATTAAAGATAAAGAGAAAAAAGAAAAAAATTACCTATTTCCTGAGAATGTGCAAGTAGTGATGGAGAAATGCAGGTGCATCCATCTTGTTCAACATTAAAGTTCACATAAATAGATCGCTATGAACTTCTAAAATCTCAACAAATATTTTTATTTTTAACAATTCTAAAATTATTCATATGCAATTAAACTAAAATAAACAATAGAAATTAAATAAAAAAATTACATAAAATGATGGGTTGCCTCCCATCGAGTGCTTAATTTAACATCTTATCAAGACATAACTTGGGGGATTTATTTTTAAGTAAACTCAATGTCCCCACATCATTGAGACAATCAAACCTACAAGTAGGATAAGTTTTTCTACCTATACTTTTTAAGTCATGCCCTATAGATTTTCAAAATTTTATTTACTTAAAACTAGAGACATTATTGTAGGTTTTAGATAACCCACTTCTAAGTGCAAGTCAAATAACTAAAGCATCAAACCACAGTTGTACCTAGATCTAAGAAAGCAACTACCTCCTTTTATCACAGATTGTGATTAAAAACTTTGAAATTTTAGAGATAGCTTTAGAATTTTTTTTACTTTTATTTTATTATAATATCAAAGTTAAATAACATAATCAGTATTAATCAAGAGTGCTCTCATGAAAGAATTATGGGGCAAAGCCTAATTAAAAACCATCCTTCTAGATAAAGTAACTTTCCCAGGAAAGACTAGTTGCACAAAGGCTTCAAGAACTTGTTTCTTAGACAAAATTCCCTTAGATTTTTATTTTTCATGCTATTAAAATTTAAATTAATAAATTAATTTAAGTAAAAATCTAAGTTAATTATGCTAATAAATTAAGTTAAGTAAAAATCTAAGTTAATTATTATTTTTATTTATTTTTTAAAGCTCATTATTTAAATAATTGTTTTTTTAAATTTTTTTTCATTCATAATAATTTATAAAAAAGATCATAATTATTTATGACACAAAAATTTTTCAAAAATTTGATAAATACTTTAAAAATGTTATTCCTTTCTTGACAACGACGCCAAAAACTTGATTAGCATAATCGACACTGGGTTAGCAACACCGATCTTACAGATGGTTTGCTTTTATATTTGTAAAACTCACGCAAGTGCACAAGTCATTTTATAAAAAAATGATAAGTATACTCCAAAGGTCGATCTAAGGAAGAAATATTTGTGGTTTTTAATTTATTATTCAAACTTTTAAAAGAAAAATTAAATCTTAAACATCATGTCATGATATTTTGGTTTTTGTGTTTCCTAATCTAATAACATAAATGAATGAATATAGATATGGATTCAATAAACAATTATGCAAATTTTTATCACTCATAACATTTAAGTATTTATGGATATAATAATTAAGTTAATTATGTTTTCTCATATTATTTAGGTTATTAAAGATATAAATTGATATTTATTGATTCTCTCTTTTTTATATAATACCACCTTTGGTGGGGTTAGATATTCTTTGTTAATTAAACAAATTAATTAACACCTATGTATGGGGTCGATAATTAATTTGGTTAATTAAATTAATTCTTTTTTATAAGAGATTGAAAATGAACCATTTAAATGCCACCTTTTCTAGGGTTAGACATTTTAAACATTATTCAAGGTGTCCAAATTAAACCTAAAAATTTAATTATTCGAGTACTAACTTTCAAGTTTTAAAACCATTATTAAAAATATGTTGTCAATGCATTTTCGAATAATAGCTCTTATAAAAACTTTTGAAATAGAGTTTCACTCTAAATTAGACCAAATAATTAAACCTTAAAATCTAATTTTTAGATTTAAGTTTGTAATGAAAAATAATATATTTCTCTCTAACATCCTTAATATAAAATCTTAAATAAAAAAATCAATTTATTTTATAGAAATGTTTTACTTATTTAATATTTTGCAAGCATAACAACGTTATTATTATATCATATTTTCAAATAGCCAGCCATTTTATATTTAATCAAAGAAAAATTAAACATAACATATAAGAATAAAACATAAAAAATAACTGTAAAGAATTAATTTTAAAATTATACCTCAAAAGAATCCTTTCTGAACTTTGATGCTAATTCTGTTGTTAGATAATCTCCAAACGGATTTTCATTTCCTTTTGTTGAATAAAAAACTAGGAATCTATAAAATCACAACTAGTTTTCTCAAAAAGAGAACTTTAAAATTAAGAAAAACTAAAAAAAGAAAGCTTTCTAGAGAGAGAAAGAGCTGAAAAAATTATGTGTTTTGGTGTTGGGACGGGTCCTTTTATAGGTGAGGAAAAGGATAAAAAAGTGGGAAAAAATAATAAAAATTGGCCTTAAACTCATAATAGACTTCCTGGCATGCATATGGGGTGTAGACGTGCGTAATTGGGCAAGATTCATGGCCGAAAATGCACTAATGCACCTAAAGATGCACATTGGATTGCAGCATGAATGGGCACGCTTGTGCGCGGCACAGGCATGATGCGTGCGTGGTTGGGTAGTTCTGTCTATTTTTCTATTTTTTTTTCTTTTTCTCATTTTTTCTCAATATATTTGTGATGTATTGCCTCCAGTATTATTCTTCGAGTCTTTAAATTATTTTTGAAGCAAAAATACCTATGATTATGAAAAGATAAATTTATATAAAAATTGATAAAATCATATAAATGTAAATCTTTTTAATCAATTAGAGTATATTAAATCATGGTAATTTTAGTGCTTTTTAAGCACTCATTAATAAGGCATGAAGAAAAAGTTCTCTATTGATTCAAATGTTGTACCTATGGGATAGGGATAGAGAAAGAGGAAAAACCTTTGATTATGAAAATATCGATTGCTTGTTGAACCCTTTAAATGTGAATTGTGTGAAAGTAGGATACTCCAAATTTGGAAGTCCAAGAGTTTTATAAAGCGTTCTTCATGGAAAAAAATGTGAATGAAAGATTCCATTGAATTGAATTGGGTCTATGAATCTAAGATATCCAGATAATAGGTAGGAGTATAAACTAAAACATTCTGGAGCTACAAAGATAATTATTAAATCGTTAGCACCACATAAAACATTCCTCCTAGAGTAGTTGTTAATACAAATAATAGAAACTCTATTATAGCCATTTCTTCCACCAGTAGACAAACCTATATGGTAATTTTGTAGGGTCAATAGTTTTATAATTAAAATAAATAGCCAAGAATGACTATTTTTATGGTTTTGAATAAGAAAGGTGTTAAACTAGCCCTATTCATAGTCCCAAAAGTTAAAGTTTTTACAATGATATTGGGTGGTTTTAAAACTAATGGGGAAGGTTTTAATCTTGGCTAAATCTTGATCCCATTCGAATGGTGATGAGACCTTTGTGATTTTACATGTGGAATATGATGGGTCTGCTTGGTTGTTTTGGTGATAGAAGTGTTTAAATTCAGCACATCCTATGAATTCCAGAATACTTTTATAATATGTTGGGGTTTTAGTTTGGTCTCATGGTTTATAGAACCAATTTTTCTCAAACATTTTTTTGTAGTGATACATAAGGATTTGGATGTTGAAATCCTTGTTCAATAGTTATAATAGTCTGAGAAGCTTGTTTTAAAATATACTTAGACATTTTTTTGAAAAGGTTTTTGAGAGACTAGCTCTCTTTTCTCTATTGTAGAGATTATAATGGAGGAAGATGGTCCTCCTTTTCTCATATTTTGAGGTAAATTTGGAAGAGGTTCTTCCTTTTTATGTTTAGAAATTATACCTATGGAGAGAGGGGCCTTTGATTGGTTTTGTATTCTAATACTCTGGAGAGAGTTTTGACGTGTTTTGAGGAGCCATGGAGATTCTATGAGGGTCATGACCCATCTTTGAATCTGCGTTGTTTTATCATCAATGGCCTATGATTCTTCTTCGGCTTTGATGGCTTCGTACCAAGTTTTGATGGGTTTTGAGGAAGATAGGGGTTTTATTGGTTTTCATAGTGGTTCTTCCTATTCCTTGCCTCTTTTTCGAAACATTTTATCTTATTTTGTAGGAATTCCTGACTTAGGAAATCCTGTAATGAATTTGTATCTCATTTAATAAATTAATATCAAAATCAAATATACTGATTATTGCTTGACATCTAGCAAAGATTTGTTTAGAGACAATATATTGAACATCTTTTTGCAAAATTTCTTTTGTTGATTTACAATCAATCCTTAATAAAAAAATATGGTTTAATAAATCATATTGAAATTTTGTAATACATAAAATAATTGATAATATTTATTTTTTAAGGGTGGAATAATTTTTCTAATAATCATTGCAATGTCCAAAGGTGTATTGAACTACTAATTCTTTCTTCCTAGTTTTGTTTTAGGATATCTCCATATCTGATATCACTAGCATCGATTTCTACAACTTTAAGTAGACTAGGGTCTGCTCATCTGTCCAAGGTTCAAGGTTTAACCTAAGCCTATTATGAAGTTGGTTTGCTAGACAATTTAAGTTTGGACATCAATCTATAACATAGTTTAGGCTTCCAAGAAATCTTTGAAGTTGGGTTTTATCCGTGATCCTATATGGGAATTTTTTATCAAATTCTAAGGATTATTCCATAGGAGTAATGGTTCCATAAGACGCATAGTGTTATAGAAATCACACTCGTGTTTGGAAAAGAGAGATCATTTTTGCTGATAATACTAGACCACTCTTTTTAATAAGATAGAATAATGTTTTAAGATGTTTAAAGTGGTGTTTAATAGATTTTGAGAATATAAGTATATCATCGATGTATGTAATGTAAAATTCTGAATGGGGATTAAAAATGTCATTTATTATCCTTTGATATTCAGAAGGTGCATTTTTTAGATTGAAGGGCATAACATACCATTCATAATGTCCAAATGGAACAGTGAATATAGTTTTATATCTATGTTTTGGTTTAATATGGATTTTCCAAAAACTAGATTTCATATCAAATTTTGAGAAGATGCATGAGCCATGCAATTTTTGTAACAAATCCTTTTTATTTGGAATCGGATAGAGAATCCATTTTAGGGCTTTATTTAAGGGTTTATAGTTGATAACCAAGCGAGGTGTTCCCCTTTCTATTTCTAAAGCTTTGTTCATATAGAAAGCTGCTCAACTCCATGGTGATCATGATTTTGAGATTAATACTTTGGTCTTGATATCTTGGATCTCTTTCCTGCAGAATTGTTCTAATTTGACATTCATTTGATTTGGTCTAGCTTTTTTTGGAATATCTTTTTTGTTGAAGTTTGAATCATAAGGCACATCTACCATGTGATGCTTTCTATTCCAAAAAGCATTTGGTAAGTTTGAGCAAACTTCTTTTTCAAAAAGATTTTGAGTTTTTGAAATTTCTTTTTTTATAAGATTGGTTTGTAATTCTTTTCCAAACCTAAGGAATTGGATTTCTTGTTTTAATTGCACAATTTCATTTTCTTTTCATGTTATAAGAGTGTTTATCTCATTATTATAAATGGAGTTAGCTTTTATGATATTGACATTTCTTGTTTTGGGTTTTTCTAGAAATGAAATTTCAAGTTTTCCATTCTGGAATTTAGAAGAGATTTTATCATATTTTACAAAAATGGAGTAATAAGTTTTATAAATGATGTTCCTAATATTATCGAGAGGTGTATATTAGAAACAAGAACGAATGAAGTTTTTAGAAGATTGTTTTGGTTCAAAATGATGGCTTCAGTTGTTCCAAGAATTTTCTTTTTTTGAATTATTTGTTGAAGATAGTTTTATTATGAAAACGTTTTGGGACAAATATGAGTTTTATGCAATTTATGTCGGCATCTATTTCAAAGAGTGTGACTTTATCTATTTTGAAATCATTCAAAAATACAAGGGTTATTTTTATGATGTATTTTGGAGTAGTTATTTCTTTTAATACAAAGATAAAATCTATTGAATCTTTCTCTAAGTTTTCAAGATTTTGTAGATCAAGGTCATCTTTCTTATCAGACTCGTTGTCACTCGCTTTGAAGCTTAGACAAGAGATTGGAAGTTGAATGACTTTGGAGTCTTTTTTTGTTTTTCTTTAATCTGTTTGATTTCCAACTTAATGGTTTTTATTTCAGCCTAAATATCTTGGATAGACCCATGTAGTTTTTATGCTATTTTTTCTTTTCAAGGATTGTTGTGAGGTTATAAGGTTCATTACTTATGGAAGGAAGTTTTAAAGATGAGGGTTTTTCTCTTTGTTCGTCGACTAGAAAACTGGTTGGACGATTGAGATATTGGTTTTGTATTGCAAGGTTGTTAATATGCTAAACAATGTCAAGGATGAGACGATGTTCTTTGGAAAGCACATTAATGTCTTTTGATTTATCAAAATCAAATGATGAAGAGGTTGTGGCTAATTCATCAATCTGAGTGTTTTGTTCATTAGAAGAGTCTTCAGACCATGCTTTAGACTCAGAGGTTTTAACTAATAGGGTAGATATTTTTTGGAGAATCTCTTCCTCGACTCCTAGTTCTTGAATTTTCTTTAAAACTACACAATATTATGAAGTGTGACCTTTTTTTCCAAATTTGAAGCAAGTTATATCTTTCAGTTTTGGATTGAAAGAGGTTTCATAGTTTTTAAAGGGTTTTCTATAGGGCTTTCTATAGAATTTTTATATGATTTTCTGAAAGGTTTTGCAAAAGTTTCCTTTTTGAATTTGTTAAAAGGAGGTTTTTTGTATCTTCTAAAAGGTTTAAAAGATGAAGAAGGTTTTCTGCAGCAATTTCCATTGCAGTGTTTGGTTTTAGGAATGACATTGTCAAACTATTGACAGAAAGAACCTAATTCTTTCTTTGTGTGACAAATATCACATTTGAGAATTTTTGTAACTTCAAGTCTTGGAAGATTTGAAGTCCTTGTTTATGTGTATAATTGATCAGTTCACCGTAAGTAAGCTGATCGTAAGGAATGATATGGTTTATGAAGGTTTCTCTAATTTTATTTCTAACATGCTCTCCTAGATGAGTTGGAAGTCCTGTAAAGAACTTCTCTTTCAGAAGGATTGGTAAGAGTCTTTGAGGAGCAATATTCTACTAAGGAAGGTGTTATTGTATCATCGGAAATCACTTAATTTTTTACACCTAAGGTTTGACAAGAGGTCTACGTTTTTATCCATAAGATGCGAGGAGTCACCTATAAAATGCAATGATATTGTAAATATCCATATTGATAATTCATCTTGGATTGGTTCTCTATGATGATCGAGAATGGGTTCACCATCCTATCTAGTTGGGATAACACTTAAGATATCCAACCGTTGTTTCTTAGTAAGATGGAAATCCCACCATCCTTTTAGTTTTCCAGAAAAGCCAACTATTAGAAGTTCAACAACAATATTGTTTGAGGTTCCAGACTGGGTTTTATATGCATTTGATGCCATAGTCATTTGTTGTAATAAGTTTAAGATTTGGTATTCAGTCATACCATCTATGTTTCATACGTAGATGGAAAAGGCATTATATGTTTTCTGAATTACCTAGTTTGGTTGGATTCCTAGGTCTAGACAAACGTATTATGGAGATAGGTGTTGGGTTTTGCAATTTTAGGAGACGGTTCCTGAAATACTTCTTCATCAAAGGTATTATTAGTGTTTAAGTGTAAGACACTAACATTCTGAAGAGTGTGTTGGGGAGTTTCTGGGACTACTAGACCAATGTTAGAACTAACATATTCTATCGTACTCTATAGGTCCTTAATGGCTTATTGAAACTCAGTTTTGTTTAATTTTAATTCTTCCTTGGCTCAAAAGGAGACCGGGAAAGGTATGAAAATAAGGTTTTTAACTTTTTTATCAACTGATTTGCTAGAGTTGAAGTAAACATCATATTGTTTGTCCAAATGTTCTAGTCTGGTCAGTTATTTACCTATGGTATTTAGGTTAATATTGGTATATTTTCTTTGAAGAACAATGTTTTTTAGATTGATTGAATCATCCTCATGGGGTTTTTTCAAAGGATAAACTTCAATCTTTTAACTGCTATATATAAAGTTTATTGGTGTCAACAGAGGTTGTTCAGCCTCCACATCACCATTAGGTGTTTCCCAAAATAGATTTTTGTTTTATGTAATAATAGGTTTGGTAGATTTAAAAGGATATGAAATACTTTTCTCAAATGCATATATTTCAAACCAATCAAAGAATAATATATGGATTTTGGGTTTATAAACATATTTATAAAATTCTTCTTGAAACTTTTTACGAGTATTCAAAAAGGTTTTTAAGAACCATATTCCTTTTTGTTTATTATATTCTGCATAATCATCATGCAGATATTTTTTATCGACTTTGAAATCATCTTTTTCCAAGACATTTAATTCATGGGTTATATTTATTGGAGATTGGGGAGATTATTCATTTTGATCTTGGTTTTGGGTTTCACTATAGACTAAATGTGGTATATAAGTACTATAGTCTACGTTTCTAAGTTTTGAGGAAGGTATATCTGAAGTAGAATAGCTATGTTTATAAGGTAGGTTTATGGTATAGGAAAAGGTTGGAACTCTTCCTAGATCTATGGTTTCACTGGAAAAGGCACTTGAATACCTAGAATTAGTAGATCTATCAAAGCTTAGTTTGAAACTACCATCAATATATTAGGTTATATTCCTAAGCTAGGTATTTTGCTCAGGTTTAGTTACTTCTTCAAAGAGCCACTCTTCTTGTAGGGTTATTTGCTTCCAATAGATTGGATTTGGAATGATTTTGTTGGATTTTTAAAGGTATTTTTGAAGGAGGGTTTCTCCCTTTTACTATGAAATTTGTATTTGGTATTGAACGCAGAAATCATGGCTTTATAATGAACACGAAATATTAACGCAACGGGATAGATCCTTCGATTATATTATAATTGTGTGTATGGATTTGTAAAATAAGAGATTTAAAATGTTGTTGTCATTTAAAGAAACTATAAAGTTAGGATAACAATAAAAAGAAATCAGACCCTTATAAAGGCTCGACTCAACTGTTCCTAACAAAGAATCCTTAAATGTTTTAGATCTAGCATCTCTAAGAGCTATTAAGATAGAGGTATTAAGACCTTCTTTGGTCAAGGGTTTTAATCCTACTTAGGCTAGACCAACATGGATGTATTTGTAACCTTTTTTTATATGATTTTGAAGAAAATAAGTTTATAGTTTCAAAAGGTGATGAGAGTTGGATATCTCTTTCCTCTGTTTTAATTGAATAATCAGTTTTGAAAATATTCATTTTTGAGGTTTTATAAATATGTTCTTTTTGTATTCTGGTTATTTCTCAACTATCAATATTTTTTGAAAAATCTTCAATAGTGATTTCTTCACTATTGATGATCTTTTTATTTTTTAAAATAGATGATGAAGAAGAAGATAGTGCAAACAAACTCATGTTTTATAATTAATAGTTATAATCATATTTTCTATGTAATCTTGAATAATGTTTTATTCATTACTAACCATATTCGTGGTTTTATGTAATGACAACTGAACTAAGAAGAAGAAGAAGAAGAAGAAGAAGAAGAAGCTCTATAGAAAATAGAACTCATCTTTGTTATATTATGCAAATTTTTACTGTTTAAATCGAGACAATGCCCATACTTGGTCATGCATTTCTTTGGATTTACTACCTTGCCTTTGGGATTTACAACCATTCCTCAAGACCTAAGGGTAAAATATCGATAGTGTAAACAAATTATAAAATTTGAATAGATTCAAAAACAAGTTTTATGATATGTAGCTTAGCTTTACTTAAACTACCCCTTGGCTTTGATACCATTAGTAGCACCTAGAATATGGGTAGTATACAAACAAAGTAGAAGAACAAGATAATATAGAATATATAATTATAATTGATAGGTGGCTTAGTCAGCCTTGGTTTTACAAACTAAAATTAAAAATAAAATAAAGATTATAAATAAAGATAACAATAAACTAAGATAATTAAGTTTTAAAAGAGTATATAACTTAAACTGTATGCAAGTGGTTTTAAAATATAGAAAGGGGATGATAGATCTTCAGAGAGGAGTGAGAGATATTGTCAAGGGGTAGTTGAAGTAAAGCTAAACTACATATCATAAAACTTGTTTTTGAATCTATTCAATTTTATAACTTGTTTAAATAGTTGATACTTTACCTTAAGGTCTTAAGGAATGGTTGTAAGTATCGAGGGTGAGACAATAAATCCAAAGAAGTGCTTGACCAAGTATGGGCACCGTCTAAGTTTAAATAGAAAAAATCTGTATAGTATAAGAAAGATGAATTCTATTTTCTATAGAGCTTCTTCTTCTTCTTCTTCTTAGTTCGGTTGTCATTTCTTAAAACCAAGAATATGGGTAGTAATGAATAAAACATTATTCAAGAATACATAGAAAATATGATTATAATTGTTAATTAAAAAAACAAGAGTTCATTTGCATCATCTTCTTCTTCACCATCTACTTTAAAAAATAAAAAAACATCGTAAATAGTGAAGAAATCACTATTGAAGATTTTTCTTAATAAATTAATAATAGGGAAATACCCAAGGTTCAAAATGACCAGATCTATAAAACCTATAAAATAAATATTTTTAAACCAAATTATTCAATTAAAATTGAGGAAAGAGATATTCAACTCTCTTTAGCTTTTGAAACTATAAACATATTTTTTTCAAAATCTTTACAAAAACATATTAAAAAAGGTTATAAATATATCCATGTTGGTCTAGTCCATATAGGGTTAAAACACTTGACCAAAGAAAGTCTTAACACCTCTATCTTAGCAGCTCTTAGGGATGCTAGATTTAAAAAATATGAGGATTGATTGTTAGGAACTGTTGAATCGAGTCTTTATAAGGGTTAAATTTCTTTTGATTGTTATCCTAACTTTAAAGTTTCTTTAAATGACAAAAATATTTTATTTTATAAATCCAAACACATAAATATGATATGATCGAAGGATCTATATCGATTGTCTTAATATTTCGTGTTGACTATAAAGCCATGACTTCTACGTTTAATAACAAACACAGATTTTATAGTAAAAAATGAGAAGCCTATTTCTTCAATTGGATCTTTCAAAATCCAAAAAAAATTCCAAATCCAATTACTTGGAAACAAATAACCTTGCCAGAAGAGTGGTTCCTTGAAGGAGAACTCAACCTAAGTGAGAAACCCAAAAACCTGAGCAAAATACCTAGTTTAGGAATATAACCCAATATACTGATGGTAGTGTCAAACTAAGCTTTGATAGATCTACTAGTTCTAGGTACTCAAGTGCCTCCTATAGTGAAACCATAGATCTAGGAAGAGTTCCAACCTTTTCCTCTACCATAAACCTACCTTATAAACATAGGTATTCTACTTTCGATATACCTTCCTCAAAACTTAGAAACGTAGACTATAGTACTTATGTACCACATTTAGTCTACAGTGAAACCTAAAACTAAGATTAAAACAAATAATCTCCCCAATCTCCAACAACATCGGCTGTAATAGAAAATATAATCAATGAATTAAATGTCTTGGAAAAAGATTTCCAAGCCGATAAAAAACATATGCATGATGATTTTTATGCAGAACATAATAAAAAAATTGGTTATGGTTCTTAAAAAACTTTTTGAAAACTCTTAAAAAGTTTCAAAAAAATTTCATAAATATGTTTATAAACAAAAAATCATATATTATTCTTTGATTGGTTTGAAATATATGCTTTTGAGAAAAGTATTGCACATCCTTTCAAATCTACCAAACCTATTATTACAAAAAATAAAACTCATGTTTATGAAGCACCTAATGGTGATGTGGAGACTGAACACCCTTTACTGAGACCAATAAACTTTCCATACAGTAGTCAAAAGGTTGAAGCTTTTCCTTTGAAAAAACCTTAGGAGGATAATTCAACCAATCTAAAAAACATTGTTCTTCAAAACAATTTTACCAATATTAACCTGAACACCATTGGTAGACAGTTGACTAAACTAGAACGTTTGGACATACAATCTGATGTTTGCTCCAGCTCTAACAAATCAGTTGATAAAAAAGTTAAAAACCCCATTTTTAAACTCTTACAGGTTTCCAAATCAGCCTAAGATGAAGTAAAATCAAACAAAAATGAGTTTCCACAAGCTATTAAGGACCTCTAGAGCAGGATAGAATCTACCAACTCTAACATTGGTCCTATAGTCTCAGAAACTCCTCAAACACCACAGAATGTTAGCATTTTACACTTAGATGCTAATACTTGTGACGAAGAAGCATTTCAAGAACCGTCTCCTAAAATTGCAAAACTAAATTGGCAAAACCCAACACCTATGTCCATAATACGTATCAATCTAGACATAGGAATCAAACCAAACCAAGTAATTCATCCAAAATATAATGCCTCTTTCGTATATCAATGGAACATAGATGGCATGATTGAATACCAAATCTTAAACTTATTATAGCAAACGACTATGGCGTTAAATGCTTATAAAATACCATCTAGAACCTCAGACAAAATAGTTATTGAACTCCTAATATCTAGCTTCTTATACCAACTAAAAGGATGGGGGGATTTCCATCTTACTAAGCAACAATAATTGGATATCTTAAGTGCTGACCAAAGTGGAGAGGATGGTGAACCCATTCTTGATCATCATGGAGAACCAATCCAAGATGCAATATCAACATTGATATTTACAATATCACTACATGTTATGGTTGATTCCTCACAACTAAGAGATAAAAACAAAAGCTTCCTGCCAAACCTTAGGTGTAAAAAAATTAAGTGATTTCCAATGGTACAAAACAACCTTCCTTAGTAGAGTATTGCTTCGTGAAGACTCTAACTAACCCTTATGGAAAGAGAAATTCCTTGTAGGACTTCGAACTCTTCTAAGAGAGAAAGTCAGAAATAAATCTAGAGAAACATTTGGAAATCTTCAAACAAATCTTTCAAAATCTAACAAAATCATTCCAACTCCAATCTGTTGGAAGCAAATAACTCTATAAGAAGAGTGGCTCCTTGAAGGAGTAACTCAACCTGAGTGAGAAACCTAAAAAATTGAGCAAAATACCTAGCTTAGGAATATAACCTAATATACTGATGGTAGTGTCAAACTAGGCTTTGATAGATCTGCTAGTTCAAGGTACTCAAGTGCCTCCTCTAGTGAAACTTTAGATCTAGGAAGAGTTCCAACCTTTTCCTCTACCATAAACCTACCTTATAAATATAGGTATTCTACTTCAGAAATACCTACCTCAAACCTTAGAAATGTAGACTATAGTACTTTTGTACCACATCAAGTTTACATTGAAACCCAAAACCAAGATCAAATCGAATCATCTCCCCAATCTCCAATAAATATAACCCTTGAATTAAATGTCTTGGAGAAAGATGATTTTAAAATAGATAAAAAAATATCTATGTGATGATTGTGTAGAACATAATAAACAAAAAAGAATATGGTTCTTAAAAACCGTTTTGAATACTCGTAAAAAGTTTTAAGAAGAATTTTGATAAATATGTTTATAAACACAAAATTCATATATTATTCTTTGATTGGTTTGAAATATATGCATCTGAGAAAAGTATTTCATATCATTTCAAATCTATCAAACCTATTATTACATAAAAGAATACTCTATTTTGGGAAACACCTAATGGTGATGTAAAGGCTGAACACCTTCTGCTGAGACCAATAAACTTTCTATACAGTAGTTAAAAGGTTGAAGTTTTTCCTTTGAAAAAACCTTATGAGGATGATTCAACCAATCTAAAAAACATTGTTCTTCAAAACAATTTTACCAATATTAACCTAAATACCATAGATGGACAACTGACCATACTAGAATGTTTGGACAAACAATATGATTTTTTTCTCTAGCTCTAGCAAATCAGTTGATAAAAAAGTTAAAAACCTTATTTTCAAACCCTTCCAAGTCTCAAAATCAGCCTAAGAAAAAGTAAAATCAAACAAAACTTTGTTTCAACAAGCCATTAAGGACATCTAGAGTAGGATAGAATCAGTTAGTTCTAACATTGGTCTAGTAGTCCAGGAAACTCCGCAACACACTCCTCAAAATGTTAGTGTCTTACACTTAGACGCTAATACCTCTAGCGAAGAAGAAGTTCAGGAACTGTCTCCTAAAATTACAAAACTAAATTGGCAAAACCCAGCACCTATGTCCATAATACGTGTCAGTCCAAACCTAGGAATCTAACCAAACCATGTAATATAGCCAAAATATAATGCCTCTTCCATCTATGTATGGAACATAGATGACATGAATGAATACCAAATCTTAAACTTATTATAGCAAATGACTATGATGTCAAATTCTTATAAAACCCAGTTTGAAACCTTACACAAAATAGCTACTGAACTTCTAATAGTTGGCTTCTCAGACCAACTAAAAGGATGGTGGGATTTCCATCTTACCAAGCAACAATAGTTGGATTATCTTAAGTGTTATCTCAACTAAAGAGGATGGTGAAACCATTCTCGATCATCATGGAGAACCAATTCAAGATGCAATATCAACTTGGATATTTACAATATCATTGCATTTTATGGGTGACTCATCGCATCTAAGGAATAAAAATGCATACCTTTTGTCAAAGCTTAGGTGTAAAAAATTAAGTGATTTTCAATGGTTCGATACAACCTTCCTTAGCAGAGTATTGATTCTCAAAGACTCTAACCAACCCTTCTAGAAAGAGGAGTTTCTTATAGGACTTCCAACTCATCTAAGAGAGAAAGTTAGAAATAAAATTAAAGAAAGATTTGGAAACCATATCATTCCTTAAGATCAGCTTACTTACAATGAACTAATCAGTTATACCCATAAACAAGGTCTTCAAATCTACCAAGACTTGAAGTTATAAAAAAGTCTCAAATGTGAAATTTGTTGCACAAAGAAAGAATTAGGTTCTTTATGTTAACAGTTTGACAATTCCTTCCCCAAAACCAAACGCTACAATGAAAACTGTAGTAGAAAACCTTTTTCATCTTCTAAACCTTTTAGAAGTTACAAAAAACCTCCTTTTAACAAATTCAAAAAGGAAAATTTTGTAAAACCTTTTAGCAAAATCATACAAAAAATTCTATAGAAAACCCTATAGAAACCCTTTAAAAAATATGAAACTTTTTTCAATCCAAAATTGAAAGATATAACTTGCTTCAAATTTGGTGAAAAAGGTCACACTTCAAAATATTGTGGAGTTTCAAAGAAACTTCAAGAACTAGAGCTCGAGGAAGATATTCTCCAAAAAATCTCTGCCCTCTTAATTAAAACCTCAGAGTCTAAAGCATGGTCTGAAGACTCTTCTGATGAACAAAACACTCAAATTGATGAATTAGCCACAACCTCTTCATCATTTGATTCTGATAAATCAAAACACATTAATATACTTACCAAAGAACAACGTCTCATCCTTGTCAATGTTCAGCATATTAACAACCTTGAAATACAAAAAACAATATCTCAATCATGTAACTAGTTCTCTAGATGACGAAGAAAGAGAAAACCCTCATCTTCAAAACTTCCTTCAACAAGTACTGAACCTTATAAGCTCACAACAATCCTTCAAAAGAAAAAAAAACATAAAAACCACAATGGTCTATCCAAGATATGCAGGCTAAAATAAAAACCAATAAGTTGGAAATCAAACAGCTTAAAGAAAAACAAAAAGAAGACTCCAAAGTCATTCAACTTCATGTCACTCGTCTAAACTCTGAAACGAGTGAAAGCGACTCTGATAAGGAAGATGACCTTGATCTACAAAATCTTGAAAACTTAGAGAAAGCTTCAAAATCTTTTCTCTTTGTATTAAAAGAAATAATTACTATAAAATACATCATAAAAATAACCCTTGTATTTTGAATGATTTCAAAATAGATAAAGTCACATTCTTTGATATAGATGCTGACTTAAATTGCATAAAACTCAAATTTGTCCCAAAATATTTTCATAATAAAACTATTAAAAAACTATCTTCAGCAAATAATTCAAAAAAATGAAAATTCTTGGAACAACTAAAGCCAGTATTTTGAACCAAAAAAATTCTAAAAACTTCATTTGTTCTTGTTTCTGATTTACACTAATTGATAATATTAGGAACACCATTTATAAACCTTATTACTCCATTTTTTGAAAAACATGATAAAATCTCTTCTAAAATCCAGAATGAAAAACTTGAATTTCCTTTTCTAGAGAAACCCAAAACAAGAAATCTCGATATCATAAAAGCTAACTTCATTTATAATAATGAGATAAACACTCTTATAACATGAAAAAAATGACATTTTGCAATTAAAATAAGAAATTCATTTCCATAGGATTGAAAAATAATTGTAAACCAATCTTATAAAAACGAAATTTCTAAAACTCAAAATCTTTTTGAAAAAAGGTTTGCTCAAACTTACCAAATGTTTTCTGGAATAGAAAGCATTATATGATAGATCTACCCTATAAACCAAAATTCAAAAAAATAGATATTCTTACAAAAGCTCGGCTAATTCAAATGAATGTCAAATTAAAACAATTCTACAGGAAAGAGATCTAAGATCTTGAGACCAAAGGATTAATCTCAAAATCACTATCACCTTGGAACTGGGCAGCTTTCTATATGAACAAGCTTTAGAAAAAGAAAGAGGAACACCTCGCCTAGTTATCAACTATAAACACTTAAATAAAGCCCTAAAATGGATTCATTATCCGATTCCAAATAAAAATGATTTGTTACAAAAATTTCATGCCTCATGTAACTTCTCAAAATTCGATATGAAATGTGATTTTTGGCAAATCCAAATTAAACCAAAATATAGATAAAATTGCATTCACTACTCCATTTGGACAGTATTAATGGAATGTTGAGCCTTTAGTACTAAAAAATACACCTTCTAAATATCAAAGGATTATGAATGAAATTTTTAATCTACATTTAGAATTTTTCATTATGTACATTGATGATGTACTTATATTCTCAAAATATATTAAAGAGCACTTCAAACATCTTAAAAGATTCTTCTCTCTTATTAAAAAGAGTGGTTTGGTATTATCAACAAAAACAATCTCTCTTTTCCAAACAAGAGTGAGATTTCTAGGACACTTTGTGTCTTTTGGAACCATTACTCCTATAGAATGATCCTTAGAATTTGCTAAAAAATTCCTTGATAGGATCATGGATAAAACCCAACTTCAAAGATTTCTTGGTAGCCTAAACTATGTTGTAGATTTATGTCCAAACTTAAACCATCTAACAAAACCACTTCATAATATGCTTAGGTTAAACTTAGAACCTTGGACAAATGAGCATACAAAAATTTTACAAAAAATTAAAACACAATATCCCTTGTCTACAATTAGCAGACCCTAGTCTACCTAAAGTTGTAGAAACCAATGCTAACGACATCGGATATGGAAGTATCATAAAAAAAACCAAGGGGAAAGAATTAATAGTTCAATACACCTCTAGACATTGGAATGATTGTCAGAAAAATTATTCCACCATTTTAAAAAAATATTATCAATTGTTTTATGTATTACAAAATTCCATTCCGATTTATTAAACCAAATTTTTTTATTAAGGATTGATTGTAAATCAGCAAAAGAAATTTTGCAAAAAGATGTTCAAAATATTGCCTCTAAACAAATCTTTGCAAGATGGTAAGAAATATTAAGTATCTTCGATTTTGATATTGAATTTATTAAAAGAGATACACTTTCATTACCGTATTTCCTAAGAAGAAGAGGCATGGAATAAAAATAACTACCAGGAAAACCAACAAAACTCTTATCCTCATCAAAACATATCAAAACCTGGTATAAAGTCATCAATGCCAAAGAAGAATCACAGGCCATTGTTGATAAAATAGCATAGATTCAAAGATGGGTCATGACCCTTACTGAATCTCCAAAGCTTCTCAATACACCTCAAAACTCTCTCCTGAGTATTAGAGTACAAAACCAATCAAAGGCCCCAGTCTCCATAGGTATAATTTCTAAACTTAAAAAAGGAACAATTTTTTTACAAAATTACCTTAAAATTTGAGAAATGAGGACCATCTTCCCCCATTATAATCTTTGCAATAGAGAAAAGAGAGCTAGTCTCTCAAAAACCTTTTCAAAAAACGTCTAAGTACATTTTAAAATAAGATTTTCATATTATTGTAACTATTGTCCTACCTATAGGTTTGATTGACTCAATGATGTGGGGACATTGACTATACTTAAAATGAAATCCCTCTAAGTTACATCTTGCCAAGACATTAAATTAAGCGCTGGATGGGAGGCAACCCATCATTTTAGGTAATTTTCTTTTCTTTTTTTAATTTTAGTTTAATTGCAGGTGAATAATTTTAGATTTGTTAACCCTAAATATTTTTTTGAGATATTAGAAGTTCATAGGGATCTATCTTTGTGAACTTTAATGATGAACATGATGGATGTACCTATATATCTCCGTCAGTACTTGCACATTCTCAAGAAATATGTAACTTTTCCCCTCTTTTATCTTTATCTTTAATTAACAATTGTTATATTGAGAACAATGTAAGTTCTAGATTGGGAGTGGTGAGAAGATATCACACTTAATTTCAAAAAATTTAATAATTTTATAAAATTTTATGTTTGATTTTATTTTCTTTGTGTGGTTTAGTCATTTTTGGAATTTTAGGATTAGTTTTTAAAAATTTAATTACAAAAATTTATCATTTCTTTAAATCAAATTTAAGTAAATAGTTAAGTCTTTTGCACTGTTAGATTAATTTTTGAAAACATATCATGAAGTATATTGTAATTAGTTAGTTTTTGTCATAATTAGTCTTTCTTGATAAGGTGTGGAAATTATATTAAACCCAAAATCGATGTTTAGGATTCAAATAGTGGAGACTACCCTTTTTAGAAATATTTTGAGCCCATTATCCTTTATTCTAAGTGATAAATACTATTTTTTCTACTCTAAACATTTTTCTTATTTTGTAGCATTATTAGAAGTGATTGCATTTTCGTAAATTTTCTAAAAGGCATATTACTTGATATTTTTATTTGATTGATGCATGAAAGTAATGTATAATATTTTATAAATCCTTACATTTGATTGATTTCATGAGATCAACGTTAAAATAATACTTTGTGCCTTTCTTTTTTATACATATGCAAACATATTAGTTTATTTCTATACATCAACTCTTTCGCATATAAATTAGTATGAACGTTTGAACTCATAGGATTCAATGTTTTTGATAGTATTGACTTGTGAGGAATAAAGTCGAAGCGAATTCAGATTTATGATACTAAATTTTGATGAAAATAAATTGATACATTTTTTATATGAAATGTGAAAATTATTTTCAACTAACTATTGTAATAAATCATGAATGTTTAGGAAGTTGAAATAATCCATGTATAAGATTTTAATTATGAAATTTAAAAGAGATTATAAGTAGGATATATTTTTGTATTTCATTTCTTTATTTAATTTTAGTCTTGTTACTTTATTTTAAATTTTAATTAACTTCTTATTTAATTTGTTTTATTTTGTTTTCATTTTTTTTGTTAATGTTTATGGGTATGATTACTGAAAACTCTCACGAGACTTAAACTCGTCCACTAGGGAAACCTTAGGGTTTAATAACTTGTTGCATATGCTAAATACAATCGTGTTAATCCACGGAAATAATTTAGGATAGTTTAATTTTAGTTTTTATTTTAGTTTTTACCACTTCTCTTGCTAAGGGACTAGCAAGAAGTTGGTTGGGGGTTGTGATGAGTGCTTAAAAAACACTAAAATTACCATGATTTAATGTACTTTAATTGATTAAACAAATTTATATTTGTACGATTTTATCATATTTTTATATAAATATTTATTTTCGAAATCACAGGTACTTTTATTGTTTTACATGTATTTTCATTCAAAAATAACTTAAAGACTCGAACAAAAATACTTGGGGCAATACATCACAAATATGTTGAGAAATAAATGAAAAAAAGGTAAAAACAAATGGAAATATTGGACAAAATGGGTCAAAAAAGTAAAAAATGCTGAGTCTTGCGTGCCAGCACACACCTACACCATGTCCCCCACACGCCAACACAAACACAACAAAAGCCCACGTGCAGCCAGCATATGCCCAGCACGCGCCCGTGTGCGCGAAGCCAACACATACCCAGTAAACGCCCATATGCAGCGAGCACACTCCCAACACACGCTCGCACCTAACCCACTTGTGCCAACCCATGTCTGTTACAAATCTTGCTTAAACAAAAATACAAATCCATTTGGATTTTTTCCAGTAACAGAATTAGCACCAAAGTTCTGTAAGGATTCTTTTGAATTATAATTTTAAAATGAATTCTTTACGGTTATTTTTTATGTTTTATTCTCATATGTTATGTTTAATTTGTCTGTGATTAAATATAACATGGCTGGATTTTTGTAAATATGATATAATAATAACGTTGTTATGCTTGCAAAATATTAAATATGTAAAATATTTCTATAAAATAAATGAATTTTGTTTTTATTCAAGATTTTATATTAGGGATGTTGGAGAGAAATATATTATTTTTCATTATAAACTTAAATCTAAAAATTAGATTTTAAGGTTCAATTATCCGGTATGATTTAGAGTAGTGCTATTTTATTTGTTGGTACAATCGCCCGATAGTTAGAGTGAAGCTCTATTTCAAAAGTTTTTATAAGAATTATTATTCGAAAACGTATTGAAAACATATTTTTAATAATGGTTTTAAAACTTGAAAGTTAGTACTCGGATAATTAAATTCTTAGGTTTAATTTGGACACCTTGAATAAAGTTTAAAATGTCTAACCCCACCAAAGGTGGCATTTAAGGTTCATTTTAATCTCTTAGAAAAAATGAATTAATTTAATTAACCAAACTAATTAGAGACCTCACCCATAGGTGTTAGTTAATTTGTTTAATTAATGAATAATATCTAACCTCACCAAATGTGGTATTTATATATAATAAAAAAAGAATCAATAAATATCAATTTATATCTTTAATAACTTAAATAATATGACCAACCATAATTAATTTAATTATTATATCCATAAATACTCCACTTTTATGAATGATTAAAATTTGCGTAATTTTGTATTAAATCAATAACTTTGTTTATTTTTTTTATGTTATTAGATTAGGAAACACAAAACCAAAATATTGTGATAGGATGTTTAGGATTTAATTTTGTTTTTAAAAGTTTGAATAATAAATTAAAAACCACATATATTTCTTCTTTAGATCGACTTTGGGAGTATACTTGTCATTTTCTATAAAGTGATTTGTACACTTGTGAGAGTTTTACAAGTATAAAATCAAAGTATTTGCAAGATCAATATTGCTCTTTTTATTCATCAGATTCTTATATAATTTATCTAATTTATTGGAAATTTCAAGCCTTAGACTATGTTTTAACTAAATTAATGTTATGACTAATTTCACTTTGAATTCTTGATTTTTGATGTGTTCAATTTTATGTTTGAATGCAAAAACTATGCATCTATGAATTAAAATAATTAATTAGTTTGTTGTATAAATATGATTATATCTAGTCTAAGATGTTAGTACGTTATTGCTAATATTCTTATTCGAAGTGGTATCTTGTGGCTTCTATCACAAGTAGGATTATGTGCATATGTTAAAGGTAAAATGATTGTTCTAATCTTGTCTAGTTTAGTTATCGTCTTTTAAGATCTTAATGCAATTTGAAAGAGACTGAAAAATGCTACACTACTAAGATAAGGAGATATAGACTCCCTAAAGACTCATTTCCACAAGTAGCGAAACAGCATAAGGAAAGTAATAAACACCATAATTAGGAAACAATAAGCATGCAACACAGTTAGGAAAGAAATTATGCAACAACAAAAAGTAAAAACTTTCCAATTGTAGTCCAAAACTTATATGTTGTAACATACATGATAAAGACTCACATTGTACTCACACCAGGGTAAATCATACAATCACATTTATGAAACGAGGTAAACTTACATAGAACCCCTATCTATGTGATAAAATCCTTGGATTTTTTATGGCTACCACTCATTCGCAAACAATTCACTAATCATAACAAGTAAATACAATTCAATAAAAGTATAATATCAAATACCTCTATCAGTTAGGACCACAATTCCCTAACTACCTATTGTTTCCCTTGCTTGTTGCCTCCATATCTACTTGATCCCACACGTGGATCCATTTCTATTTCAAAGCCAACACTGCACACAGTAGTGTAATTAGAAAAAAAAGTAATGCACACAAATAATGTTGGAAACACATCCACCATGACCACTAGCAATCACTATCTTGGGAGCTCACAAATATAGCTTAGTCTAATCTCAAGAGCACAGTATTGCTCACACTTCCTTAGTAAAATAGCCTTAAGCACTCACAACTTAAGAATACTATGTTTTAATTATGTTTTAAATTTTGGTATTTAGAATTAATTAAGATTTTGATAATATTTGGTATTTATCATTTTAATATTGTTTTATAAAGTTTTATTTTTTATTATTAAATAAGTAAAAATTATAGGGTGAGATTTGAACTTATGTCCAAGATGGTAGGATGGAGAGTCATATTACATAGACAATAAGCGAATCTCAAAGAGAATTATTTTTTTAAAACCAAGAAAACTCTTTGAATTGGTGTATATTTACAAAAGAGGGATATATATAGTCTTTGAAAACGCTGCAAAAAAGAGAAAAATATGGATCAGAGGGTTGTGCACTTTGGCATACATTTTTCTTGTGTTGCAATATGCATTGATTTAGTAATCCTTGGAATCTTAACCTAAAGCACTCGTGACGCGGCACACATTAAACTCCACTACGACCCACGTTGTTTTGAGCTTCTAGAACCTCTTTTGTATTTCACTCCTTATATTTAGTTGGAAAATATGTAAAGGTTATATATGTTATTATTTTATTCTTCATGTTTGCAATAGAGTGCTTTTAGGTATGATTCTTCAAGTGTTCATTAGTTAAATCATTTTGAAGTTAAAAATACTTGAAAAATAACAAAATATAACCATGGTTTTGAAAGCATAAATTTGCTAAAACGATGATAAAATTAGAAAAATATAAATTTATTTGACATTAAATGCATATAAATTATGTTATATTAAGTGCTTTTTAATCATTCATCAGTATCTAAAAAGAAGAAAGAAAGAGAAAAATTACTTTTCTTGTAATGATAAGTTGTACCTATTTTGAGCATTAGGTTTGCATTCTGAGTCCATTATACGTACCAATGCCAATATCCATTGAGAATTTAAGTATACTTTATAAATAATAACATCACCGATAAAACTATAAAATTAAGAGATTCAACTAAATATCATAACAAAATCTCAAAATAAAAGAAAATGAATAAATAAAACTATATTTGATGGTAATACATCGTCGACCTAAGGTAATATCCATATTAAAACCAAACAATACTAGAACAAAAATAAAAGTAAACAAACTACGAAACAAAAAGAAAAGAAAATAAATTAGTAGATTAAAACAGAAAAACATAAAATAAAATATTAATTTTTTGTTTTTTTTTTGAATAAAATAAATAAAACTAATCATAAACCTAAAATTTAAAAATAAATAAAATATCAAAAATTAAAAGTTAGAAAAAAATCTAAACTAAAAATAAATGAATTAAAAAATAATAATTTTTGAATTTTTTGTTTTTTAAATAAACTAATAATTAGTGGCGAAATTATAAAACCAATCCTTGATAATGGTGTCAAAAACTTGATATGCTTAGAAACATGGAAGTATACGTGATCAAACTATATAAGTGATAAGTAATTTAAAAACATACCATTATTTATAACTTATTAGTAGATTAATAAAAGGGAGTTTAGAAAACTTTTTTTAAATAAAAATAAAAAAGATAAAATACTAGCTAAAATAAATGAGCACACAGATTAAAAGAAATATATGATTATGGAATAATCCTTACCATTGGTATATTATTTAATCAATTATATCATAAATCAATATTAGAATTATCAATGAATATTTAACTTAAGCTTGAGAAATCTATACACTAAATGACATGACTTCCTACCCATATTTTCTTACTTTTAATTAAAGTAGAATACCTTCATAAATCAATACTAAATTAGAAAAACCAATTCATAGTTTCAAGATAATTCATCAATCACATTACGTTCTGAAAAAGAGATAACTAACCTTCGTAAGATTACAATTCTTAGTGACCTCTAACGAATGCATTAACTCTACTTATCACAATATTACAGAGCAACCAATTACCACTTTAAATAAGAATATTAGCAAATACCATAACTAACAGAATAGATAAAAATCTATATACTTCCAAGATAATCTAGTAACATATTAAACTAGTATTAAACACACTCATGCAATAAATTAGTTAATTACTCTAATTCATACATACATAGTCATAGAATTTAAACATAGAGTCAAACATATCAAAACTTAAGGATTGAATCTAAAAATAATTATAATATTTTATTAACTAAAATCATAATTTAGGGCTTGAAAATTGCACACAATCACATAAATAAGTAGAATCATAATTAAAATAAGTAAAAGACTAAGAAAAAAATATAAAATATACCTTAATTGTCAATTGAATTCTATTTTGCTTCTAACCTTATCCTTCACTCTAAAGCTAAATATATTTTCCCTAAACTCTATATCCAAAGTATATAGCTTAATTTGTGGCTTCTTTTGTTATCAACCCTAACTATATATTGTAGTAAAAGAGTTACATGTAGTTACAATGTAATTAGGATTAGGATTGTAGAGGTTTAAAATAATTAAAATGTTAATCTATCAAACCTACAACAGTTTGGATAAACATATGCTTGAAATCAGGCATTGGAATGCTAATTTGTCTACAAGGGCAATGGTGTGTCTCGACATAATACGGTTCAACTTTGTTTTCAGTTCTCTAAGATTCATCTAGAAAATGTTGTGCCACGACACATATATAATCATACCACGACGTGCCATTAATTTTGATAATTTAATATTTTGACCCCTTCTTAATGCATCTTGTATAAATGTTTGCATTTAGGTTCTCCATTATACGAAAATTATATCCTTGGTTATGAGATTTGGTTGACCTTTTGTCATTTGTTTTAAGTCTAAAAATACCTTAAATACATCAAAATATATCTAGTATTTTGAAAACACAATTTATAAAATACTTAGACTAAAATGAGATATTAAAACTTAATTCACGTAATTAATTCCATAAGAATTATTAATAATACTATAATAAATCTTAATAAAATTTTAAAAATATAAATATAATGATAGAAGGAGAAAAAATTCATATTTTTACCATGTATCAACAAGAAATGATAGTTAATTTATTAATAGAAAATAACTTCCTATATTTATAACAATTCTTTGCATGATATGTAGATAAAATAAGTCTAACAATACTAAATGATGAAACTATTTATGTATCAAAAATAAAAAGTTTTGATAGTATCAAACCTAACCTTTATGCAACAACACAAAAGGCGAAAACGTGGTAAGATTGACAAAGCAAAAACCTTGTTTATAAAATATTTCATTAGACACATAAAAAAACACTTTTTCAATGAAATACAAGAAGATAAAATCTTAATAGGTATAAGAAAACTATTGCAAACAACAAGCTTATAAAACCCTCTAGATCCTAAAATCAATATTCTAAAGTACTATCAAGTATAAAACTCAATGATCCAAACAAATTCATACAAGTAAAACTAATGACTTATACTCCAAAGGACAAAGATGAATGTAAAAAACAAATTTAAGGACTTTTGGAATTAAAAGTCATACTACCTAGTTATTCACCGTACTTAAGTACATCATTCTTGGTTGGAGAAGAAGTTGAGAAAAGAAGAGAAAAAAGAGGATGAAAAATTTTAAAGCTTTGAATAAAGAAATCATTGATGATGGATATTTTATTTCAAAGAAAGAATAATTATTATCATTAATAAAAAAAAGAAATATTTTTCAAGTTTTGAATGCAAAAGTAGATTTTGGTAAATAAGACTCAACGAAGAATCATAAAAATTAGCAGCATTTAGTTGCCCACAAAGACAATTTCAATGGACAGTTATGCCATATGGATTAAAACAAGCATCTGATATTTTTCAAAGACATAAAGATAATATCTTTAAGAAACTACATAACATTTTTTGTGTATACATTGATGACATTTTAGTATTTAGCAATTACTTAATAAACATTACTTGGATATTATTAATGTCTTACAAGGAAATAGAAGATGGAAATATTTAGGATTGGAAATAGAAGATGGAAAGCATCATCTTGTACCTTATATACTAAATAACATCCAAGGATTTCCTAGTAAAACCAAAAGATAAAAACCAATTACAATAATTTTTAGCATGTTTCACTTATGCAAAAACCTATATCAAAAAATTATCATAGATGCGAGAATCATTACAAAATAAACTTAAAAAATATTATGTTTAGAAATGGACATAACAAGACACACTGTACATGAATAAGTTAAAATCATAAGTAAAAATAAGCCTACTAACTTTATACCATTTACGTCTAGATGATAAGATGATAATAGAAACAAACGCTTCACATAAATATTGGGGAGTAGTTTTAAAAGCAAAACTAAATGAAAAAGATAAATATCTTTGTAGATACGCATGAGGATCTTTCTAAGGTCCATAATTCAATTGTTGTAGTAATGAAATAATATTTAGCTATTAAAAAAATAATAAAGAAATTTATAATATATGTTATCAGTTCAAGATTTATTGTCAGAACATAAAATAATTTTTTTGGATATTTCTTGAGAACTATTATTACATGTGATTATAAGCAAGACCGATTAATTATATGACAATAATGGTTCAATCATTACAAATTTGGTGTTTAATATTTACCAAAAAATATGAACATTTTAGTTAATGCATTAACTAGAGAGTTAGCACCCCTAACCATTTTTGTTCTTGCTAGAATAGAACATCGTGGCATAGATATAAAGATTAAATAAAAAGAATCAAAATCCTATAGAATTAACTTATAATATTATATATTTATAAATCCTTAAAGGATAAAAATAAAGAGGATAACCCCTTGACTAAGCATGTAAGAACTTAAATGTTCATACTCTAAAAGTGATGAGGGTAATCCCTCTATCCCAGATGAAAAGAAAGGAATCAAAATTTCAAAAAAAGGTGAAGGAGAAAATAATTTCCTTGTAGAGAAAAGGAAAGAAAACCTCAATTGGACATATGAAGTAGAAAAGGAGGAATCTTCAAAGACTAAGCTTCATGTAGTCTACGATGGCCTTAAATAGAGAATTTATACTAGTTGGCCAAAAGCTTGCAGAGCCATAGGAAGCTTCATTGGATTTATTCACAGATCATTTAGCAATAGAATAGACGCAGAAGGTAGTTTTTCTAATTATAGAATACTAAAACTATTATCTATTTTGGAGATAGCCAAGAACTATTCCTAAGAAATACAATATTCAGCTAGTTGTAGCAAAATGAAGTTACTAGGAAGACGACCTAGACTGGTGCTATTCAAAGAATCAATCAGTAACTCTCTTATTTTAGAAGAAGAAAGAGACCAGATAGGAACCTCACAAGACAACAATGATTAAGTTTGTATAACTCAACCATAAAATCTACTAAGGATTATCTTGATGATATGAAGTTCTATATTTCAGAGAAATAATTCCATATAGGTAGCAAATTCAATAATTAAGAAGGAGCATATCTAGTATTTGTGTACTAAAAATTTCACGTTGGGTTAATAGAAAACTTGTATCTAATAAATAATTTAAATGCGTTGAATTACTTTCCTAAGAACTTCAGGAAATCCGTCAAAATATTAAGAAAGAAAATTAAGGCTATGGATAAGCCTGTTTATATAAGATTTTTAAGTTCAATTATGGATTCAAACTAGGAAATTGCAGTAAGTCCATATCATTTCATTAAGCTTGGACTTGCCAACACCAAAAGAGAATTTAATCATCCCAAAGCTTTGCCATAAAAAGAAATTTAATTGTCCTAAGAGTTATGCATAGAACAAGGCCAAATGTTATGCCAAATCTATTATAAATTAAGAAAAATTAACAACTCATCTGAGATTAAAGTTGATTACTCAACTAGCAAAGTGATTGTCATCTCAAAAATTAACCGGTCTATCACCAAGGAAGATGGTGAAAAGATTAGCAAATATGAAGCTGTTTTATTTGTAGTTAATTGGCAATAGATATGGAAAGTAAGAAGGTGTTTTACCATTTAGCCAAATAGTAGGATAGTGACCATAAATTCATTTATTGCATTAGAGATAAGGAAGAAGATGTCCATACTTTAGCTTCACAAAAATCAATGTATGTAACTGACTTTGAAATAATGTAAGGTTTATACATAGAAAATTGATGTTTCTGCCTCAATAATGAAGGAGTTAACTAGAAAAATTAGATGAAATAGTGAAATACTACTAATAAGTGCCTAAAAAGCACATATAACTTGTGATACACTTAAATATTTTAGTGCTTGTTTCAAAGTTCTTCTAGAAACACATATTTATCAACTATACTCATACTTTAAAGTAAGTATTGCTAAGTGTCTAAAACGCATGCATATCTTGTGATACAATTAAATCATTTTGTGCTTGTTTCACACCTCTTTTGGAAACACATATTTATCAGATATATTTATACTATCTCTTGTATCTATATATACATGTAAATGGCAGCTTGTGTAACCTTTAAATTTTAATCATACTTTAAAGTAAGTATTGTTTGAATTTGTGATACTATACAAATTATTCATCATTTGATGAAGATAATTCATATTCTGAGTAAGTTATTTCTTCCTTGGTTTCTTTTAATAGATAAATGCTAGTAGTATCATCTTAATTCTAATTCCATTTTAAAAGCTTCTTCTAATAATTTTCCTTTTTGTGGAGATCTCCTTTTAAATTCTATTTTATGTTGAAGCCTATTAAGGCATTCATTAGCATAATGTTATTCCTCATTGTAAATCCAACATTTGCATTTCTTTTTTCCCGATAAGCAATAATTTTTCTTATTTGGTGGTTTATAAATTTTTCTCTTAATATATTTTTTCTATAAGGTTCTTGGTCATATGTTTTCTTATATTTTTGAAAATTCTGTTTTATGAATTTATATCTTTTAAATTTTTTGTATTTTTTATACTTTTATTTGTAAGTTTTCATATGCCATCTATATTTTTCTAGCATCCTAAAATTTCTTGAATCACAATATATTTACCTTTTCCTTTTATTTGATTGTATTGTTTTCTTTCTCAACATTTAATGATTATACAATTCTCAAGGGTTCTTATTCTTCTTCTTAAGGTTTATGGTATAGTTTTTTTACTTTTTTTATTCCATCATTCAATTATAGTTTTATGTAATGTCCAGGTAGTTTCTAAAAAACTATTTCCATATAAATTTCTAACACAGTACATGGTAACTTGTGATAATATATTTTTTATAATTACAAATAAATGAAACTATATAACACATGTCACATATTTTCATATTTGTTAAATTCTATTTATCTTCCTCAATTTCATATTCATTAGATTCAATGATATGTTTACCTTTATTTTTTTCAATAAATTCCTTATATATCTTATTTACTACAATATCTAGGTATTATCTACCCATTAGAGTATTTCCTTGCATTTATAAATGTTGTTGTTATGTTATATTTGTAAACCAAATTTTAACATTTTTTGTCATTTTGTGAGCTATTAGTACCCTAAAAGTTGAAGAGTTTGATTGTGTAGTTGGAGAAGTTTGTATGATTACACTCATTATACAAGACCATTCATCTAACACTCTATCTCTTATACAATATAAACCTAAAATATCAGTTTTATAATTTTTGTGAGATTAAATTTTGGTGGAATACTATCTCTAGTTCTCCCATGTAATCTTTCTTCCATTTTAGGTTATTTTTTTCTATAAGAAAAGTCAGGTTCTTCTGGCCTTTGCATGTTTCTTTCTTCACTATATAGGTCAGATGTTTATTCTTAATGAGAAATTAATAATGTAATAGGTTTTGAGAATTCTATACATAGGAACAATTTCAAAAGTTAGTCCATGAAATCTTTTTGCGAGCTTTATTCTAACTCTACCAAGTAAGCCTGAAAATGTGAATAAAGTAGATAACACAATGGAAGAATTAAATAACATAATTAATACATAACTAAAACACCATCATATAAGAAATAATGATCTATGGTAAACACACTAATGATGGTATACAAACATGCTCCTATCTAGATTAGCAACATACATAAGCATGGAAAACATATTGGAAAAGCCATAAAGGATTTTCAATGGCTTTAAGACCTCATATGTGGGAACATATTTGATAAATGATTATTGTACTCTTATGGCATGCTATCAAGCAAAACAACATACCAAAAATAAAGAGTCTGACACTCGGTACATAACCATGGTAAGGGTACTGGCTCCTTAGAGACTCACACCAAACTCATATGCAAGCATATTAATCTAAATCACCAAAAACAACTTCAAAAAGCAATAGGCATGCTATAAGGAAAGAAAATAAAATATGCAAATACATAAAACAAATTATCTTTCTAATAAAAGTCTAAATCTAGTATGTTGGTACATACACGATAGAAACTCATATTATACTAAGACAATTACTAATCTAGCATAACAACAGATATAACAAGGTAGACCCTACCTATGTGATAACATCATCGAGTTGCTTATAGCAAACACTTGGTAGCAAGAAATCAACTAAAAATAATAAACATATATAACTTGATAGAAATATAAATGTAAATACCTCTATCAGCTAGGACCTCTACCCCAACTTCCTATTGCTACCCTCGCTTGTTGCCTTTGCAACAACTTGGCTCAACAAACAAACCTGAATTTCCTCCAAAGCTAATAACACATAAAGTAGTGTGATCAATCATCGAAGATTAGTAAAGTGAACCAAATAGAGAACCACCAATTGTAGGAACTAAATTCAACCAAAAATCACAAAATAACGACCAAACCAATAGTGGTAAATACACTTAATTACAAACCTTTCCATTGAATCAATCATGGAAAATACACTTAACCACGACCTCAACAAACCATTGAACCAATCGTGAGAAATAAACTCAACCACGAATCTCAAACAATCATTGAATTGGGATCTCAAGTAATAATAACCACAAGTAAACACCGCATCGAGTACTCACCAATTGAGAGCACTATTTTGCTCACTCAGTTAGGAATCACTAATATTAAACAACACTTAAAGTAATAGTGATCTGAAATCAAAAAATGAGATGTCAATTTAATATAGCTCAACTATACTTTTCTCATTAAAGAACACAAATAGAGGGGTATTTATAGAAGTCATCCAAGCTCACGAGGTTCCTCATAAAGGGTTTCACTGACCCCCTAATGAGGGGTCTGATGAGGTGATCCCATGAAGCACACAAAAATTTCATTTTTTTGTTTCAAAACTTTTCAAGTAAATTTTCATAAATACCCACACTTGCAATGAAAATACAAGAGTAGCAACATTGGCTTACTTGTAAACAAACTCACCGAATACCTCAACACTCCACCTAGCATGCACACTACGAAAACCAACCTCATGGGATGTGTAAATATGCTCACATAACTATGTGTATGTGTGCATTACTAATTGTTAGAGGAAGACACATACACTAACTAAAATAAACAAACTTTGTGTTTTGCACATGGGAAGCCAATAAAGATACAAAGGACTACAAAACTTACAAGTTTCATATGTTTTTTGGGATTATATTTTCTGGTTTGGAATTAGTTTCACTCACTATTGTCATATTATCTTTCTCTTATTTGTGTAGCATTTCCTTATAATGTTTTCCTAGTTTAGTGTTAACATGCTAACTAATGTTTCTATGTCCATATTTTCAAGTTTCATTAATTATTTTATGTGTTCCATTAAGTTGGGATTATAGCTTCTTCTTTTTCTTTGGGTTTTTTTCTCATTCCTAGGTACCAATGCATCTGGTCCCTTAGGTGGTTCTTATTTTAATCCTACAAATGTATCAAACTAGTAATCTATAAGTTTATTGTCTCTAGGTATGTTCTTTACATCCCTTTTTAATTTTATAAATTCTTTATATATGTTTTATTGTAATTTCTTATAATAAGTTCTTTTTGTCATTCATTTATGTCTTGTAAGGACTTGATGTTTGGCTCTTGTGCTATATCCATTTCTTTTGCTAAAAGAATTAAAGTTTTTATTATAACTATTTAGTTTTTTGATATGCTTGTTAAGCTTTCATTATGATCTAATCATATCTTGTACTTTGTTTTTGAAAATTATTATGATATTAGTGGTATTATTCTCTTCCTAATATTACTTTATGGATTAAATCCTTTATTTGTTTAACTTCTTGTTTTAGTTATGTTATATTTCTTTCTTTTTTAGAGGTTTCTTCTTGAGAATCCAAAAACTTAAAAATTGATACATCACTTTTTCTTCTTAATATTAGATGTTTTTTTAACATCTAAGTTCCATTCTTCAGATACTTCAAAGTTTATTAATATTTCTAGTTTTATTATTTTTTTCATATCTTGAAAAGTTTTATCTATTTCTATAAATTTATTTTGTTCATATATTGAATAACCTATTATGTAGTGTATTGAAAATGAATAATTTCATTTTTTTTCATTAAATCTTTTCGTTCAAATTCATAAGTTAAACTTAATACTCGTTTAAATTTTTATCATTAATATTAATGAAAAATCGAAGGCATATTATGCATTTTAATTTTTGATATCGTAGATTTCCATAATCATTCCTAATAAAGCATATTTTTTTACTTATTATTACATTATTTAATAGTACTAATTTTCTTGGTATATCAACTCCTCTAAAATGTGTTTTTACTAATATTTGGATTCCTCCTCAATATATATATATCTAATTTTTCTTTTATCCTTCTAAGGGATTTTCGATAGTTGATCGATAATGATTTTTTTTCAATTAATTGCATATTATATCTTCCTTTTGCGATTGTAAAAGTAAAAATAATATTCATTTCTTTATTATTTATTTCATAGTATATTATATAATTTCTTAAGATTTAATTTTACTTTTTGTATTTATTCAAAAAATATTTTTCTAATTATAATTTATTATGAAAAATATCTTAAAATGTCTTGTATTTATATTTTCATTATTTCTTAATTTTCTATTATTTAATGATTTTTTATTATTTATGTCATCTTTTATAGGTAATGTATAAAAAATTACTATTAACTTCTGTTAAGTTAGGAGTGTTTGTGATATTTCTAAAATCTTAGAGGTATTCGTGATAATAGGTCAAACTTTATGGGTATTATTTATATTATCCCATGTCAATTATTATTGTAATCATAATATTTATCCCTTATGATCATAATTGAGAGAGCTAAGAACCAAAATATTCAATATCAATTACATAATTTAATTTCACTCTCAAAACATTAATAGTAAGACGAACTCTTTGAGATAATTATTCAAGGTTTAAGTCACCAATATCATTAAGAACATCTGCATGATAAAAAATTAAAAAGTTAAAAATATACATAAGTAAGTAATAAGCTAATAAAAATAATAATATGTAAAAAAAACTTTAATTTTCACATAATATGATAACAAATAAATCTATATATATATTCAAACTATATATTTGAAAGTTTTATGTAATATACCTCATTCTAGAGCCTCAATTTCATCAAATGACTCTTGGATATTAATGATTGGAGAGGAATGAATCCAATTTTGAGTGTAAATCAAGGATTGCACAGTTTAGAAGATAAGGAATTCCTATATAGACTAATTATACGACCACTAGTAGATAATATAGATTTAGATGCTACAGTAGATACTGGTATGGCTAATACTTCTCAAGCTTTCAAAGAAAAAATTATAAATCTTGAGGAATGAACATTCCACCAACTTAAAAGATCAAATTTCTCATCATCCATATCAACCAATGCTTCTTGCATGTATTGTTCTACCTCATATTTGTTTTCCATAGTATGAAATTCTTTTAGATGCTTTCTCTTATGAGAAACATAAAGTTGAAATGCATCTGCTTCTAAACCAAAACCTTTTATACCCATTTCTAAAGGTTGAGAAGATTCTTCTGTCCTTGATAGAAAATAAGCTTTATGATACTCTTCATACATATCTTTCAAAGTTTTTTTTCACCCTTTTTGAACTTATTAATGCCTTAATCTCATCCCCATTACACAAATCTAGCAAATTTAGATGTACACAACACTCTTTATGACTAGGATCAAGTAAAATAGACACAAATAACATCATATTCATTTTAGCTACTCCTCCCCAATATTTGTCAAACTTTACCTTCATCTCACTAGCCATCTTCATCATAATGTAATCCTCACATTTACTCCACATATCATGTTGATCGTGAATAAAACAAATACGATCCAAGAAGAAATTAGAAGTCACATACAAAGATCTAGAAAACAATAAAGTTGCTTCATAAAAACTTTTAAAAATTGGACAAAATGTCTAACATTATTCCAATTAATTGTAGTCGAAGCTTGTTTAATTTCACATTGACAAAACTCTTGATAGTATCCCAAATCAGTTATCTCTAACCTTTCAAATGCCTTTTGAAAATACATTGCAGAATCTAACATCAAATAAGTTAAATTTCACCTTGTCGTAACATCTAAACAAGCAAGTTTTTAAGTAGAGAGTTTTTCCATTTCAACAGTACTCTTAAAATTTTGAAGTCTAATTGGTGATCCTCTAATGTATCTTACAACAACACGAATCTTATTTATTGATATGTTATACTTTTTCAAACCATGCTAAACAATTAAATTCAGAATATGTGCACCACATCACATGTGTAAATGTTTTGATTCTAAAATTCCATTACCCCAACCATTAACACATTTTTTTTTCAAATAAGTAAGTGCAGTATTATTAGAACTACTGTAATACATAATATTTTATCAATGCCCCAATCTAACAAACATGCTTCAATAGCTCTACCAAGTGTATCATCTTTATGATTTAGAACTTCGCAAAAGTTCAAGATTCTCTTTTGTAAATTCCAACCATTATCAACAAAATAAGTAGCTAGTTAAACACATATAACATAAATTCTGACAAGATGTCCATGTATCAATAGTAAGACATATTCTTTTACTAGTTCTATTCAACAACTCTTTCAATTTTACTCTTTTAGTAACGTACAAATTCAAGCAATCTCTTGCAATAGTCTACCGAGAAGGGATTTTAAACAAATGTTACAGCTCTTCAATAAACTCTTTAAATCCTTCACCTTCTACGATAATAAATGGAAATTCATCTTTTATTATCATCCTCACCAATTTTTCTCTACATCTTTCAACATTAAAAGTGTGAGGTACAAGACTTCCTTCCATATGGAAAGCTAAAGTTTTTTGCTTCTTAAGAACTCTACCGAGAAACTTATCACATTCAATGGCAATGTGTGCAAGAAAATTTGACGTGCTAGATTTGCTTGACATATACTTATATTGTTTCTTACAATATTTTCATATAACTTTGCGATGTTGCCCAACCCCTCCTATGGTAAAATGAGCTTATACTTCACTACTAGATCTAGAGGAAACTTTTTTACCTTCTTCTTTAGAAGCATTGCAGAGGTTAGGAATTGGAGTACTAACAAAATCTTCTGCTTGAGTTGGTTATGTTCAACTTTCATCTTTATTTACTTCCTCAATTACATAAAGTGTATCATTATCTCTATCTAAAGCCACTTATATAGTTATAGAAAAAATAAATATTATACATTAGCAATAAATAATAAAACATAGCGTAAGAAACATGATGAATTAGATGAAACTATGGAAGAATCCATTGTTTTGTTTATGCTTTGATTTTTGTAAATTTTTCGTCAAATGATATTGAAATATTAAAAAAATATCTATAATTCATTAAGATGTTAGAAAAAAAATTGATATTATACAATGTTCAGTTCTAGATATTCTTGACCTTAAAAAATAATTTTTTCAAATAAAATCAATTTTTCCAAACAAAATCAATTATATCTGTAACTTAGATAATCCTAACATTTTTAGTAATTACTAGACCCATGAAAAATTTCATACCATAGGAGGTTCCAAATGTCATAGAAGTTGCAGATGAACAAGAGGTTGAACTAATATATATTTTTGTAATCAAACCCATCATATATTAGTCATAAAGTATTTTGGTACTAAAGAACTTGTAACTCACTAAGTTGGCTCTGTATTTTCATATTTCTACATCCATTTGAAACAAAAATAATAACTATCAATTTACCAAAGCATCATACCCACTCCACTTGGTCACTCACAAGAATCCAAAAATAGAGCAACTAAAACATTATGAACCAATATCAATAGCATATCATAAAACAGAGCATTTGAACATTGGATCTGAAATCAAAATTTAGAAAAAGAAAAAGTCCAAACAAATCTAACCTTCTGTTGAAGAATGATGAAGAACAACAATTGGAATAGGCGAACAATGATTGGGAACAAGGAAACAGTGATTGGAATGGGTAAACAGCGACTGGAACGGGCGAACAATGATTAAGAATTGGCAAATAGTGATTAGTAACAGGCGAACAACAATTGGGAACGAACGAACAATGACTGGGAATGAGCGAACAACGATGGGGAACAAGCGAACAGTGACAGGGGAACGACTTGGGTGAAACTGTCGGTCGTGGAGTCGAGTATGAGAGATAGAGATAGAGATAGGGGCTGAAAAACTTTAATTTAGATTAAGGTTTTCAGTTTTGTAGGATGAGTAATATATTATGTTTAATTATAATATTATAATATATTATTAATTATCATTATATTATTATTATATATATATATATATATTAAATAATATATTAAATATATCGGATCAGATTGGATTATATGAATTTGATTATTTTTAATTCGAATATGAATCCAAATCCGATCGAATTGATAATAATTCAATCTGAATCTGATCCGACTTCAGATCGAAACCATTCCATTTTTTTGGATTTGATCAAAAAAATTGGATTGATCAGATATTTTCTCACACTTAGTTCTTACTAACTGCCTCTATAACTACTATGATTCAAAGTTGAATCCAACTCTCTTAAAGCCATACCACCACCAAGTGGCAGTCACCAATTGTCAGTATCATGAATCCTAAAGGTATGATTTATCCAAGTGTAAGTACCTAATATGCAATCAAAGTTAAGGGTATTTATCCAATTTTACTTAACCCTACCCAAAAATAGTTTTTACACAAACAATCTAGAATCATAAATACCGAAAAACCACTATAAGTATTAGCAACCAAGAATATAAAAAAATTAATCCTTTAAAAACAACGAGCTTCAAAACTGGCAAAGTTTTCCCATATTTTCTAATTATTGAAATAATTGAAAGTGATGGGTCTTTACAAAAAAATCCAAGCTATTATGGTACCTCGCCAGTTACTTATTGACTAGGGTGGCAAGGGTAATAACGATAGCCTAGTGAGGGTAATAACTATTCCATACTCATTAGCCATGGTGGTGAGGGATAGCAAGCTAAAAAAAAATTGTTTTTCATTTTTGAAAAACTACAAAGTAATTTTTCATAATTAGCTTTAAAAATAACAACACAACAAAATAACGAAACATAACATACCATGTATACTACAAGAACCAACCCCCGTGGTATGTGTAAAAAAGCTTACATATGAAGTGTTCTCATCTAAGTAAGTGCGTGTAATATTGAACCAACAGTAACTTACCTTACAGTACTTGACCTTACATAGAGAAAGATAAAACACTAAGTAAAAAAAAAACTTAATTTGTGTTTTGTATACATGAATGCTAACAAAGGCTTAAAGGTAACTTACCTTACAGTACTTGACCTTACATAGAGAAAGATAAAACAATATGAAAAAACAAACAAACTTTGTGTTTTGTATACAAGAATGCTAACAAAGGCTTAAAGGACTTGTAGAACTTACAATAATCATTCATGAAAATTTGAAAAGCCTCTTATCAAGAGCAAGCGGTGCATTTTATACCGCAACATATAAAATTGAGATGCAAGATACTATAACTGAGAAATAAAAAACTCAGGTTGGCATGTAACAAACAATGCAAAAAATGATGAGACATTTTTTTGGTTGAGCTGCATGATTTTTGTTTTCAATTTCAAGTTAGTTCATTTAAACCTACAAAAGATAAAAAAAAATTGTTCAAAGAAATCAGTTACAACAAAACACTTGGTATAAGTATGCCCGATTGTGATAGTACCTCCTTATCATAAAAAGGGTTCCCTAAGCACTATTACTTCAAATGATAGTTGTTTAGATATCATTTAGTTTCCAAGTATCATGGTTTGTTCGTTTAAAGGTTTGTTACCTAACTAAAGGACTCTATCATTTCCCTTGTTATCTTTGGATATTTTGCAAGTTCAATTTTTTCTCTCCCATAATTGATTCTTCATCAAACATCAATGAAGAATATTGGTATTTTTGAAATTTTGATTGATGCTTTTTGGTTCATGCCACTCACTAGGAGTAGAGTTTTTGTTTGATAGAGAGAATGATGCAATATAGGAATATAATTATGAAATACTTATCTAGATTGTTTTATTTAAATAAATATTATCTAGATGGAGATTAAGGAATTAATTATTTTTTAAATTTTGGTATTTATCAATGGGGTACGTTTCATATAATATTATTGATTAATGAATCTAATTAATTATCTAAATCATAAAATAATTTAAATGAATAGTATAGACATCGTCATAAAGTGAAATATGAAATTCGTTAACACCTCAAAAATCAAGACAAAAATAAGTAACATAAAATTATATATTTACCTTTAGATGAGAGTAATTCAATTAGATATAATTGATTATATTTATTAGTTATAATCATTAATCTCCCATCCTTACCTTTTATCAATTTTCATTAATTAGAATTTTGATAATATTTAGTCTTTAGTATTTTAATCTTATAAATAGAACATAGAATTGTATTTGAATATTAGATTTTATTTATTGAATATAATATTACTTCATCTTATATCTTTCTTCCTTTTTCTCCCTATTTTTTTTATCAATCTGCATTAATTGTTTTATTGAAGTTATTATGGAATAGATTGTAGGACAAAGAGATTAGAGAAAAAGTTATGTTATATTTTCCAAATGAATTTGTACACAACTCTCAATTTATAATATAAGTAAATGATTAAAAAAAAGAAAAAAATTAATTAAAGGTAAAATATCCTCTTAATAATTCTAATGATATCCTAACCATACACATCACTAGAATTATTACATTAAATGCAAAATAATTATAATGATACCCTAACCATACATAACTCACTAGAATTATTACATTAAATGCACAATCACTTTACATTTGAATTTCAAATATCTCAACACTCCCCCCTCAACTTGGATTATAAATTTTAATCATATCCAACTTATAGATAAAGTTATCGAAGTTTGGTCGGTGAAGTCCTTTTGTAAATATCTATGCTGTTTGTTCTTTTGTGAGTATATAAGTCATGCATATAGTTATGTCTTCTATCTTTTCTTTTGTGAAATGTCTATCCATTTCTATATATTTAGTTGTGTCATGTAACACTAGATTATGAGAAATATTGATGGTGACTTTGTTGTCACAAAAGAGTTTAATTGGAGACTGTACTATGATTCGAAGTTTGTTCAATTTTTTTTAACCATAAGACTTCACAAATTTCTTGTGCAACTACTCTAAACTATGCTTCATCATTGCTCCTTGCCCACCACATTCTATTTTTTTACTTCTCCAAGTTACTATATTTTTAAAAAATAAAAGTACAATATCCAGCGATGTATCTTCTATGTTCTACTAAGCAAGTCCAGTCTGCATCGGTAAAAGGTTTTTATATCACTAGTTTCACTTATTTTGAAGAACAACTCTTTTCATGGTGACCCTTTTAGATACTTCAGAATTCTATTCATAGCTTCCAAGTGGATTTCCTTTGGAGAATGCATGTGTTGACTTATGACACAAACTACAAATGCGATATTGGGCCTAGTGTGAGACAAATAGATCATTTTTCCTAGTAATCTTTTATATCTATTTATATTTACTGGTTTCCTTGGTTTTCATTCCTTATCCTAGTTTCTATTAGAGTGTCATTTGGTTTACAACCAAGCATGCCATTTTTGGTTAGGAAATCAAGGATGTATTTTCATTGGGACACACTAATTTCTTTTTTTGATCTTACAACTTTCATCTCTAGAAAATATCTCATTTGTCCTAAATTCTTGACTTTGAAAATATTTCAATTTCACCTTAATCATTCACACTCATTGTTATATCACCAATATATATTATCAAGATAACTTTCCTCCCATTTCCAATGTGGCAGAAAAACATTGTATGATTTGATTGCCTCTATTGATATTCTTATTTCTTTATCACTTTTGCAAATATATCAAACCAAGCTTTAAGTGATTGTTTAAGGCTATATAGCAATTTCTTTAGTTTGCATACTGTAATTTCTCATTTGTAGAGCCTTGGAGTCATGGTCATGAAGACTTATTTTTCTAATTATCTATTAAGAAATACATTTTTTATGTCAAGTTGATGTAATGGCCAATCTAAATGAGTTGTTAGGGATAAAAGAACTCAGAATGTATTGATTTTAGCCATTGGTGTAAATGTTTTAATGTAATCAATCCCATAGGTTATTGTAAATTCTTTTACAACTAGACGAGTCTTGTATCTTTCTATTATCCCATCAATTTTATATTTTATTGTAAAAATCTACTTATAACCAATAGGTGTCTTTCCTTTTTATAGTTCTGTCACTACCTAAGTTCCATTTTTTGAGAGCCTTTATTTCTTCCAAAACAACTTCGTTCCATTATGGAATTCTCAAGGTCTCGTGAATATCTTTGGGTATTTTTTTTGTCAAGGCTAGTGATAAAAGCACAAAATCTAAAAGATAATGTTTTATAAGAAATAAATTTAGAAATTGAATGAAAAATACAAGACCATGTTTGTTTACTAAGAGAAATGGGTAACTCATGATAGATTTAGTGGATTCAGAGTTACTTGAATTCAATGTAAGATAGTTAGATCTATCATCAATTCTGACTCTTGAAGTGCTTCACGTGTGGAATTCTCCCTATTTATTAATTTTGACCTCTATGAGTAAGTAATTATATCTTTGTTACGTTGTTTATCTATTTTCCCTTGAGTTCAAGTTACTCTCTTTGGTACAACCACATGTATTTGGCCCAAAATCTGGTTTAGACTCTTTATTTGGGTCATTACTTTATTTGTTAGTAATTTTGAGAAGAAGATCAAGAATGTGATCATAGTTCAATTATTCATCAAAAGTTCTATCTTTTGTCATGTCATTCTCCCATCTAGGATAGGTCTTTTGGTAGTAAGGGAAGTTATCAAAAAACGTGATGTCGAGACTGACAAAAATCTTATGAGTAGATGAATTATAGTATCTGTAACCCATTTGAGTAGGAGAATAACCAATAAAAATGCATTTAATAGCTTTTGGATCTAGTTTGGATCTGTGTTTTGAATGGTTCTAAACAAATGCAATGCAACTAAATACTTTTAGGGTTAGGGTAGATTGTAAATGTGAAAGGATAGAAAAGTTTTATAATTTTTTGAAAAGAGTTTCAAAAGAGAGAACTCGACTAGGTATACGATTAATGAGATATACGGAAGTGAGAACAATAACTTCCCAAAACCTTTTTGGCATATTTGTGGTAAACATCAAAACCCGTGCTACTTCGAGGAGATGTCTATTCTTGTATTTAGTTATCCCATTTTATTGGAGTGTGTCAGCATAAAAACTATGATGTATCATCCCTTTATTTTAGAGATAATCTTGTAAGGTATGATTGAAATACTCGGTACCATTATTAGTGTGGAGAATTTGTATTTGTGTTTGAATTATTTTATGAAAGTTAATGAAAGTATTTTAAACCTCAGTTTTTTCTTTTAGTATATACACCCAACAAACACATGTATGATCATCAATAAATGTGACAAGCCATTTAATATGAGTATGATTACATATACAAGATAGTCCTCACATATCATTGTGGATAAAAAGTAAAGGGTTTGGAGGGTTTATATGGTACTTGTTGAAAAACAGTCTGTTTATGTTTTGCAAACTCACAACTTTCAAATTGAAGTTTAACTATTTTATTATTTGAAAATATGGAAGGAAATAATAGTTTTGAATAATGAAAATTTGGAGTCTATATTCTATTATGTTATAATAATAGTGATAGTTATCACTAGGATCAGAAACAAAATAATGACTAATTTCACTCACTTTGGTCTCATCAAAGTAGTATAGACCTTCACACTCTCTAGTATTGTCAATCATCATCCTTGATGACATGTCTTGAAAGACACAATAAGATGCGAATATTCAGCAGAACAATAAGAGGTTTTTATCAGTTGACTAATATAAATTAAGTTACAAGATAGGTTTAGGACATAGAGTACATAATTGAGAGTTATAGAATTTGAAATTCAAAAACTCCATTTTTCCAACAACAGATGACAAAGATCTATCTACAATTCTAACTTTAATATTTCTAACACATGGTGCATAAGTGGTAAATAAATGATATACATCAGTCATATGATTTGATGCTCCAGAATCAACAATCCAAGGGATTTTGTTTTAAGAATTGGTAACAAGAACCCTTAATTGATTACCTTTGTAAGCTAACGAGGTAGATGATTGACTTGCATTTTGAAAATTGGGAAACAGTTTATAAAATTCTCCTAGTTGAGTTAGATTAAAAATAAGTCTCTCATACAGCTTGCCAGATATCTTTGATTGTGAGTAAAAATAGATTAGTCTTACCAATTGAGGGAATCATCAAATGGATGAGCCAAGATGAAACCATTGAATTTTTCGTGCTCTAACATCGGAGTGTAATGGAATTTGTTGTTACTATCTTTTTCGTCTCTCTAGTAAGGTAATCCAATTTTTCATTTCCATCAACAACTAATTCTATCGATTGAACCCATTCCCTAAAATCTATACCGTTTAATTTTTCTCTAGAGAGTTGTAGAAATGGACTATCATTTGAACTCATGATAGAAATAAGTTTTGAATTTTGGTTAGAGATTTCAAGGTTGGTTTCTGATTTATTGGAAGCTAATGGATCTTCCATTGCTCTGATACCATATGGAATAGATCGTACACAACTTTGCTCTCATTTTATAATATAATGATAAAAAAAGAAAAACTAATTAAAGGTAAAATACCTTTTAAATAATTCTAATGATATCCTCATCATACACATCACTAAATATAAAATCAATTTACATTTCAATTTCAATTATTTCAATAGTTATAAAATAAGGATATTCTAGTTTTTTATTAAATAATTTAGTATAAAATTGCGAGTTTTATAATAATATATTGTTATTTTATTTTGTAAAAGGTAAAGGCCAAATAACACCTATGGTCCATTAATTTTTACTTATTCTACAATTTATTCTTCATATTATTTTTCATAATTTTTGATTCCCTAACCTTTTAAATTTGATAATTTTGATCAAAATCGTTAATTCTTAATTAAATGTAATATTTGAAATTAAAAACTACCCTAAGTAATACATATGATCTCCTAACTTTTACTCATTTTACACTTTTGTTTTTAACTATTTTTTTTTGTAAGATTTGATCCCTTACTTTTTATATTTGATAATTTTGATCTAAATCATTAATTCTTAGTCAAATGTTACGTTTGATGTTAAAAACTCACGTATGACATACATGATGACCATTTTTACTGTATTACTTTTGAGACATCGTATTGCTTTTATGAATATGCAAATTGTATTGCTTTATGGAGATGGATATTGTATTAATACAATTTGCATATCCAAAGACCAAAACATAAGTTAAACTTAAATATAAGAGGGATTGTGGAAACTCATAATCAATTATTCAAATAATTAATAATACTAGCATGAAAAAAGTTACATATTTTTTAGTCAAATTATATTAATGTATACAAAGATCAAAACATAAGTTAAACTTAAATGTTAGAGGGATTGTGGGAACTGATAAGGAATTTAAATAATTAATAATACTAGCATGACAAAAATTACATATTCTTTAGTAAAATTTTATTAATGTTAAAGGGTAGGTACAAATGATTATTAAATTTCTATATTCAATATTTTGGTCATTTTTTTATGATTTGGCTCATTTATTTTTTAATTTTTTACATTTCATTTCCATACTTTTTTCTTATTAGCCAAAAAATACTCTTTATTTTTTTCTTAAAATTCAATCCATTATTTTTATTTTTTATGCTTTAGTCTCTTTAAATTTTATGTTTTTAAACTTAAATTTCAAGTTGGTATTAACTTTGAAATAAACGTGCGAAAATTAATAAGTAAAGTGATTAAATAAAAAAATAAGGACACTAAAATGTGAAAGTTTTAAAAAATGGATGGAACAAATCATAAAAATAATAATAAATAGACTAAAGTATAAAATGTGAAATTTTTAAAGATTATTAATAAAGTTTTCTTAGTTGTTAATTTGATATTTTGAATAGTGAAATTTTGATTATAATGTATTGTTTTTGTGACATAATATTGTATTTATGAAATATTTATTTTTATAAGAGTAATATAGTTTGCATATCTATAAAAGTAATATTGTACTATAAAAGTAATATAATAAAAATAGGTAATATATATATCACATGTAAATTTTTAAGGTCAAATATTATATTTAATTGAATATTAATGATTTTAATTAAAATTTTCAAATTGAAAAAAGTTAAGAATGAATTATTATGGAAAAATATTTAGGTAACTAAAGTTTAGAATGAGTAAAAATTATGAATTATATATGTTATTTAATAAAATTTTTAAAATCAAATTTTATATTTAATTGGGAATTAAGAATTGAGATTAAAATTTTTAAATTTAAAAAATTACCTGAACAAATATTATTAAAAAACAGTTAAAGAATTAAGAAGTAAAATGAGTAAAAGTTAATGAACCCTCCTCAAAAGAAAACTATTTACCAAAAAACCGCGAAGCGCCAATTGAACCCTCCTTTAATTGGGTTCTACTACCAAACTCAAAACCCCTTCCTCTCTGTGAACACTCTTTTGTCTTAAGCAAACTGTTTGATAGTTTTTCGCAGATGGAAGACGACGACGAGTTCGGAGATCTCTACACAGATGTCCTCCGGCCCTTTACTTCGTTGTCGTCATCTGCTGCTCCGCCACTCATCCAATCTTCCCCCGCACCCCAGTCTCTCCACCGTCCGATCGATCTCAACAATATCCAAGACGATATAGACAGCACACCCTATGGAGATCCCAAATCTATCCAAACCCTAGATTCCTCCGCTGCAACTGACCCTTTTGTGAGTAATTTGGAGCCCCTTGGAAAATTTGGAGATGAAGAGGCTGTTTGCTCTAGGGTTTCGGGCTCTGACGACCTGCAATTAGAAGATAATGTCTTGGAGGAAGCAAAACATGATTCTGGGTCTGATATTGATGGTGCAAGAACACAACCGAGTGGCGGAGATGAAGTTATGGTGGAAAAAGAGGTTACTTTTGATATTGAAGAGGTCGATGATGGAATTGATGATGTGGGTTCAGAGCCTGTGATTCCTGGTCTATCGAACATCATGCCAATAGGTGATTTTGGGAAGGATGGTGATGTTGGTGGTGATTGGGAAAGTGACAGTGAAGATGATTTGCAGATCGTATTGAACGATAATGATCATGGACCTATGGTTATGGAGAGAGGTGTAATGGCTGCTGATGGAGATGGCGACAATGACGAAGATGAAGATGGGCTTGTCATTGTGGCAGATGGTGACCCAAATAAACTAATGGAAGACCAGGACTGGGGTGAGGATGCGGCAAAATTGGCTGATGGGGAGAGAAAGGAGACTGTTGAGTCTGGGAAAGCTGGTGTGGGGCCTGCCGGCATGGGAGCTGTACCAAAAATCAGTTATAGCAATCACGGGTATCATCCATTTCATTCTCAGTTCAAGGTCAGTGTGTTAATATGTGCTTGACATCCGGAATACTTGAACATATGGGGTTTTAGCATACCCCTTTGTTTGATAAGAATTTAGGCAGTTTAATTTGTAATGACTTCTACAGTATCAATGATATATATGGCTATGAGCCAATGGAAGTTGATGAGTGATTTATTTTCAGTTTAATGAATTCACCATGGCTGTGACCTCATAGAGTGGGTTTCCGTAGTATAATGTTATAAGCGGTGAATAGCCATTGACAAAGATGAATTTTTGGTGGTTTTCTTTTTCCTATCTCAAAGGTGGCCGAATAAGTGTGGCCTCTAACAATGGGTAGCTTTTCTGCTTAGAATCAATCACTCATTTCCTTACCAACTCCTATAGTAAATTTGAGAAATGTGTAACAGGCAGAAAGTGGAATTAGTCATGCTCATTAATTTGTATCCTATGGATTGTTCTACCATTGCTAACAAATCTTGGAACTTGACCTCGTAATTTTTTTTGTTACTGTCATTGCCCTATCATTTTTATCTTCAGAACTTTAAACTACTTTTCAAGTCCTATATGAACTTTTTAGACTCTTCTTTCACATCTGAGTTTCCCTCTATTGATCTTTGACCATAATTTCTTAATTGCTTGAGACTCGAGAATGCTGCATCTGTATAGAAAGAAGATGTACAACATGCTATGCTATTTACTATGTTTTATCCCCCCTCTGTGCTGAATAGGACATGGCCTCATTATGATACTGCATCTGTATAGAAAGAAGATGTACAACATGCTATACTATTTACTATGTTTTATCATAGGACATGACCTCATTATGATACCCTTACTGTATTGAAAAGTGTTAGATAGGTAAGCATCAGCATGTGCTTGTCTATAGGCCTATCTACATGTTTTTAAATGGAAAATTCAGCAAAGTTGAACTGTAAATGAGTGCTAAAGTGTCACGTAGAAATGAAAATTCTTCTTCTTCTAGAATATTTTGACTCATGAGCTTTGAGTATACACAATTAATTCTTCTTTATATGACAAGTAGAAATGTAAAATTGGATTATGCAAAAGTGAATATTAAGAAATCAAAATAGGTTGAGAGAACTAGAAAATCAAAGAAAGACATTGTAGCTTTCATTTATAATAATATTGAGAGATTACATATGAATTTAACTATAGGAGTAAGAAACCCTAATCTTAATAGGAATTTGTATAAAACTCCTAAACTATAAGGAGACGTAATGATAATTATCTAATATTCTAACCCTAATAGTTTCCAACACTACTAAGGAAACTACATATTAATATCTAATATTCCAATTCTCTCCCTCAAGCCGAACACATACATTCAACTTGGATAATTACGAAAGACAAAATAGAAATAAACAAAAAACTAGAATAAGTTCGTGACAGTTGAAATTGAATCTCAAATATGCTTATAGTAGTTTTGCTAAGAGTGTAAAAGTAGTCACTAAACCAACTGAAAATAATGGACTATTCTACTTTGCTGAGAACATTAACATTGAGTAAAATCGTAGGCCATATGTAGTAGAAAATCTCTAAGAATGTAGGGTGACACAAAAAAATCCTTAAGATATAGAAAGTAATAGAGTATATGGTCGAATAGGTTAAAACAACAGTAAAACCACAAAAAAGGGAAGTAGTGGAGTATTGCTGATAAAGCGATGCAAAACCACTATGAAAAAGACTTTCTGAAAACTGGGATAGTTAGTGACATAGGTAGCTGAGGGATACTAACGCAGATAGCAACAACCCCAAACAAATCAAAGTTGGCGTAAGTTGCTATTGACGTAAGTAGAAGGAAGACATACTCTTATTAAGGCCCCAGTTGGAGTATAAATATCAAACATATCCACTTGAATGGTGAGGTATGAAAATCTTTCAATAATAAAGAACTTTATTATAAGACATTAGTAGTAGAACTCGAATTTTATAATGATAACCCTTTAGTTAGATATATATAAAACATACAACCAAACAATCTTTAATCAATCAAATAGTAACCTTAATATTCATATAATCCACATTATAGTAGTAATATAAAATGACTCCAATAAATCATATCTCATAGCAACATAATAGAGAAGAACTCCCACTAAACCACCGAAGAACCAACAACATAATAAGCCAAAGGCCAAGTGCTCAATAAAAGATGCTGACACGAAAAATTACTTTGTCTGCAATTGGTGTTAGCTGCAAAAGATAACCACGACATATCCATAATAGACAAACCCATTACAATAATAAAATGTTGCAGGTTTAATGTGAATGACATAAGTCAGAGACCAAAAATCTAATCAATAACGCACCAAATCATCTCAGACTATCCAAATAACCAATCAGTGCAAAATACTTGATCAATTCACTCGGTTGAAAACAAGACCATTTTCACCACATAGACAGAACTTGTCAAAAAATAGCAATGGCGACCTAAAAAATAAATGATAAGAAGTTGACTAGATAGTTTCATATGCATAATTTACACCCCTTTATTGACCCACTTGTGAATTATAGCACCACCTAAAAGAAAGCCTCATGGAAAATCCAAATAACAATTGGGATATTTAATCAGCCCATAGATATCCCAAATAAACCGATATCCCAAATAAACCAACATTTCCGAATCAGCCCAAAACAACCATCAATAAAAATACTTTAATCAGTTTAGATAACAAAATCAGCCCAATTACCTAGTAGTTCAATCAACCCAACAACTAATAGGTCAAAATACCAAATAAGCACACACTGAAATAACATCAGTTTCACAATAAAGAAGACACAAAACTGATGTACTCGGTGGTTGGCGGCACTGAACTTGGTGGTTGGTGGCGCTGGTGGGTGACAATAGAAACACCTAAAACAGTGGCTAAAAACATGCAGAACAGAGGTGAAACACACCCATAACAGCAGAGTCAACCAATGACAACAGCTATATAGGTGGCGGCGCAGCTGGGCTGTGCCCTTCGACTCTGGTGAATGGGAAACCATCAGATGGTGTGAAATTGATGCTGTCGGCGATTTCTGTCTACACAGAGAAGAGAGAAATGGAACATCAAAGGTCTATACATCGGTGACACTAAGAATTAACACAGTGGTGGCTGGGCTCGCAATGGTGAGGGGTGGCCAGTGGCATTGTGAATTGGGAGAACTGGGTAGGGATAAGGAAGATGGCGATTTTTTTTCTTTCAATTTTAGGTCTCAAAAAAGCAGCTACTTTCTTTTGGGAGAAAGCAGAGCAGAACATAATCAAATTTGGGGAGAAAGAATAAACTAAGGTTTAGAAAATAGATTAAAAGTGTTTAGAAACAAGCACTACTCTATTATCAAGTAGAAATGTAAAATAAGATTACGCAGAAGTAAATATTAAGGGATCAAAATTGGTTGAGAGGAGAACTAGAAAAGCAAAGAAAGACATTCTAATTCTTATTCATAATGATATTGAGAGATTACATTTGAATTTATAGGAGTAATAAGGCTAAAATTCTAATCTTAATAGGACTCTAAATAAAACTCTTAAACTAATAATGAAACATAATAATAATTATCTAATATTATAACCCTAGTAGTTTCCAACCCAAATAAGGAAACTAAACATTAATATCTAATATTCCAATTTAACATGTTTTTATGAATCCCTCATGTGTATCCTCAAGTAGTCTTTCTCATCTTGAATGGGCAATTGTGAATTTATGTCAAGTGTGTTTTCTAAGGTGTGCTCCCCTGTTAAAGAAAAAATCACTGCTATTGGAAATGGATTACAACGGTGGCTAATGTCTTTTTTAATTTCAATTTTTTGACTATACTTTCGAGAATGTATATCATATGCCACCAAAGTACTTCATATGTCACATCATAATACTTCTGCGTAAAACTAGAACTTGTTTACTACTTATCTGATCCTTTATTGAGAAAGTAAATTTAAAGTTGTACCAAGGGTGAAATGCTGTGGGTTATGCCAACCTCTATTTTTTCGATTTGTTTATCATATTTATAAAGAATCAAAATTTTGACCATCAGTATCTGTGAGGGTGCAGTGTGTTTGTCTCTAGCACCTTTGGTTATCTTCAATCAATGCTTCCAATGTAGCATCAAGTAGCCATTCCTTCCTACTATAAAACTGTTACTGCTAATTCATGTTTTGTTGTAATCATTGTGTTTAAGTTTACTCTAGAAGTATACTTCAACCTCTTTGTGATTCTTCAAAAACATGTCAAAATATGTTTTCTTTTTTCTTTTACCCCTTCTTTACTAGATGCAAAAGTGCAATTATAGTCTTTATATACATTGCAAAATTAATTGATTTCCTAAGTAGGTCGTCTCTTTTCCTGCCTCTTTGTAATTCTTGTGCAACATATCTAACATTTGATTTATCAATACTCGGTAGCTATGAGCCTACAACGTATGTTATCTAGTTGTAAAACTTGATTGAAGAAAGCTAACTGCAACTGACTATTGTTTAGTTCTTACTATTTTTTTTTCAATGTAGTATGTGAGACCCAGTGCGGCACCAATGCTTGGATCAGCTACTTCTGGCCCTGCGGGAGTTCCTGGTCAAGTTCGCCCGCTTGCAAACACGGGTCCCGTGGTAATGGCTGGTCGAGGCAGAGGTGAATGGCGGTCACCCGGACTGAAAAATGCCTCTCAAATGCAGAAAAATTTCCATTCAGGTTTTGGGATGCCAGTTTGGGGCAGTGGGAGAGGTTTTGGTGGACTGGAATTCACACTTCCTTCACACAAGTAAGTTCATTTACCTAAATATGCCCAGAACTTCAGTGAGCTTGTGATAGTTTATGGAGTTATTGTTAGCAATTTGTTACTCGCAAGGATACGGATCGTGGGCAAATGATAAGTATTTTTAATAAAGGAGTATTGTACCCACTGGGATTTGCTATATCTAATTGAATTGTTGACCAGATTATTTCTTAATTAATAACCACCAGCATGTCTATGATCGTGAAAATCTTAACTATGCAATCCTAGCCCACATGTTTGACCATCTAGCATTATATGTCTCAGTAAGCATTAATAATTCATTAGTGGCTATATATGCATAAATAGATATTTTAGCCTTATAAAACATATATCAATTTATTCATTGCCTGACAATATCATTCTTTCAAATGCACACATGTTATCAAATCAACCTAATTAGTGATCAATTAATTAGGAACATTAAAGATAAAAATAAATTGACCAATAACAATTAAATAAAATATATATGTAAAATTAAACCAAAGATTCAAATTACATACTTGAGTTCTATTAGAATCCTAGAGATAAAAATTACTCTATAAATATTTTATTGCAAAATCTAGAGAAATACATAAATAAAATGAAAAAAAACAAAAGAACAAGGAAAAGAAAACACCCAATGGGAATCCTCAAGCTTCCATTCGTAAATGTGGTTCCCTTGCTCCAAGATAACTCTTTTATGTATTTTCTCTCTATAGAACCTCCATTGTTGTGTAAAGAGTTTCTCTTTCTATCTAGCCTCCAATACCCCAAAAATGGGGGCTGAAAATGATAAATAATCTAGGAGAAAGCAGGGACAAATCTTGATCATTGGATCAGATGAAGGTAGATACATTTGTGCTTCTACACGTGTCACGCGGGGTAAGGGGTGTTGAGACAGGGAGTGCCACGCATCACAAGCTGATTGGCGGGGATGAATAAAGGTAGCCACGTGGCGATGAACAGAATTGGTGTTGGTGAAGCGTAGAATCACGTTGAACCAAACTTGGTGCACGCTGTTGACATGTTGGAAACGGGCAACACATGGAGCTTCAGGAGTCTGCAATGGACTACAAGAGAACGCATGTCATGCCCTGCATTGGAGGAAATTGTGTTTACTTGTAAAGTGCTGGGATCAATGCGTTGGGCTCTGTCTAAGTTTATTCGCAGTTTGGCTAAGGAAATCCACCTTAGTAGGCTTGAACAAAATTTAGAGCACATATTAAGTGATTCCTGCCCTTTTTTTAAGTACATCCACCTATATTAAATGAATCCTAAAAATATCCAATGAAATCCACGAAAATTGAATTGTTCTCCTTTTAACCTATAAAAATTAGATTTAGTATTTAAAATACAAGATGCCCCATTTATTTAATAAAAAGTAGTAAATATAAATTTAAAATGACATTAATAACTCTATTTTTATAGAGTTATTAGATATCCCTGTCCAAAGCTAATAGTTTTACAAGTTATCTAAAAATATCATGCTTACTTGGGTAGATCATTTAACCATTTTAAGAGTACCAAGGTTGTTTAACATTACTTCATTCTCTGATTTCATGCTCGATATCCTGAAATGAAATACTTGGATATGGGTGAGACTGAGTTAGTTTCTAAAAAGTTGAATGGGAGGGTCTAATGCCTAGTTTTGCTGGTAATTTCTTCGTGTGTGATCTGTCTCTTGATTCTGTAATAAGAATAATGTACAGTTTCCTCATGTAATAAATAATTTCACTTGGTGCTATCTATCGCATAGGAGGTGAATTAATGTGTGCATTATAGTCTCTAGTTATGTGGAGTTCAATACTTGTTCAGATGTCATACAACTCTCTTTTAGCGGCTTCTGCAATCATCAACTGGGGATTTCCTTGCTTACAATACATGCAAATTAAGATAAATATTTGGTATGCTTGGGCTTGTTCACCGATAAGATACAGAAAATTAGGCTATAATTTACAGAAAATTGGCTGTAAACTTTTAGGTACTCTATACTAGGGCTCAGTGGATAGAAATCGCTTGTTTTTTTATCAATTTGAATAATCTAATCAGATTCAAATCAGATTTTGAAGATTTATGAGGTAATCAATTTGAACCAATTGAAATTAAAACTGATTGGTTTTTTGGGATTGGATAAATTGGATTGAGTTTGGAACTTATTTATAAATTATCCTCGTATATAAAAATAAAACACAATATATACAATATTTAATTTTAAATTAGTACATTTTTAGCACAATTTATTATTTATAGACACAATTAAGAAAATTGCAAGAATAAGAAGCATGTTTGGAGACTTGTTAAATTAATATAGAGATTTAAAATTTATATTTTGTTTTTAAATTAAAATAGTAATTTAATGTTATTATGGTATGTATAATTTTTAAATAGAATACATTATAAAAAAATATGCATTTATTTATAATTATAATAACACTTTGGTATGGATTGGATTGTAGCGATTATAACTTGTCAATCCAAACCGAGTTCGACTATATGATAAGCCAATATGATTCAAATCCGAGAGATTGGATTAGATTTCTTAGTTTAGACAGATTGATCAGATTATTTGCTCACCCTTAGTGTGTTATTATCATGAAGTTTATTATTAATAACTTGTAACTTTTGCATGTCTCTTGTATGAGATTTCCATTATTAATTTGATGACTCTGCTCATAAATTGCATACAGAGTAATATTTTTACTTTTAGAACTTGTTTCTGCTCTTTGTACCTTATGATATATTTTACTTGATTATTTAGTTTGTGAAGATTATATTATGAGAGATGATGGAGATAAACTGGAGTATATTCGTACTCTTTATTCGCTGTTAATTCTGATGATGTTACAACACTATAATACAAAACTATAAATAGGAATAAGAAATTAGACAAATGTCTACTAATCTAGGAATATAATAACTAGTATCAACAATTAAATTATAGCTTGATTTACACTAATTTTACAGCCTGTATAACACTAATAATATTCTCTGAAACTCTACACTCTCCCTCAAGTTGGGTAATAGATATTAATCATTCCTAACTTGCAACTCAATTGTTCGAGGTAACGCTTTGGTAAGGATATTTGCAATTTGATGATTAGTAGATGTATATAGTAGGTCCACATTTTTTCCATCTAACTTTTCTTTAATGAAATGGCGATCAATTTCTACATGTTTGGTTCGATCATGATAAACTGGATTTTTCACAATTTTTATTGCAGTTTGATTGTCACAATGCATGTTGATAGGTTCAGGAGTTGTGAAGTCCAGTTCATTGAGTAGTCTTCTTAACCACATTCTTTCATAAATCCCATGAGCTATAGCTCTAAATTTAGCTTCTGTACTTCTTCGAGCGACTATTGATTGTTTCTTACTTCACCAAGTTACAAGATTTCCCCATACGAATATACAATATCCAGTGGTAGATCTACGATTCACTATAGAGCCTGCCTAGTCAACCTCTACAAAGACTTCAATTTTTCTAGTGAGATTCTTATTGAAATATAATCTTTTTCTTGGTATTATCTTGAGATACCTGAGTATACGATAGACCGCTTCCATGTGTTCTTTAGTAGGACTGTTCATAAATTGACTTACAACACTTACTAAAAAATCAATATCTGGTCTAGTGTGGGATAGGTAAATGAGTTTTTCCACTAATCTTTGATAACGACTTTTGTCCACTAATCTTTGATAATAACTTTTGTCCATAGGTGTACTATTTTCTGTGATTCCGAGTTTTACTGTAGAGTCCATCCGAATTTCTACTGGTTTACACCCCATTATTCCAGTTTTCTTGAGAAGATCAAGTACATATTTCCTTTGAGGTATAGATATGCCCTTTTTTGTTCGTGCTATTTCCATTCTTAGGAAATATTTGAGATTGTCTAGATCTTTGATCTCAAATTCCTTGGCAAGGAATTCTGAGTTTATTCATCTCAATTGTAGAATTACCTGTTAGAACAATATCATTTATGTACACAATTAAGATAACTATTCTGTCATTGGAGAAGTATTTGACGAATAGTGTGTGATCTGATTGGCATTGATTGTACCCATATCTCTTTAGAACTTTAGAGAACCTATCAAACCAGGCACGTGGAGACTGTTTCAATCCATACAAGGATTTCTTAAGTTTGTAGACTCTATTGGTTGGAACAGGAGATTCAATTCCAGTAGGAATGTCCATGTAGACTTCTTCTTCGAGATCACCATTAAGGAATGCATTCTTGACATCTAATTGGTAGAGAGGCCAATCCAAGTTAGATGCTAGGGAGAGAAGAACACGAATAGTGTTGAGCTTTGCTACAGGTGCAAAAGTCTCCTGATAGTCAATCCTATATGTCTGAGTGAAACCCCTAGCCACAAGGCGAGCTTTGAGTCTTTCTATACTACCGTCTGCTTTGTGTTTGATTGTAAAGATCCATTTACACCCAACAACTTGTTTTCCCGATGGTAGTTTTGTGATCTCTGAAGTCTTGTTTTTCTCTAAAACACTGAGTTCTTCACGAATAGTTGTCTTCCATTCAGGTAGTTGAAATGCTTCATGAACGGAATTTGGAACCTATATCTGATCAAGGTTGCTAATAAATGCCTTATAACTTGGTGAGAGATTTTTATAGGAAACAAAGTTGTAGATCTTACACCTTTCCTTATAACAATTGGCAAATTCAAATCATTAGGAGGTAACTCAATAATAGGAGGTTCAGGGATGTTACCTTGTGAATTGTCGGAGTGGTATGTACTCGGGTTGGATTCCTGGACTGGCTCAAGATATACTCGATTCTCTGCTCTTTCTTGAGTTGTTTTCCTCCTAGAGTAGACAAGAAGATCATTGTTTGGGACAAAGAAGTTTGGATCTGTTGGTAGAGAAGTTGAGGGTTCATTGGGATTACTAAGAGTATTTATTTGAGACATTGATTCATTCTCTTGAATTTGCGGGATAGGATTTGTGGGAGACTGAGTGGTTATACTATTCCAAAGCTGTATTCATTGCCTATGTTCTCCCCTGAATGATAGGTTTGGAATGGTATGGATATTGTTCAAAGAATGTGACATCCATTGTATTATAGAATTGTTTTGTGATAGGAGAAAAACATTTATATCCTTTCTGGTACGATGAATATCCTATGAATATGCATTTGATGGCTTGGGGATCAAGTTTACCTCTATGATGTACATGGACATAAGCAGAACATCCAAAATTTTTAAAGGGAATGTGGGACACGATTTTGGTGTGTGGGTATGACTCAAGTAGAGTATTGATAGATGTTTTAAACATAAGGACACGAGAGGGCATCCTATTGATAAGATAGGTAGTTGTAAGAACAATTTCCCCCCAAAAAGGTTGAGGGACATGAGTTGTGAACATGAGGGATCTAGCTACCTCGAGAAGATGCCTATTCTTCCTTTCAGCCACCTTATTTTGTTGTGTGTTAACACAAAAGCTTAGATGGACAATCCCTTGTCTTAATAGATAATCAGTAAGGGTGAAAGCAAAGTATTCTTTAGCATTGTCAGATTTCAATACTTGGATTTTCGTTTGAAATTGGGTTTGAATCATGGTATTGAAATTTTTAAAAATTTGACCTACTTCAAATTTTTCTTTCATTAAAAATAACCAAGTGATTCGAGTATGATCATTTACAAATGAAATGAACCAACGTGTCTCTGTGATGTTTTTGATTTGAGGTCCCCAAATATCAGTGTGAATTAATGAGAAATGATGTGATTTTTTGTGGAAGATGAGGATATGAAGTTTTAACATGTTTTGAAAATTGACATACTTCACATTGAAAATCCTTTGAATTTTTATTTCTATAGGATGAAGGGAAAAGTTTTTGTAAATACAGAAAATTAGGATGACCTAAACGATAGTGATTCAACATGATTTCACCATCATTATTGGAATTAAGATTTAACAAAACTTTATTCTGATAAAAAACTTCGGATACAACTTGGAGGGCTTGTATTGTTGGAAGGTCTTCACTTCGTAGGAGATAAAGTTCCGAGCATTTTTTAGCACTGCTAATCATCTTCCACGAATCCAAGTCCTGAAATTCACATAGGTTATGAACAAATTTAGCCATATAATTTTTATCATGGGTGAGTTTTGTAATTGATACAAGATTACAATCAAGTGTGGGAACAATAAGGACAGAATCTAGAATAAAGAAGTGAAATTTTGGCTGAACCAATTCCAGTTACTTTTAATACTGAACCATCGATAATTCTGACAGTGTGTTCGTTTTGGTAGGTTTTAAGATTTATGAGAAGAGAAGCATCATTCGTCATGTGGTCTGAAACACCTGAATCAACAATCCATGGTCTCATAACCTGTTTCACACCAAGAGCGTTTATGGTGTTACCTGATTGAGCTATAGTGGCAGATGATGTGGGCAAGGACTGTCCAAATAATTTCTGGAGGATATCAATCTGTTCCTTGCTAAACATAGCAGATTCAGGGGACGTAATTCCATGAGATTTGGAGACAATTTTGCCATAACTTTCTTTGTTCATGTGCTGTGTGGAGGGTGGTTTCCAATCAGCTGGCTTTCCATGAATTTTCCAGCAGGTTTCCTTAGTGTAACCAGGTCTACGACAATGATCACACCAAGGTCTTCCTTTACGAGAACAGTTGTCTATAGTATGAGAGTGCTAGTGTCCTCGAATAGCAAGTGCAGATCCTTCTCTAGTCACGGAAATGGTAGATTGAGGATCTATTATCACCTTTTTTCGACTATCTTCTTGACGAACTTCGGAGAAGGTATCATGAATGCTAGGCAAGGGTTTTGTTCCTAGAATTCTGCCGCACACATCATCAAGATCTTTATTGAGCCCCAGTAAAAATTTGAAAACCCACTTCTTGTCAATAATCTGTTTGTACAAGATGCTGTCTGCTGGATATGTCCATTCGTGAATCTCAAAAAGGTCTAATTGCTGCTAACATCGAATGTGAAAGTTAAAGTATTGGGTAACTGATAACTCTTCTTGACGAAGATCATGGAGGATGCTTTCGATCTCAAATAGTTCAGACATATTATCAGAATTGGAATAAGTGTCTCTGTGGAATAAGTGTCTCTGGCGACATCCCATATTCCTTTGACAGTTTTGTAGAGAAGAAAGTTCTCTCCAATCTCGCTTGTCATGGAATTTATCAACCAAGACATTACCATATTATTTTCAAATTTCCATGTTTTGTATTGCGGATCGTCTTTGTTCGGGGCTACTGCATCTCTAGTGAGGTAGTCATCTTTCATCTTTCTGCATATAAACATCATGAAAGATTAGGACCACTGAAGATAATTGTGCTCATATAATTTGTGACTAATGATGGGTAGAAGATTGTTTTCTGTGGAACCAGTAATTACAGGTTTTCATGTGGCCATTGGTATTATTTTAAGTGGGGTTTATATGTGGGTTGATTTGGGCCTACCAATGTGGGTTGAAATTTGTTATTAGATTAGTTGGGTTGAAATTTGTTATTGGGCTAGCTTGGGTTGAAATTTGTTATTGGGATGGGTTGGGTTGGGTTGGGACGGGTTGGGTTGAATGGGCCGGGTTAGGTTAAATCACAAATATAGGAACAGAATGTAGTGCGTATTGGAAACAAAATGCAAATATAGGAATAGTTTGCGGAATTGGGATTTGTAGGACTTACTGACTGAACCAGATGGCGATGACGATGAATCAGATGATCGGCGACGATGATGGACAGATGGTCGGCGATGACGATGAACAGATGGCTAATAGTGCCTGAGTTTTGCGAGATTGGATGATTGATGTCTCGCGATTTTGGGTGGTCGGCGAGCTCATGATGATGACTAGTCTGAGTAGAGATGGAACTCGCGATGATGATTGGTCTGAGAACTAAAAAACCCGAGCAGAAACTACTGATGTTGGAAAATCCCAGTTTCTAGCTACTGTTTCTCATGAAATTAGGACGCCCATGAATGGCATTCTTGGAATGCTTGCAATGTTCTTGGATATAGATTTGAGTTCAACACAGAGAGTGAATTTCAGAGAAAAACAAAAAACTTCCTCGGATAGAATTGGTGAGAAAACAAAATTGGATTTCAGAAATGCTCTGATACCATGAAAATTATATTACGAGAGATGATGGAGATAAACTGGAGTATATTCTTACTCTTTATTCTATGTTAATTCTGATGATGTTACAACACTATAATACAACACTATAAATAGGAATAAGAAATTAGAGAAATGTTCACTAATCTAGGAATATAACAGTTGGTATCAACAATTAAATTACAGCTTGATTTACACTAGTTTTAATAACACTAATAATATTCTCAGAAAGTTTACGGTTTGAAATTTAGCTTGAGTTTTCAGAGTTGATTATTGCTCATGAGCTTTTCTTTTCATCTTAATTATTTCAGGACCATATTTGATGTTGATATTGATAGTTTTGAGGAAAAACCTTGGAAATATCCGGGAGTAGATGTTTCGGACTTTTTCAACTTTGGTTTTAATGAAGAGAGTTGGAAAGATTATTGCAAACAACTGGTAATTTTTAACTACTGACGCTATTTTGTGGGTCACATAAATGATTACCGAGAACTTTCTTTGTTGAAATGTTGCAGCAACAATTCCGCTTGGAGTCTACCATGCAAAGTAAAATCCGTGTTTATGAAAGTGCAAGAACAGAGCAGGTAATGATATCCTTACGTATTTCAAAAATATTTAATGGACTTTGCTTTTCATAAGTTTTTTGGTTACATTCATGTCTCCTATAAAGTTTAAAGCCGATGGTATATTAATTTCATTTTTCTTTAAATTTTGAATGGCTTCTCTAGGAGTATGATCCTGATCTTCCTCCAGAATTAGCAGCAGCAACAGGTATTAATGATGTTCCTGCCGAAAATGCAGATCCTGGGAAGACGGACGCAGCTCATAGTGATTCATTGAAAGGACCCACTCGTTTGCGACCACCTTTAGTATGCACATTATTAAGCTTGCTTATAATTAATTTTATTTGCATGTTTTTTGTTTTTTTATATAGAAAAATGTTATATAGTGGCTCAGTAATCCTCCCAAAATCTGAAGTTACTAATTAATTACAAAAATCATAAAGAGCCCTGAACACAAAGATACCAAAGACTGTGCAACCTGAACACAAAGATATTAGTTAGGGAGCTACTTCACATCCATTTGATCATCCAAAGTCATTATTCTGCTGCCTACCTTGAAATTCCGAAGATACTGATGCCATAAATAGCCCAAGTAATTGAAAGATTTCCACAAAATATCCAAAATATCATTCTTGCCCATGGAATTTAATATTTCTTCCACACTAAACTACAAAGCCAGGTTGTAATTTCTCAGTTCTGTTAGATATCCGAAAATCATTTTACATGAAAGACAAACTTATGTTTGTGATATGGCTACCCAAGAAAGAAAATCAATCGTAAAAGATTGCTTGATAAGCTATGCTAATTAAGTGATAGATTGGCTCGTTCCTTTCACACATTGATCATACACATGAGATTTGATGTCTTCTCTGGACAAAGCAATACATATTTAAGATTCGATAAGTAATGCTTAAAGCTTTAACCTTTGGGTGACCTACCAATTTCCCGATAAAACAATTTTGTATTGAAGTACCAGAAGTTCTGCAGTTAGACTATTGAATTTAGAAGTATGTTGTAAGACATAAATGTTGAATTTTATCTTTCTATGGATGAGATAGACATTAATTAGGACCGAAAGGAATTCTTCTGAGTAGAGTCTTGACCGTCAAGATTTCTCGATGAACAGACAATACCACCGTCTCAAAAGATTAAGACATTTATCTTTAGCGCCACATTACTTGGAGCTGTTACGTATGAAATAAATTGCAATGCAAACAAGCACTATAACTTCAAAAGTAAGTTTCACTAGGGAAACGTAACCATTTCCAAAAATTAATATCCTCCTAATTTCTGCTACAGTATTCCCAGAAACTTGTAGGAGCAGTCTGTGACAATACAGAAAAATATCAAAGACAAATTGCAATTTTATTAACAAAAGTTCATCTCTGAGAATGATCAGATGTGTTCAAAACCTTTAACATTTAGTTTTAAAACCAGAAATAGCTTCAAAGCCATTCAGTGTAACAAGTGCATCCATTTCATTCTACTACTTACATGTCAGACCTGGACTTATTTCGAAGTTAGCTACGTTATTTTTAACTTCAATTATTTCTCACCAGCCTACTACTGGTAGAGCAATACAGGTGGAAGGAGGTTATGGTGAGCGTCTCCCATCAATAGACACTAGACAGCCCCGAATCCGCGATTCAGATGCTATTATTGAGGTATTTAAAGCCCGTCCTTTTGTCTAAAACTTCTGGACTTTTATCTTATTTTTGTCTTGGTTCGATGTTATCTAAATTTGCCGATGTATACGTCTGCAAAACAGATAATTCCACAGGGCTCTCTAGATAATGATACCTCTGCAGGCAATGATGCCCCAGATAGATCAGATACTGGTTCCCCTAGAGAAGATTCCGTTGGAGGCAATATAGCTGGAGAAGGTGTTGAAAAAATGGAATCTGAGGTTTTTGACAGTGTGCCCCAGCCTTATAGTAGTCAAGAGAGAGAACCAGTTGGAACAAGGATACCATTACCAAATTCTGTTTGCAACGAGATACCCAATGGAGATGAAATTTCTTCCTACTCTCCAGAAGCTCCAGGGCTATCTGCTGGCTCAATAGAGCAGAGTTGCCTGAAATCTGGAGGCAACTCTGCAGATGCACTTGAAGAAAGGTGTGAATTACTAATTAATTATTAAATTATGCATCACCTAAATATGCATATTTGCTGAACTTTTTTGGATTGGGAACTGAATTTGGTTCCAGGGTGATTTCAAAAAGTTAGTTATGGACATTTACGTAAATGGTGACTGTCAAAGGATAGTTTTGGAAATAGATTATTATGGCAAAGGAGTAAGGACTGGGGTGGGGGGGGAGTTAGGAGATTAGTAAGTAATGCTTTTTGTAGAGGAATAACATTGAAAAAGGCCTGATACTATTGTGAGAAGGATATATGAAAGTTTAAACCCTCCAAAATTCGTTCATCACTTCTGTTTTGCTATAAGCAAACAAGTTAACCGTAAGAAGCAAGAGAAGGTTCTAAGCACGGTATTTTTGTTGCATTAACATGTGAACATTGCTCAAAATTGTATTGATTGATACAAGCAAGTGGACAATAGAAGATCATAGTTTGATGTCTTTGATACTATTCTTGCCCCCCCCTCTCTCTCAATTTCCAAAGAAAATACACCTTTTGCACCTGGGGTGTGAGGAGATACTTGAACTTTGTTGGAAGCTTTACCATTCACATAAGAATTAATACTTTTTTTGCTTGGTTGGTTATGCTTTTATTAGAAATGTTGCATTCTACAATACCTTGGTTTGTTTGCCTCAATTTTTGCTGGTTGATCTTCTTCTGTTTGAGCATTGATTAGTTTGATGCAGTTGCTTATGAACTTTGTTTTCTCTCTCTTTTGTGAATAATTGCTTTTGAACTTTGTTGATGTGATTTCTATTTCATAATTGGTTCTGTTACAGGAAAACACAACAAAGATTGTCTGACAGGTTTCCTCAAGTGACTCTTAGGAGAAGTACAAAGGACAAAAAACGTCTTGATGGTCAGCCAGAATACTCAGTTGAAAGCGTGGATGGTAAATGTAGTCATATGTCATCATCTCATGCCCGTGAATCAAGTTTTGAGCACAAAGATACTGATCATGATGAACTTGTAATAGCTGATGGGAGTTTGGGAATGGAGAAGGATGAAATGGCTTCAACCAGAATCATTGCTGTGGAAAATGGAGAGGCAAAGAAAAAGAAATTAAGTTCTCAAGTTGAAGAACCCATTGTTCAAGAACCTGAGAGGGAAGACTCAAAGGCTGCAATAAGTGATGACAGCCGAGCAAGATCGGGAAGCAGCAAAGATTACGAAAGGCTGCAGGATGGGGTTGAGGGAGAAGTTATGCAAGGTCATCCAACCCATATGGTAGGTATGATGAAGAGGCATCTAGGTGAAAAAGAGCAGGGTTTTCAAAAGAAATACCATGATGGTAGACAAAAGCTAGAAAGAAGTCGGGTTGTAATGAAAGGGAGGGAAGACCCATATCTCTATAGAGAATCTGATACTAGCTCTGTTTCTCATTTACATGTAAAATCTGATGGATTTGAGAGGCGGAAGGAAAGGAATAATCCTTATGAAATGTGGCAACATAGAGATGATGATCCTTATAACAGAAGAATCAGAAATGAAGAAAGCAGAAAGAGGGAACATGGTGACGAAGTGGGATCCAGGTATCAGGGAAAGGTTCGAGAAAGTGATAGGATTGACAAAGATGAACTTTATTCAAGAAAACAGTTGGACAATGGAAGCTATAGGGTTTATCATGATAAAGGTGTCGGTGGACGGCACAGGGAGAGAGATGATAATCATAAGGGTAGGTGTGATCATATGGATGATTACTATTGTAAGAGAAGGAAAGAGGAAGAATATCTGTGGAGAGATCACTTGGACAAAGAAGAAATCTTACTTGGTCCTAGAGATAACATTACTCTACAGAAGAGAGAAAGGGATGAAGTTTTGGACGAAAGGAAGAGAGGTAAACAACGATTTAGAGAGAATCTGGGTGATCACAACTCTTTTAGGCTGAAAGATGAGGATTGGTTGTATAGGGAGAGGAGTGACAGACACAGAGAGAAGGAGGAGTGGCAGAGGCTCAAGAAATCTCATGAAGAAAATATATCTAAGCGGGAAAGGGAGGAAGGACGTACTGTTGCAAGGGGAGGTCGCAATGCAGAGGACAAAGCTTGGTTTGGCCATGCTTGGACAAATGATGAAAACAAAGGTTCTGATAAAGAATACCAATATAAAAGGACAGTCCATCACGGTGAACCCTCAAAAAGAAGGAATAAAGCCAAGGATGAAGGCTCACATCATGGAGGAGGAGAGGATGTCAACATTCATGTAAATCGAGCTAGTAATGAGGAGAGAAGATTCAGACATGAAAGGTCAAGCACTCGTAGTAGTCGAGTTATTAATACCTCTGATCAACAAAAGGTTCATGAGAAAAAGCAAGATAATACTAAGAGGAATAGAGAATCTGAGGCTGGTAGCATTTCAGTCCCCACAAAGAGAAATCAAGATCATAGTATTCAGAGTAATGAGATGGTATGTTTGGTATCTAAACACAAGAATGTAGACCTCTGAGAAGATCGGTGGAATTCTTTCTTTCAGGAGTAAATATTAAAAAAAAGGCTATATCAAAACAATAAGAAATCATGAAAAATATTTTCTTTGTATGGGAAACAAATAAATTGGGTCTAAATCTTTTTTGATGTGATTAGTATAATCACTCATTGTGCGTGGAAAGAGGTTCTGCTTTGTAGAGCAAGTGTTAGAAATTTTAATTATAAAAGATGGTCATTAACAACATGCTGAGCGTTGGGTGCACATAACGAGGAATTCAGTGGCTGTTGTTTGCTTTCTTGTCTCCTTAGTGATCAACATTGACCAGTATTTTGCATTTTTGATCTAGCATATCTTTTGGCATTGGCAATAATGGTTGACTAATGGCTGTTTCCTCTATGCTTGATGTTTCTATTGTTTTGTGCTTGGTTTGAAAAACCTGATGTACAACCAAAATTCATAAATAAGTTTGTGTCAATCTTTTGGGAGAACTGCTCATACAATTTCGACAGTAAGCACACTGCTTACAATGTCAAGTTAGAATGCTAGTAGAATTAACCATTTGGAAAACCTAGTCTCCTACCCCACATATAAGGTTTAATATGTCCACGTTATTTACAGCAAATAGTCATGTTATATAATTTTGCTAAACCTGTGTTTGGATGAGCCTTGGACATGCAGATAATGCCATGTTCAAATTGATTCTTTTTCCTATTTGTGATGAAATGTGATTGTTAAGAGTTAAAACTGTTCTTTAATAGATATGTATGCTTCGGTAATCTATTTGCAAGTCTGAGAGAGCGATTGCAAATATCTTGCTTGTTGGGAACTAAATTTGAAGGTGGTTAGTTCTTATTTCTGTCTAGCAACTTGTTTAGAATGCCTTGTATTTGGAAGCCCGATTTAGGTTTTTATGTTTAGAGGAAGGGGGACTATTGATTTCTGATTAAATTGTTGTTATAGTTGCCTTTTATTGTTCTATTTGATGAATAGTTTCCTATCATTTTGTACCTTTGTGGATTTCTCATGCTCTATAGAACCGGGTCAATGTCATTTTAAAAAAAAGAAGCCTTACAAGTTTCACTGATATCTTTATCTTGTTTAGTTACAAAGAGACATTCTAAATGCACATAAATTTGCATTTGCATCAATTATGGTGTGCCATGTGGCAAAATAATGAAGTTATTCAATTTTAGGAAAATTCTGTCACGTGACAGACCTTACTTGGTGTGAGTGTAAATTTGTGTGCATTTGGCATTCCTTCTGTTATAAGTTGTAAGGGTCAAACTGAATTTTTTAATGATTGTCAACTCTGTCCATATCTACGCTTACAATTTCTTTTGCTGAAGTACAGTTCTTGGCCGTTTCTGTCAAGTTCTAGATATCTTACAACTTAGGTATTGATTAATGAATATGATATTTTTATTACTTGTTCCCCTCAGCTAGCTATTTGTTAATTCTATGTCCTGCTACCCTCTGAAGGATAACAGATGGGGCAGCCGACAGTTGGAGGGTGGCTTGGTAAGTGGGGATTACTCCCTCTACGTTTCAGCTGGAGATGGTTTGAGTGAAAATTTAAAGAAACAATTTCACATGTATTTTACTCTGGACACCATATAGTGGATCCAGGACGTTTTAACTTGCAGAGTTGCGCTCATTACACATGTTATCTCAGTCTTTGATACCCTTTTGAACAGAAAGAATGTTGCCGTGCATAGTCGTGATCTTATATTTCTCATCTTTTTCAGGGTTTGAAAGGCACCATTGATGAGCAAGGCAATGGTGAGCAGTCTTCCAGGAGAACTAGGGACATTGCTTCCTCTGATGATGAGCTGCAAGATTCAAGAAGAGGGAGGTCCAAATTGGAGCGTTGGACGAGTCACAAGGAAATAGATAATTCTATGAAGTGTAAGTCATCATCCACAGCTAAAATCAAAGAGAGTGGACGAAGCAATAGTGGATCATTAGAATGCAGTAAAGCTCTGGAAGAGCCTCCCAAACCACTTGAGAATGCTGACACCAAACAATCATTTACCCGAGAGAAAGATGCTGCTGATCAGGAGATGAATGGTGCTGAAACAAAACCTTCGAATGATAATAAGCACTTGGACACAATTGAAAAATTGAAGAAACGCAGTGAGCGGTTCAAGCCACTTCCAGTGCCAAGTGAGAAAGATGTGATGGCAACTAAAAAGTTGGAGCCTGAACCTCAGCCTTATGCCCATAATGCAACTCCTGTGGAGTCTGAGATTAAACCAGAACGACCAGCTCGTAAGCGAAGGTGGATCAGCAACTGAATTGAAAGAAAGGTATTCCTGTGGTGGCTCTTTTCAGGTGTGTGGTCCTAGCTTGGCCTATTCATCTTGACCTCATTCTTTAATTATGGGAACGGCGTGCCCTTCATGTTCTTGTTTATAAACTAATTTCCAGTAGGATTTTCCATATGGCCATGTAACTTAAAAAGTAGTTACATGACTTGTAAACAAGGTGCTATCTTATGCAGTTTTACTTTGTATATACTGGTCTATGTAACATTGAACTGGTCAGTTGATGAGGTTTTTGCACGTTTGAAGAGCTGTGTAGACATAGGTGCCCCCATGGAATTTGTTAAGACAAGCTTCAGGGACTGTAAGAAGATTTTGATGTGAAGAAGTAAACGCGTGCAACTGATGATTTATGATGCACTTGCAGTGGTGGATGGATTTAAATTTTTATAATTGTAACTTAAATCCTGTATGGGGACTGAAATTGATTCATAAATTTTGGTTATTTTATTACTTGCATTAGAATAGGCCCAACAGGCAATATATTATACAGTTGTGTTTGTATGTCATAAGCAATTAAAGTTTGAATGGTTATCACAATAACAATTATAGAAAAATAAATTTACACTGTCAGTATGCTTCCATTGATTTAATTGTCAGTGAAATTCAGTCAACGTAGTTTGTGGTTGAAAGAATAGCATAATATAACAGAAAAATTGTATAATTGAAGTCATTGTTTTGTTGTTATGTAGGACTTTGGACTTGAACGCTAACTATAAAGCATTCACCATCACATTTAGTGTAAAGACATTATAAATAAACGTCATGCTACAAATACAAAGTTGGAAATTATAAAAAATACCTTTGCTATTTTTGTAATAAGTTTCTTTAATTAGATAATATTTAATATTGATAGGGTTTAAATAGTTATAGTTTAATATAAATAGTCGGTTTTAATGTAAAATTAGGTAAAATAAAGTTAAATTTTATTTAATAGTAAAAACATATAAGTTGGTCATAAGGATGATAATTTTATAATTTTTTATTGTAAATTTTAAGGGTTATTTTTATTATTTTATTAAAAAAGTACAGAATCTTGAGAAACTAAAAAAATAAAATTGAGGAAGTGTACCTTAAGGTGAACTAGCTTAGTACATTCCAAAAATTTATTGGATAAACTGTAGCCTAAAGATGCAAATTTGGGTTAACTACCATTTAGTTGTTTCACGAAGTCGTAGCAAGCATTGTTTCACATGAAATCTTAACGCACTGATGGCGCGCACATTTAGGATAAAGATGGTTGGTGTCAAGGCCTTCAAGGGGGAAGTAGGCAAAGAAAGGAGAAAGAGCAAGATAGAGAAGGGATGTCTCTTGTGGGTTGAGATAAGGTTTTATAAAATATAAAATGCTTCTACACATATATAAGGTCGATAATCTCAGGCAGTACTTCAAATTTCGAAAAACTACTTTTTTATTATGAATGGGCCATTGTATTATATCATGAGCTATACTATTAAATGTCTAAGTATCTAAGGGGCTGAAAAGTGGAAATGAATCTTTAAAATTGAGACTTCATCCAAGTATTACTTAGCTTCTTAAGGAGTTTGGTTAGAAGCTTCCAAAATCTCATTTATCATATATTGATAGTATCCTTCTATTGTTCTAGTCAAACTAATAGTTAAGGATAATGCTCAAGCCTCAACAACAATTGGACTATTACCATTAACAATTTGCAACACATGCAAATCACATCAACTTGGGAATCTCTAGCTACGACTTCAATTGCACCTTCTTTTTCTTTAAAAGCTACATCAAAGTTAAATTCAAGGAACCCAGTAGGTGGTTTTCTCCATTTGTACTCATCACTTGATTTTGATGGATTATAGGGTTTTTGTGATTAGTTTAATTTAATAGTTATTGATGATCAAGAACAAGAAAACTAGTTCTCAGAAACAATATACATTTAAGAACACTTGGCTCTTCGTTTTTAAAAGTCATAACATTTTGGATCCACCAAATAACCATCAAAGCCAGAGTGATGGTGAGTGTAAATTTTATATTGTTGTTTATACCTGCAATAAAAACATTAGGAAAATGCAGACATAGATCTATAAATTATATAATGTTCAGTCTATTGAATTGTTGAATCCTTATGCATTCCTTCCATACTAGTCACAATCTATGCAAAAGAACCACATCTTATAAACAAATGATGTTTTTTCTTTTTGTCTACAAAAAATACATAGTGTTCATATGGTAATTGTTATAGATGTACTTTCACGATGAAATGAATATTGAATGCATGGTTTAGTTGTTGGCTTGGCATTGAGGTTCATTCATTTTTTATACAATTGAAATCAGGTTCACTACTTTAATGATACTGTATTTTCTTATAAGTGTCTTCTTATTTTTCAGGTGGTATCTTAGTAATGTATACATTTAATAAAAGATATAAATTTAATGCTTTTTTTAAAACTTTATTAAAAAAAATTCACACATATATAACATATGTGCATTTATTGAAAGGCATTTGCATTATTATTGTTTTTACTATTCCTTCCACTGGATCATTAACTTATAATTTTGTCATTTTTGAATCCCTAAATACATGTTTTAATTCTTTTTTATTTATTTACATTATGCAATTTTTAAATTAGTATACATAATGTTTGAATAAAAAAATAGATTGAACTAATATAAAAAATAGTTTTATATGCACATTGATGCTTTGTTTGAAATTTGAATGAGTCCCAACCTTTTTTCATTCTTTAGTAACATCATAACTACCTAAAATAAAATGAACAATATTAGAAAATTTTCAATTTAAGTTAATTAATAGGGAAAAATAGAATATAGATGAAGTTGTTTAGCTTCTAGGTGATAAGGAAGAAGAGATGTTGAAAATAACATAAAATAAGTCAAAAAACAGCATTAACGTACATATTTAAGGACTCAAAAATGAAAAAAAAGCTATTAATGTTCTAGGAGATGAAATAGTTTATAAATATCACAAATGTCTTTCATTAAGTGTAAATATATGAAAAATTCTTAATAAAATAAAAAATGGTATCAAATTAATACTTTTTATTAAATGTGAATATCAATAAAGTGTCATCATAAAACGAAATTAAGGGTAAAAAAATGTATCTAAAATAAAATTATAATACTAATAAGATAATGAACCTATTAAAATGTCTAACATATTCCTAAAAGGATATGAGAAAGGAGTGGAGTTATTGGCCTAAGCAACTACATATATGCTTTTTGATCAATTTTTTCAAACTAGTAAAAAGTCATTTCAAAACTCAAAATTTCATTTCAAATAACACAATATAAAGACCAAAACACTCTCTTTACTATATAACTTTAATAAATTGAGAATAATACTAGACCCAATAAGATCATTTGCAGTTTTCATTATTATAGTTTCGATGATAATTGTTGGTTATCTTGTTGGAGTTTTTACAATCATTGTTGAAAATATCGAATGTAAGGCCTAAAATCTGACCTAAAAATATATAAGACCTTATATTTGACTATAGTCTTCGAAACTTCTTCAAAGTTATCGAAACTTTGGTGGGGTCAAAAGATATATGGTCTTATATTTGGATTAAAAATATGTGAGATCTTAAGTATATGTTTCCTTTAAGATCTTACATTTGACCACATTTGCTTAAACTATGTTGATGGTAGTTTCTAAATATCTTGTTGGATTTAATCCTATTATTTTATTAAAGTTATGTAGTAAGAATATTTTTTCTATATTTTATCATTGGATATGAATAATTGAGTTTTAGATGAGTTTTTGTTATTTTGGGAAAGTTAATGAAAAAAGAAGTTTAAATTATAGGTTAATAGTTCAAAAGGGAATGTAGGTGAGACAAGTCTCAAACTACACTTTAGAGTGTTTTTTTTTCTTCCTTAATTTAAAGAGAAAACTTATATTATTCATGAGAGTTAATCCAAATAAATCATTTAACAAATTGAGCTAGAGGTTCGACAAAAGGAAGAAAAAAAAAAGCAGCAGCAGCAAGCTAGAGGGATGATTGTAAAAAAAGAAAAAAGAAAAAAAGGTGACTATTGTTATGAATATTTAGAAATATTAAAGATAATAATTTGTGATGACACGTTGAAAATCAATGGTGATATATTTAAATTTTTTATTAAAAATATGTCATTAATAATATAATTAAAGTAATTATTGTTATTTAATGTTGTTGAATTAAATCTAATAATTATGCATCTCAATTATTCAGTATATAGAATTAATTTATGATTGTGTATTTATTTAATTAAAAATAAAAAAAAATGTAGGGAGCTTATCTACTGGGCTCTTAAAAGCTGAAGTTTCAAATTGTAATATATCTAGAATTTGAAATTTAGTTGAATCATGACAAAATTTGTAGAACATAGAATTATGATTTATTTTGAAAATTACTCACCAGGTTGTTCTAAACTAAACTTACAAACTACATTATATTGTTCTTGTTCAAAGGTTTTTTAAAAAACTCATATACCTATTACTATTTCAAAACCTATACTTTTCTATTTTTAAACCTTGTTAAGGTTGTTATAAGAGAAAACTTTTGGTTTTAAGCATAGGAAAATTAAAGTAATAGGAGATTTTAGTTACCATAAAAAACTTTATGGATAATGAACATCAATCTAATATAGAGTGCATTAGTTATTGGATACAAAAAGAATCATTTGAATTTAGGCATATATTTCATATAGATAAAAAATTAGAAAACAATCTGAGTATTATTAATGGAGGTATAAATTCTATATTAGACATGTTAGGAAGTTGGTTAAAAAGACTAGGAAAATATCAAATGATTAATCAAAATCACTTAGAAAAGAAACTTGATGCTCTAGAATTTAACATGAGAAAAGTTGAAAACCAATTAACCCATATACAAAAAATTTAAAATCTTCATCTTAAATTAGAAACTAGAAATAAGATTGAATTTGGACAAAAATAGATGGAAACATATATTATCAACATGGAATGAATAGTTCTAGAAGTAATACACCTTCAAGATTATTTTATGGAATTAAATAACTTAAAATTTTTCAAAATCATGAATATAACGAAACAAAATACAAAAATGTGGTCAAAATGCTTGACTATTGGAGATATATTTATAAAGATCCAACATTAGGAATAAAAGAAAAACAATGATTATTAAAACAAATTCAAGAATTCTTACAGAACATTGATGTTAATTTCGTTTTTGGAAAACCTTCAAACAGATTTGCATTTTCGTTTATTGAATAAAAAACTAGAAATTTACAAAAGCACTAATTAGTTCTTCTCAAAAAGACAAGAACTTTAAAACAAAAAGTACTAAAAAAAGAAATATTTTTAGAGAGAGAAAGAAAGATAGAGTTGAGATTTTTTAGGCATGATTTTTACAATGGGAGAGAGGATCCTTTTATAGGTGAGGAAATAGCTAAAAAATTGGAAAAAAATATATTGAAAATGGGTGTTAGATGTGTTTCGGATAAGTTGGCACGCGTGTGGGTAGAGGTGTGTGCGGTTGTGCATTGGCATATGTGGATAGGCACAAATAGAGGCATGGATCTCGGCATGGAATGTGTGTGGTTACACACATGATAGGTTGGGCATGCACGTGACTACGTTCGGGATAGGTGCTGGCACGCACGGGACTTAGTGGATGCACATGGGGGTGTATGCGAATTGGGGCATTTTTGACATTTTTTATCATTTTGACCCATTTTGTCCAATTTTTTCATTTTGTTTTTACTTTTCCTCATTTAGTTTCTCAACATATTTGTGATGTATTGTCTCAAGTATTTTTGTTTGAATCTTGAAATTATTTTTGAATGAAAATACCTGAAAATAATAAATATAATTGTGATTCTGAAAAGATAAATTTATATAAAAATATGATAAAATTATACAAATATAAATCTATTTAATCAATTAAAATAACATCAACGAGAAATGTGTGATTCTATAAATTCCCCCCCACAGTTCATTTCTTTACAATAGACTTGTCGGTTTCCCTTCTTGCTATACCTATACCTCTTACCCTTTCTATATTTAAAAAAGGCCCCTAAATTCTCTCAAAGTGTAAGGAAATTGAAGAAATTCTAGCCTTCTGACCCTTCTAGTCAGTTGCCCATCCTTTGTGAGCATCTTATGGTTATCCATGACTTTTATAATGGATAAGGTTTGCCTATTTCTTTTAGCTTTATCTTTGTAGCCTTTCTATTTTTTTATGATGAGGATTTTGTTAGGATTTTTATGCTACCTTATCCATTATAATCACTTCTGACTTTTCTACCAACCTTGCCCTTAGAGGGCGAAGTTTTCATTTTTCTAGAAATGATGTTGTTGATTTGTTATCTCTTTCTAAAGTTGGGGAATCTCATTTTCTCATCATCCCTTTTGAGTATGTGAATCTCATTGCTCCTTATCTTCATTTTGGGTATTCACTAGTGATTGATCATGACATTATTGAGATAACAAACATGTTGTTAGGGCTTGGCCGTACCTATAATAGAGGTGTTTTCATAGTTAATAGAGATGCAACTAGTCATTATCTTAATGATGTTGTTAGCATAGTCATTCATCCTTGTATCCATAATCATACCATCATTTTGTGTAAAGGACACTTCCTTTGTCTTATTCTTAATAGTGAGACTATAGATCTTATAGACATAATTTACAAGACCATTATTTTTCATTGGATTTCCCATTCTTTTTCTTCTCTCTACTATTCTTCATTGATTTCTTGGGGGAGTTCCAACTTAATTTATGGTATTTCTTTTTCTTCTCATAGCCGAGTTGTTTTTTCACTTGAGCTACATCCTTTTAGTAGAGGCTCACAATGTTTTTCAACTACCCCTTCCTCTTCTTCTTCTTAGAATGCTGCTTAGTCCACTCATTAAACTTTCACTCCAATTTATACTCACTCTTCTTCTATTCCTCTTAGGGATGATGTTCTTGTTACCATCAATACTTTCTTTAATGAGTTGCATAATTTCAACCATGAATTACATGGATATCCAAAGGGCTTAGGCATATGCTTAGGCATCAGCGATTTTTTACTACCCTATTCCTCTACCACTTGCTCAAGTTTCAACCCTCTATTCAGCCTCAGTTAGACCTCGATGTTCTTTCTCTAGAGGCCTTTCTTATCACTTTGGTGTTGCTTTCCTTGGTTCTTTTGGCTCTCTGTTTAGAAATTTGGTGGCGATGAACTTAACCCTTCTTTTAACCAATTTGTTTCTTTTGCTCTCCAACACCAGTCTTCTACACAACCTACTAACCTTACGGATCATGAAAAGTACTCTCATAGTGGTGTCCAAGATGACGATGATGTTGGAGAGGGAGATAGAGTGTGTTCTTAAAGAGTTAGTATGTCCTTACCCTGGTTGTGTAGTAGGTGCCTGAAGATACAAAATTTAGCTAGTTTATAATGCTATTATCAAGTCCCTAGCAATGGAAAACTTGATTTGTCAAAACTTGGTGTACAAATTTTGTATATTATAAATTACGTGCAAGTTCACGAATCACTTATAGAAAATGAAAAGTTTACTTCCAAGGTTGGTCTAAAGAGAAATCACATGATTTTTAAATAATTCAACAAATTCTTAAAAATAAAATTAAAAACCTAAACATAATATCATGATTGTTTATGTTTGAGAAATTTAATCTAATGACATAGAAAATAAAGATAGATTCAATAAAATAATTGACAAATAGAAATTTACCTTCAGTGGAGATTTTATGTGATATATTAGTTAGTTAATTATGTTTTTTCAATATTAATTATATTATTAAAGATTTGAATTAAGATTATTGATTCTTTCTTTTATGTACGAAAACATCCTAAGACAAAGATCATTTTATTTATTAATTAAACTTTAACTTGCCACCTTTTATCGAACTGACAATTTAAACTTTAATTAAATTATGTTCATTTTTTAAGAAATTACTAAACCATTTAAGAAATACAAAAAGATTAACATGAAAATGTAATACTATAGATCATATCTTAATACCAACAATAGATGAATGATGTGTCCTGCTCTAAAACTGTGATTTTTATCTTCAAAGTAATCTTAAATTTTTAGCAATTTTTTCTTCTTTATTGATTTGAAAAAACTCCCTAATGATGCTTCTTATTTGTTCTTGTCTAAACTAAATTGTATATAAAAATAAAAACTAAACCTAAGAACTATATTATGAATGGTCGGGAAAAAGTACAAAGAAAAGCTATCTCTAACCTAATCACCTAATGTTTATTTATAAGAAAATATGTGTATAGAGGGTTTGGAGTCAAAATTTAAGTATGCGCACCGTGGCATAACATTTCCCTCACCATGGAATGGAGCTCTGTTGTCTCTTTAAGAGAACATGAATGTGCAAGTATACACGGTCACAAATAATAAATGATAAGTAAGATATCGTTCTCATGGAAATTTGTTAATAATATTTGTTAAGTACTAAAATTGTTTCAATCTAATTTTATCCAAACAATCGAAAGTTTGATAGAGTTTCACTAAACTAATTTTTGATAACAATATATAAGAAAATGCTAGGATTGTAGTTTCACCAAATTAATCCACTTGAATCATATTATTTTCTCTTGATTTATGTTCTCGCATTTAATTTGTCAACCAAGAACTCCTAATTTATCTATATGTCTCTTCTGATAACAAATAGACACATCTCACTAAAATAATTCACTATATTCCTATGAGAATTAAATTTACCAAGATTCATTAAGTTCAAAGTTCTCAAATAGCTACACGTACAATAAAGGTATATTCCTATCCCTTATATATATATGTTATTCTATCCACAAGCAAAACACAAAAATGCCTTTTCTAAGTTTATTTAAGTGTCACATATCAATTGATTAATCTTCCAACAATCAAAAACATTAAGCAAAAATATAATAAACAAATTAAGCATCTCATAAATCATTCAAAAATAATTAATCCAAGCTTCATAATGTAAGTTACATGGCAACCCTAGAACAATTAAATTAGTTCATAGCAAATATTGAAATTACAATACGAAAATAATTAGACATTTAAGGAACATTAAATGAAGAACAACAAAAAAAAAAAGATTAGAAGTATTTGCTCTCTACGTTCTCTATTTTTCCTCCTTACCAGAACCACAACAAAAGCCAAAAATGGCTTCTGCGTGTTCTCCCCACCCCCCTTTCAACATCATAATAAGCCAGTATTTATGCCTTCTACTCTCTCAAAAAAAATACATCAGAAAATATTCTTCAAAACACGGTAGAAGTGGGAGACAAAAAAAAATATCACAAAATAATCTTTAAAACACGCGTGTAGAAGTGGGAGACAAAGCGTGAAAAAATAAGCTGGGGAGAGAAATTTTTTGCATTTTTATTTCACAATACGCATGCCACGTGGTGACATCTGATTTGCTAGAAGAATAACAAGACATGTGGCCTCTTCGTATAGGATGGGAAGCGAGGGTGCATGCAGATCAGGTGGACCATATTATACGAGAAATCTGCGCGTTGGATTGTGCGAGATAGCTGGAAAAAACTCGTAACTTTCTCACGTGGGGCGTGGGAAGCACACATGATCTAGACCGTTCGTGGTTTGATCTGATGGTGCATGACCGAGGATGCATCTCGGGAAAATCAATTGTGCAGACAGGTAGGCCCCACTCTATGCGCCGAACTACGAAACAGGTGGACCCTACTTATGCGCGCTGAACAGTACAAAAAGTTGTGGGAATCGCATCCACTCTCCCACCCTGTGTTTGTATCTCACGCTCCTGATCATTATCGTTGATTTTCTTATATGACTGTGCGTGAAGAGCGTTGAGCAATGCCGCGCGTGTACTCCTTCTCTGCGTAGAAAAACAAAAGTTTTTTTAATTGCATTTAAGCCTTCTTTATTAATTCAAATTAAATTTTCAACTTTTGTTATTTGCAATTAAGCCCTCTTTTAATTCAAATTAAATTTTCAACTTTTGTTATTTGCAATGAAGTCTTTTTTCAATTTAAATTCTTTAATTTTCTCTAAAAATATATTCCTTAAAAAACTAACAGTAAATATTAATTTAAGAACTTCAAATTAACTAAAAACATTAATAACATAGCAATTATAATTAATAAAATAGACAAAATAACTCTAAAACATAAAATTATCACACCCCCAAACTTAAGATTTTGCTAGTCCTCAAGCAAAAGGAAAGAAATAAAACTAGGATACATGCACTCAAAATAGTGATTTTCAAAACATTTCTCATTAGTCATCTAAATAACATAACTCAAATAAATACAAGAATTTTATCTAAGCATTGAAAACAATTCAAAAGTATGTTACATTTTCACATTGAATTTTCTTGTGTGTGTGAAGTCTTTTCATAATTCATCACATGAAATTCGGATGAGTTTATGCAAATATGGAAGCAATTAATTTTAATGAAATCACAAATCTCATAAGTTCGTTTTTCACTTCTCTCTCCACTAATGTAAACAGACACAAAACCGAAGATTAATAGGACTTTATTAAGCTTGTAATGTATGGCTTAGGCAAAGGTAGGATAAAAGACAATATTTGACTTAAATTTTTTTCTAAACACATCATTTTAGGATCAAAACAAGACACTTTTTAATATCTCAATGAATACTTCCCAAGTTGGGATTCAACTTCACATGCCACGAATCATTTTTTTTTTTTGGTATCTCTTTTTTCTATATCTTTTTTTTCGATATATCTTTAAGAAATTACTAACAACGATCACATGTTAGTGAGATAAAGAATATCGATATATACCTATATATATCTTCTTCTTTTTTACTAGGCTTATTTGCAGGAGATAACAATATGTATATATATATATATATATATATAAACTTATAAACTTAAAAGCTCAAAAGGGGTATACTATGGATACATGTAAAGTTGGATATAAAGGCTCAAACGATCCAAAGATGGCCTAAATCATTTCCTCAGTTAAGTGTTGTTTAGGATTTCACCTCGAGAGAAAATCAAACAAATTCTAAGAACTGTGACACCAAAGAACATCAATAGAATTGCATATTCACATAAACTTTCTCTAAATTAGCATAATAACTCAAAGATCAAGACTAGTGCTCATAAATAGACATTCTTGTAAAAATGAAACTTACTCAAAAAGTACACACAAACTTAGACAATGTTCAAAATTTTCAAAGAGTTATGCATTAGTTCAACCGAAAAAATAAAAAAAATAGATCACCATAAAAAGCACAATATATTCTAATGTTCCAATCAACCAAACAAATAAAGCTACACAAGCAACAGTACCAAGCAAATAATTCAAATAAGTTCAATCTCTCCACCACCCCCAAAATTAATATGCATATTGTCCTTGATGTGTGCAAATTAAAGAATGACAATCGGTTAAAAGAAACTTCCCTGTTTTTGGTTTGTCAGATTGAAATCCAAAAATAGCTTTACTTCCTTCGATTTGCACCTACCAAAAAAAAAACAAAATAAAGAAATATTCAAACTAATACATGTTCAACTAGGTAAAATAAATAAATAAAATAAAACACATGGGTTGCCTCCCAAGAAGCGCTTGATTTAGAGTCATCGGCTTGACTTCCCGTTTCTCTGCCAAAAACTTGTTAGTCTCTTAAAGAGAACATGAATATGCAAGTATACACGGTCACAAGTAATAAGTGATTAAGTAAGATATCGTTCACATGGAGATTTGTTACTAATATTCGTTAAGTACTAAAATTGTTTGAACCTAATTTTATCCGAACAATTGAAAGTTTGATAGAGTTTAACTAAACTAATTTTTGATAACAATATATAAGAAAATTCTAGGATTGGAGTTTCACCAAATTAATCCACTTGAATCATATTATTTTCTCTTGATTTATGTTCTCACATTTAATTTGTCAACCAAAAACTCCTAATTTATCCATATGTCTCTTCCGATAACAAATAGACACATCTCGCTAAAATAATTCACTATATTTCTATGAGAATTAAATTTTTGCAAAGATTTATTAAGCTCAAAGTTCTCAATAGCTACACTTACAATAAAGGTTTATTCCTATCCCATATAAATATATGTTATTCTATCACGAGCAGAACACAAAAATTCTTTTTCCAAGTTTATTTAAGGTTCAGAAATCAGTTAATTAATCTTCCAATAATCAAAAGCATTAAGCACAGATAGAATAAAAAAATTAAAAACATTAATTAATTCAAGCTTCATAATTTAAGCTACATTGCAACCCTAGAACAAATAAATTAGTTCATAGAAAATATTGAAATTACAATAGGAAAATATTTAGACATTTAAGGAACATTAAATGAAGAACAAAGAAAAAAAAAAGATTAGAAATATTTCCTCTCTGCGTTTTCTATTTTCCTTTCTTATGAGAACCACAACAAAAGCCAAAAATGTCTTCTACGTGTTCTCCCCCAAACTCCGCTCTGTATCATAATAATCCAATATTTATGCCTTCTATTCTCTCAAAAAAATACATACACAAAATATTCTTCAAAACACGCATGTAGAAATGGGAGACAAAGCGTGAAAAAATGAAGCTGGTGAGAGAAAGCTTTGGATTTTTTTATTTCACAATACGCATGACACGTGGTGACATTTTATTGGTTGGAAGAATAAAACAACACGTGGCATCTTCATATTGGGTGAAACGAGAAGGCGCATGCGGCTTCGGTGGATCATGTCGTAGGTAATTATGCACGCTGGCCTGTGCGGAACAACTAGCCTCCATTCGTAGCTCTCTCGTGTGGGGCATGGGAAGCACGCATGATCTGGGCCGTTCGTGGTTTGATCTGACGGTGTGTGGCAGAGGATGCATCTTAGGGAAAATCAGCTACATAGACAAGTGAGCCCCACTCTACATACCGAACTACGAGACAGGTGGACCCCACTTATGCACCCTCAAGGGTGCAAAAAGCTACAGAAATTGCATCCACTCTCCCACCTCGCATTTGTATCTCATGCTTCTAATTATTACAGTTGATTTTCTGATCTGACGGTACGTGAGGCGCCATGAACAATGTCGCTCGTGGTACTCCTTCTCTACGTAGAAAAACAAGAGTTTTGTTAATTGCATTTAAGCCCTCTTTATTAATTCAAATTAAATTTTTAACTTTTGTTATTTGCAATTAAGTCCTCTTTTAATTCAAATTAAATTTTCAACTTTTGTTATTTGAAATTAAGTTTTTTTCAATTTAAATTCTTTAATTTTCTCTAAAAATATATTCCTTAAAAAACTAACAATAAATATTAATTTAAGAACTTAAAATTCACTAAAAACATTAAGAACATAAAAATTATAATTAATAAATTGGACAAAATAACTCTAAAACATAGAGTTATCAACGTGACAGTTTGGTATCAAAGCATGGTTCTAATCTCTTTGGAATAAAAATTACTTTCTAAAAGTTGTTTTTGTCTTAGCTACCTACTCATAGAATAGCCAATAAGTAACATATACAAATTAATTGCACTAAGTAACGATTGAACCCGGGAAGAACCCAAGATGAAAAGATAGAATTTACTAACACCAAAAGTTGTAAGGATGCCTTTTCTTTACTTAAAAGGAATGATGAATTTTCCTATCACTATAAGATGGTTTCAAAAAATAGGACATATCATCTATCTTTGAAATGTGTTGGCATTAGCTTCTTTTAATTTTTTTTGGAGAAGTTGGATGTTTTACAATAGATTCATTGGATTGAACTAACTATGGGAGCAATTGATAAAATTATTTGTTTGCTCGAACATAGGAGTGATCGGACACACAAATTGTGTGCAATGAATATGCGAGAATACATATCGCAACAGGTAATATAATGATAAGAAAAGATCGTTCCATAGAGATTATGTTATTAGAAACTAATATTTAAAACAAAAAAATAAAAATTGTATCTCTTGAATTGAATCTCCATCCAAATTGTATCTCCTTTTGAATTTTTATGTGTTTTTCTCTCTTTCTAGCTCCAAAAAATGATAAAAATTATGTTAATTTCGACTCATTAGGGTTTATGGGGCAATTAAGGGGTTAAATAAAGTTTAAGTGAAATCTAGACCATCATATTAGCTTCAGATCAAAGGTTAATATGAAAAAGGAAAAAAATAACAGCACTAGCAAATAAGAGTGCAACACGTGGCATGTGGTATTCACTAGGTGAATTAGAGCATGACGTGTTGCACAGGAATACTATTTTGGTCAACGAAAGCTAAATTAGTGCCATATGGTGCAACTTGATTTTTGGTTACAGATGGCGTGGAGTATGGGTGGAACGAATTGATGAATTAGATGAGGCCACATGGTGATCACGTTGACCAAGCGACAAACTTGAAATGAATGTCATGTTGATATGTGGCATAGTGATGCATCATTGGGAACACACGACGTGACATTGCGTGATTTTTCTTTTTCGATTAGGTGGCATCCATATAGTTTGCTCAGTTAGCTCCGTTGCTTGCTGATGACTCTATGAAAGTAAAGTCATTAGTACACTATTTTACTTAATATTTACTTATTTTATTCAATAAATAATATTTTTGGGGCCAAAATTATTAAAATATAAACTTTTTAGCGAAAATGGATGAAAATATAATTTTTGAAATTTTTTTAGGTATCTCTTTTTTTTGGGTATCTTTTTTTTTCTATCTCTATTTTTTTCGGTATCCCTTTTTTTCGATATATCTTTAAAAAATTACTAACAATGGTCACATGTTAGTGAGATAAGGAATATCGATATATATCTATATATATCTTTTTTTTATTTGACTAGGCTTATTTGTAGGAGATAACAAATATATATATATATAAACTTAAAAGCTCAAAAGGGGTATACTATGGATAAAACATGTAAAGTTGGATAGAAAGGTTCAAACGATTCAAAGATGGCCTAAATCATTTCCCTAGTTAAGTGGTGTTTAGGATTTCGCCTCTAGAGAAAATCAAACAAATTCTAAGCACTGTGACACCAAAAAACATCAATAGAATTGCATGCTTACATAAACCTTCTCTAAATTAGCATAACAACTCAAAGATCAAGACTAGTGCTCATAAATAGACATTCTTGTAAAAATGAAACTTACTCAAAAATTACACACAAACTTAGACATTATTCAAATTTTTCAAAGAGCTATGCATTAGTTCAACCAAAGAAATAAAAAAAAGATCAAATTTAAGCCCTTAATCACCCCATAAACCCTAATGAGCTACCATTAGCATAATTTTGGTAAGTTTTTGCAGCTAAAAAGAGAAAAAAAAATACAAAACAAATCAAAAGGAAATACAATTTTGGTGGAGATTTAAGAGAAGATTAGCACTAGAATTCAAGAGATTGATTGTATTTCTTCTTCTACTCTTTTATTTATCAATTTTTATGTCTTTATAAAAAATATGAGCTTTATGGATAAAATTATGTCTAGTTAGGGATCTTATGAACCCAATTTTCATTATGTGATGATATAATATTTTACCCCAATTTAATTTAATAATATTATTTAATTTAATTTTTATACTATTAATTGTTTGGCCAACAATTTATCTATAGAGACAATTAAATAGATTTGAGAGACTTATTTAATTTTTTGTCTTGATTAAATAATATGCATAGTTTCTAGGCAAAGATATATGATTCTTATGTATTTGATCCATAATTGATGAACCTAATGAGTAGTATGCAATTTAATTGACATGTGAATGTGATTAAATTAATTACTATATGGTGTGTAGTCTACTTGAGAGAGGAATATATGCTAGGATAGATTCAATTGATCATGTAATTAATTGATAATTATATTGAGGAGATTTTAGCAATTCATATGTTTAGAAATTTGGAGATTAAGTATTCCTATATATTTTCTCATATATATTCTTAGTTATCAAATCTGATTTAATTAATTATTGCTATTTACTTTTAGTTATTTTAATTTTACTTCCTTAAAATATAAAAACACAAAAAAATTGATGTTTATTTTTTTTAGTTTTAAAAATTAGTTTCTAATAAAATAATCTCCGTGGGAACGATCTTTTTTTATCATTATATTACTTGTTACGATACGTATACTTATGTATTCATTGCATACACTTCGTGTGTGGCGATCAAGTTTTTGGCACCGATACCGGGGAATATAAATATTAGAAATTTATTTTTCATTTTAGTTATTTTTCATAATTTATTTTTCTTTAATTTAATTTTAATTTTAATTTACTTATTTTCTTTTACTAACTAATTTATTTATTATAGTTAATTTATTTTACTTATTTTCTTTATTTATTTTTTTGTTTATTTTTTTAATTTTAATTTAAACACATCCTTTAGTACTATTAGAAGCATAGTTGAGAACATGGCTAGAAATAATTATCAATGGTCCTTGAACAAAATTATAGCCATAAGAATAATAGGTGGAATGCCCGAGGTAAATGATATCATGACAATTACAACTCAAGTGTCATTTTTGGTAAATCTTTTAAAGGTTCAAAACTCGCTAGCGAGTATAAACCAGGTCCAAGATTCAAGGGTATTGTGCATGTTTTGTGATGTATCCCATTTGTTTGATAATTGTGCAAACAATCATGAATCAATATTTTATGTGGAGAATTTGCACTGAAACAATAATTCATACTCGAACATATATAACCTAGGATGTAGACAACATCCAAATTTCTCTTGGAGTAATAACAATAATCAAAGTGGTAATCAATTCAACCATCAATCATTTCTACCACTTGGTTTTCAACAACCACAATAATCACAAGCCCAAGAGAAGAAGACACCTACTGAGGACAATACAAATGCTTTATAGGGTATGATGAAAGACTTCATCCAATTAGTAAATACAAAAATTTCCACTCAAAAGGCTTCAATTTGAAATTTGGAGAACCAAATGGGGAAATTTGCTCATGCTATAAGTCAAAGGCCTCAAGGTAACCTTCCAAGTGACACAATTGGAAACCCACGAAGAGAAGGTAAGGAGCAGTGCAACGCCATTGCCTTGAGGAGTGGTAAAAATTTAAAATCGAAACATAAGATAAAAAAGAATGAGGAGAAATAGGAAATTAATAAGTATGAGGAAGAACTAGTGGATAAAGAGAACACTGAAAAGGAAATAATTCAACCAAAGAGAGAAACCTCTACAAACCCACTACTCCTTTCTCTCAAAGACTAAAAAAGCAAAAGTCAGATACATAGTTTTCAAAATTTATGGAAGTTTTCAAGAAGCTTCACATAAACATACCATTTGTAGAGGCACTTGAACAAATGTCATCTTATGCCAAATTCATGAAGAATATACTATCAAAGAAAATAAGGCTTGGAGATCATGAAACAATAACCTTGACTAAAAGTTGTAGCATCATCCTTGATAGAAAACTACCATAATAACTGAAATATTGAGGTAGTTTTAACATCCCTTTCACTATTAGGAACATATATTTTGGCAAGGCACTATGTGATTTGGGTTCTAGCATTAACCTCATGGAATTATTAATATTCCAGTGATTGGGGGTTGGTAAATCCAAGCCCACTTCATTAACATTACAAATGACAGATAGGTCAATTACAATACCCTGGGGTGTGGTAGAAGATTTGTTAGTAAAAGTAGACAAATTTATCTTTCCGACGGACTTCATTGTGCTAGACATGGAGGAGGACCATGAAATTTCTATCATACTTGGTCGTCCTTTCTTAGCAACCAAAAAAGCACTCATTTATGTACAAAAAGGTGAGATTACAATAAGGGTACAAGATGATCAAGTGACATTTAATCTATTTAAAGTAATTAAATTTTCTAATGTTGACAATGGTAGTGATTGCTTTCGAATAGATAGTACTAATGAGCTAACCACTAATGTGCTTTACGATATGTGGTCAATTAATGCTTTAAAGTATGTACTTGTTAATTCTATAAACACATATACTAATGAATACCATGACACTCATGTAGGCACACAAATTCATGTCGGTAGCTTAACAAAAATTGTTGAATCACCCCTACTTATGACTTTAACACATGATGCTATGAACAAGGACATTAACTCAACAGAATAAAACTTAACTTGTTTTAACTTTGAAAGTATGGAATTGAAGGTTGATATTGTAGATTTTGTGAACTTTTTTGAGGAGACCCCTTTCATGTGTGTATCAAAGTCGATTATGGAAAATTTTGAGATAGGATCTAAGCTCAAACCATCAATTGAAAGGCCAACAAGTTTATATCTCACAATTTTACCCTTCCATCCCTAGTAAAGTATGAAAGTGAAAGAGTCCAATGGAGAGGTTAAAAAGATGTTGGAAATACATAAATTGGATGAGTTATGGTGGAGTGCTTATAAGAATGCCAAAAAGTTCAAAAAGAAAACAAAAATATGGCAAGAGAAGAGAATTGAGCATCGTTTTATGAGCCAGAACATAAAGTATTATTGAACAAACCCAAACTTAAAATATTTCCAGGCAAACTCAAAAGTAAATGGACAAAAATGGATGTGCCTTAGGACTTGATATGACCATCTAGTCAAGGACGTTAAACATGATGCTTTTTAGGAGGCAACCCAATGTTATTTTACTTATATTTTCATTTTTAGGTGAATAAATGTGGAGAGTAATGGCACAATAAGATTTAGCATTTTCAGCGATAGATGTGGTGTGCCAAGACTAAGGGAGTTTTCTTTTCTTTTGCCTTTTCACATTTATATGTGCACATTGAGGAAAATGTGTAATTTAAGTTTGAGAGAGGAAACTTCATTCTCTACATTTGTTTTACTATGCATTTTAAATTTTTAGGAATTTTTTAGGGAAATGTTTTTATTCTTACGATGTAAAATTAATCATGATTTGGGTATAAATTAATAAATATATGGAAACTAAATGCATGCATGCTTGATATGAAACATATGAACTCAACGATAAAAATTGGTTGTCATGACTAGGATAAGTAATGTAACATATTTGTTAAGATATTTACATTAATCATGTGATATGCTAGCTAGTTTTGATTTGATTGATTCAAATTCTTATACACATGTTCATGATTGATTTTGGTGTTCTTATTGAGAAAACAATTGTAGTGAGTTATGTGAGTTGATGAGATATACCAAGTTTTAAAATCTATTTGATCATCCCTTGAGGCAAAATCCTAAATAGTGTTTAGCAAGAGAAATGATTTGGGCCTTATTTTGATCGATTGAGCCTTTCAAGCTAATAATTGTTAATATCTTGAGTCACCCATTTGAGCATAACAAAGAACCTTTCATATCTTTAAGCCATATTTAATGCCTAACTAGTAAGCATTGCCTTTATCCTTGCACCTTTAGCTTGAATGAAAAAAAATGCAATCATGTGTTATGCTATAAAGTAAGGTGAAATGTAATTCACTCTAAAAAAAAGAGAGAAAAAAGAAGAAAAACTCATAACACAATTATCCCTCTAAAGAAAAAGAAAATAGAATTAAAAATAAGTTTGGAAGTGTTGTGAAGTTACAAAAAAAAAGATGTGGAATAAACGAATATGAAAAGAATAACAAAAGATGGTGCACCAAAATATCAAGTTAAAGTTCAACTCCAGTTAAAAAGTGCATGATGAAAAAAAAGAAGCTAAGGTGTGGAAAGAGCCCAAGTGTTTTCATTTATTGACCACCTACCTACGCCTTACATTACAACCATGTAAAGTCCTTATTGATCTTTAGCTATGTGCATCTATATACTAGTGGAGAGGGATGTGAAAAATAAACTTATGAGACTTATTCTAAGATTGAATTTATTTGCATACTGATATAGGGTTATTTCATGAGTGAATAGGATGATATCATGTGCAAAACACACATACTAATCAATTTGTCAAAAACCTTGCATATCCTTGTATTGATGGAACGTTGATTGATGAATATGTGAACCTCCTTATCATAGGATTGTACGACTTTTGAGAGGAGTATTTTTTGTGAAATATGCATGTACTAATAGAAGTATATTTATGAATTTACTACCCATGTTATTTTATTTAGTTATACTTGCCTTTACTTGAAAACAAGCAAAGAGTTAAGTTTGGGGTGTTAAGACTCTATGAAAGTAGAGTCATTAGCACACTTTTTTACTTAATATTTACTTTTTTATTCTATATATAGTATTTTTAGGGACAAATATATTAAAATATAATCTTTTTAGTGAGAAGGGATGAAAATATAATTTTTAGAAATTTTTTTGGTATTTTTTATGAATTTTTAACACAGGGTCAATCTGAAGTTGCCACGCAAGCAGAGAAGGTGATTGGGCAATCCATACGGATGCCAAGTAAGTAGGGACAACAAATTGTAAATCACCATGTGTAAGGAAGACAAATCTTGTGCCACATGTCAGCACAGTGTTCAATATAACTTCGGAGCGAGGTCAAACAACACTATCATGTCGTGCCACGCAATTGATCCCCATGTTCCACTAGTGCGTTGCGCCATTTGTTACCGCAAATCAAATTACATCGTGTGTCGCTGACTCAACATGCATTGACTCGAACCGGTCTCCCTTACCATGCGTCACACTCTAATTCACCTAGTGAGTTCTATGTGCCACGTGTCTTGTTGTGATTGGCTTGTGCTGTTCATTTTGCTTGTTTTGATCTCAACCCTTGATTTGAAGCTCATCTAATGATCCAAATCACACCTGATCTATATTTAAGCTCTTAAATACCCCATACATCCTAATGAGCCACCATTAGCATAATTTTGGTATGTTTTTGGAGCTAAAAAGAGAGAAAAATTCAAAAAGAGATACAATTTTGGTGGAGATTAAAAAAGAGATTAGCACTAAAATTCAAGAGATTGATTGTATTTCTTCTTCTACTACTTTCTTTGTCAATTTTTATGTCTTTCTTTATGAAAAATATGAGTTTTATGGATAAAATTATATCTTGTTAATTTATTAATCTAGGGATCTTATAAACCCAATTTTCATCATGTGTTGATATAATATTTTACCCAAATTATAATTTTAATTTAATTATATTATTTAATTTGATTTTTATGCTATTAATTTTTTGGCCAATAATTTATCCATAGAGGTAATTAAATAGATTTGAGAGAATTATTTAACTTTTTGTCTTGATTAAATAACATGCATAGTTTCTAGGCAGAGATGTATGATTCTTATGTGTATGATTCATAATTGATGAACTTAATAAGTAGTATGCAATTTAATTGACATAAGAGTATGATTAAATTTATTATTGGTATGTAGTTTACTTGAGAGAGAAATACATGCTAGGTTAGATTCAATTGATCATGTAATTAATTGATAATTATATTGGGAGGATTTTAGCGATTCATATGTTTAGAAAATTGGGGGTTTAAGTATTCCTAGATATTTTCTCATATATCTTCTTAGTTACCAAATTAGATTTAATTAATTATTGCTATTTACTTTTAGTTATTTTAATTTTCTTTCCTTAAAATATAAAAATACAAAAAAATTAATTTTTATATTTTTAGTTATAAAAATTAGTTTCTCATAAAATAATTTTCATGAGAACGATATTTTCTTATCATTATATTAATTTTGTCGATTGTATACTTGTGTATTCATTGCATACACTTCATGAGTGGTGATCACTTACGTGGCGTCCACGTGGTAGTAAAAATTAAAAAAAAATCATAAAAAGTTCATAAAAATCCCAAAAACATCCCAAAAAATTTAAAAAATTATATTTTTGCTCTTTTTTAATAAAAAGTTTATATTTTAATATTTTTACCCAAAATGCTACTTATTAAATAAAACGAGAAAATATTAAATAAAAAAATTCACTCATGACACTACTTTCATGGAGTCATCAAAACCTCTTGCTTGTTCTCAAGTAAAACCAAGTCGAACTAAATAAAATTGCATGGGTAGTATATTTATAAATATATATCTATTAATACATGCATATTTAATGAAAAATATCCCCCTCAAAAGTCGTACAATTCAATGACAAGAAGGTTTATATATTCATCTATCAATGTTCCATAAATGCAAGGATATGCAAGGTTTTTAACAAATTAATTCATGTGTATCATCCAATGCAATCATGAAATCAACTTATACGAGTATGCTAATCAATTCAATCTTAAAACAAGTTTCATAAGTCTATTTTTCACATCCCTCTCCACTAATATAATTATGCACTTAGCTAAAGATCAATAAGGACTTTAAATTCTTGTAATGTAAGGCTGAGGTGGAGTCAATAAATGAAGACATTTAAGCTCTTTCCATACCTTAGCTTTCTTTTTATTCATCATGCACCTTTTAACTGTAATTGAGCTTTAATTTGATATTTTAGTGCACACATTCTTATCATTCTTTTCTTATTATTTTATTTCACTTTTTTTGTAACATCAAAATACCCGAAAAACGTATTTTCAATTTTCTTTAGGGGGATAATTGTGTTGTGAGTTTTTCTCCTTTTTTGTTTTCTTTCTCTCTTTTTTGTTTTTTTGGATTGCATTACATTTCACCTTCATTTATAGCATAACACATGATTGCATTTTTTTTCTTTTCATACAAGTTAAAGGTGAAAGGGTAAAGATGATTCTTATTGGTTCATAATAAAATGTAGCTTAAAGATATGAAAGTTTATTTGTTAGGGTCAAATAGGTGAATACAAATATTAATAATGGTTAGCTTGAAAGGCCTAAATTATTTCTCTTGCTAAATACTATTTAGGATTTTGCCTCAAGGGATGATCAAATAGATTCTAAAACATGATATATTTCATCAACTCGCACAACTCACCATAAATATTTTCTCAATAAAAACACCAAAATCAATCATAAATATGTGCATTAAAATTTAAATCAATCCAATCAAAGCTAACAAGCATATCACATGATTAATGTAATCATCTTAATGAGTATGTTACATTCCTTATCCTAGTTATGATAAAAAAAATTTATCATTGAGTTCAAGGCCTAAGGTATAGTTTGAGTAAAATAACATTGGGTTTCCTCTCAACCAGGGTCACGTTTAACGTCTTTGACTAGACGGTCATATCAAGGCCTAAGGTACATCCTTCTCTTTCCATTTACTTTTGAGTTTCCCGAAAATAGTTTAAGTTTTGATTTGTTGAATAATACTTTATGTTTTAGTTTAAAAACACGGTACTCAATTCTCTTATCATGCCATATTTTTGTTTTCTTTTTGTACTTTTTAGCATTTTTATATGCATTTCACTATAGCTCATCCAATTTATGTATTTCTAGCATCTTTTTCACCTTTTTATTGGACTCTTTTGCTTCCTACTTGATCAGGGATGGAAGGGTAAAGCTGTGAGGTCTAACCTTGGTGGCCCTTCAATAGATGGTTTGAGCTTAGATTCTATCTCAAAACACTCCACAACCAAATTAGTTAAAGACATGGGAGGTGTAGCCTCCAAATAGTTCACACAATCTTCAATATCAATCATAGATTCCATACTATCAAAATTAAAACCAATTCAGTTATTTCTTGGTGAGTTTACTTCATTGTTCACATCAACATGTGTAATAGTCTTAAGTATGGGCGACTCAAGAGATTCTTTTAAGTTATCATCACAATCAGTAACATTTATCTTAAAGCATTCATTAGCATTATCAATATTAGAGGGTTCATATGCTATAAAAACTTAAACATTACTTGTTCATTGATCGGTGAAAAAATGCAAATGCACAGTATCATAGTTTTATAATAAAGTGATAAGAAGAGTATTGCCCTTAGAGATTGGTAACTTATTTTTAATAAATACCAAAATTATACTAATTTTAATTTTATCTAGAAAAGTCACTAAGGTTGTTGTAATTGAAATTTAAAATAAAATCAATTTAAAGAAAATATGTAAAGGAAAATAAAGATGTTGTTCAAACATCAAATTAATAGGAAGAAAACTTCTAGAAAATCAATTTCACCTAGTCCTTCACTATGCTTTATTCATCTAACTAATTGAATATAACTCTATTTGTTAGCAATCTCCAAAAATATCCAAAAGCCTCTTTTGATAGTCAATTGGAAATATTCTTGTTCATTATACACAAGAGTATGCAATTTAATAAAGCAAAAAACATTAAGACCAATGATTTTAAAACTATACAGGTTCATACAAGTCTTTCGATCTCTATATTTACCTATGCCAAAATATTCTAGATCTATTTTATAATTCACTCTTTCGATAGTAAATCACAAAACTAAAATCATCTAATTAATGGCAAGTTAATTAGAAGCATTAAACCCAGAATAAATGAGACAAACATAAAGAAAAATAATTCAAAATAACATAGAAAATCAAGCATAATTTGAAATTAAATTAAATATTTTTCCTAGAATAAAGAAAAATTAGTTCATGCTAAAAATTAAATTTAACATAAATGAATTCACCATAATTTTCTGAGAGTAGTTGAAAGAAAATTGACTTGTAAAAAGAATATGCTTTCATGTTAATCTGTTGTGCGATTTTCTCTTTCTTGCGTCTTTCTCAAATTTTCTTTCTTTTTTTCCTACGTCATTTGTCATGTTCTTTGGCCATTGTTTTTCTTTCTTCAATCTTCCTGCCCGACTTTTCCTCTCTTCTCTTATATATATAATCCTTCCCCTTTTTCGCATTTTCTTTATACATATATATTAATTTAAATATGATTTAAATAAATCTTAATTTAAATTAGAAAGTCATTATATGATATGTTTTTAAAATTTTGGATCTTTATTAACTTCATTATCTTCAAATCTACAATAAAATTTAAATAATAATAATAAAGTCTAAAATCAATAAAAAGTAAATAAAATTAGACTAAAGTTAAAGTTAAGAAATGATAAATTATGTCAAATTATGTAAGTCATCAAACACCCCCAAAGTTAGAACTTTATTTATCCTCAAACAAAAAGAAAATAAAGTAATTGTAGACAATGTCAACAAGATCCAATAGAAAACTACCATCACTCGCCAAGAATTGCCTAGATCATTTTCCTATTATTTGGTATCAATTGGGATTTTGCCTCAAGGATCCATCAACGGATTCTAGAGCAAAGCAAGATTAAAATTTCCTAACCCAGTTAATTCAACTCATTTTCTTTATAGGCTAAATAGAGTAGAGAAAAATTTACTATGTGCTCAATTATTTTCAAGGAAAAAAGATTTAAATCAAAGTACCAACAAAGCTCTACCTAACATAATAGCATATTTTGAAAAAAAATTCTCAAACCCATCCTCAATCACAAATTTCATAGTCATAGTGAATTCAATCATACTCAAATAGATGCTTGATAAGAGAATCCAACAACTTAAAACTATAGGATTTGACACCCCTAAACTTAAAGTAAAAAATTTCCTCATTGTAAATTAAAAGTGAGACAGATTGAAGAAATGAAAGGAACTTCCCTGGTTTTATGGTGGATCCACAATAGTTTGTAATTTTCTTCTTTTTATTCCTACAAAATAAATCAAAATTAAAATCTAAATTATTCAAATAGATAATAATAAAATAAAGCTTTATGGGCTGCCTCCCATAAGCGCTTGTTTTATAATTAGCCATACTTTTCAATCTTCATCAATTAAGATTTTGAAGAGGAATAAATGCACAATTCCTTTCTACTTGTTCTCCATAATAGTACTTCAATCTTTGACCGTTAACTCTGAATATATTCTCTACCTTGTCTTTCAAGTCTATTGCTCCAAAAGTAGAAACTTTGTCAATTGCATAAGGACCTGTCCATCTCGATCTTAACTTACCTAGGAAGAGTTTTAGTTGTGAATTGAAAATCACAACCTAATGTCCTAGCGCAAACTCATTCCTAAGAATCTGTTTGTCATGCCACTTCTTTGTCCATTCTTTGTAGATTTATGCATTTTCATTCGCATCATTTCGAAACTCATCCATTTCATTCAATTGAAGAAGTTGATTTTCCCCTGCTCCCTGATAGGGCAGAACTGACATCGCCGATCCTGCCCGTTCATTTGGTTTTATCTATTTATAAAACTCTCGCAAGTGCACGAATCATTTCGTAGAAAATGATAAGTATACTCCCAAGGTCGATCTAAGGAAGGAATGTATGTGGTTTTTAATTTATTATTCAAACTTTTAAAAACGAAATTAAATCCTAAACATCCTGTCACGATATTTTGGGTTTTGTGTTTTAAATCTAATTACATAAAAATAAACATTGATTCAATAAACATTTATGCAAATTTTATCTGTTAAAACAGTGGAGTATTTATGGATATAATAATTAAGTTAATTATGCTTGCTCATATTATTTAGGTTATTAAAGATATGAATTGATATTTATTGATTCTCTCTTTTTTGTATGAATACCACCTTTGGTGGGGTTAGATATTCTTTGTTAACTAAACAAATCAATTAACACCTATCGGTGGGGTTGATAACTAATTTGGTTAATTAAATTAATTCCTTTTTCTAAGAGATTGAAAATGAACCATTTAAATGTCACCTTTGGTGGGGTTAGACAGTTTAAACTTTATTCAAGGTGTCCAAATTAGACCTAAGAATTTAGTTATCCGAGTACTAACTTTCAAGTTTTAAAACCATTACTGAAAACATGTTGTCAATACATTTTCAGATAATAATTCTTATAAAAACTTTTGAAATAGAGCTTCACTCTAACTACCGGGCGATTGTACCAACAAATAAAAGAGCACTACTCTAAATCAGACCGGATAACTAAACCTTAAAATCTAATTTTTAGATTTAAGTTTGTAATGAAAAATAATATATTTTTCTCTAACATTCTTAATATAAAATCTTGAATAAAAATAAAATCAATTCATTTTAAAGATTTTTACCTATTTAATATTTCGCAAGCATAACAACGTTATTATTATATCATGTTTACAAACAGCTAGCAAAGTTAAATTTAATCACAGACAAATTAAATATAACATGTAAGAATAAAGCATAAAAAATAACTGCAAAGAAAATAAAATCCTTACAGAACTTCGATGCTATTCTCGTTGCTGGAAAACCTCCAAGCAGAATTTGCACTCCCATTTATTGAATCGAAAAGCTAATAAATTACAAAAACATAGCTAGTTCTTCCCAAAAAGGGAAGAACTCTAAAACTAAGAGAAATTAACTAAGAAAAGCTAAAAACTAAGAAAAACTAAAAAAAACTAAAAAATCTAAGAAAAGAAATAAAGAAAGAGAGAAGAGAATGTGTTTTGAGGTGTGTAATGAAGTGAAGAGAAGGGGTGTATTTATAGGTGACGATGGAGAGAAAAAGTGGGGGAAAAATGTTAAAAATTTGTGAAAACGCGGAGTGCAATAGCTGAGGTCATTGATGACGTCATGGGGGCGGCTGCGCGCAAAAATGGGGCGAAATGGGCAGCGGTGCGCGCGGAGGGCAGGTGAGACGTGCGCGGGCGTGCGCGGAACTGGGACTGGGCGCGCGCTGATGCGCATGGATGTGGGGCGTGCTGCGTGCGCGGGTCTAGGCGCTGGCGCGCGCGGAGCTCGGCGCGGCTAGGCGGCGCGGCGGTACGATTTTCTCCTTTTTGACCTTTTTGACCCATTTTTTTCCAATTTTTCCATATTTGTTGACCTTTCCCCATTTATTTATTAATATATTTGTGATGTATTGCTTCCTGTATTCGTTTTTGAGTCTTTAGGTGACGTTTTTAAGCAAAAATACCTGAAAAACAATAAAAATACCCGTGATTCCGAAAAGACAAATTTATATAAATATATGGTAAAATCATATAAATATATATATTTTTAATCAATTAATGTGCATAAAATCATGGTAATTTTAGTGCTTTTTGAGCATTCATCATTCCCTTCAAATCAAAATTAAACTTCTTTATAGCCCAATAAGCTTTATGCTTTAACTTAACAGAGAGATGACTTGCTTTTCCAACTAAAAACTTATCCCTGAAAATTTCCATTATATCTTCCACCGTATCAAAAAAGATAGCCATCATGCAACATTGAAATTTTGTTGGGGCATTGCACAATCCAAAAGGCATCCTTCTAAAAGAAAATGTTCCATAGGGGCATGTGAATGTAGTTTTCTCCTAATCTTAAGGGGCTATAGCAATCTGGTTATACCGTGAATAACCATCTAAGAACCAATAACAGGGATAACCGACCAATCGATCTAACATTTGATCAATGAATGGAAGTGGAAAATGATCCTTGTTGCTTTGTTCAATTTGCAGTAATCCATACATACAGGCTAACCCGTGACTGTTCTTGTAAGAATAAACTCATTGTTATCATTTTTCACCACCGTCATTCCACCCTTTTTTGGTACAACATGCAATGGACTTACCTATGAGCTGTCTGAAATAACATAAATAATTCCAACATAGAAGAGCTTCAAAATTTTAAGTTTCACAACTTCCTTCTTTTCTGGATTTAATCTTCTTTGGGGCTCAATTGATGGTTTGTAACGTTCCATCCTTAGAATATTGTGCATGCAAATGGATGGACTTATACCTTTTATGTCATAGATAGTCCATCCCAAGGTTGTTCTATACTCCCTTATTTTTAACAAATACCAAAATTATACTAATCTTAATTTTATCTAAAATAAATTACTAAGGTTGTTGTAATTGAAATTTAAAATAAAATCAATTTAAAGAAAATAAGCAAAAGAAAATAAAGATGTTGTTCAAAGATCAAATTAATAGGATGAAAACTTTTAGGAAATCGATTTCACCTAATCCATTACTATATTTTACTCATCTAGCTAATTGAATTTAATACTCTCTATTTGTTTGCAATCTCTAAAAATATCCAAAAGCTTCTTTCAATAATCAATTGTAAATATTCTTGTTCATTAATCTACACAAGAGTATGAAATTTAATAAAACATGAAAGTATTAAGATCAATGATTTTAAAACTACACAGGTTCATACAAGTCTTTCGATCTCTATATTTACCTATGTCGAAATATTTTAAATCTATCATATAATTTCCTCTTTTGATAGTAAATCACAAAACTAAAATCATCTAATTAATGGTCAGTTAATTAGAAGCATTAAACCCAAAATAAATCAGACAAACATGAAGAAAAATAATTTAAATTAACATAAAAAATCAAGTATAGTTTGGAATTAAATTACATCTTTTTCTTAGATTAAAGAAAAATTAGTTCAAGTTAAAAATTAAATTTAACATAAACGAATTCACCATAATTTTCTGAGAAAAACTGAAAGAAAATTGACTCGTAAAAATAAATTTTTTTCGTGTTAATCTATTCCATGATTTTCTCTTTCCAGCGTCTTTCTCAAATTTTCTTGTTTTTTTTTTTTGCGCCATTCATTCTGTTCCTCTGGACGTTGTTTTCTTTCTTCAATCTTCCTGCCCGGTTCTTCCTCTCTTCTCTTTTAATTTATTATTTATATATATTCTAAGTTGCACACCTTTTTCTTCTCTCTCTTATATATATATATAATAAAATATTAATCCTTCCCCCTTTTTCGTAGTTTCTTTGTTTATATATATATTAATTTAATTTTTATTTAAATAAATCTTAATTTAAATTTGAGATTTTTTTAGATGATATGTTTTCAAAATTTTGAATCTTTATTATCTTCAAATCTACAATAAAATTTAAATAATAATAATAATGTATAAAATCAATAAAAATTAATTAAAATTATATTTAAAGTTAAAGTTAAGAAGTGATAAATTATGTCAAATTATGCAAGTCATCATCCATCTTGCACTCTTATTGTAAACTCACCATTTTGTACATCAATGAGTGTTTTTTCGGTTGCTAAGAATGGATGACTAAGTAAGATAGGAATTTTACGGTCCTCTTCCATGTCTAGTATAATTAATTTGTCTATTTTTACTAGCACATCTTCTACCAATTAATCTATTTTCTACTTTTAATGTTATTGAAGTGAGTTTGGATTTACCAACCCCCAATCTTTTGAAAATCGATAATGACATAAAGTTATTACTAGAACCCAAGTCACACCTTGCCTTGTGAAAGTAGATGTTTCCAATAATGCAAGAGTTGTCAAAACTACTTAGATCTTTCAGTTTTTGGGGTAGTTTTCTAGCAAAGGTGGCATTACAACCTTTAATTAGGGTTATTGTTCCATTATCTCTAAGCCTCGTTTTCTTAGACAAGATATCTTTTAGAAATTTGGCATAAAAAGGCATTTGTTCAAGTGCATCTATAAATGATATATTTATGTGCAACTTCTTGAAGACATCCATAAATTTTGAAAATTGCATTTCTAACTTTTCCTTTTGCAGTCTTTGAGGGAAAGGAATAGTGGGTTTGTATATATTTCTCTTTTTTGGCTAAATTATTTCCTTTCCATTAATCTCTTTATCCACCAATCCTTGGCTCTCTTTATTCACTAGTTCCTCCTCATCTTTGTTAGTTTTCAGTTCCTCCATATCCTTTTTAGTCTTATGGTCCTCTTTATCCTTTTGAGTCTCATATTCCTTCTTCAGAATTTTACCACTCCTCAAGGCTATGGTGTTGAAATGCTCCTTACATTCTCTTCTTGGGTTTATAATTGTGTCACTTGAAAGGTTACCTTAAGGTCTTTGACTTATGGCTTGGGCAAGTTGCCCTATTTGTGTCTCTAAATTTTGAACTAAAGCCTCTTGAGTGGACACTTATGTATTTACTAACTCAATAAAGTTTTTCACCATCTCCATTAAAGAATTTGTATTATCCTTAGTAGGTGACTTCTTATCTTAGGCATATGATTATTATGGTTGTTGAAAACCAGGTGGTGGAAATGATTGTTGGTTGAGGTGATTACCCTCCTGATTGTTGTAATTCTAAGAGAAATTTAGATGTTGTCTTCATCCTGGGTTATTTGTGTTTGAGTATAAATTATTGCTTCAGCTTACATTACCCATATAGAATGATCATTTAGGATTATTTGGACAATTATCAAACAAATAGGCTCCCCCATAAATCACTAAGACATCCTTGAATCGTGGACATGGTTTATACTCGCTGGAAAGTTTTGAGCCTTCAAAAGATTCATCAAATATGACACTTGATTTGTAAGTTCCATGATATCATTTACCTCATACATTCCAGCTAGTCTTCTAGTGGCTACCATTCTGTCCATTGGTCACTGATAATTATTGCTAGCCATTTTCTCAAGTAAATCATAAGCTTGATTTTAAGATTTGGCTGGCAAAGCTCCATTAGTGGATATATCAACTATGGTTCTTGTTTGAGTATTGAGACAATGGTAGAAAGTCTCCATTTGAATCCAATAAGGGATACCATGGTGTTGTGTGTTTTACAACACACAAAAACGTGCAAGTATACACGGTCACAAGTAATAAGATTTGTAAGTAAAGATCGTTCCCACGAAGATTTGTTACTATAGTTTGTTGAGTACTAAAATTGTATCTCTCTGATTTTATCCAAAACATTCGTTGATTAAGAAAAAAAAGTAAAAAAATAAAAGAAATCTAGGATTGTAAATTTTCACCAAACTAATCCACTCAAATCATGTTATTTTCTTTTGATTTATATTTTTTAGTACATTTAATTTGTCAACCGAAAACTTTCTTTTTTATTATTCATACATCTCTTCCGAGCTCCGTATAAACACACATCGTTAAATTAATTCACTATATCTCTATGAGAATTAAATTTAATAAGATTCATTAAGTTCTAAGTTTTCAAATGGCCATACATACAATTAGGGTATATTCCTATCCTTCATCATACATGTCATTCTATTTACGAGCAATACACACACAAATGCCTCTTCCAAGTTTATTTATGTGCCACGGATCGTTTTGATAAGATTCGTAAATAATCAAAAAGCATTAAGCACAAAATAGAACGAACAAATCGAACGTCTTATAAATCTATCAAAAATAATTAAAATCAAAGCTTCATAAATTTAGATCAAATGCAACCCTAGAAAAATTAAATTACTTCATAAATTAGAAATTAAAATTACAACAACTACAGAAAAATTAGAAGAAGTAGAAAGAAAAATTAAAACATTTTGTATCATTAATATTTGGCACACGTAGAACACAACAAAAGTCAAAAATGGCTTCTGCGTGTTCCACAACCAACACACAAACACAACTAAAAATTACAAACTCTAAACTCTAAAAAAAACTAAAACTTTCGAAAACTAAAACTAAACAAACACTACTCCAACTAAAAAAAAAACTCTTCAACTCTATCATCTTATCTACTATTTATAACATAAAATTTCTAAAAAAATACATTTAAAAATATATTTTTTTATACACGCGGGGAGACAAATAATGATGGAGGAAATAATTTAAAATTACGAGTGAGGGACAAAAATGTATCGAAAATGGAATCGAAAATGTGAGTGGAGATGCTGCGCGTTTCTGTTTTTATTTTCCTTCCACGCTCCCACATGTCACGTTCTGATTCGCCGAAAAAATAGTGGGACACGTGGCAGCATCTCATTCGTTGAAGGGAATGGGCACACGCAGAACTTGTCGCACGGGATTGGGGCGCGCGAAATGTGAGGCAACGGCTGGAACGGGGGTTTGATTCAGCACGGTCGCGCTCATTGTAACATGCCACGTGTCGGAAGATGATTTGCTGAAATATTAAGTGGGACACGTGGCATATTTTGGTTCGTGGAATAACCAGGCGCACGTGAATCAACCGCACTGGAAAAGGCGCGCGCGAAGGTGGGGGACAGGTCTACACGGCGTCAGACGGGTGGGTCCCACGCTGCACGTCGGCCTGCGCGGCAGGTGGGCCCCACTCGGGCGTCGAGCCGCATGATAGAGAATTCCCTACATCCATTCGCTTTGGTCGGATGTGATCAACACGCACCAATCCTAACCGTTTATGATTTGATCGGACGGTCCACGTTGTACGCGTGGAAGATGACGCGTGGATTCTTCTCTCCTGCACGAATATTAAACTTTATTTAATTATATTTTCACCCACAAATATATTTCAAATTACATTTTAAACTTTTTTTAATTGCAATACAGCCCTTTTGTAATTTAAATTAAATTTTAAACTTTTAATAATTGAAATTAAGCCCAATTTTAATTTAAATTATATTTTTAACTTTTATAAATTGCAATTAATCATACTTTTATTTGAAATTATATTTTTGGACACAAATTTGGCATTAAGAACGTTTTCGATACAATTTATTTAATTTTCTTAAAATATATAAAAAACAGTAAATACTAATTTATTAAACTAAAATTAACTAAAAATAGTGAGAACGTAGCAATTATAATTAATAAAATAGGTGAAAATAACTATATAAAATACAGTTATCACATGGCGAGGACACTTCCTTAGCAATTATTTGAATCTTTCCTATGCTTTATATAAAGATTCTCCTTTACATTGTTGGTAGGAGGTAATTTCATTCCTAAGCTTGGCATTCTTTATTGGTGGGAAGTATTTCATCAAGAATTTTTCCATAAAATCATTCCAAGTTGTAATAGACATAAGTGGAAAGGTTGTAGCCAATGGTAGCAAAGACAGATTATGTAATCTTTATAGAAAAAAGTGCAGTAAAATACAACTCCAGAGTTAAGCAATTACCTGAGCATCTTTGCTATACATTCTTGGGTTCTAGTTACACTTTTCCAATGATTGTTATGACATCACTTAAACCCGAAGAAGAGGAAAAGTTATTATGTGTGTTAAGGGAGCATAGAAAAGCCTTGGGATGGACTATCTCTGCCATAAAAGGTATACATCCTTCCATTTGCATGCACAAGATTCTAATGGAGGAGGTTTAAAAATCATCAATTGAGCCCCAAAGAAAATTAAATCCAATAATGAAGGAAGTTGTGAGAGTTGATGCTTTTCAATGGTGGAATTATTTATGCTATTTCAGACAGCCCATGGGTAAGTCCAGTGCATGTTGTACCAAAAAATGGAGGAATAACGGTGGTGAAAAATGACAACAATGAGTTTATTCCTACAAGAACAGTCACGGGTTGGTGTGTATGTATGGATTACTTCAACCTAAACAAAGAAACAAGGAATGATCATTTTCCACTTCTATTCATTAATCAAATGTTAGATCGATTGACTGGATATCCCTATTATTGCTTCTTAGATGGTTATTCGGGGTATAACAAGATTGTCATAACTCTAAAAGAATAGGAGAAAATGACATTCATATGCCCCTATGGAACATTTGCTTTTATAAGGATGCCCTTTGGATTGTGTTATGCCCTAACAACATTTCAACGTTTCATGATGGCTATCTCTTCTTATATGGTGGAAGATTTAATGGAAATTTTCATGGATGAATTTTTGTTTGGAAAAGCATGTCATCTCCTTGTTGAGTTGGAGAATTAAGCTTATTAGGTAGTAAAGAATTTTAATTTTAATTTGAAGGCAGCAGGGGAAAAATGAATTCTTCAATTTAATGAAATGGATGAGTTATGGTATAATGCTTATGAAAATGCAAAGGTCTATAAAGAACGAACAAAAAGTAATATACAATGTTTTTCATTCCATTCTAACTGTAAACCAAACATTATAATTCTGATTATTTCTTTGATTCCAATGGTCAAACCAAACAAAATTATTTCCTTTCCATTCCCATTCCCATTCTGATTCCATTTAGTGAACCAAACGCCACCTTAGGCTTGTAATTTTTGTGGTTGTTGAAAACTAGGTGGTGGAAATAATTGATGGTTGAATTGATTACCACCTTGACTATTGTTATTACTACAAGAGAAATTTGGATATTGTCTCCATTCTGGGTTATATGTGTTTGAGTATGGATTATTGTTTTGATTCACATTACCCACATAACATATGGATTCATGATTATTTGGATAATTATCAAATAAATGAGCTCCTCTACAAAACACACATGACACTCATGAATCTTAGACCTAGTTTATACTCGCTGGCGAGTTTTGAGCTTTCAAAAGATTAACCAAATATGACATTTGAGCTATAAGTGTTGTGATATCATTCACCTCATATACTCCAGCTACTCTTCTTGTGGCTATCATTCTCTCCATTGGCCATTGATAAGTATTGCTATCCATTTTCTCAAGTAAATCATAAGCTAGATTGTAAGATTTGACTAGTCCTTGTTTGAGCATTGAGACCATTGTAAAAAGTCTACATTTGAATCCAAGAAGGAATACCATGATGAGGACACTTCCTTAGCAATTCCTTGAATCTTTCCCATGCTTTATATAATGATTCTCCTTCATGTTATTGGTAGGATGTAATGTCATTTCTAAGCTTGGCATTCTTTGTTGGTGGGAAGTATTTCATCAAGAATTTCTCCACTAAACCATTCCAAGTTGTAATGGAATCAGGTGGTAAAGAGTTTAACCAAGCTCGAACACGGTTTCGTAAGAAGTAAAGGAACAATCTAAGCCTAAATGCCTCTTCGGTCACATCATTGAACTTAAATGAATCTACAAATTCAATAAACAATCTGAGATGTAGATAAGGATCCTCTGCTGGTAATCCACTGAATTGTCCAATTGTTTATAGTTTTTGAAATATCATTGGTTTTAACTTAAAACTAATTAGCTTGAATGTTTATTCTTATAATACTTAGATTTAGCCCTTCCAACTTAGATGTAGATAAGGATCCTCGTGCTTGCCTTCGTCCTCGTGCTCGCCCTCGTCCTCACCCTCGTCCTCGCGCTGGCCCTCGCCCTCGTCCTCGCGCTGGCCCTCGCCCTCGTCCTCGTCCTCGCGCTGGCCCTCGCCCTCGTCCTCGTCCTCGAGCTGGCCCTCGCTCTCGTCCTCGCGCTGGCCCTCGTCCTCATCCTCGCACTTTCCCTCGTCCTCGCGTTGGCCCTCGTCTTCGTCCTCGCACTCGCCCTCGTCCTCGCCCCTGCTTACACTTTGGAAGGAAAAAGATCAGGCAGTTGGAGATCTAAAGGATGAATGGGAAACGAAATAGCTGAGGATGAAAGGGAAACGAAATAGTTGAGGATGAAGGAAAAAGATCAGGCACTGGAGAGGAAAATGAGGGTATATGCGTATATGCGTGGTTGGGAAAATAAAAGAGAAGAGAGAAAGGGAAAAATGGAAAGAAAAAAAATAGTGGAAAAAGGGGGGAAAAGAGGGAAAAAAAAAGAAGGAAAAAGGAAAAAAAAAGTGAGAAAAAATTGATAAAAAGTTTTGGTATTTAATTAGTGTAAAAGAGAGAAAATTGATAGGATGTGATCTTGGTTTTTAAATAAACGAGATTATAGGGTATGTCTATGATCTTGATTTTTAAATAACCGAGACTATAGGACATATTTATAGTCTCGATTTTTAAAAAAATTGAGGCCAAATATCCGAGACTAAAGACATGTATTGTAGTAATGATTCTATGATCAATACATGTATATATAATGTCTTATAAATAGACAAATATTTTATAAAATCTATACATTTAATCAATTATTTAACTTTTTTCAAAATTCTCTTTACTTGATAAATCTATTTTAAACTAACCTATATATCCATGCTATTAGCCTAAACACTATAATATCAGCCTCATTCCCAGCTAAAAACTTTAATACCCTTTTCGCTATTGTTCTCAAAGGGTCGAATTGGTCATAAAAATCAGAATAAAAATCAGCGCAAATCTGAATTAAAAAAATAGTCTGGTCTCTCAAAATATAGTTATTTATTTTCCTTGGAAACTTCCTTGAAAACAGAGAAGAACCTACTAAGAAAAATGAAGCATAAAATACTGAGGAAATATGTAGGGAACAAACATTGGGAAACAAAACCCTCCAATAAAAAGTAAATGTACATGGGTTTATTCATTTAAAATTTGTAAAATTTAGAAGGTCACTGAAATTGATACATAATGGAGGCAATTTCAGAAGGAGATCGTGCAAGACGTAAAGACATGAATGAGTCCGTACTTATGAAGGTGAGAGAAAGATAAAGGAAATAGGTAACTACTTGGTTAATAGTTAATACACCATAAGACGGTCATAAGTTGATTAAGTAAAACGGAAGGTATTTTTTTTTATTGACTTCCATTGATTAAGGTGATGTTGGAAATTAATTTCAATAAAAAACAAACAAGCAATCTAACCATTATATTTGAATATATAATAATATTGTTTTTATATTATTTTCATGATAACATGTGAGGATTAACTATTAAGAGTAAAATATTATTTTTTGATACCGAAACGAAATTTAACTCAATAATAAAAATAATATAAAAATAATAATTTAATGATATATTTATCTAAATATGTATTATAAGCATATTAAATAAAAAATTTTAAATTTTTATACATAAAATAAATGAACTAAAACATTTTATTTTATTATAAAAATTAATTATGTTTTATGTCGAAAATATATGAAAAAATTTATAAAAATATTTAAAATATTTAATTTTTTATAATTATATATACAATAATAATAAAAACGTACTTAATTTTAAACATAATTTTATTATTATTAATATTTTATGGTTATAATTATAATTTTAAAAATATAAATAATAAGATATATTTTTATCATTATTAATACAATTTAAACATAATTATAATAAAATAAATATTTAAAATATTTTTATAAATTATCTAATATATTATAAAATATAAAACATATTTACCCTTAAAAATAAAATTAGTAAAGTGAATTTTTTTTAAGAAGAAATGGACGAAGGCTTCGGCCAATTCCTTATAAAAACCCAACAGAATCCCAAATGCTTTTTCATTAGTTTTCTTTCCATTTGCTCCTGTCTCTCGATTCTAAATCATCCTCTTAAATCTAAACCTTAAAACTCAAATCTCTATCCTATTGATCTAAAACAAAATCCCTAAAAATCTCAGTTCATAATTCTACATATCCTCTTGTGGGTACGATTTCTTCTTCGTTATCGATGCAGCCTTGTAGCAGAGAAATGCCAGGGATGAACATCAACTCTCTCTTAAACAAATCTTCTCAAATCTCAACCCAAGAACTCCAACAACAGCAGCGAAATTCTCATTCTCAGATTAATCAACATCGGATTCAAAGCTCCCACTTCGAATCATCTATGTCTCATGATGATTTCCTGGAGCAAATGCTTTCAACTCTCGGCTCCGGACCTTCTTCTTGGGCTGAGCAACTTAACTCTAATAATAAATCCCCTTGGGATACCTCTATTCCCAAAAATGGCCTCCCTCACCATCACAATAGCAATAACAACGATAACAACCAGCCCAGAGACTTGTCTGACGAAACGGTGCCGGCTGACTACGAGAATGTTGCCTTTCCTTGTGACGAGTCTTCTAACTTGGCTTCCAAGTTTCGTGACCATCAGATCAATGGCGGCTCTAAGTCCTCAGCCGCCGCGGTGGCATCGATGTTTCATCAGCAGCTCATGATGTCTAGTGGCATCGCTGGCGCCAGCGAACATGGGATTATTTCGATGCCGTTGTCTCCCAACAATAACGGTGACTTTGATCGCTCTCAAAACGATGTCGTTGACGGCTCGTCCTTCAAATCACCTAGTCGAGTGAGTTCATTTTTCTTCACGTTTTTGAAACAGTAAGTTAAGGCAATATCGTAAATAATGACGAATCATTGTGATTGGGTTTTCGCAGGGAAGTAATAATCCTATTCAATCTATTTACAATGGATTCGGTGGATCCCTACATGGAGCGAGCCAGGTCTCACCGACTCAGACTCAGCATTTTCATCACCCTCAGGCACGTTTCTAATTGTTTACTTTCAAAATCTAAGCGAGTTTTAAAGATTATTTTTATTATTTTTTTGGTGTGGTAATATTGATTTTTTAATTTTTTTTTTCAGGGAAATTCGATGCAAGCACAGAGCTATGGAGCTCCGGGGGCTATGATGAACCAGCCTCAGCCTCCGGCAACTGGTTCATTGTCTGGGGCTACTACACCATCACAAGCAAGGCCTCGAGTTAGGGCTAGGAGAGGTCAAGCGACTGATCCACACAGTATCGCTGAAAGAGTATGTTCACTGCTCTACTTATTTTCCGTCTATAATTATATTTCGCTCGTTAATTTTGGGAAGATAGATTTTAGATTAATTTTTTTTTTTTAATGTTTTGTTCGCCCTAAATCATGTGAGGTACTTTAAACGTGATCAGAGTTTTTATGTGTATGTCTTTTATTGCGTTTGCTGAGCAACCAAACGGATGTATTAGGTTTACAGCTTTCTTTTCGGTTATTATAATTTCTTAAATTAATGTGATTATTTTAAAAATAAAAAAAATAAAAATTGGTTTTTATTTTCAGTTACGGAGGGAGAGAATTGCAGAGAGAATGAAAGCTCTACAAGAGCTTGTTCCTAATGGCAACAAGGTAAATTATTTTTCCAACAAATAAATTCAAATTATGATATAAGAATTCTTAATAAAAGGAATGATAATACAATTGTTTATTAGTTAGAGTAATTCATTAGCTGCATTGGATCTCCTAGCTAGTTTCCACTAGGGGAGTTCTGTAACCGGTAGTCATGGAAGTTTTTTTTCCTTGTTAAATCACTACACAATCTCACTCCTTTTTTATAAGTTATTTTAGTCTCTGCTGGTCAGAAAGTTAATTAATGGAATTCCACATGACTATTTTTATTCTATATTTGGATGTGTTTTTGATCTGATATTTTAGTCCTATTCATCGTATCAATTATTTATTTATTAATTATTGAGTAAATTTAATCCAAAGTTTAGTAAAAGTAATTGAGAAATTACTTATTAACATAGGTTAAATTGTGGCATGTCAAATTTGTAATGAATTTAAAGGCATAATAACTACAGGTGGACTTCGAACTGCATCATCATATGGTAGCTGCATGTGAAGTTAATAATTTGTAATTTTTGATTTATTTTAATGAAAATATTTTATGTTTTTATCTCAATTACTGTTTATATAATAAGACTACACTTATTTAATATTTGAATAAGTTATAACAGCGTGAATGGGCTGTGAATTTTTGATCGTGGCACCGGCACTTAAGATACGTGTCGATATATTATCGGGATACGCTCGTCAAATTAGGTCACCTCCTCATATGTTTAATATTTTTTCCTCTCGTTAATAGTTAATACTATCTCGGTGCGTACTCGTACAGAGATAGTCCATGCGGGTATTGTTGGCCCCGTAGTGTACTGAATAGCACATTATTTTCATTATGTTATAGGAAGATACTAGTAATGGGGGGATTAGGTCTAAATAGCCTCTAACCGTTTGATAAAGGGTGTTTTTAGTCTTATTTCTTTTAAAATAAGTAGGTAAGTAGGTTTAGTTTTATAATTTTTAAATAAAGATAATTTAGTATTACTTTTTTAAAAAAAATATAAATTTTTCAATGGTAAAGCTGAATATTATCACTTTACAATAAAAATGAAAATTAATAATACATTATATATCCTTTTAAAAAAATATTAACTCTTGTTTTCTTATCTCAGTTTATTTTATTTTTTTTCTTAATTTAGTCTTTATGTGTCTTATTCTTTATCTATTGTCTCTTTCTCTATGATTTTATTTTTAATGAAGAAAAATAAAGAGATTAAGAGATATTTAAATGAGACTATTTTTATTTGTGAACAAAGGAGTAAACATGTATATATATACATACATATATATATATATATATATACATATATATATATATATATATTTTTTTTTTCTAATATTATTTGTAAGAGTATTATAAATAAATAATTTTATTCATGAAAAATATATTTTTTTTAATAATTTAGATTAAATTGATTTTTTTAAAATTATAAGATTAAACTTGCCTATTTTAAAAAAGAAAAAAAGAAAAAAAAAGGATTAAAGTTCCTACAGAACTATTTAGATCTAATTAATGACATGATCCTGATAGATTAAAATTTTTAATTGTTATAATGATTAAAACTTTATTTAGATATAATAATATTATGAAGCACTAATGTTAGATTCAATTTTTTGGTTTGGGAACTGAAATATTGACAGACAGACAAAGCTTCAATGCTAGATGAGATCATCGACTACGTCAAATTCCTGCAGCTTCAAGTCAAGGTTATAAAATTAAATGATGTTCTCTATCCATTCCTAATTTATAAATTAATTCAAGTATTAAAATTATAAATTAATAGATTGTAATAATATTAATTATTATAACAGGAAGATCTTTTATCTTTTATCTCTAATCTCTATCTAGTGTTTGACAATGTTTGATTTATGAATATGGTTTACTATATTGTACAATAAAATAAATCTGAAGTATCATCGCATATATGAGTATCTCAACTATTTTATATTTAAAGCTGTTTAGTTAATTAATAAATGATAAATAAAGATGGATAGTGATTAAATAAATGAATCAGAATTTAAATATATTTGATATTGAGAGGATGATTTTGTTTTGCGGGTGTTGACGTGACAGGTACTGAGCATGAGCAGGTTGGGCGTTGCTGCATCTGTAGCTCCTAATCTTGGTGCTGATATGTACTCTAAGGTAAAATATATATTCAAATCTATTACTATCTTTATATTAAAAAAATACTACTACATAAAAAAAATGTGAATATGTTTTTGAAAGCGATATTATTAACGGCTCCAACTTGTTACATAATTTTTTTTTACCTCCTTTCAATATAATAAAGTGTAAAAGATTGTATTGGTAATGTTAATTGTATTGTTTAAGAAGTTCAAAAACCCACAATTCTTCCCATGTATATAAACGTTGTAGATCTCCCAAATGTTGTGATATAACGTAAGGTGGAGTGATATCCAATGAATTTTTCATACTTTATTTAAATTTTTTTTAGCTTTTTATAAATTATATTTATTTTTATTTTATATATATTTGAATTACATAGGAATATTATTTTATTTTAAATCACATATTAAAATTACATAAAAATATAATTACATAAAAGAAAATTTAAACACTCATTTGTCAATATTAAAAATTTAGAAATGTTATATATAGGTTTACTGAATGCTAAATTATAAAGTATTAAAATAAAGTAACTGTGTCCTTATTTAATAATGGGTTAAATTATTCACGTATATTCTGTTATTTTGATTAATGCATTGTTGTAAAAGCATTTTCCTTACAAATTTGTTATGCATGACATTTATTACTTATAATTTACTTTTTTATGTTTTTTTTTTCTATTCATTTTGTATTATATATTTAATTATGTATTAATTAGATATTTTATTTAATATTTACATTAATTAAATTTAAATGAAATAAATTAGGAGATTAGCTGTCTTGCACATTTAATATTTTAATCTCACCCAAGTTCGTCACTCAACGTCAGCAGCTGATAGCTGTACTCTTTCCTTTCCCAGGGAGAAATGTTAAATGCATGTTTATACAGTACATGCTTGATCAGTATAATTTTTCTACCGTTATATACATGACATTGTATTATAAAAAGTAAGAGTCTATAATTTACTTATTCCATTAATTTTTTTAAAAATTATGTGTTTTAATTTTTTTTAAATTAAAAATAATTTTATTTTTAAAATATAAAAAAATATAAAAATAAATTATTTTAAAATATATTTATTATTAATTTTATTTAATTACATTAAATTGACTAAAACAAATCAAAAAAATTATAATTTTATTTAATTTAATAAAATTGAGTTGGATATAATTATATTTAACCATCAATTACGGTACATTAAACATCCTTGTAATGGTCCGAATTTTCAACATAAACACCACATCATTTCACTACCCGCCAAAACGAAAGAAGCACGCGTGCCCACTTTCTCAGATTCCTCCTTTCCCCTCTCTCCTCATACCTGTTTTTTTTTTTTTTTTTTTTACTTTTTTGCAGCCACAACTCTTTGTGTATATATATATATATATTTTAAGCCTCTATTCTCTTTCCTCTACTTTTATTATTAATCATTTTCCTTTGTCTATGTTTGTAGGGAGGCGGTGACTGTATTCAGACAAACGGAAATGGTGGGACCAGTGGCTCCCATGGCAACAACCAAACGGCTTCTTCGTCCAATAACGACAGCATGACGGTGACGGAACACCAAGTTGCCAAACTCATGGAAGAAGACATGGGCTCTGCTATGCAGTACCTCCAAGGTAAAGGTCTCTGCCTCATGCCCATCTCTTTAGCCACCGCCATATCTACTACCACGTGTCATGCCAGGAGTCCCATGATCAGCAACACGGTCATGCAGTCCAACGGTGAAGGACCCTCATCTCCTAGCATCTCCGTTTTGACCGTTCAATCTGCCACGTTGGTTAACGGTGGGCCTGACAATTCTGTCAAAGACGCCGTGTCCGTGTCCGTGTCCGTGTCCGTGTCCGTGTCCGAGCTTTAATCTTGATTGGTCGTTGACATTATCAATGATACAGTTCAAACAAAACGAGTTAGCTGTTTTATTATTTAAAACCATACTGGGGACACGTGGACTTTGTTATATAGTCCGCTCAAAGTCTACGAAAGTAAGGGCTTCACGGCCGTTTTAACGACGCCGTATTTACATTGACATTTGGGATTAAATAAATAAAAAAGGGCTAATTCTGCCTACACCTACACTAAACTACACCCCACCACTAGCCACCAACCACGCTTCCAAATAAGTTGTAATATATTGTTTGTCTTCCTCCCTAATATATTGTTTCACTCTCTTCATAATTGCATTGTAATATTTCTTGGATCAGTTTTAAGTTATTCTCTAATGACGTGGTGGATAAGAATCGTTTTGTATAATTATTTCTAATTTAAATTGCAGATTTGAACAAGTACCATCAAATTGACAAATTTGAATTGTTGGATATCTCAACGTTTGTTTCTTGTCATACTTCAAAACTATAAAGTTGTGGAATTATTATGGATCAAAAAGTGACTACCTACCTCTAAAGGAAGTGGCATATTTGGTTATTGCTTTCATGAGATTTTCCTTTTCTTTTCAATAAGTTGTACATTTTTTTGGGGCAAATAAGCGGGACAAATTTGTATTTAATTTGTTGGATGAGCGGTAACATGGTTCACTAACTAGGAATAAAAAACATTATTTTACACAAGTAGTTTGGTCTGTCATATGCCAACCCAAGGAAGCAGGAGGGTTAGGCTTCAGACAGTTGAAGGATTTCAACCAAGCAATGTTATCAAAAGCTTCTCGGGACTTCATAAACTCCTTTAATTGATCGAGCAATTATGGGTTCAAGTCTTTAATGGTAAATGTACTAGATTCTATCATTTCTCCCGAACTCAGACAAAAAAATTATATTCTTATATATGAAAAGGCTTACTTTAGGCTAAATACTTAATCGTGAAAGGAAGTTATTGGAAATTAGGTTAAGGAAATAACATTGACATCTGTAAATCACCATTGTCACATGGTTATCCAACAAAAAAGTACCCATTATATCCTTAATAGCTACCACTTGAGAGATCTCAAAACCATTGTACATGGAGTCCCATTTCACTTCGAATGATTCTCTGATTGGCTATCCCATTTAACTTCGAATGATTTTCTGATTGGCTATCTTTACCTTGATTGTGTTGCAAATCTTATTAAAGCTTTTCCCTACCAACTCCAAATAAAAAGGATGTTATCAAATGATTTGGAACTAGTAGGGGTCTTTTTTCAGTTAAGGATCCTTATTTAACTCTTATAAAAAGATCGAGGCTTCTATGATCACTCTAGTTTTTAGAATAAACTTTTGAAGGTAAAAATTCATGAAAGACAAGATTTTTCCATGGAAGATTCGTAAGGGAGCATTTTGTACCAAAACAGTTGCAACAAGGTTTAACAACTCAGCAAACATCAATTGCACTCTCTGCAACAAAGAACGAGAGGATGTTGAACATATTCTTATTAGATGTGAAATTCTGCACTCTTGGTTGAAAAACATTGGAATTGGGGGCTCATTTGGTCATTCACTAACAAGCTGAACATCTTTGCTTACATAAACCTCATCCTAAATCCCCCAAAAAAAATCAGACTAAATAATGTGTCTGCTGAACTTTTTCACTTAGACTATAGTGATCGTGCTTTAACATATCTGTACATCATAAATAAGGTCCTATTTGAAGAAGGTAAGCTAGATGGACAACAATGCATTAGAAGAATTGAGGAGTTTAAAACTCTTTTGCAAAAGGAGCATTCTCTCAACAATTCACCAATAGGCCAAGATGCCATAACACCAACACCATTTAATTGGCAACCTTCTCCCCATAATGCACTCAAATATAACTTTGATGCAGTATGGAAACATGGAATAACTACAATTGGATTTGTAGTTTCTGATCATTCTGGAAATATATAGAAACTTGGAAGCAAGACCTTTTTACTATTTGTGTGGATTTTGCTGAATCCCAGGCCCTTGAAGCTGCTTTCAAACATAGTCTTCAGCACAAAATGAAAGTTGTTTACGTGGAGGGATATGTTAAATTTGTAATCAAAGCCCTCGTGGAAGACATTTGGGAGGATATCTCAGAAGTTGTTTGAAAAATCATTCAGAGTTTACAAAACCTTTTCAAAGAGTTCTGCATGATAAGTGCCTGATGGATACCTAGAGAGCAGAGCAATAGAGCTCATTCTTTAGTAAATATAGCTAATTACTACAATTCAGCATGACATTTTTTTTTAAGTTTTGGACTTTTGGTTTATTTTTTAATAGTTAGTAGATTTTATGTGTTTTACTTAAAAGTTAGTGTATTTTATACACATTGATCATAATTAGTATATCATTGCTAACTTTTCCCTTATTTGTTTGTATTTGTTTGTATCTTAAAAAGAGTTATACATATTGTATACGATAGGTTGAATATTTCATTCATTACTACAAAAAGGGGCATTAAAGTCGGTTAAAAACCGACTTTAAATGAAATGACTTAAAATGTAAAGTCGGTTCACGCGGTGAACTGACTTTATTTTTTTTTAAATTTACTCATTTTTTATTATACTCAAATAAAAACCTACATTCGAGTAGAAAAAAACCAAAATCAGTTTAGCAAATAGTTCAAATAATACAAATATTTGAAAAATAAAATATTAATTAATAACAAAAAAATTACCATGGTTTTGTTCTATTTTATTCAAGATCATCATATTCTTCTCCTGATGTTATAATACAAGCTTACATATATAATATAAAAATTTATACACATAAATAATAACACATAATAACAGAAAAAAAATATATGAATAATAAGTGCGTAAAATTAATATAAATACTTACAAAAATAAATGAAGTGATAAAATGAAAGAAAGGAAGAAAAAATGGTGTTTTGTAAGTGAGAAATGGGTATAAAAAATTTGAGTATTTTGCTTAAATAAATAAGGGATCTAAAAGATTAGTTAGAGAGGAAGAAAACCCACTAACCGGCGCTGGAATTGGTAGTCGTAGGTGGCCAGAAAGTGAGAAAGAGTGGAGGATGTTTTGGGTTTTTGAGAGTTATGCAACGCTTGGAATAGTTTCTGTTTGGGGAAGAAAGAAGAGAAAATAATTTATCCACGTGTGTAGCATCAGTTCTAGGTATCAACTGACGCTACGTCCACGCATAACGTCGGTTTGACACGTCAACCGACGCTACATCTTACGTGGATAGCGTCGGTTCTATACCGAACCGACTTTACATATCGACTTAAATACCCATTTTTGTAGTAGTGATTGGTGGGAAAAAAAGAAAGAAGAAATATGATTTCAATATAACAGAAGTTGGATGAGTTTGTAAGTCAACTTCGTGTAGCATTGTCTTATCCTTTAGTATAAAATTAAATTAAATTTAATGGACAACGAGAAACAAAATCGAGATTATTATGTATAAAAGAGTCATGATTAAAATATCAATACATGATAGCGTTATTCTCAAAATAAATTTTATTATTGTAAATATAATAATTCATTAATGATAATTTTATTCAAAAATAATAGTACTAAGGAGTAAATATTATAGAGATAAAATAGACATTTAATATATTTTTATCGTGGTAATAATAAAAGTTATCATAAAAATATCATTATTCTAAAAATATTAAAATTTCAAGTTTACTAAGATACTTAAAAAATTTTGAAGATCAAGTTAAACATATATATGTTGAAGCTGGGTGGTATAACTATATATAGGCCTCTTTTGGCTTCTTTGGCAAGCTGGGTGGTATAACTACATCACCTAGATATGGAAGCGTAGTTGGATTTTGCCAGGGACAGCTTAACTAAATAGGTACTTGGTATCCGCAGTTGCTTGGTATGACAACAATGATGACCTAACAAGCTTTTCAATTTTCATTTTTGTGTATCAAGCGGAGTCTCGATTGAAAGGTGATAGTCGGCCAAAGTTTTTAGGCAAAAAGTAAACCATAAGGCCATGAATTTTGATTTCAAAATAATGATATTTATCTTAATAGGATCTCATTTATTCGCTTTAATTTGGACCATTAGATCTGAGCTTGGTGGATGGTTAATATTGGACAAGTTAACCTATATATAGGCAAAGTCTCTATCAGTTTTATTCACTACAATCCATTCGGTCATTACTTGAAGCTTTTGTAGAATTTTTTTTAAAAACAATTAGAGCCTATCAAAACCCTTCTTTTTTTCTTCTTCATCAATCTGTCTTGAATTATGCATGAACACAAAGAACATAGCCTTTTTTATATCACCACTTCCATATTACACTAGTGAGACCTAAGCTATAGTAGGCCAGAAAATTATCAGAAGGATGTGCCCCCACTTTATCTGTACATGGTAGGACCAACAGGTGCGATGTCTTGCTGTAGGAAATTTGATGATTTCTTTCCTGGGCATCCCAAGCATAGAAGAAGACACAATGAGTGAACAATAGAGAGACCCATTACGCAAGACATGAGTGCAGAAGGGTCCAACCATAGGGACAAACAAAGAGATGGTGACTTGGCGAGAGGTGGTCTATCATGCGGAGGCTCTAACAAGGACAGTCTGACCCAGCAGACCATTCCTGATCCTATCCAATCAACTAGGCTGGAGCCAACTCAAGCAACCAATTGGGTAGACCATAATGCACGTCTGAGGGGTTCATAGTTCATCCAGCCCTATCAACTATTCGACTAGTCTCTGGTTGACTGCCCTCTATCCAGTGGTGGTGATGCTAGTGGTGCCGCTATCCTGGCATTCCTGTTTATCTCTCCTCCTCATTCAATTCTGCTACTTCAACAGAGACTTATAATTCTTCATTGATTGAGTGTATTCTCATGGTTGTTCTTCTTGCCAAGTTTGAGAATGAAGTTGACTTACTAGTTCTAATTTTAACTAATTATGTTGTTGACAATTTGAGGAGCATGTTTGAAATTGCTGATAATATCAGCATCATACTTAATGATAGTAACTTGGTTCCCAATATCCACCTCTAGGTAGAATTACTATTTTTGTTGATCAATGTTTGCAAGTTTCTGATTTCCAATTTTACCCTTGGTGTTGTAATTCCTATGCAAAGTGAGGGAACCTCTTGAACAATTCCCTCCCAACTTTTGGAAGGTCTTGGTTTCTTGCCATGTTTTGTGGAGGGAGCGTGGTAGGGAGCTAAGTTTAGAGGATTTTAAGTATATGTACTACATATAGACTATGAGTGTGCGTTATTTCAACATCTAGCCCTACGACGATTGCAAGTTTATGGAGGAGTTGTTGAAATCCAACAAAGGTTAGTGGCACTCCTGGTTAATAACAACTGGCACATATGATTAGGGGTATGCAAAAAATCCGATCATTTGATCAGATCCGTTAATTTTTTGACGGTTTCGATCCGACCATCGAATCGGATCAGATGGAAAAAAATTCATCCGTTAAGTTCAAATCGGATGGAAATTTTACTACTATTCATCCGATCTCATTCGATCCTACCAAAATTAATTATATATATTTATTAAATTAAATATATATATATATATATATATGTTTTAATTAGGTTTTCGCACAAGCCCAGCTACATTCTCTCATCTCGTTCTCTGTTGGCTTGTTGCTTTCCGCCTCTCCCCTCTACTCTACCGCTTTGCCCTTTGCTCTCCGCCAATCTGCATGTGTCGTCGTCACCGACCCTCTTTCTGTTCTTTGTTCTGCGTTGTAAGTTACCTCTCCTGGATTACATTTGTCATTCTCTAAATCGGTTTATTTGGTGGTCGTTTCAAATGATTTATTCTTCATTTGGTTTCCTGATTCTAGTCATCGTCTTGTCATTTTTGATGTTCTTCTTGGTTGGCTTTAACACGACACTTTCTTATCACGATTCATGAAGGATTTTTGATTTAATGGTTTCACTTTTATTTTTTAATTTATGTTTAGATTTGCTGACCTTGAATGCTAAAGTGATATTAACTAGTTTAATGTTATGATACCTCTGAATCATTCAAAAGTGGTTTCATTTAAGAATGACACAGTTCAATATGTTTGAAGCATGTTAACTCTTCCACTAAGTTCCTTGTGACTCTTGTTCCCTGTGTAATATCTGGTTGTACTTTTGTTTTTCATTATTTATTTTGTTCTTCTATGAGATATGGGAAATTGTATTACTTTATGTGCAAATCTGCTTCTATACATTTTTCTGCTTTGAAGGACCATTTTAACATTGTTGTAGCATTTTCAGGGAGTATGTGCTACGTTATGATAATTTAATTTGATGAGGGCTGGAAAGTTTGTTCTGTTTATTATGTTATACTAGTATGAAGTTTGCCTCTAACATTGAGACCGACATTAGTCTACTCTTTTTCATCTTTCATATGTATTTGTGGTTCTCATTATATAATGTAATCCAACTCATCCTTTTAATTTCCACTTTAGTAAAGCTTTACACATATCAAAGAGACTTAAATTAAGCTTATCTTTTTAAATGTGGGTATAGCTTTCACTAGCTATGATGACATCTCCTAAAAGCACTGCAATTATTCAAAATTCCTATATTTTTTCCAAGCAAAAGCCGTGTAGTTTTTATGTTTAAAAACTCATCACAACCCTTTAATCCTGTATGTCTTCTTATAACTTTTTCCTTACTCAAATTTTTTTCTTTCAAAACAAACAGAGAAACCTCATCATAAATGTACGCTGAGATTCAGGAGTAAAATAAAAATTTCATTTATTTCTCTTATAAAGCATGTCTAACAATCATTCAATGGATAAGATTACTTCAAATTAATCTAATAATTTTAAAAAGTGGTCTAACAATCCACATTCTACATTCAACACAAAGGAACTAAAATGTTAGATGATGAATGAATGGAAAATTTCAATAATATTTTATTAGTACAAAGGTATATATTATTTGCTTTTTTCTGTCACTATTGTTGTTGTACGACCCTACTGTTTTTGTTATTTCATTTATCTGATAGCATTTTTATAACAGCTATTTTTCTACGGAGTGTGTTTATTGCATTAAGTTGATTATGTCTCACTTTATCTTAGATGAAAAAAAAACACCCCTACTACGGATAGTCCACTTGCAACCACCGGAACTGCAAGCGCTACCCATGATGTTAAAAATCAAGATAATAATCCATAAAATGCTCCACTAGAAACTAAAGATCTACCATTGAATGACAAACCTGAACCTTCCATAGATAACTATGATGGAAAAGGTAAGTGAAAGTCTTCTAAACCTCTCTCTTCTGCCTGGAAACATTTTGATATAGTGGGTGAAGGCTTAGATCACAAGACGAGATGTAAACATTGTTCAAGGGAGTATATGCATGTATCCAGCAAGTTTGGTACATCAAACTTAAATGCTCATATTGCTATGCAATGTAAATTATTTCCTGGTAGATATAAGAAGAAGCAAAAGACTAACTTTTGAAAATGTCACAACCAATAAAGAAGGTGTACTTACTGCACACACATTTAGTATTGAGGCTTGTAGGCTTGCACTTACAGAAATTATTGTAGTTGATGAATTGCCATTTAGTCATGTTGAGAATGAAGGATTTAAGAAGTATAATAGAGTTTTGGAACCAAGGTTCCAAGTTCCTTCTCATACCACTGTTGCACGAGATTGCTTGAGTCTTTTCTTAAAGGAAAAGGATAAATTGAAAAAAAATTTCTCTAAGTCATTTCAAAGAGTTTGTTTAACACCTGACACATGGACTTCTGCTCAAAATTTGAGTTATATGTGTCTCACTGTTCACTTCATCGATGATAATTGAAAACTCCAAAAAAGAATCTTAAATTTTTGTGTAGCTTTTGAGTTTGCATTTTCTATGAGGGGAAAGGTTATTGATTCTTTTAGAAGCTCATTGTCCCCAAAAATTGTCCAAGTACTTATTTGTACTCATAACTGGATTTGATCATCACCAATAATTAACATTCGTGAGTGCCTTGATGATATTGAAGCAATTGAAATAGGTAATATTATTTTAACTTTCATTATTAATTGATATCATTTTCTTATGATTTATGTTTTAATATTTTCATCACTTTCTATTGTCTTCTATTTTGTAGATATGTTGGGAGGCATTAAAGATATAACCCTTGATTGAGTATGATATATTATTATTTTATTTCATATGTATTTCATATATTATTTAATTATTAATTTACTAATATTTTTTAAATTATGGCTAATGGTAATAATACACTGAAGTTTTTTGCTATTGCTCTCAAGATTCAAGACAAGATTATTTTCAAGATGGTCGATGAATGTTAAAGAGTGAAATGATCAAATGATCAACTTAATTTAAGTTTAGATTATTGTGAACTATCTTTTTGTTTATTGTTTGAATGAATTGTTAAATTTATTAAAATGACTATTGTAATCATTATTGATGTATTGTATTATTTTTGTTTTATATAAGTTTGACCATTTTAGTCTTATTTTAACCATTTTATTTGGTTTTTTAAGGTTTCTTTTAACACAAATAATTTTATGTTTTGATTTATGTGAAAATTTAAATTTTTTATTCAAAAATACCAAAAATAGAGTTAATTAAGTTTATTAGTCGGATTGATCAGATTCAATCCGAATAGGTTACAGATCGGATTACATCGGATTTGAAAGGTGATCATATCGGTTGTGGATTAAGATGTTTCAATCAGATCAGATGGTGGATCAGATAGGATCAAATATGTATAAAATCAACAGTTTCGATCTGATGAACACCCCTACATATGATACGGCTTTCCATGAACTTGATCCTATACCAATTCAATTTGTCTCTAGCAATGAGCCACTATACAAGTTGTTTCAACTTATACTATACTTCTTTAAGTTTATTCTCACTAACCTCTTTTGCTACACTTCTTACAGTGGACTAGAAATGCGCAAAGCCTCGTGACGAGCAGAACCGACATCGTCTTGATTCCATTCCCGGCAACGGTGCCAAAAACTTGATGAACAAAACCGGCATCGCCGATCCTGCCAATACTTTGGTTTTATATCTATAAAACTCTCACAAGTGCACGAATCATTTCATAGAAAATGATAAGTATACTCCCAAGTTTGATCTAAGGAAGAAATATATGTGGTTTTTAATTTATTATTCAAACTTTTAAAAACGAAATTAAATCGTAAACATCCTGTCACAATATTTGGTGGTTTTGTGTTTCTAATTTAATAACATAAAAATAAACACAGATATGGATTCAATAAACATCTATGCAAATTTTATCATTTATAATAGTGGAGTATTTATGGATATAATAACTAAATTAATTATGCTTGCTCATATTATTTAGGTTATTAAAGATATAAATTGATATTTATTGATTCTCTCTTTTTTATATGAATACCACCTTTGGTGGGTTTAGATATTCTTTGTTGATTAAACAAATCAATTAACACATATGGGTGAGGTGGATAACTAATTTGGTTAATTAAATTAATTCCTTTTTCTAAGAGATTGAAAATGAACCATTTAAATGACACCTTTGGTGGGGTTAGATAGTTTAAACTTTATTCAAGGTGTCCAAATTAAACCTAAGAATTTAATTATCCGAGTACTAACTTTCAAGTTTTAAAACCACTACTGAAAACATGTTGTCAATACATTTTCAAATAATAATTTTTATAAAAACTTTTGAAATAGAGCTTCACTCTAACTACCGAGAGATTGTACCAATAAATAAAAGAGAACTACTCTAAATTAGACCGGATAACTAAACCTTAAAATCTAATTTTCAAATTTAAGTTTGTAATGAAAAATAATATATTTCTCTCTAACATTCTTAATATAAAATCTTGAATAAAAACAAAATCAATTCATTTAAGAGATTTTTACCTATTTAATATTTCGCAAGCATAACAACGTTATTATTATATCATGTTAACAAACAGCCAACAATGTTAAATTTAATCAAAGACAAATTAAATATAACATATAAGAATAAAGCATAAAAAAATAACTGCAAAGAAAATAAAATCCTTATAGTACTTTGATGCTAATTTTATTGCTGGAAAACCTCCAAACGGAATTTGTATTTGCATTTATTGAATCAAAAAGCAAATAAATTACAAAAACATAATTAGTTCTTCTTAAAAAGAGAACTCTAAACCTAAGAAAAACTAAAAACTAAGAAATGGAGAGAAAGAAAGAGAGAAGAAGATGATTTTAGGTGTGTTTTGGTATGTAGAGAATGAGGGTATTTATAAGTGAGGAGAGGAAGAAAAAGTAAGTGAAAAAATGATTAAAAAATGAAGGAAATGCGTAGTACGTGATGATGATGTCAGCTGACGTCATGGTAGGTGGGGCGTAGCGGTGCACGCGGAATGGAGCAGAGGCGCGTGCGGACCGGGTGTAGATGGGTACGGGCTCGCACGAATTGGGCGTTGTGCAAGCTATGCGTGCACGTTGCTCGACGCTACTGGGCGCGCTACGTGCATTGGCCGGGGCTGCTGGGCTACTGTGTGCGCGATTTCATCCTTTTTGACCCTTTTGACCTATTTTGTCCAATTTTTCCATCTTCTTTTGACTTTTCCTAATTTATTTTATGAATATATTTGTGATGTATTGCCTCCAGTATTTATTTGAGTCTTTAAGTTACTTTTTTAAGCGAAAATACCTGAAAAACAATAAAAATACCTGTGATTCTGAAAAGACAAATTTATATAGAAATATGATAAAATCATATAAATATATATCTTTTTAATCAATTAAAGTGAATAAAATCATGGTAATTGTAGTGCTTTTTGAGCTCTCATCACCTCGTAAGGAGTAGAAGAAATTTATTGGGGATTTACTTTCCCTTTCTATTGAGGATCATTGCTACAAGAGTTTGTCCATCGATGAGATATTGCATACTAAGGCCTACAACCTTCTTTAGCCATACCTAGAAGTCTCAACCTCCTACTTCCAAAGGTAAAAGCTTTTACGATCCATACTTTACTTGTGAAAACTTTACTTCATCTTTATTCTCATTCTTTTGTGCTCATTTGTAGATATGTCTTCTTATCATTCTACCTCTCAAAAAATTCCAACTTCTAATGCATTCAAGTTGTGTCTCACCATCTAGATATTAGTTTAGAAAGCTAGTCAGATGATGGTTGCAAGCTAGGAAGGAAGGTAGTGCACTAGGCTGTGGTGTAGTACATTGGGTTAACCATGGTAGTATTGGTGTCCATAACTACTCAGATTATACAACTAGTTGAGGACATCCAATTGAGGCTCCCCTACTATATAATCCTTTTCACACACCATTATCACACCCCATTCCTACACCAAATGAAATAGACATTGAGAGTAATTACTGAAGTACTTTCAAAATAATTAGTGAATACGGAATTCGAATCAATAAAATATTTCATAGAGTTTTAGCTGATTTTGAAGTAAAGAAACAATTGATGAAAGAGTATTTATAGCAATTGACTGAGCACCTCACCAACTACCTTACCAACCATCTCACCAAGGGTGATGGCAAGGTCCATAACGAGGTGCCAAAAGTTATATTTTTCCATTTTCAAAAATGTCGAGTAAATACTACAAATACCTACACCTAAAATGAACCAAAAACATAAGTGACAACGTCCACCTAGTATGTACACTACGAAAACCAACCCAATGGTGTGCGTAAACATGCTCATAGACAAAGTATTCCTAACTATGTGCATGTCTGAATTACTGATTTGCAATAACTAATCTTACACAGAGAAAGACAAAAATACTAAGTAAAATAAAATAGACATCGTGTTTTGTACATGAAAAGCCAATAAATAGATATAGAGTACAACGTGACTTACATTTTCTCCCTTTGGCTTTCTGTGTCTTAACATTGTACAACTAAATACATACTCATATCTACATGAGATGATCTTAAAGATACTTAAATAATTTTTTTCCCACTAACAAAATATCAACATATACCCAAACTCAAAAGACACACAAATACCAAGTGCATCCATCTTGTGTGCTCCATCCATCTTCATGTATCAACTCATCCATTCTAGCACTTTGAAATATGAGGGTTTCAACACCATTGCTCACTAACTCAAATGAAGCTCAAAGACTTCACTATACATCTATAACCTACACACATAAAACAAATACATACCTTGTGAATATATCATTTAGGAATAACGTGTAGTCTACCAGGTCCTATCATTTTGTCCCTACACAGGTGCACATAAATAGGCAAAAAAATAAATGCATAACTCCCCTGACTTCATACAACACTCTCCCTGAATGCATGCAAGTCTGACAACAATATGTACTACAATCTTACACTTATAACCCATGTAGCACACAACAGGGCAAAAAATACATAGTTGTGTATAGAAAATTCTCCCCTTTTTGACATAAAAGTCAAAGGAACACCTCAATATAAGGTAGGGAAGTGAAACAAAAAAGAGATGTAAAGGGAAAAGTAAATGGAACAAGTACAAAGAATAAGGGAGATTTTAAATTAAATAATGAATTTAACATAAACATTCATAGGGTCATCAATCGATGATGCATCCAAGTAGGAGTATAACTAAAAAATTGGTTTCATGCTCAATGTATGTTGTACTAAACATGTTTACTTTATATGTCATCAAGAAATGCTCATGTGTTTGGCCTCTCTCTCCACTAATGTAAGTACAAGCTTAGAAGAAATCAATAGGCCTTTCAAAGTATATAATGATAGGATGAGGTTTGGGTAGAAGAGAAGAAACATTTAAGCATAGGCACACCTTTAGATGACCATACATTCACCTTAAGCACATAGCTCACAGCCATACGAGGTAACCTTTTAAACTAGGAATATTTTCCTTTTACTTCTCAATTTTAAAGCACTCACAATTTTTCCAAACAAGGTATCTTTTTTATTTTTTTTGTTTACGATTTATCATTCATTTACTGAAACTCATCCTTTTCTCTTCCCTTTTTCTTTTTCTTTCTTTCTTTCTCCTTTTTCTTTTCTTTTCTTTTCTTTATTTTTTCCTTTAAGCTTGAGAGCAACACAAGCAATTCCAAAGAAAATAAGTTTAATAAGACAATTAAAACATAATAAAAGGACTGGCGGTGTCACAATGTAAGAGAAGATTCTTAACCCTGATGCCATAGTTAGACAGCATTTGTTTCATCCAAAGTAATTGTAAGCTACACAATCCAATAGCAATATATTTAGCCTCAATAGCTGAGAGAGAAATTGAATTCTTTTTTTTACTATGCCATGAGACCAATCAATTTCCCAAATAGAAACAACTACCTGAAGTACTTTTTCTATCATTATTACAACCAGCCAATCAGCATCAAAGTATCAAACCAACTCTACAGTTGTGTCCCTAGGATACCAAATACCAACTTTTGAAGTACCCTTGACATATTTAATGATTCTTCTAACTACTACTAGATGTGATTCTTTGGGATTATCTTGGTATCTAGCATATACTCTAACATTGAAGGAGATTTTAGAGTGGCTTTTAGTCAGATACAGAAGACTCCCAATCATGCTCATGTACAAAGTATGCTCAAATTCTTTGGCTGAATAGTCTTGATAAAGTTTTAGAGTGGTTCTTATAGTGGTACGAGTAGATGAGACAATATCCAAACCAAACTTCTTAACCAAATCCTTGGTGTACTTAGCTTGAGATAAGAAGATCACATCCTTCATTTGCTTGATTTGAAATCCAAGAGAGAACTTTAGTTCTCTAACTAAACTCATCTCGAACTCACTTTGCATAGTGGAAGCAAATTTTTTAGCTAGATCATCTTTAATGGATCCAAAAATGATGTCATCAACATAGACTTGAGCCATAATAACCTCTCATTGAATTCTTGAGACGAATAAAGTCTTGTGACCACCTTCCCTCAAAAAATTGTTAATGATGAGAAACATGGTGAGAAGATCATACCAAGCACATATAGCTTACTTCAACCCATATGAATTTTTGTTTAGTCTCGTTACATGGTTTGGAATATGAGGGTCTTGAAAAACTTTTGGTTGTTTCATATAAACCTCCTCTTTGATGACTTCATTTAGAAAACACATTTGACGTCCATCTAATATAGTTTATACTTGAAGAAATAGGAAAGACCAAGAAGTAGTCTAGTAGACTCAAGATGTGCAACAAGAGAAAAGGTTTCACCAAAATATATACCTTTAATCTAGGTATACCCTTGTGTAACAAGGCAGGACTTATTCCGAGCGATGATCCCATTTTCATCTTCCATATTTTTATGCAAACAGAAAGTACCAATGATATGTTTATTAGAACTCCTAGGAACCAAGTACTAAACATCATTTCACTAAAATTGGTAGAGTTCCTCTAGTATAGAGTTGACCCAATCTATATCTTGTAGGGCTTCCTTAACATTTTTGAGAAGGGAGTTGGATGTGAAACATATATAGTTCAAGGTTTCCTATAGTTGATGTCTTGTCTTAACTCAATCTTATTCATGACTAATAATATCATCCATAAAATGGGAATTCTTAGTCCATTTATAAAGGGAATATTCCTCTTGTTCATCTTCTTTTTCTTCTCCAATGGTTCTAAAGGAATCAACAAAAGTAGTGGAGGGTACCTTAACATTATCTGCAACATTTTTAAGAGTATCCAGACTTAAAATATTTCATTATCATTAGATTCAACAAGTTTGGTTTCTTTGATGTCATCTATAACAACATTCATTGATTTCATAGTAGTTGAAGTTCTCAGGTTATAGACTCTATAAGCGTGGCTATTATTGGAGTATCCAATGAAAATTCCAAGGTTACTCTTTGCCTCAATCTTATCAAGATTTTCTCTATCATTGAGAATATACCATGTACTCCTTAACAGATGAATGTGTCTATCATTTTTTCCCATGCATGAGTTCATATAAAGACTAACAGGTGCTAGGCCAAAGAAAGCAACGATTCAAAGTGTTATAAGTAGTGTTGATAGCTTTTGGCCATAAGTGTTTTACTTGCCAATAAAACTCTAGCCATTTCTTGGATAAATCTATTCTTCCTTTCAGCAATCCCATTTTGTTGAGGGGTCTTGGGAGCAAAGAACTCATGCTGCATTCCAATTTCATCACAAAAGCACTAAATTTATAGTTCTCTAATTATTTTTCATGATTGCTCCTGATTTTTATGATTGTTCTGATGGATTAAAATTTTTCGTGTAATAGCTTGATACATAAGGATTTAAACTCATCAAAAGCTTTAGATTTTTCTCTTAGAAATATAATCCAGGTGTATTTCAAGAAATCATCAACAATAATAAGAATATACATTCTCCCACCAATACTTATGGTTTGAACAAGACTTGTAATATCTATATGGAGAAGTTGGAGAGATCTTATGGTAGATAATTGTTGATCTTTCTTTCTTGGGTTTTTATTTGTTTTCCCATCTGAAAGGGACTATAAATGTGCTCAGGAATGGAGGAAATAAAAGGGAGACCTTGGATGACTTTGAGATTTGAGATTTTCTACAACAATTTATATTTGACATGTCCTAAATGGTGATGCATAAATTTTTGGTGCTCAAACTTAGCTTGTTACACATATATTCGGGAAGTGTTCCTACACAATAGCAATTATCCTCAGATTTGATAACTTTGACAAAAGTTCTACCTAACTCATGATACATAACATAGTATGTCTTATAAAATGAACAATGTATTTGTTGTCACAAATTTGGCTAATGTTAATAAGGTTAGCCTTGACTCCTTCACGTGGAGTACACCCTTAAGCTCAATGATACCAGAGGCACTAATAAATTGTCTACCATAAATCAATGCCTTATTACCATCACCAAATGTAATAGATCCACCATTGGTGAGAGTTAATTTGGTAAAGAAAGACTTACTACCGATCATGTGTTTGGAGCAACCACTGTCAAAATACCAATTACTGGAAGTGTGTACCTTCATGGCATTATGAACCATATTGCAATTGATATTAAGAGAAGATTTAAACTTAGTCAAAATCAGCATTACATCATTCTATAGGGTTATGGCTTCACTAGTTAAAGTGATAGAAAGTTTTAGAAGTTCTTCCATATGACTTAACATATCCTCGCCATAAATAAGAGTCTTTTTGAGAGTTGGAAGAGGTGAAGTAATCTAAGTTATAAGCAATAGGAGAGAAATACAAGCTATATTCCCTCATAGCATCATCGATAAAATCATCATCATCTAACTTGTCAAAACAAGTATTTCCAAGGGACCACTTATTACCTTTTCCCCTCTTATTCTTGAATTTTTCTCTCGAAGTCATACTGTTAAATATGGAGAGTCTCAATCATTTCATGTTTTTCTAAAAGGATAGATTCAAGAAGAATGCCTTTGTTAGTGTTAGCTTAGTTCAACCTCAGAATCCTTTAGTAAGGACTCTAGGATAGCCTTTTTTATCTTCCAAGATGAAAGCTTTTTTATTAAGTTTACATAAGTCTTTAGAATTACAAGAAGACTTTGGTGTGGGTTAATCATTGAAAGCATTAGACTCTTTTTCTTGAATTGCCTTCTCCAAGTCACTTATCTAAGAAGGAAAATTTTAATTATCCAATAAAATAATCTAGAGAGACTTAATATGGTTGTCCAAATTCAATTTCAAATTGCTCACAACTTCATCACCATTCAAAGTGAGGTTGAGAAATTGATCAGATAGAGTCATATATTCCTGATATTTTTCAGTAATCTTATTATCAATCTTGGTCATAAATTTTTTCAACTTGAGAGTGTCATACACAAGTTGGTCATAGGATTGTTGAAGAGAGAGCTGTTCATTTTCACCAGTGTTAGTCTAATATGTCCAAATAGATAGTGCATTCTTGGAGTGGAAAGCCATAAGAGTAGAGCATTTAGGAGCAAGAACCTATGTCTTATATGAAGAATAGACACTAGTTTTAGAGATGCAACCATAGTATTTATTTCATAGGAATTCTTGCACTTCCTTAACAGTTGTAAACTTGTCCATAAAGGTAGAATCCTTTATGGAAATTGAGTTGATAAAAAGGTGTAACCCTTGGTAGTTTAAGTTATTGAGATGAAGTTATTTATTCCAAATACTGATAGGTTTGTGATCAACAATCCCAATCTTAGACATATGCATAAGACACATTGAACCATCCTCAATCAAAGACCAAACATCATTATTGTTAGATCTCAAGTAGGAGCACATCTAATATCTCTAGTAAAAGTAACATAATCCATTGAACTTAGTAGTATACTAACCTAACTCTTATATCATCCATTACAAGATATTTGAAAGAACTAAACACAAAGAGAAAGGGGCAAAAATCAACATTAGAGAAGTTAAGCCCAAAAAAGGTGTACTTACTCTGATACCAATTGAAGGAGTCTATGACCCAATACATAACTAGGGAATAGAGATATTGACTCTTAATGAACTCATTCCCACATGTAGAGAATATAATAACACTAAAAACAAATCACTGAGTAGAAGTAGTAACAATATAATATCAATTCAGTAGAGAACATTCAATAACAAATATTATATGTAAACTAACAAGTAGATATGGAAAATAAACTTGTTCTAATCATAGTTTAAACAACATTATATTTTAATATACACAATTCAAATTTGGAGTATACTAGCACAATAATAAAGCATGTATAACACACAATGTAGTGAGATAAACCTATATAGAGACCATATATATGTGATAACGTCCTCAGGTTGATTAAGGCAATCACTTAGTAGCAAACAATTCACTAATCAAACAATAAAACTATTATAACTCTAAAGAAAAACCATTATTACCTCCATCTTCTAGTACCTGTGTCCAAACTACCTATTTATACTCTTGTGTTACTACTTTTGTAATGTCTTGGTTCCACACATGAGCCTGATTATCCTCTATAGCTGACACCACTCGATGTGGTGTGATCAAGTACCATTGAATAGTAATGTGTAGAATAATCTAACATAACCCTTAAATACTACTCGCATAGAGATTTACTCACTCACCACATAAACATAAACACTCTCACTATTGTACAGTTCACACTAACATATCACAATTATTGACATGCTTTCAAATTAATTAATGAATTTAGAATTCAAATAAATGGACATTTTTTTAGTGGCAAGGATGGTGGTGAGGTCCATAAAGAGGGTGGTGCCAATGTGCCAAAAGGTAAATTTTTTATTTACAAAAATGCAGAGTAGAAACTACAAATACTTGCACCTGAAACAACCCAAAAACATAAGTGATGTTAATGTGTGTGTGTAAACATCCTTGTATACAAAATCTACCTGACTATGTGCTATGTGAATTATTGATCCGTAGTAACCAACCTTACACTAAAGACGACAAAACACTAAGTAAAATAAAATATATACCGTGTTTTGTATACGATAAACCAACACATAGATATATAGTACAACAAAACTTACACTAAGTATTTTATAAATTGTGTTGTCAAAATCACAAGGTATATTTGATGTATTTTAGGTGCTTTTGGACTAAAAAGATGAAAATGACAAAGGAATGAATAGATCCTTACAATCTATTGAGGCATATTTAAATGTATTTTTTTAGATTATCTTTATGTGTTGTTTTTACATGCTATGTTTAATTTATTGATTATTTATTAAAATATGTATGTCTATCCATAAATAAAATAGGATATTAGCAATGTTGTTACGCTTGTGAAATATTAAAGTAGATTAAACATTTTTTTATAAAATGAATTAAATTTTATTTCTTCATCAATATTGAAATGAAGTTTGAAAAAGAAAAATATATTGATGATGTATTTTTCATAATAAACAAGAGAGTTAGATTTAAGATTTAATTATTTGAATTTGATTAAAAGTCAACTCTTAGATGTTAAATGAAATATTCTAAATTCGATTTAGAGAACTCTATTTCAATGATTTTTATAAGAACTATTATTGAAAGATATATTGATGACATATTCTTTATAATAGTTAGTTTTTTGATACTTAAATCATAAACCCAACTTAGACATATTGATGAGAGTTTAAGTTGTCATGCCCACCTAAGGAGACAAATTAAATGGTTTGTTAATCTCTTAGAAAAGAAGCAGAATTTAACAATTTATCAATTTTTAGGCCCCTCCTACGGATATTAATTTGTTTACCATTGACAACAAGAATGATCCTTACTTGAGGATATTTTCATACGAAAAGGGAGAATCAATAGTCATATTCATATTTTTAATAACCTATTTAATATTAAGTAAATATAATTAACTAGCTAATATTCCATAAATTCTCGATTGCATGATAAATGTTTAAATTCCTAAATATTTATTGAATCTATCTTTATTTTTATGCCATTAGTTTTGATCACAAACCAAAACAATCATGATAGGATGTTTAGGTTTTTATTTTCGTTTTTAAGAATTTGTTGAATTATTTAAAAATCATGTGATTCCACTTTAGACCGACATTAGAAGTATACTATCATTTTATATAAGTGATTCATGCACTTGCGAACTATCTTATAAATTATACAAAAAATTTACGCCTAATTTTGGCTATCAAGATTTTGGTGTAATTGCAAGGTAAATACCTACTAAGTAAAACCCAGCCAAGACAAGATTAATTAGGTGGGTTTTACTCTTACAAGTATTTGACCTAGAAATCAAAAATAAGAAAGGCAGTCAAAACTTAGTAGTTGATCTTCTGTCAAGGTTAATTTATGAATTAAATTATCTTGAAGGTGAGAGTAAAGAAATTATTGAAAATTTTCCCGATGAACAACTAGTTTTAATAGGTCCAAATTCATGTTATGTTGATATAGTCAATTATCTTGTTGCAAAAAGTGTCTATTCCTTATCATTCACAAACTTTCAGTCAAGTGAGAGTAAGTAATAGGCAAATCAAAAGGATTCTAGGGTGCGTTGTGAGACTTTGAACTAAGGACTGGACAATTAAATTGAATGATGTCTTATGGGCATATCGCACGACATACAAAATACCAATTGGAATAAGCCCTTATTGGTTTATCTTTGGGAAAGCATGCCACCTACCCATTTAACATGAACACAAGGCTTATTGGGCAATTAAAAAGCTAAACATGAATTTAGACAAAGTTATAGAGAAATGGTTGCTCCAACTTAGTGAACTTGAAGAGATTAAGGACGAAGCTTATTAGAATACAAAATTGTAAAAAGAACGTACAAAACGCTATCATGAAGAACTATACTTAAATGATTTAACTTGAAGAACTATGCTTGAAGTATTTCATTAAAATTTTGGAGCTAAAAACAATATATGTTAAGCATTACATATGTTTCAAAACTTGAAATAATGATATATAAGAAACAAGGATTCCAAGTGTTTCAAAAAGGTGCATGACACAGCGTGAAAATTTTGTGTGTCATGGCACGATCAAAAGGGTGAAGAATTAATGCATACCATAATTGATATGGGCCATAGCGTGAAAATATTATGTGCCATGGTGTGAGGGGAAAGGATCGGGTACAAGTCTAGTGATAGCCTATGCATGATAATGTGCTAATAAATGCATGCTGAGACGCTAGATATATGATCCACCTTTTTGCCTTTTGCTTCAGCTATAAATAGGACCCTCATTATATTGTATCAAATATCTCTCATCCTTCTCATTCCTTTCATTTCTTAGTCTCTTAAGCTTTTTAGCTTTTTCTTTTAGTAGTTTAAAGTTATTATCTCAATTGAGAGTTAATTGAAAAAAATTACTTTGTGTAATAGTTTCCAGTTTCAATTCAATAAATGGAGTAGAAATTCTGTTTGGAGGTATTCCAAAATAGAAGCAATTCTAAGAAATTTGTTGAGATATATTTAAATATATTATTTATAGATTATCTCTTAGTATTGTTTTACATGGTATAAGTTCAATTTATTAAAATATGCATGTCTGGCTGTAAGTAATATGTGATATTAGTAATATTGTTACGCTTATGAAATATTAAAGTAAAATGGATTAAGTTTTATTTCATTATTAAGATTTACACAAAAGTTTGTTAAAAAAACATTATGTTTACTTAGTATTTTTCATAATAAATAAGAGAGTTAGATTTAAGATTTAAATTATCTGAATTTCATTTAGAATCATACTCATAAATATTAGATTTTTACTATTTAAACTTGGTCTTGAGGTTTACTTTATTTCAAATGTTTTTACAAGAATTATTATTGAAAGATATATTGACGACATATCCTTAATATTAGTTTTAAAATTTAAAAGTTATTTTCAGATACTTAAATTGTAAATCTAACTCAGACACATTGATAAGAGTTTAAATTGATAACTTCGTCAAAAACATCAATTAAATGGTTTATAAATTCCTTAATAATAAAGCATAATTTAGTCAAATATCAATTACTGATCCTTGGCAAAAGGCTTTAATTGATAATTGATTAATAAAAGAATTTGATCACTACCTTAGGATATTTTCTTATTTTAAAAGAGAGAACCAATAATCTTAATTCATGTCTTTAATAACCTACTTAATATTAAGGAAGAATAATTAACTAGGCAATATATCCCATAAATTCTTCATAACAAGATAAATATTTAATTGCGTAAATGTTTATGGAATCTATCTTTATTTTTATGTCATTAGATTAGATTTTCAAAACCAAACTTTTTGATAGAATGTTTAGGTTTTATTTTTTTGTTTTAAGAATTTGTTGAATTATTTAAAAATCACATGATTTCTTTTTATACTGACCTTGAAAGTATATTTATTAATTTTTATAAGTGAGTCGTGCACTTACGAGGTATTTTATAAATTGTGTAAAATTTATACACTTAATTTGGGCATATCAAGTTTTTAGTGTAATTGTTCGTTAAACTGATAATGGTACTAAAAACAAGATAAAATTTGCAAATATCAACTTTTGGTGCCGCTGTCATGGAGGAATAACGTTTTCAAATTTTTATTATCAAAATCTTAAAAAAAACTGTGTTGTAAATAATGTGATTTTTATTTTTATTTGAAAAATTAAAAAAAGCGATAAAGAAATCTTAAATTCAAAAAAATAAATAAATTAAAGTTTCATTATTATATGACTTTAAAAAAAATTTAATTTTCAAAAAATTAAAAAAATAAAATTTTAAAAATTTATTAGCTTATTTATTAGTTAACTAAAAAAAATCTAAATTTTCAAAAATAAGAAAATTTAAAACTTATGTCACAATTGGTAGTTGACTAATGAAAAAGGTTTTAAAAATAAAAAAAATCTAAAATTTATGTTTAATTTAATATTTGACTTAAACAATATCAATATCTTAATTTTTTCTAACTATTATTTTTAGTTGTCACATATATTATTTATTAACTTAATTTCTTTTTAGCATTTTTATACTAATTTAAATTTTTATTTTAACTTTAATTTATTAATTCACTAACTTTTATTGATATTTACATGTTAAATACTTAATTTACTATAGATTTAGTGAATCTATCTTTATTTATATGTTATTAAATTAGATTTTCAAAACCAAATTTTATAACAAAATGTTTAAGTTTTATTTTTTATTTTTAAAAATTTGTTGAATTATTTAAAAATCGCATTATTTCTCTTTAGATTAATCTTGGAAGTATACTTACCATTTTTTATAAGTGTTGCACTCGAAAGTCATTTTATAAATTATACAAAATTTATATGCCTAATTTTAACACATGAAGGTTTTGGTGTGATAATTAAGTAAATCGATTATAGCACTAAAAACTATATAACCTTTGTAATCATCAAATGTGAGGAAACCCATCCAATGTGGACATTATTTTGATTTGTTTAATTTTATAACAATTTTTGAAATTTGAGAGAAGTACACAGTTTCTTTCTGTGTAATATTTATATTAATGGATGCATCTGGAATCCATATAAACTCTTGACTATACACATCAATTGGGTAACTTTCCTATCCATTACTATTTATCTTTAATTTATAATTGTTACATTGGATGTAATGTAGATTCTAAGTTGAGGGTGGAAAAAGTTATATTATAAAATTATGCTTAAATGAGATTTTTATATGTTCATATGTGCATTATTTTATTTTTGTTTTTTTACTTTCTTTGTTTTTTGTGTGCTTTATTTACTTTTATGTTTTAAGAAATTTTAGGATAATTTTAAAATTAATATTTAAGAAATTATCATGTCTCTTAGTTAATTTTAAGAAAATGATCAAGTCTTTTCAATATTAGGTTAATTTCAAAATATTTCATGGTGCAATGTGATAATTGGTTATTTTTTTCTAATTAGTATTTCATGATTGAATGTTAAAATTACAATAAATCCAAAATTTGTTTTTAGGAACCAAATAGTGGAGACTAACTTGTGAGAATATATATTTGAGCCATTGTCTTCTCATTTTGGGTGATAAATATTTTTTCTACTCTTTTAAACACTTTTCTTATAAATTCTAAATTACTAGATGATCTATATAGGTCTTTGCATTAAATTTTTGAATTTTTACATCTAATAAAGTTTCATATTTTTATTTCTATTGCTAAAATTGAATGACTTAGTAGAAATTAAAAGCATATGCCCTCTCATTTATTCATGCATGAATTCTAAGAAAATAGACATATATGGGGGTTACCTAAACTAATAAAAAAAAGAGCCACAAATTAGCCACTTACTTTATTATACAAAAAATGTACAATTTATATATGTCTTTTCTAAAAAAAAAGAGAAAAGAGAAAAATAAGAAAAAGAGAGAGAAAGATCAATTGCATAAACTAAATATTATGACCCAGGTATACCCTATAGACTTGTGAGAAATGACTAACTACAAAATAAAAGATAGGAAATAATTCCCAAAGAAGTCATTCACATTTCTTCATCTCTTAAAGGCATATAACTTCAAATTTTTATTTGATGAATTTGATTGATACATGAAAATAATACACGATTTCTTTATAAAATCATTTCATTTCATTCCTTTCATGAGATCAATATTATGCACTACTTTGAGCCTTTTCTTCTTTAAATACATGCAAAATTATTAGTTGATTTCTATACATAAGCTCTATTCACATATACATTTGAATGAGTGCTTGAAATAATAGGATCAATGTTATTGAAAGTATACCTTGTGAGGTTAGAGTCGAAGTAAACTTGGATACCTTACACTAATATTGGGTAAATTTAATATTGATACATTTTTATTTGAATACAAAAGTGATTTTCATCAAATTATTATCATAAACCATTAATGTTTAGAATATTAAAATAACTTATGCTATGAATTTTAATTGTAATCTTAGAAAAGATTAAAAAGTGTGAGAAATTTTGTTCTTCTTTTTATTTTGTTATATTTTTTACTTTGTTTTAAATTTAAATGGTTTATGTGTTGTTTATTTACTTTTAATTTTGATGTTTGTGGGTATTATATCTCAAAATCCTCACGAGGCTTAATCTCGTCCACTAGGACAACCTAGCAATTTAAAGGTTTATTGTATATGAAAAATGCAACAGTGTCAATGCAGGAAAATGATATAAGGTAGTTTTATTTTAGTTTTAGTTTTTAATTTTTTCCCATTCTTGCTAAGAGACTAGCAAAAAGCTAGTTATGAGTAATGATTTTTTGTATGTTTAATGATCAAATAGATTTGTATTTGTTTAGTTTTTCTATCATTTTAAACAAATCTATCTTTTCAGAATCACGTGTACGTTTTGTTGTCTATAAGGTATTTTAGCTTCAAAAGGATTAAATTGATCAAATACTTAAAGAATATATGTGAAAGCACTACATTACATTTTTGAAGATTAAAAAGACAACATATGTAATGCTTTATATATGTTTCAAAACTTAATAAAAAAGAATATACAAGAAACAAAGGTTCTAAGTGTTTCAGAATTAAGTAGGCTATGATATGAAACGTTTGTATGCCTTGGCGTTAGGCAAAAGGATTGAGATCACACTCCTTAAAAAATCGATGGGGAATACGGCGTGGAAATATTGTATGTCACAGCACAAATGAAATGGATTGAGATCTAAAAGCATGTATAGCCCATGTATTTCAAAGCGTGAAACTTTTGTATGCTATGGCGCCAACCTTTATGATCCATATTTCTCTCCTTTCCTCCACCTATTAATAGGGCTCTATCTCTATTGTAAAAATGATCCTTTTCCCTTCTTCATCATCCCATCTAATCCTTCTTAGTTTTGTTGAGCTTTTTAGCTTTTTATTTTCTTAGTTTAAAGTTCTCCTCTCCATTTGAGAGTTGAACAAATTTTAGTTTATGTAATATTTTAGTTTTAACTCAATGAATAGTATGTCAATTCTATTTGAAGGTTTTCTAGAATAGAAACAATGCTGACTTTCTATTGAAGTACATTTAAATGTATTCTTTTTAGATTATCCTTATGTGTTGTTTTTATAGGTTATGTTTAATTTATTGATCATTTATTAGAATATGCATATCTGATTGTAAATAAAATGGGATAATGTTATTATGCTTGTGAAATATTAAAGTAAATTAAACTTTTTTTATAAAATGAAATAAGTTTTATTTCTTCATCAAGATTAAAATGAAGGTTGTACAAGAAAAATATATTGACGAATTATTTTTCATAATAAACACGATAATTAGATTTAAGATTTAATTATCTGAATTTTATTTAGAGTCAACTCTTAGATGTTAGATTACATATTCTGTATCTGATTTAGAGAACTCTATTTCAAAGATTTTTATGTGTTATTATTGAAAGATATATTGATGACATATCCTTTGTAAATGTTTTAAATTATGAAAGCTAGTTTTCATATACTTAAATAAGAAACCTAACTTAGACACCTTAATGAGAGTTTAAATTGTCAAGCTTTACATAAAGAGATAAAGTAAATGGTTTGTTAATCTCTTAGAAAATAAGCAAAATTTAATAATTAATCAATTTTCATGCCTTACCTAAGGATATTAATTGGTTTATTGTTGAAAACGAGGTCTTAGGATATTTTTATACAAAAAAGGAGAATCAATAGTCTTAATTCATTCCATCAATTCTCTGTTACATTATAAATGTTTAATTGCCAAATTTTTTTATTGAATCTATCTTTATATTTTATGTCATTAATATAGATCATAAACCAAAACAATTATGATAGGGTGTTCAGGTTTTTATTTTATTTTTTAAGAATTTATTGAATTATTTAAAAACCATATGATTCCTCTTTAGACAGACCTCGGAAGTATACTAATCATTTTCTATAAGTGATTTGTGTACTTGCAAGCTATTTTATAAATTATACAAAATTAATATGCCTATTTTTGGCAAATCAATTTTTTGGTGTAATGTTAAGTTAAAATTGACAATAGTATTGAAAACTTAAAGAACCTTTGCAAGCATGTTATCACGTAATTTGAGTTTGTATTATTAGCTGTTGTGTTAGTATAATTTGAGTTTCTATTATGTATATACCAATATACTTGATTTAGACTTTGATTAGAAAGCTCATTTGATTTTTGTAATGGAATGCTTTCTTTCCTTTCCTTGTAGCATAACTATAGCTTTCTATTTATTGCTTCTATTGATTTAAACTTATCTGCCTACATTTGTGTTTTGGTATGAGTCTCTAAAAAGTCAATATCTCCTTACGCTGGTTATGCACCGAGTGTCAGACTCTTTCTTTTGTTATGTTGTGTTATGTATGATTAATCTCCATACAAATTGTGTGCAATGAATATGCAAGAATACATATCACAACAAGTAATATAATGATAAAAAATATCGTTCCCACAAAGATTATTTTATTAGAAATTGATTTTTAAAATTAAAAAACAAAAATCAATTTTTTTTTTGTGTTTTTATATTTTAAGGAAGCAAAATTAAAATAACTAAAAGTAAATAACAATAATTAATTAAATCAGATTTGGTAACTAAGAAGATATATGAAAAAATATCTAGGAATACTTAATCCTCCAATTTTCTAAACATATAAATCGCTAAAATCCTCCTGATCGCCACACAAACTTTGTGTGCAATAAATATGCAAGTATACGTATCGTAACAAGTAATATAATGATAAGTAAAGGTTGTTCTCACGAACATTATTTTATTATAAACTAATTTTTAAAACTAAAAAAAAATAAAAATTAATTTTTTTGTGTTTTTATATTTTAAGGAAGAAAAATTAAAATAACTAAAAGTAAATAACAATAATTAATTAAACTATATTTGATAACTAAAAATATATATGATAAAATATCTAGGAATACTCAATCTCCCAATTTTTTAAACATGCAAATTGCTAAAATCCTTCCAATATAATTATCAATTAATTACATGATCAATTGAATCTAACCTAGCATGTATTCCTCTCTCAAGTAAACTACACACCATATAGTAATTAATTTAATTACACTCTCATGCCAATTAAATTGCATACTACTTATTAAGTTAATCAATTATGAATCATATACATAAGAATCGTACATCTTTGCCTAAAAACTATGCATGTTATTTAACCAAGACAAAAAATTAAATAATTCTCTCAAATCTATTTAATTACCTCTATAGATAAATTATTGGTCAAACAATTAATGGCATACAAATCAGATTAAATAATATAATTAAATAATAATTATAATTAGGGTAAAATTTAAATCATCACATGGTAAAAATTGGGTTCATAAGATCCCTAGATTAATAAATTAATTACATATAATTATGTTCATAAAACTCATATTTTTCATAAATAAAGAAAAAAAAATTGATATAGAAAAGAGTAGAAAAAGAAATACAATCAATCTCTTGGATTGTAGTATTAATCTTTTCTTGAATCTCTACCAAAATTGTGTTTTCTCTTGAATTTGTTTTATATTTTTCTCTCTTTTTAGCTTTAAAGTTTGACCAAAATTATGCTAATAGAGGCCAATTTGGGTTTATGGAGTGATTAGGGGCTTAAATAAAGCTCAGGTGCGATCTAAACCATCATATCAACTTCCGATCAAGGGCTATGATTAAAACAAGCAAAACTGACAGTTTCAGCCAATCATAGTGCGACATGTGGTAGGGGAAATTCACTGGGCGAATGAGGAAGCGACACATGGCAAGGAAGATCGGTCAAAGTTAATGCTCGCTGAGTCAGCAACACGTGGAACGACGTGATTTACGGAAATGGATGGCATTGCACATGGGTGGAACACACGGAGCAATGGCTTAACAACACGTGGCATGACGCGTTGACCAATTTTTGAACTTAGATTGAACATCGTGTTGACACGTGGTACACGTTTCGTCCTCCTCACAAGCGGTGTAATGTGATTTGCTCTCTATGCTTGCCCAAAAAAATCAAAAAATTATATTTTCATTCCTTTTCACTAAAAAGTTTATATTTTAATTTTTTTGGACATAAAAATATTATTTATTAAATAAAACAAGTAAATATTAAGTAAAATAGTGTGCCAATGACTCTAATTTCATAGAGTCATCACCTTCTAATATAATTATCAATTAATTACATGATCAATTGAATATAACCTAGCATGTATTCCTCTCTCAAGTAAACTACACACCATATGGTAATTAATTTAATCACACTCTCATAACAATTAAATTGCATAGTACTCATTAAGTTCATCAATTATGGATCACATACATAAGAATCATGGATCCCTGCCTAGAAACTATGCATGTTATTTAATAAAGATAAACAATTAAATAACTCTCTCAAATCTATTTAATTACCTCTATAGACAAATTATTGGTCAAATAATTAATAACATAAAAATCAAATTAAATAATATAATTAATTTAAATTTATAATTGGGATAAAATATTAGATCATCACATGGTGAAATTTGGGTTCATAAGATTCCTAGATTAATAAATTAACTACACATAATTGTGTTTATAAATCTTATATTTTTCATCAATAAAGACATAAAAATTGATAAATAAAAGAGTAGAAGAAGAAATACAATCAATCTCTTGATTTGTAGTGTTAATCTCCTCTTGAATCTCCACCAAATTTGTGTCCTTTCTTGAATTTTTCTATATTTTCTCTTTTTAGCTCCAAAAATTGACCAAAATTATGCTAATGACAATCCCTTTGGATTTATGGGGTGATTAGGGGCTTAAATATAGCTCAAGTCATATCTGGACCGTTAGATCAACTTTAGATCAAGGGCTGAGATCAAAACATGTAAAACTGATAGTGCCAGCCAATCATAGCGAGACACAAGGCAAAAGGAATTCACTGGGCAAATAAGAGTGCGATGCGTGGTAGGGGATACTAGTTTGAGTCAACACCCACTGAGTTAGTGCCATGCACCGCAACGTGATTCATTGTAATGAATGGCAAGGCGCACAGGTGGAATCCACGGATCAATCGCGTGGTGACATATGGTAATGTGGTTTGACCGATCTTTGACGAATCACATTGTACTGCATGACACTAACTTAAAAAGAATTGAATCTAACCGATCTCCCCTGTCACGTGTGGTGTTCTGATTCACCTAGTGAATTCCTAATGCCATGTGTCACTCTGTGATTGGCTGGCACTATCAGTTTTTCTTTTTTTGATCTTAGCCCTTGAATTGAAGCTGATTTGACGGTCCAGATTATACCTGAGCTATATTTGAGCCCCTAATCACCCCATAAACCCAAAGAGGCTATTATTAACATAATTTTGGTCAATTTTTGGAGCTAAAAAGAGAGAAAAATATATAAAAATTCAAGAGGGGATACAATTTTGGTGAAGATTCAAGAGAAAATGAGTACTACAATTCAAGAGATTGATTGTATTTCTTCTTTCACTCTTTTCTTTATCAATTTCTATGACTTCCTTTATAAAAATATGAACTTTATGAACACAATTATGTGTAGTTAATTTATTAATCTAAGGATCTTACACTACTACAAAAAGGGGTATTTACGTCGATTTGTAAAGTCGATTGATGTGGTGAATCGATGCTATCCACGTGTGTAGCATCAGTTAACACATAGAACAGATGCTACATCCACATGTAGCGTCGATTTGACACATCAACCTAAGCTACGAACTACGTGGATAGCGTCATTTGACACGTAGAACTGATGCTACGAACTACGTGGATAGCGTCATTTGACACGTAGAACTGATGCTACGAACTACGTGGATAGCTTTGGTTGACACATAGAACCGATGCTACACACGTGGATATTTCCTTTTCTCTTCTTTCTTCCCCAGACAAAAACTATTCCTAGCGCTGCATAACTCTCAAAAACCCAAAACCTCATCCACTTCTCCTCCACTCTTTCTCATTTTTCGGTTACCTACGACCACCAATTCTAGCGCCGGTTAGTGGGTTTTCTTCCTTTCTAACTTATCTTTTAGATCCCTTATTTTTGTTGAGCAAAATACTCAAATTTTTTATACCCATTTCTCACTTACAAAACACCATTTTTTTTCATTTCCTTCATTTTGTCACTTCATTTACTCTTGTAAGTATTTCTATTAATCATACGCACTTATTATTCATATTGTTTTTGCTATTATGTGTTATTATTTATGTGCATAAAATTTTATATTATATATGTATGTTTTGTATTATAACATCAGGAGAAGAATATGATGATCTTGAATAACATAGGGTAATACCATGGTAATTTTTCTACTATTAATTAATATTTTATTTTTCAATTATTTGTATTATTTAAACTATTTGTTAAATAGATTTTGGTTTTTTTCTACTATTATGTAGTGATCGAATACAGGTTTTAATTTGAGTATAATAAAAAATGAGTAAATTTTGTAAAAACAATAAACAATTTAAAGTCGGTTCACGCGTTGAAATGACTTTACATTTTTAAGTCATCGTATTTAAAGTCAACTAATTACCGACTTTAAAGGTCTATTTTGTAGTAGTGTTATAAACCCAATTTTTACCATATGATGATATAATATTTTACCCGAATTATAATTTTAATTTAATTATATTATTTAATATGAATTTTGTGCTATTAATTTTTTGACCAATAATTTATCTATAGAAACAATGAAATAGATTTGAGAGAATTATTTAATTGTTTGTCTTGATTAAATAACATGCATAGTTTCTAAGCAGAGATGTACGTGATCCATAATTAATGAACTTAATGAGTAGTATGCAATTTAATTGGCATGGGAGTGTGATTAAATTAATTACTACATGGTGTGTAGTTTACTTGAGATGAGAATACATACTAGGTTAGATTTAATTGATCATATAATTAATTTATAATTATATTGGGGGGATTTTAGCGATTCATATGTTTAGAAAATTGGGGGATTAAGTATTCTTAGATATTTTCTCATATATCTTCTTAGTTAACAAAACTGATTTACTTAATTATTTCTATTTACTTTTAGTTATTTTAATTTTGCTTCCTTAAAATATAAAAACACAAAAAATTAATTTTTATTTTTTTAGTTTTAAAAATTAGTTTATAATAAAATAATCTCCGTAGTAACGATATTTTCTTATCATTATATTACTTGTTGCGATATGTATATTTACATATTCATTGCACACACTTCGTGTGTAGCGTTCATACATGTCAATCAAATATCATCAATGGCCTTCTAAAATTTATTTTACATGCAATACGATAACAAAATAGAAGAACGTGCATAACAATGATGAGAAGAGAGAGAAAGAAAGTGTCAAAAAGACAAACAATAAACAAGAATGTTGACAAATATGGTCTCAAAGAAGATCATTGGTAATACTCACATCATCGCAAGTCAAGAGAAGGAAAGAAACTGACTAACTAGTGAGCAACACAAGTAATACATCTAAGAAAAAAGAAATAAGGGATGTTATAAAAACATTTAAGCATGAGAAAAAGGCTCAGGTTCCAACATAGACACAAGAGACATGCTTAGATAGGGTTAACACCCCAAACAATAGGCAACCCAACTAAACACACATGTATAGTCACATCAATGCACAATGCACAATATATAGAAACATTAATTTAAATAGGCTTGTCACAACAACTTAGTTTTCTCTAATGATACATCTAAAGCATATGATAAGGAAGAGCATGCAAAAGATGATAAAAGCCAACAAGAAACTAGTAAAGAACCATCACACAATATACTAGGTACAAGATCAAAGGTCCTAGTAAAATAGGTAGGATACAATCTATGTGACATGGCATATGAATGACAAGACTACAAAAAGAAAATCCTAAAACTTTGACAATATATGATGAAAATATGTAATATTATGCTCATGCAAACAACCACAAAAGAAGTAAGTAGTAAGTAAGGAAAACACATAAAAGAGCATGTCAAAGCAATTAGTAGAAAAAAAGACTAGTAAATGATCAAATAGTTAGGCATATCAACCATTAGGACACATAATATACTATGTAGGACTATGAAATGGAGAGAGAAAGAGATATGCATAAACAAGAAAAGAGAAAACATGTAGAAAATAAAGGTTCATGGAGATAACAATCTTATAGAACAATAATAGCCTATACTGGTAGAGATAAAGGGCACAAACATACAAGGTGTATACATGTGTGGATAGAGCTCTAAGATCGAGTACCCAAGCATTAAAGCCGAAACAAGGGTGAGCCACTATGTTACCAATTAAAGAATCCCATATGTAGGAAATTATTCTTCTTATAAAAATAGTTAACTGGGACCTAGATAAGGGGTGGACATGTCTGCTATAGAATCTTTTCATGAGCTCTATATCAATTTGACCAAGCCAGCTTCATAGAAGTTAACTAAGCAACATACAATGGAAGTATAAACACAACATACTTAATTCAACATATAACTAAAACACTCAACATATATGAAAACAACAATCTATAGAAAACACATTAGTAATGGTACGCGTCGCATGCTCCTACCCAACTAGCAATGTACAAATGCATGGAAAATAATTATTAGCATGTGAGATAATAATGCATACTAAAAAATAAAGGATTTTCAATCACTTCAATATTTCATATGAGGGAACATATTTGAAAAATGATAATTATACTCTCACAACATGCGATCAATCTAAACATAGTAAACCAAATAAAGAGTTTGACACCTAGGACAAACCAGGGTAAGAAGATACAGACTCTTTCGAGACTTATTTCAAACTCATATGCATATAATAGACATTAGTAAGATAAATTAATTAGGAAGTAGGTAGATTAATTTGCAATAGTATAACCTATGAGTAGAAAGCTTTAGGCATGCTATATAAAAAGAAAAGAAAGCATATAATAACATATAACAAGTAATGTTTCTAATCATAGTATACATCTAATATGTTAGAACTTATATGAAAGAAATTCATATTATACTAATTATCATGCATATTATTCATGCATAACAACATTGAAGGAGCTTAAGACCTGATACATAATTAGGCTAAAGAGATATTGACTCCTTAAGGACTCAACTCAAACATGCAAATCATAGGGAGGAAAGCACAAGATAGATAAACATAGCTATATTACATATAATCAAAGATAATATAATAAGATAGTAGATATATAATTCAATAAATAGAAAGCAAGTGATAAATATCAAAAGTTTTCTAATCAAAATTTAAACTTCAATATGTAAGAACATACACCATTTAAACTTTGATTATACTAGCCACACATTCGAGCATGTATAACACTAGGTATAACAATGTAACTCCACATAAAAACCCTATCTATTTGGTAACATCCTCGTGTTACTTAAGGAAACCATTCAATAGCAAATTATTCACTAATCAATATAGTAGTTACAACTTTGAAAGAAAAAACTAATATTACCTTTATCAGCTAAGACCTCGATCTAACTATCTATTATTGCTCTTGCATGCTACCTTTACAACAACATGGTTGGACACACGAACCCGACTCTCATCCAAAGCCTACACCACCCAATGTGGTGTGATTAGTAACTAGAAGTTTGACAACTCCCAATCTTGATAACCACCCTTAAACTCAAACAAATTCTTGTTGCACATAACAAGAGATATGAAAACTCAATGCATTTAACTTAGCTTACTCTCACAATGACGTTCTCACAAATAAATAGTTGCATCTAAGCAACTCTCAACTAACACATGGCTCACATACAACCACTTGCAATCACCATCTCAAGTACTCACTACTCACAAGCACAATTTTGCTCACATATTCATAATCACAAATACCAAACAACACTTAAGGTATTAGCGATCCAAAAATAGAAAAATGAGATGTCAATTTGACAAAACTTTGCTACATTTTTCTAGATCCAAATAAGAAGAAATGAGGGGTATTTATTGAATTTTTATTTGTCACCTCATCGGCTACTTTGCAAGCCACCTTGCCAATAACCTCACCAAGAGTGGTGGTGAGATTTATGGTAAGGTGCTAAAAATTCACATTTTTCATTCCAAAAATTGTCGAGTACTTTTTGTAAATACCCACACCCAACATAGACCAAAAACATAAAAGACAATATCAGTTTGCTTGCCAAAAAATAACACTCCACTTAGCATACACACTATGAAAATTAACCTCATGGTGTGTGTAAACATACTCTCATACAAAGTGTTCATAAATATCCATGTGCATGTATTGTTGATCTGTAAGGATGACAGAACATTGAGTAAAATAAAACAGACACCGTGTTTTTCACATGTGAAGCTAACACATAGATACGAGTACAATAGTACTTACAATTTTGATAAGAAATGATATAAATGTTACTTAAATGAATTACTCGTTACAAACATTTTTATATTTGCATATGGAAAGGTTATTATAAAATGAGTATTAAATTTTGATATAAAATCAGTGTTAAATTATTAATAATATTTTAAGGGGAGTATACATATATGTATGTCTTATTGAGTGTGGTACCTATAGGCTACTGGTTGTAGCAGACTATCTTTGATAGACTTCAAATACACATTTCATTGACACGTATTCTTAGACCTTTTCCATCTATAACTCTCAAATTATGACCATACATGGGCCTCAAAGTTGGACCCCCACAGTGTCTCAAACCATTTATAGGTCTCTGAGTTTAACTATACATAGGCCTTAGAGTTGGATCCTCAATTATGTCTCGAAGTGGATGGCTCATATGAAAAAGGTCCATATGGCAAGTACTTTGACCAATACATATGCCATATGTATCTTAGAGTATGACCATATATGTACATGTGCCAGTATGTATCTCGGAGTATGACCATACATGGGGTCAAAGGCAAAACCATATGCATCTCGAAGATTGACTACACATGTGCCCATGTATTTCAATGTTGACTAATACATATGAAGGCTACATATCATGCATATGGATTTTATATTTGCATAGCATATTTTATCTCATATAAGCATACACTAGGATACCTAGAATATACACTCCTACGCCTACGAAAGTGAAGAAGTACATGTATACTTGGTTTTAAATAAAAATCTCCCATAATTGTATCTTGCATACGACTATGATTTTATGGACAGAGATGAGATCTTTATAAATATACCGTATGCATCATTCTATTTATATGTAACTTATTACTTTGAGTTCTTTTGTACTGAGCTGCAAGTTCACCCCACTCTTTCTTTAGCTTTTAGTTGCAGTATTGAGATAATTGTGATAAAGATTTGAAGATTTTTCATGGATAATTCAAAGGTTAAGGTTTGACCTAAAAACATTATTTATTTTATTGGCTATTCTAGTTTACGTTTAGGTAGGTTGAGACCACTCTGATTTGATGTATTTAAATGGCTTTGTAAATATTTTGGATTTAATTTTATGTAGTTATAATGAGTTTTTCTTTTTAAATAAGAAATATTTAAGGCTACCTAAATTGTTTATAAAAAATTAATTTGATTTTTAACTTATTTTTTATGAGTTTTTAAGAAATTTTCTTTTAAATACATTTCTCTTTTCAAAATTCGCATGCCCGTATTTCGGGGTGTGATAACAATTGTCTTTAGGTCATCTTGCATTATTGTATCATGCATTGATGTAGAGTCTATTAGTTATGGAGTGTTTTTCCATGGAACACTAAAAAGGATGACTGTAAATCCTTTGTGTCTTTTTTGGCATTCTTGTGTATAAAACATAGAGTTTGTTTGTTTTAGTTAGTCTTATGTATTCCTCTTTTGTAAGGTTAATTAATGACGAACACTCTCTTAATTAAAACACTTTGTATGTTTTGCAAGATTACACACCCCACATGAGATTGGTTCATGTAGTATGCATGTTAGGTTGTATGTTATTTTTTTCTTTTTCTTTTTCTTGTTTTTGGGTTATTTTACGACTATTTTTGGAAATTACTTGACAAATTTTTGAAACAAAAATTTAATTTTTTGGTTCTCGCCAAGGTGCTTACCAGCCTACTCATGAGCATGGTTCGTGAGTATTGTAACAAGTATTACTCTTGTTAGTGTAGGCCATTACTCTTGCTAATATGGTTAGTGAAGTGGTTGGTGAGATATCTTTCAACCATGAAATTTCTATAAATACCCACTCATTTGCAAAATGATTTACTAATTAAAAAACATGGGGAAACACTATTGGTATTCAAACTCATTCTTTCAAATTTGAAAATTATTTTCTAAATTTTTTATCATTAATACCTTGAAAGTTTTACATTATCAGGGATTCATGATTGTTTGGCAAACACTATTTTGGGTTTGGTTCATTAAAAATTGAATTAACAACCAAAACTCACATTGCAAGTTTTGGTTCATATGTATGGATTTTCCATACACTAGGATTTCACTATATTAACCATTGGTGACTTACCACATCACATGGTGATGGGGCTCCAAAGGGCAGTTAGATCCATTGGTGATCAATAACTACTATGAAGACATCAAGTGCAAGCAACATATGACAATTAGGGTAGATTTCTTGACTAATAGATGTATTTGTGTGTGCAAGTTTATCAAGTTGTATATTTTTTATTTTCATTAATGAATTGCTTGTTGACAAGTGGTTCCTATAAGCATTTCGAGGATGACACCATGAAAGTAGGGTTTCTATGTGAGTTTACCTCATTATATCGTTGTATTTGTATGGTCACCTATAGTGTTAGTACAATCATGGTTTGATACAAATATACTTGCACATAAGATGATTTGATTGTGATAAAAAAACCTTATTTGCTATCTATTGCTTGTTCTCCCATCTTGTTATGTCGTGCTTCATGCTTTAGATTAAACTACTTGTTCTGTTTATTATATACATACTGTGTGCTATGCCATATATCCTATTTTGTTTAGTTCATGTTGTTTATTATTTTTGCTGTATACACGTTATGGGCGAGTTCAAAGGAGATTATATATCCTTACCTTGGTTATATACTAGGTCTTGGACTCTTTTAGCAGCAATATAAATGGTAAATCCATATAAGATCCAACACATATGGTAACATGTATCCATGAGTTTCTTATGAAAATCACTTGGCAATAAACAATTCACTAATAAGTAAATCAATAGTTCACAACTTAAAGAAATATAAACCTATGCATTTATCAGTTTGAGCACCACATTCAATTGAACCTAAGAAGCCTCCATTGTTGTCTCTAGAGAAACTGTGATATAAATGAATCAAGCTCTCCTAAGGTGCTCCACCCTCATATAATGTGGCACAATCATTAACGACTAATATAGTGAACAACCTAGGATATATATGAAAACTTCATCGACAACTTCATACACATGAATCTAGATATAACTATGTTTTGGTGTTTACTCAATTTTAATTAAACCAACCTAAAAGCAAGTTTCAAAAAAGCAGTCAAATGTCCCCAATATAATGACACAATCAAGGTATCACTAATACATAATTAGATAACAACTTTTCACAAAATCTTGAGTTTTCAAACTATAAGAGTTAATTCAATTTTCACGTGTCTTGTCACCACCTTGTCGATAACCTTAGTGAGTTCTCACTTACTACCTCAATGAGTTCTTGCTAACCACCTCGATGAGGGTAATAGAGTTCTCGATAAAGATTATGACCATAATTTCTCACCGACCACCTAGGCGAGCTCTCATCAATCACTTGACTAGAACCTTGTTGAGGTCACAAAATTAGCTTTGTTTGTTAGAAAAATACTAAATATTTTTCTCACAAATACCATCATAATAACTATGCAAACACACTACCTGAATATGTTAACTACATGTTCCAAGCACCAAGTTTTGTGTTTTATACAAACATAGAAAGTTTTATCTACGTGAGTACGTGAAATACTAAACCATGATTAGTCAATATTACATAGTAGATGACAAGTATATTTTATAAAATATAGACTTTATATTTTGCACATAAAAATACCAATATTAAAACAAGGAAACTTACAATTATTTTTAATATTTTAATAAATTACATACAATTCACATGTGTAACTAATGATAATTAGTGTCTATATATGTCAATAATGTAAGAAGTCATAGGTGGCAAAAATTGGTTGAAAGAGTTAAATGTGTTTTTAGAGTAACTATGTATAATTATAATAAGATATAAAATTATATATATGTTATAAGTATATTAGTAGAACTGGTATACCACGTATCAAATAATTTTTTTTTTCTTAAAGTCATGCCACTTTTATTGAAATAACTAAAATGATGAGCAATGCATTATAAAAAAAAATTACAAGCAAAAAAAAAAAACTAGTTGAAGAGCTTAGCAACTAATACAAATAAAAAATTAATTAGTATTAACTATAAAAAATTAAATCTGTATATTTTATTACAGGAATGATAAAGAGACAAAGTGTCAAATGTTCTTAAACGAAATTTTTTTTCCACTTACATAAGTTATTATATTTTTATTAAATTTGATATAATAGTACATAAGGAGCCAAATGTATATAAAATCGAAAATTACTTTATCATGAGCGCAAATCTACTGATGTGAGGTGTGTGGTGACTAGTGATCTACTCCACTCTCCCCACTAGCCTGATGGAATACCTAATTGTATGACATGCACAAAAGTTAATATAATAATAACGTGGGATACAACGGAAACATAAATCAATAAAACTAATAAATAAAATAAATATAAAAGTGAAAATCAACAAAAAAAAAAAAAAACAAGAGCATAAATTTTTTTGTGATTAAATAAATTAACGTGATCTATAAAAAAATTGTAAATAAATATACTACTATTATTTTTTGATATAAATTTTTTAAGTTAATATCAAAAATAATATTTAATTCTAAAACTCCATTAAATTTAAATATCTCACGTACACATGAAAAAAAAAATTTCCTTCTCTAACATGGTAGCTTTCCTATGTACTATCATATTATATTCACTATCAAACCCTCACTTAAATCCCACGTAAGAATAACCCACCAAAAAAAAAACTTTTCAGCTTTTTTAGGAGGAATTTTTTTTTAATCTTTTTAACCATTTAATTCATACCTAATTAATAATAATTAGATTTAGATTTTGTTGTAAAAATGTTTTGGTTTTTTAATTATTCAACTTCAATAAAAAAATGTTTTGCGCTTTTTTTGATAGCATTTACTCTAACAAGTAAAACGTAAATCTCCTAATTAAATGAAGTTGGTCTTGTTGATAAATCATATTAATAAATAAATTATATGCGGTGTCATTAATCATGTAGTAATATATAAATGAAAATATAGTATCAAGTTTCATGTCTTAATTACAACTTTTTTAAATTTATACAATGTAATATAAATACACATTTATTAATAAATAAAAGAATTTAAACTCATATATATATATATATGGGTAGTCATGAATATATTATTTAGTGACGTGCATGTTACTGCTCCTATGGATCATAATTACAAGCCCACTATTCCTCGGTACTATTTCTTTTTTCTCTTTTTTTTTTTTTTTGTTTTAATAAGCATACCACTTTCTTTTGTTTAGTTGTAAAGTTTTTCATGTTTAAAAAAAAGAAAAACAAATTCTAATAAGAGGATTAGTACGGTTACATAAATTTATTTTTTATTCCAATCATATATATATATTGACACGTATGAAAAGTATATAAAAATATAAATAATTTTATATTTTTTAAATTAATTTTGCGCAAGTATACCATCTTTAACATTTTTCTTCCTAATAAAGTTAACATTCCTCAGCCAAAATAATTTTTGAAAGTAAAGACAATTAATATATATACTTGAAGCATGCTCTTCAGATATACGAGTTGAGAAATTAATTTGACTAACTCTCCTAGTCCCACATAGGTAAAGATATATAATGTTTAACTTAGTACTAACCCAATTATTTGCCTATTTAATATGTTTATTTAAATTTTAAAGGGACTTTGGTTTCGTCACTTAATTGAACATTTTTAAGCGGAGTTTCTTATATTATGAATGTCCTTATCAAATATCAATTCTTGTTTCTTACCACATAAAACACTTCAGACCAACTGTTGTTTATTATTAAAATTGCGTTGACCAACTTCGTGCTTCCCTAAAAAAAAAATTTATTGTCAAAGTTTATAACAATAATTTTGAGTATTTAAATCCTACGTAATAAAAAAAATTTATAATTTTTATAAAATTTATTATGATATTTTATTTGATTAATATGAAATACTATTCTTAATAATTGCATTGCACGTATTTATTTTTTATAAAATTAATTTTTTTATATTTTTAACCAATTATATTTTAATTAAATTATTTTACTTTTATGTCAAAATATATAAGTATTATAAGTTTTTTAATCTCAAAAGTTAACTTAATAAATAGAGATAAATATAATTCTTATAAATTCTATCATAATATTTTATTTAATCAAGTTAACTTAATAAATAGAAACACATATAATCTTTATAAACTTTATCATAATATTTTATTTAATCAATTTATAACATTATTAGGAATTGATTCCATCTCATGGAAAAAAATAATTTCTTTCAAATTAATGATAAGAGAAAACATTTATTTAAATAAAAGAAATCTAGGTTATAATTTTGGTATATATAAGCAATGCCCGGATCACAACAAATAAAAAAGAAAGTCTGAACACAACTAGTAAATCTGAGCCGAGTTATAATTTATAAATTTCATAAAATATGGAGAAAAAATATATATTCATTTTTCACCGAAGGATTGTAGGAGCAAGCATATAGCTAGGTATCACGCGAGTTATCCATAAATTTTAAATTTCTCTAATAACAATAATTAAAAAAGTTATTGCGCGCGCGCATAAAGTTTTAGAAGGAATAATTAAATTAGAAAGAATAGGTAGCCAAACCAATCATATCCATTATTTAATAACAAAACACAAATACCACTACTTGTAATGATATATTCTTATTCAGGGAACTAAAAGGATTGGGTACGTGCATGAGTGTGTTACTATTATTTGAGAATTAACAAAACACATAATCAAAAAGAGGTTGCGTTTGGGTAGAGTATACGTATAAAGCCAGTTTTGCTTATTTTGTTTGTTTTAGCTAGCGCTAGCTATTGAAGATAAGCATGCCACGCACCTTTAGAGAGTTTAATCTTAACTATATTGTTTAAACTTTACCATATATACACAAATAATACAACTACACCTATTGACCTCTTACTTAAGTCACTGCAAGTCGGGAACGCATTGGTTCTTAGGCTTTCAAAGGGAACACATTGGCTTTTTTCCTTTAATACAAGAGCAAGATCACTCTTTTGGCACCAAAATGCAATATTTTAACAACTTTTTTTTTTATAACTAATTACACACTTAGACATTTATTTATATTTGATAGGGTTTTGAACCTACTTTTAAGATCATAATTAATGTCTACTTAGACCATATGTCTTTATATTACACGGCAATTGAGAACTCTTCATGCTCCAAAACATAATATGTTAACACTGTTTAATGGTGTCTTGTACCTCGTAGGAGGGTGTCATTAAGCTACATATGTCCTGATGAGTTTCCTCTTAAGATATGAGAGTAATGAAAGGGCAAAAGTGATTGCCATACGAAAATACTAACTTACCAATTATTTTAATATCATGGTTGCAAACTTTTTGCTCATCATGACACACGTTAGTTTTGAAAACTCAGTTTTAAATAAAAATCAAATTTTTAAAAATGAAAATTACTAAAGCTATGACTATGGGTAATAAAAATTTTCCCAATTGGTATCTTTGTAAAGAATAATAACACTACTACAATACAGACTGATTTTGTCACTTTGATTCCATTGGTTTACCAAAAAGGGGGTTAAAAAGAGTTTTCTACACCAATTCACCAAAAATTGGCATTTTTTTTAAAAATTTCCTTGGTTTGAACTAGCTAATATTTAAAATTGAAATATTAAAAAAATATTTCATGAATTTTCTTATAAAACTCTAACATACACCTCATTTCCCCCTTTCTTCTTACTTACACATACTAGCCTCCACAACCCCCTACATGAACAACCAAAAACCAAAAGACCAACTCCATTCCGCTGTCATTCCCTATCGTCGTCGTTTTCCCTAGTTGATGTATCATTAGTCACTTGCCATTCTATCGCTAGTCCAATCCATCGGAGCTCCTCCTTCTTCATACATTAGTTCAATGAAAGTGAGTTCTATATCCATTTTCATTTTTTTATTCTTTCATTTTTTTTTATTTACAAATATGATAGTATTGGGTATAACTCGAGTTTTGGAAGAGAAGCTAGAGAGGAGAAATAAATGAGTATTAATGATGATAGCTCAAGACTTTTTATTGATTATATGTAGAATGTTACAAACACATGTCATTTATATAGAGATACACATAGGACCACATTAGAACAAGCAAGGAAAACAATGCCATCAAGTGTAAGTACACATGTCGATTTGAAACGTCAGTTGATTGTTGATTTAATAGTATCTTGGGTAGCACCTCGATAGCAACACTGTGGCAATGATCGACATTCAAGCATCGAGTCTCCCACTATTTCATTTTGGATCCAAATAACAAGATGGAATAGTATATATCATGCATACGCTCTTATTTACATG